>CM045761.1:172215962-172815962 GCA_025200525.1 Camellia lanceoleosa | reverse complement strand
ATAACCTCCCTACCAGTTAAGAAATTTAGCTTCTACCATTTATAAATTTAAAATGATAAATTTTAATTAAGAAAATTTAATAAAAAAAATTATGGTACACACATTTATTATCCGCCCTAATTAGAAAATTTAATTAAGAAAAATTAATATAAAAAAATTTATGATACACACGTATTATACGACCTAATTAGAAAATTTAATATAAAAAAAAAAAAGTTTTGTAGTACTACAATTTCTCAGTTACCAGCTCCACTCAAATCAATTTTAAGCAAGTGTGTTTCTTGCTTTCCATATGACACAAATCTCCAACCATGAGTGGAGCTAACCATCCTCACCACATGGTAGTTCTTTACCTACATCCTAATTATGGGATGAGAATCATATGTTTTTGCTTGGGATATCCAAAAGAAATTGTAATTGGACTTTGCACAAATCGCCCAATAGAACTATGATTTGTTTTATACACTAGTGTATCATGGTGTTTCCTAATCCTCATACACTAAGCTACCTTTTATTCTGATAGATCTTCTAGTTGGACAGAAACTTATAAACCCATTGATTGGGGTGTTGCCACAATAGTGACCAATGGACAGACAATCATGCTAAAAAAAAGGGTTCAATTCAAAGCATAAGCACACATACACATGGTACGAGAAAGAAATAATCACTTACAAAAAATTAGATAGACACTTTCAAACTTTCACATAAATAATTTTACAAAATTAAGCAATAACAGCTAGATGACCATGATACATAATACATAATACAAGACGTGTAAGCTATCTACATTCACACTCTCTAGGGTTTTACTCAAATTCAAGCACATTCTGAGAAATGCATTCCAGAAAACGAGGTTCCATGATTTCAACCCATACCCATAACAAGATATTATGCAAACAACTACCAAGCCAGCTTAATCTTATCCATATTATTATAGAATATAAGAACACATTTGCAAGCTCTGAAGACTGTTACGAATGAATGTTCTTGCTCTTTCCCATAGCTCTGGTCTAGTTATGAGGTTTCAAATTATTTTGAAACAAGAAAACAAACAAAAAACAACACTACAAGTTTACAATATTTAACCCTATTTTCTGACATGACTTTTGAAGTAAAGAAAGCTTTGATTAAAAATAGAAAACTCACCCCTTTTGACAAATAGATTTTTCTTTGCCATCTCTGTGTGCAAAACAGACTTTGATTCCTCATCAAACACCATCTCCTAAACCACAAAACCAAACCCAATAATAATTTAGTACAACAGAGATTGATTAATCAAAACAAATAATATAGGTAAAGATTGTGAAGATGAGAACCTGAAGGGCATCTTTGGCAGCAATGGCAAAAGGAAGAGTAGTGAAGAGAGCGAAACCCATAGGATGTTCACCTTTGCAGTTAACCTGCGAAGCCTCTTAACGAGGTAACCATCTGAGGAGGTTCTGGAGTTCTCTCTCATTCACGTCCTCGAAGAGGCCCGATATGAAGATCGTTCGAACCTAGAAACCATCTAATGGATCTGCTAATGATTTGAAAATGAATCGATTGAATTGATGAGATGAAATTGAAAATGTACCTCGTCGTTGGAGAGGCGATTAGGGTTTTCCATTGGCATGGAATGGTGGTGAAGAGGAGGAGCAGCCGTTGGAGTAGGAGGAGGTGGAGGAACAGTCGCCGGCGACCATTGCGGATGGTAGGGGTGGATTTTTGATCGTTCGAACCTAGAAACCAAACACAGTGATGAATCTAATGGATCTACTAATGATTTGAAAATGAATCGATCGAATTGATGAGATGAAATTAAAAATGTACCTCGTCGTTGGAGAGGCGATTAGGGTTTTCCATGGGCATGGAATGGTGGTGAAGAGGAGGAGCAGCCATGAGAGTAGGAGGAGGTGGAGGAACAGCCGCTGGTGGCTACTACAGATGGTCAGGGTGGATTTTTGATAGGTTTTTTTTTTGGGGGAGGGGGAGAGGGAAAAACGAGCGCGAAGGGAAAAATAAAGCTGAGCACTCGGATTGCGTTTTTTTTTTTTTTTTTGCGACGGTAATTCATGCCGTCGCAAAAACTTGCTTTTTTGTGACGGGAAGTAGTGCCGTCGCTTAAACCCGATTTATTGGCGACGGCAAGTGGTGCCGTCGCAAAAACTCACTTCTTGCGACGGGAATAGTACCGTCGCAAATACTTCCGTGTTATATGCCCCTTTTTCTTGTAGTGATTGCACTTGTGAAATTAGATTCAAAACTATAGGAGTCCAAACTGTAGGGCTGGTCGTATCCGAAAGGAGCACGAAAAGTAAGCTACACAAACAAAAGAGTTGATTTCATCAATGACTCGGGGGGCATTAAAAAACTCAGTTTTAAAGAGTTAACTTATGAAAATAACATGGCTAAAAAGCCTGTTGTTGAGCCAACGTGGTTAAAAACGATGTTCCATATAAGGCTCGGGGGATTGAAAAACTCATTCTTAGAAAGTCAAGCCATGGAAATAACATGTCTATGGAGAATTTTCATAAGCTATTAATGGCTAAAATTAAAAAACAGACTCATTTGTCAATGAATAATGAAAGTTATTTTGCCAAAGAACATGTTCTTAGACCAAACGTAATTAAAAATCATGATCAACCCACTATTGATAGATTTAAAATATTTGACATTGTTGAAAATGTCAAAGCATTTGAATTTCCAATGCTATATTATGCCATGACATTTGGTGTTCAAAACCTATTTTGGATTTGTGGCCTGTATCAAAATTTAATTTTGATGAAATGGCTAATAAAACAATCATCTTTAAGTATTGTTCTTTTAAAGCTTCTAAAATATGCCATGAGCACCTTCGAAGCAAGGTTTTGGTTCTTTTTTTTTAACAAAATTGAATCATGTTTAAAGAACCTTCGAATGCATGTCTCTTTTCGAATACATTAATTAATTGTCAAATATGGTCTAAATTGATGTACAACGCTTCATTAATTCGAGGTTCCTCATTCTAAAAGAGTTGCGGGGGGTAATGTTGGCACCATAAATAAATAATTTTATTATTAGTTATTATCTATATAATTGCAGGACATATAACACTCTCTTACTCATTTGGAGATTATGAGAAGTTATGAATCATTAAACACATGTGAAAAGATAATGGATAACAAAGTGGAGAACATGGAGCATGAATTGGAGGTTAAATGAAGTTATGGAGACATAGAGATGAAGTGGAAGATCATGGAATGTAAAGTGTGGGAGATGGAAGGATATATATAATAATTATTAGGTAGTTTTTTCTTACAAATGTTTCCCTATAAATAGGCATTCATGATTACATTGTAAAGGACATCCAACTCAAATCAAAGACAATTATTTTCTATTTTTTCTTATCATTTATATTTCCTGCACTTTATTTTTAACACTTCTTTTTCGAAGCATAAGAGTAGAGGTAATTTTTTGCACTTTCTTTTCAAAGCATAGGAGTAGAGGTAAATAATTGTTACTTTGATTGTTCAATCACCCCGATTGTTCACTCAATTATCTTTCTCCGTCTTCGTCCTTCTTCTTTTAATTTTTATTTTCTCTACACTTGGTAATTTTTAAGTCCTCTTCATTGAGGTAAAAAAACTGTCAACACAATCGCTTGATAATTGACTTATTTTAATCTGTAAGGATTTTTCAATCATTGCTGACACGCTCGCATTTATAGCATTTTCCTTTGTAGGAAAAATAAGGCAATATGATTGTAAGAGAAAAAATAAAATAATTATAAATTGAATGTGACCTTTTGTCTTATTGTCTATTTTGATCTATTTTGGCAACACAATTAAAAGCCTATTTTTTAACTTTTTGTCTATTTTGGGTCACAACACCTCTCTATTTTTTTGCACATTTAAAAAATAAAAAATAAAAAATTTAGCTTTTAACCTACTTTCCAAAATATGTCAGTCTTTATTGCCCATTGTGGCCCAAATTCAACTTCCCAAATAGGGCCGAGCTCATTTGAAAAGTTGACTATTTTAGTTAGTAATTTATTTTTTTATTATTTTAGCCTAATTAAAAAAGTTGTGTTTGAGAAGATAATCGACCCCCCTTTTTTTTTTTTGTAGTTAATTTGATGGTTGTGAAAGAAAAAGTGAAATGATTATACTTTGAATGTAACATTTTATTTTATTAGCTATTTTAACGTATTTTGTCTTTATTGTCTTTATTTTGTCTCTATGTTAATTTTGGTCCACTTAATTTTATTAAAATAAAAGTAATTGTAACTATGTCAAAATATAAGATTTTTTCTTTGAAGTCTCAAGGAAGGTGAAGCATAATTTACCATATGTAAGTATGTATAGGATTATATTGACCTTTTTTGATATTTGAAGAAAATGTTATAAGTTCTACAAGTTTAGCATAATTAATTCTCGTTGGACAAGTGAGTTGGGTTTAAGTTGGGATTAAAAAAGTACAAAAAGAAAAAATAAACTAAATAAATTAATAAGACAAAATGTCATATATAAATCATAATCATTTCATTTTTTTTCTCACAAAAAAGTTAAAAAATTCTCAAACGAAACTAAGGGTTGGTTTGTCATAAACTATAAAAGTCAAAAAGTCCAAAGTTACTAAAAAAAGTCAAAAAGTCCATATTATTTGGGGAAAGCCTGGAGGATAAAATTATTATTTTGCCCTTTGAATTCATGTGACAACCCTCACCACTGTTTACTGATAACACCACTGATTAGTGCTAATCTATAATTAAGCATGTTAATTGACTGATTGACTGAAAACCTAAACTGATTGATTGAGTGTATTAGTTTAAATGCATGTCTATCTGTTTGACTGTCAAATTATTTGTTCATGTATTCTGTATTAAACTGTAAATTGAAGGCCTTATCGGCGGCCGAATCCGAAATTGATTAATGTTTTATGTAAATTAGCATTTATGTGATTTTATGATATATTTAATCGAAATGTGATTTGGTATGATTAAATTGGTTTAAATAATGTTAAATTGCAAGAGTTGGACTTATTCACCAAATTGCCACTTAGTGGGTTATGCTAGGCCACTCCTCCTCTCACCCTTTACATTGCTTGAGCACCTTTTCCTCAACCATTTTGAGAGCTAAAACCGACTAGAGTGAGAGAGTGAGGGAAATTGAGTTCAACTTGAAGGTTTTGCTTGGAAATTAAAGGAATTGAACGTTAATCACATATTTGAGCTTCTACATTTGAAATTGAGGACCTAAGGTAGGATACTCATCCTTTAGTTTGTGAATTTAAGTTGTAATTTTGCATGGTTCATGGAAGTTTAAAGAGTAGAGTCAAGAATTAGCTTAATATGTTGAATTGAGTAGGAATTCATGCATGCATGTGCATATCTTGAAGTTTTAAGTTGTTTTCATGGAAATTCTTGCATGCATGTTTACATTATGGTTCTAGTCCATGAATTCAACTTGTTTTTGAAAGAATTGGCTCTTTGGAGCATGAAATAGAAGCTTTGAAGTTGGTCAATTTCTTGCATGTTGCTTGTACATCATGTTCTTGAAGTTTGGTTTAAAATTGTGTTTAATTGAACTACCTTTGGGTTTTGATTTCTCAAATTGATCTTCGAAACATGTAATATTATGAGTTTACAAGTGTTTTCCAGAAAATTGGCCCAAAAGGATCGATTTTGGTACATTTGAAGTTGATTTTGAGCTTGAGGTTCAAATCTGGAATTTCTAGAATTTGGACTCACGCTCGAGCGAGGAACTCCACGCTCGAGCGTACACTTTGAGATCATGCAGTCCGCTCGAGTTAGAAAGGTAACGTTCGAGCGTGAAATGCGTGCATCTAGTACTTTGCATGAGTTTACAGTCTACTCGAGCGAGGGAATACACGCTCGAGCAAAGACTTGTGTCTCACGCTCGAGCGTGTATCGAGCGTCCGTCGAGCGTGATTTTTGTGCATCCAGAATTTATACTGTAGCTTACTGTCCGCTCGAGCGAAGGAAGTCACACTCGAACGTAGCTTCTTTGTCTGCATGTTCCCTCGAGCGTAGAAAGCCACGCTCGAGCGAGATCCCTGTTTTCTGAAAATTTTGAAAAGTGTTTCTAAGTGCATCTTTGCATCCTCATTTCATCCTAGACATTCTTATGATTAGTTTAAGGCATCTTAATGAGGATATTGATGTAGAACCACACCGAGGCAAATTAGGGATTAAGTTATCTTTTCCCAACTGTGTAGCTTAGTGTGTGTTCATTCTGTAACTGTAGGGTTGGCATCCGAGAACGCTCTAGCTGCTTATAGCCTAGTGCTCTATGAGTAACAATGTTGTAAGGATATGTTCAATCATGAATATTTTACTGAATGAACAACTGCACTGCTTTCTGAAATGATATTTCTTACTAAATGAATGTTTGTCCTATTTGCGAACTGTATTCGTGGCATCCATAGCAATTTACTGTTATTGTACTGTACTGCTACTGTCACAGAGATCTCTATCGGTTCCCATGTTGGAACTACTACTGTTTACTGATATGATGGCCATCAACTGACTGTTCGGTCTGTTAAGACCTACTGTACTGTTTTGCTATTGGATGTACCACATATGACTATTGTAGTTTCTGAATGACTGTTATGGCATGAATATGAGCCACAAACTGAATGACTGATATAATGATAATTGACTGTTTTCAATACTGAAAGGTCATTCATTCTTAACCTCTTTATGCATATGTTATTCACTAGGCTTTAACTCACTGCTCATATATATATATGTAGGTGTACAGGCACCAGACCGTTGCTAGGAACGTCAGGCTAAGCTCCCGTTTTGTCAAGCCAACTATCGTGCCTCACTGCAAGGCTCCAAGTCCTTCAAGCTAGGGCTTTTGGGGTGTTTTAGATTTCCCCCTTTTTGTATCTGGTTTTGTAACACTGTATAGATTGATTGTACCTGTACTGTACTGTTCTAGTAGGGACAAGGTCCCTGTCCTGGATGATTGTATATGTATGTACATACTGTTTTGTTCTGAATGTGAATATGTATGAAAAGTCTTTTTGTATACAGACTGTCACAACTCATTGGACACCTTTTAATTACTGTTTTGGCTTCCGCCTTGTACTCAGATACTATTATTTTATCATAAGGTGCCTTCGATAATCTCGAATTACTGGCTGGTTACGGTGCTAAACCCATAAGGGCGGGTTTGGGTCGTGACAATTCAACAACTCAAAAGTCAAGCCAAAAAGTCAAAAGGGTAGATTGGTTATTTTGCTTTTAGTACAACATTTTATTACACATCTTTTCGTAAAAATTTAAAAAAATTATCTCAAACTTACATCTTTTTTTTTTCCCCTACTTTTTTAGCTAAAAAATTAAAAAGTGCACTTATATAGCATATCCCAAACCACCACTAATTTGGTTCTTTGGCATGCGCTAAAATAGCACATGCTATTTTAGCCCATTATCTTATTTATGTCACAATCATCTTATTTAAGTCGCATCACCTCTCTATCACATCACTTCAAATTCAATCCGTATTTTATGTTTTTTAATAAAAAGTCAAAAAGTATACTAATCTTGCACTTTCCAAACAACCCCTAGCCAGGCTAAATTAGCCAAAATGTCAAAAAATTAGACTAAAAAAGTTCTTTCCAAACAAAAATTCTCTTAAGTTTTTAATTCACATAACCCTTAGCTCATTTTGATCATAAATTCGTTAGAAAAATGAGATTTTCATCTCTTTTATATTGAAGTATATATTTCATAATGTTTATTTTTGCATCTTCAAATTATTTATGTTAGTATTGATTTTTTTTTTTAACTTTATTAAAAGTGTTCTCAATGTAATTATATCAAAATTAAAATACATTTTCTTCAAGCTTTAGGGAGATCAGTATAATTTATCATATATATGTATATATTGGAGGGCATGACAACTTATTTCATTTTATTATTTTTTTCTATAAAATAAAAAAATAAAAAAAAAGTTTATTTTTAAAATTTATTTTAATGTATCAATTTGGAGTAAATGACAAGTAGTTTTTATAGTTTATTTTAAAGTACTACTTGTGGGATCATGATTAGGTTTGGAGGGGATGATAACATATTTTTTAAGTTTATTTTAATGTATCACTTTGAAGGGAGGTGTAATTTTTTGGTTTTGAGCTCCTGCCATGCGATGTTTTAATAATATTGTGATTGGTAAAAGGGATGAAACTTATAAATTTGGATTTGGGATGCCTATTGTGCCCCCAGCACAGTAAGCACTGCTGTGGTGTCCTATGGCTTATTTCAGGATTCGTTTTAATGATCCGAATCGTTCACATTTTAAAATACATTGAGTATAACATACATGTAAAAAATCAAGTTAATCGGATATCGTTAACCCTTTCATCCACTCACATTTGTATTCATTTTAATACTTTAAATTATAATATCATTTATTTTTGTAGATACAAATGTAAGCGGATGAAAGAATTAATGATATCCGATTAACTTGATTTTTTACAAGTATATTCTACTCAATATACCATAAGTCCAATGATGTCCTCATTCCGCATACTCGTGTGAGTCACATTTGTTAGAAAATTAGTCATCTTGTTTGATTTACTTTTTTAAAAATTGAATGGTTCAGTTTAATTTTTGAATTATAATTTTAATTAAAAAAATTTAATTTTTTTTCAAAATTCATAATTAAATATTTCATTGAAAATTTTATTTTTAAAACAAAAAAATTCAAAAAAAATATTTTTTTATTTTGTTCTTTAAAGCTTTTATTTATTTATTTATATTTGGAAAAAAAATTCAGATTTTTTTTTAATTTTTGAAGAAATGTATTTTTTATTTTCTTACTTTTTTTGAAAAAAATATTTTGTTATTTTTTTAAGTACTGGCCAAATAATTTATTATGATTTAGATATATATGGGCGATTTAAAATTTTTAAAAATTTAAAAATAAATAAATATTTTTAAAAATAAAAAAAAACTACATTTTTTTAAAATTATTTAAAAATTAAAATAAATATTTAAAATAAAAAATAAGAAAATATTCAAAATAAAAATAATATATTTAAAATAAAAATAATTAAATTCTAAAAATATTTATAAAAAAATACAGTACACAAATGTAATAAATACAATGCACATTAAAAAACTAAATAAATATTTATCCTAAAAAATAAAATTAAGAATTTTTTTTTAAATATTTAAAAAAAAAAAAGATAAACCTAAAACAATTCACAATACAATTCGAAACTGAAAACTATTTTTAAAACTCAGAACCAAACAAGTTTTTTTTTTTCAAAACACAACTTTACATTCAAATCATGATTCTAAAACTAAGCTTAAGTTTTTTTTCCTTTTTTTCAGTGAATTTTTTTAATACTTTAACTAATTTTTTTACTTTTTAGATATATTTAATATGAATACAATTAAATAGTATAATATTTGTGGAAAAAAAAAAACCTTAAAAAATTCATTAAATCCCAAAAATAAAAATTAAAAAAATATGAAAATTCAATATGTTTCCGTATTCTTGTATATTTATTGATGTTTTAAAATATATTTTTAATAAATATTTTACTTTTTAGGTACATATAGGTTAAGTGCATCTAAAAAAAAGGCTGAAAATAATATTAAAAAAATCACTAAAACAAAAAAAAATGAAAAATAAAAAATTAAATTTTAAAAAAAATGAATTTTGAAAATTGAAACCAACAAGATGAATAAGATTTTTCTCAAAGAAGGAATCAATAATATAAGGGAGATTTACCTAAATTCTCCTACTATAACGTTTAATAGTTTAAGGACATAAGAAAAAAGTTTTTAAATTCAAGTCCTCTAAGACTTTCAACATCATTTTTGAACCAAAGTACCCTCAGCACTAATAGTTTGTTATGCTATCTTTGGAATGATTTAAATTTTTTTTTAATTCAACAACTTTTTATTCACATATATGTTTTTCATAAAATTTATATTTTTAGAATTTCCTTATCAAGATTTATCCAAAAAAATACATGATGAATATGAAATTCAAAAATAATAAAATAATAAAAATTCACTAACCCAAGTTAGAGAAATTTCTCTAAAATCAGTTAAATGTCACTATAATTGACTTTAAGTTTCAGTGGAGGGGTAAAACATTGGCCCAAATCCATGCCCAACCAAGCAAATTGGCCCAAGGAAAAAAAGCCCAGCTGACCAAAAGGCCTATCAGATAAGGGGGCAATGTCATGTGACCAAAGCATGCATAAAATCTCATTCTAAAATGAAATCTGCAAAATACGAGAAAGCCCTTAGATCCATCTTTAATCAATGGTAAAGATAACAATTGTCAGAGATAAAGGCATAGGCTCAGCTTATCCAAGCAACACAAACGTCCGATTAAAATAATCGAACGGGTGGATCATTGGGCAAGTTGACTACTACTACCTGACATAATTAAGCCGCTTACAGCGGGATGATCTGACAATAAAGGATAAAGACAAACTATCCACTTGCCCGACCAAAGTCTGGTAGCAGACAGAGCCCTTAGATTAAGATGTTAATCCAACATCTGAGACCCAAGACAATAACACTATAAAAGGAGAAATAAGAAAAAGCAATTGGACAGACAAAAAAGGTAATTAAAACTTCATCTTTAACAAAATACTATATGGCTGATCAACATTTTGACTTGATCATCGGAAGGTTCTCCCGACCATCTCTGGTCGGGAGTGATCACCGACGAATTGGTTTCTCTTTGCAGAGTAGAGAAAGAGACATTTCATTTTGCTTTTCTTGTGGAGAAGATTTTTACCTTCTACTGTTTCACTAACAAAATTGTTTAGAGAAATTTTAAATTTTTTTTTTTCCTTTAAAAAAATTTCTAAATTGTTCAGAGAAATTTCTGAATTGCTTATTTTCTCTTAGACAAATTTTTAAATTGCTTATTGTCTTTCAAAGAAATTTCAAAATTATTTATTTTCTCTTAGATAAATTTTAGAATTGCTCAGAGAAATTTGTGAATGGCTTATTTTTTCTTAAAGAAATTTTAAAAATTGGACAATTGAGAAGTTAGTGAAATTTCTTTGACTTATAGTCAGAAAACTTAGTGATTTTTTTTTTTCTTTTCAAAATTTCATATTCATCATGGATATTGTTTGATAAATCTCAACGAAACGATTCCAAAATATAAATTTTACAAAATAAAAAGTTTCAGATAAAAAATTATTAAATTTTAAAGCTTTGAAACACATTCCAAAATACAACTTGTCTACAATAAAGAGAGAAGATGCTAAAATTTCATAATACCAATTGTTAAAAGGGTATTCTTGACATTTACGTTGAAATTTGTCTTTATATACATGGAATTTCAAATCTTAAGAATTTTAACTAGCAAAGAAACTGTTATTGTCCTTAAACTCTTACACAAAGTCCCTCCCTAATTTTCCCTTAATATAATTAATTAAAAATAGTAAGATTTTTTTCAAAGAAAGAATCAATAATATAATTAATTAAAAATAGTAGTAATTTAAAATATTTAAGGGATTTGTTTTTTTTTTTTTTTTTGTTGAATAGATGAAATTTTATAGATCAAAACACCTGACTGGTTACATCCCAAGACAAAACAAAAACAAGGGCCAAAGGTGAGTAATCCACGCAATTAGCTGGAAGTTTTGTGGGTCTGTTTGTTTTTAGAGGTAAAATAGAGGGAATTATTTGTAAGATGATTAAGAAATTTTTATTCAATGTTATTCTTCTTCTTCTTCTTCTTTTTAAATATTAAAGAATCCAATTATCAAATTTTTTTTACTCAATGTTATTCTTTTTTTTTTAATATTAATGAATCCAACTATCAATAAATTTTTATTCAATGTTATTCTCTCTCTCTCTCTCTCTCTCTCTCCCTTTTTTGTTTTTTGTTTTTTGTTTTTTTTTTTGCAATATTAAATAATCCAACTATCAATAAAATTTTACTCAATTATTTGGGTTACATGAGCCATATTATGAGCCTCATTCCAATTATCATAACAAATTTAGTAATAAACACAAGGGTAAAATAGTCAATTAACTCATAGTTTGAAAGGATTCATTTTTGAATACCACTTTTCCTGGGCTACTACTAGTAGGGATGAAAGAAAAACCGGAAGGACCGACCACACCGACTGAACCGAACGGTTTTCGGTCGGTGTCTTAAGTTTTCAATCATTCGGTTCGGCTCGGTTTATGTTTTTCTGTACATTTGGTTTGGTTTACGGTTTTTGGTTTTTTGAACCGAACCGCACCGAACTGAACCGACTTATATAATATTAATAGGCCCAAAATGTGAGGCCCCAAACCTATGTAGAAATTACATGGCTTGAGCCCAAATTTTAGGCAAAATAGATAGAAATATAAGCCCAAAATGTGAGGCCCAACCAGAAAAAAAAAAAAGGCCAAAAAAAACTAAAAAACAGAAAAAACCGCACCGCATCGTAATAAACCGAACCGCGCCAGTTTATGTCATTTTTCTGGGCGGTTCGGTTCACAAATATGCAAAACCGAAATCATCGGTTCGGTGCAAAATGAGTGAAAAAACCGACCAAACCGAACCGATTTCACCCCTAACTACTAGTCTCCTATGGGACTCTAATCCCATAACCACTTTCTAAAACAAACATAATTTTTTGAATCCCACCTTAATACTAGTCCCAATCCCATCCTCTAACTCTGAAAACAGGCAGAGCCTTTGCTGGCATAGGAACTAGCGAGCTAGTTCGCAGCCCTGTTGTTTGCTCGACTGGTCCATCCAAACTTCCATTGTCGCAGCTTTGAGAGGCTTTGAATTTCAATTGCCACTGCCATACACTCCCAATGGGGCATATCTTTAGACACAAAGCTTGATAAGTGAATATCAACCAATGAGGTATTGTCCGCTTGGGCTAAAGAACATGCCAGGCGGATTGCGTGACCTTCCACTAGTAGAGTAGAGGAGGCTGAGAAAAATGACATTTGTTTAGTTATCTTTATTATTTTTTTTTTAAATTGAGTTTTTATGTATTTTTTTAGTAAATTTTTTAATATTTTTAGATTTTTTAAATATTTTTTTGAATACAACTAATCTAGATACACTTAAAAAGTATAATGTTTGTGAATTTTTAAAAATTATGAAATACAAAAAATATATATATAAATGTTTTGTACATTTTCATATTTCGTTGTGTTCAATGAATTTCATAAAGATTTTTGTACAAATTTCATATTTTTTAAGTATATCAAGATTAAGTGGATCCAAAAAATAATAAAAAAATGATTAAATATTTTTAAAAATACAAAAATATGAATTAGAAACTCAAAAAATTATTTTTAAAAACTCTAAACCAAATAGAGTGAACAAGGTTTTTTTTTGAAAGAATATATACAAGAATTAATAATATAATTAATTAAAAATAGTAGTAATTTAAATATTAACAAAAAATATTTTAGAAAATCTTATAAAGATGTTATAGACATGCGCAAGTTTACGCTTTTTTAAGCCTAGTATATAATCTTTTATAGGAGTACTAGATTGAATTGTGTTTTTTTCCCTCTCAAACCCAATCGAATCCAATGGAACTACTGTTAGTTTCATGCAATCCTCATAATAGTAGAGAAAAAAAATACCACCACAAAAGGTATTAAACTCTTTTTTATATAAATTGAATCCGAGACCTCACATTATAAAGTAATACTATACAACCACTAGGTCAAAAACCTTAATTACATCAAATCGTATGTTGCATATTAAAATTTTAGATTTCCGATACTATTATTCATAAATATATATATTGGTTGTAACATAAATTCATAGATATATCTTAGTTATAACATAAAGTGGTGAAACATTATTTTGATCTAACAGCAACGTGTCAATTTTTTTGGGTTTTGTGTGTGAATTTTTGACTTTAAACTCAATTATTTTAACAATATGGTATCGTTCAAGTTTGACCAACTTACTTCTACACTTTACCCTATCTTATCAATGTTCTTCCAAACTTTTTTTTGTATTAAAATCTATTTAAAACAAATATAATTAAATCAGATAATTTTGCCATCCCTTTCTACAACAAATGGAGCACTACTATTAGAAGCCCTCTATGAAGCTCATACAGTGACATGGACTAAATGGTTTTTTTGGTATTATTATTATTATTATTCAAAGAAAGGCTTCTGGTCATGTGTCCAAAAACAGAGAGTGAGGTATCAGCAATTTTTTATTTACCAATTTGTTAAAAATTATTTAGTTTTGCATTTTTAAAAACAGTTTTCCGAATTTTTAATTTATATTTTTGTATTTTTAATATTTTTAAAAAATATTTTAATCTATTTTTTAAAATTTTTAGATCCACTTTATCTTTATATACTTAATAAAAAATTTTAAAAAAATGTACAAAAATCTTTACAAAATTTATTGAATACAAAAAAATATGAAAATATATTGAATTTTTATATTTTTTAATATTTTTTGTATTTGGTGAATTTAATTTTTTTTATACAAATATTATACTTTTTAAGCATATTTAGATTAAGTGTATTTAAAAAATAAAAATTTTAAAAAAAAATCACTAAAAACAATATAAAAAAAATTAATTTTCTGAAAAATAAACTCAATTTTCTAAAACCAAACATGATGATTTTTCCAAGCTATTGAATATTATAATTATAACTTTTAATAAACAATAGTGGTTATATTATTGTAGTGGCAATTTTATTTAAAAATTAATGATAAACCTTCCAAGTCAAATCATTCTAGGATATGATAATTTTTTGGGCAAATTACAATCACCCCCCTCGAGGTTTGGTGAAAATACAGATTCCCCCTGAGGTTTGAGAAATTACATCCCGCCCCCTGAGGTTTATATTTCCATAACAAATTACCCCCTGAGGTTTTTATTTTCATACAGATTCCTCCCTAATTTTTCCTAATTTGTTATGAAAATTTGACTCTCAGGGGGCAATTTGTAATTTTTCAAACCTCAGGGGGGAATTTGTATTTTTACCAAACCTCGAGGGGGGTGTTTGTAATTTGCCATAATTTTTTATAGGGATTTTGGTGACAATTCTCATATATTAGTCTTTAGTTAGGGAAACTAAACATTTCAACATAAAAAATCATAAATAAAAAAATAATAATTAATTGTGAACGTCTGAAAGTCTTGATACTCCAAGCAAGCACACTCAAGACTTGCATCTAAAAAGATTTCCATCCTTTCATAAATGTTTACCTTATTTTTTATTGTCATGATAGAATAATATAGGGAAAATTACAACCAAAAAAAAAAAGAAGAAGAAAAAAGATTTGACTTTTATAGTAAAATAAATTTCGAATTTTTAATTTTATCGATTTAAATCCTGAACTTTTGATTTGTTTTCCATTTGAACCATTTGTCTATTTTCATAAAGTAAAATGGACAAAAAATGAGTATTTTAAACATTAAACTCAATAAAATGAGTATTTTAGACATTATATATATATATATACTGAATTTAATAACTAAAATACTATTTTCTCATCGATTTTAGTTAACAAAAATAGACAAATAGTTTAAATTAAAAATAAATTAAAAAATTAAGATTTAAATTGATAAAATTAAAAACTCAATGTATATTTTATTATAAATTGTCTCAATAATAGATTAGGGCTCGTAATTTTATAGTAAAAATTCGTACTAGTTTTCTTCTTAGTGGTGAGCGTCTAGCAACACCACTCATGTTGATATTGGTTTTTCAGTAAAACCAAAAAGTGAACACATTTTTGAAAAGTTCTAAAAACAAAATAAAAATCACTAAAAACAAAAAAAATTACCAAAAATAATTTTCAAACCCAAGCTCGATACATGTTTCATCTAAAATAATTTGATTTGTACTATCAAATTTTAAATTGAGTGAATCATAGATTCAATTGCAATTAATTATGATTTGCTACGATTAGTTATGTTTTCATAATGTATGAAACATCATTGTTTACCGAAATTTTTTATAAAAAAAAATCAATTAATTATGTTGATATATATAATTTTATATGTACATATCTCTATACAATTTAATTATATTGATATTCATTTCATTTTAAACACTACTTGTTTATATAAATACATAAAACTATATATTATGCAAAAATAAGTGAATATTACTATTCATGATTCGATACGATTGATAATTGACTATTTTAGCTAAATGATTCATACTTCGATACATTATTTCACAACAATGGAATTAACAGGTTTTCATGACAACCTAAGTTGTAAGGTTAATCAAAACAGGACCAGCCTGCTCACCAATTAGGTTCAAGAAATACCTAAAGGAGACTGCCAAAATCCCCACATGAACAACGCCCGCTGACGAATTTGTGCAGCCGTTTACCATCTCTGACAATGATTTCCCTCGCAGTCAGTATTGACACAAATTTAATAAAACTATGACAATCTTGACACATGCTAGTACTCTTGATAACATGTATTGGTACAGCATTGTAAGTGTTTAACAATCCAAATGTAACAGCCAATTTTTCAGTGTGGTAAACAGTAGAGAAAGTTGTTTCCTCATCTTGCTCATCTGTTACCCCTAGATCTCCTTGTGGTTCATACCCACGATTTTTCGCTTTCTCAATCAAATCAGCCAATAAGTGATCTGCCTCTTCGCATTGAGGACAAAACTGGAAATCAGGCTTAAATGAATAAACCTTGTCTTTGATACTAATCCAGCTCCAATCCTTCAGTTTCCCAATTTTCTCACCCTGGAAACATCTTGCCATCTCCCTGCTGAGATGTACATGTTCAACAGCAAGACGTAAGTCTCAGAATTTTTTGGATTGAGTTTGAGTAGCTGTTCAGCAGTGTAAAATCCCAATTCCAGATTCCCGTGACTTCCACGGCCTGCAACCATAGTGGACCATATGAATTCACTGGGCTCGAAATCCATCTTCTTGATAATCTCAAAAGCTTCATCTAAGCGACCTAGCCTTACAAACATATCGATCAGGCACGCAAAATGGTCCATCACAGGCTTGATTTTATATTCGTTTTTCATCATCTCAAAATAAGCCAATGCCTCGTCAACCATTCCAGCGTGACTACAAGCTGAAAGAACACCCACAAAGGTGATCTTTTTCGGTCTAACCCCTACTAATCTCATATCCTCAAAGAGTTGCAATGCCTGTTGCGAGCAACCATGTTGAGTAAACCCTGTAATCATCGAAGTCCAAGATATCAAAGTTCTTGTAGACATCTCTACAAAAGCTTTACTTTCTCTCTCGATGCTTCCGCATTTATTATGCATGTTAACTAGGACGGTTCCCACAACCACATCAGACAAAAACCCAGTCTTAATAGTCTGAGAATGAACTTGTTCGCCTTGTTGCAAAGCCACCAAACTACTACGTACGGTCAATATACTTGAGAAGGTGAATAGGTCGGGCTTTAGGCCTGACCGATGCAATCTCAGAAAAATGTCAAGTGCCTCAACTCCGCTATGGTGTGCTGAAATACCATCCTCTGCAAGATCCATCATTTGGGCATGCCCTGCAATCATCGCATTCCATGTAACCAAGCTGACTTCCTCCATTCCATCAAACAACTTCTTCGCCTCTCAAACATGTCCACATTTCAAATACAAATACATAATAGAATTTGTTACGGGTAGGTTCAATTCGTACCCAAGTTTAATGGTCAATGAGTGAACCTGCGATCCTACACTCAAAGCATGCATTACACAACACGAACTCAAGATGCTAGTCAATGTGAACTCATTCGGCTCTACACCCTCAGAAAGCATTTCCCTGAACAAACTCAAACCCATTCCAGAATCACCATTATCACCGCAGGAAGATATAACCGTGGTCCAAGAAATCACATTCTTTTCCCTAATTCTCAAAAATGCTTTAACCGCAGAATTCAAGCTGCCATAGTCGGAGTATAAACTACAAAGTGCATTCCCAACACTCGTGTCGTATTCAATATCATACTTTACGATGTAACTATGGATTTGCTTCCCCAACCCAATTGCATACATCAAACAAGAAGCATTTAAAACAACTCCAAGTGTATAATTCGTAGGATAAGCACCAACTTCCAACATTTCAATGAAAACCCAGAAGGCGAGCTCCGGTTGGGAATTGCGAACATAGCCAGTCATCAGAGACGTCCAAGTAACTACATTCCTTTTGGGCAAATAATCAAACACCTTGCGTGCATTTTCCATAGCCCCACACTTGGCATAAACATTAAACAAGAAAAGTCATGAGAAACAAATCTTCATGTGTACCAGTCTTCACAATGTGACCATGAATGACTTGAGCTTCTGCAACTGAATTCCTCTCTATGCATTCTTGCAAGAGCGGAACATAGATCGACGATTCGACACTTGTCCCTTCTCTTATCAGCGAAAGCGCTTCTCGGAAATCCAAACTTGTTGGGTCCAAAGCTTTACCCAATTGGGTATTGGTACTATAACTTCGCTGATGAGAGAACAAGTAATCAATCGTATCAGAGGAAGTTTTTTCTAGAGATAAAAAATAAAAAAAAAAATTGAAATTGAAACAGAGAAAGATTTACCTTTTCGATGGGAAGAGAAGAGGGCAGTTTACAGAGGTCTGGTTCGAGCTTGAGAGTATTGGCAACTAACACAGAAGGTAGAGACGCCATTGAGAAGAAGATGATATATACAGTATAGATACATATATCTATATATGTGTGTAGAAGATTACCTGGTACATGTTTGTTGTTGTTGATCTGTTCGTGTTGAAGACAATGGATGGAGGAAACATTATCTTCTGTTGTTATCTCTTCAGGTAAAAAAAGTCTGTGGAGGGAAAAGAATGTGTTATCGCTTTATCAGTCAATCAGTTATTCCTTGCCGATTATCCCACACTTCCAATTGTAGTTTTTTTATTTCTTTATTTTATTTTGTAATCAAAGAAAAAGGATGTTCCGTGGAATATCACATCATCGGCGGGTCCTGGTTTCGAGATAATTGATTGACGACTAAATTTAACTTAACTCAAATGAAGGATCTATCATCAAGGCAAATTCAGCCACGTGTCATTTTTTTGTTATTTTTGTAATTTTTACTCATCTTTTCTAATGAGAGGGAAAAAAAATGTATGACATCAATTGAATTTTCTTGTGCATTCTAACTGCACATGTATTGTCAACGTGCTTTGGGCATGATGAGGTGGACATAAATCTTCCCTGCTCCAACTCCGCCTGTTCAGCAACAAACATGGATACAAAAACAAAAGGGTGAGAAGGATTCAAGACAAGAGTAAAAAAAGTACAAGGGTCATTATAGTTCTAATTAATTTTCAGCATGCAGGACACAAAATGCATTCCTTCTCATGTCTTTGAAATGAGTCGAGGAAGATCCAGGAATGCAATGTTCAAGAACAATATTTTATATGGTCATACATACATCATTTGTCAACTGCCAAGATTTACAGAATATAAATTACATTAGCAGTAATCCACAAAGCTGATGTCAACGAAAACTGAGAAATACAATTGAAAATGTTTTATGGAACTTCATGGATTTGAAGAGTATAGACACAAGACTCAAAATATTTCATACAACCATCCAGAAATGTCATGCTCAGAATATAAACAAAGAGATTGTTAAAAAACCTTCTGTAGTTGTTTCCAGTATCAAACTGATTACATAGTGCCACTTCTAAAGATGAAAAGCAATATACTTTTATTGAGGTTATATAAGTATGAAAGAACCCAAACGAGACTCAAAAAAGTGACACGAGTGTTAATGTATGAGTTTGGTTCTTAGTCTGATTTCTAGCATCAAGATAACAAAAAAACTACAACAATCTAAAACATCTGCTCAAATAGGCCACTGGGTATGACATACCTAGCACTATAAAGATCCTCCGTCAGTTGTTGGAAATTGTTTGGCATACTCCTCCTCCTCATGACAAAGCTTTGCAATCTCAGACATGTAGGCATCTGACTTTTATAGTTGACACAAACTCCTTCAACTTTGTTCCTGATTTCAGAATCAGACATGTGTGCAAGTAAGTATAAAACTGTTTCCGTTTACAAATTTCTTATTTTACATAAATAATCACTTCTAAAATAACAATGAAGACAATTATAGAATCAAGAACTTTTGGTATCAGCCTTTATCTTCAAGGCCAATTTCACAGCAGCATCAAAGAACTCAACTACTTTAACCAAATCCTCCTCGGCAAATCATCTAGATGTGAGAGCAGGAGTTCTTGAATCACCAGATAAAACAATTCTTCATGATGAAGTAATTAATAATAACTAGTACATGCAAAATGATCGAAGGAAAAGGGCTTTACCCATACGTATGCCACCAGGCACCATAGCAGACACATCCCCAGGAACAGTGTTTTTATTGGCTGCAATGTGCACTGATTACAAAACCTTCTCAACTCTAGAACCATCAATACCCTGTAGATAACAATCCCAAAGAAACAACTGATCACCTTCATCTTGGTAAACTATTCAGAATCCACATGAACCGACATCAAATTGAATTTCTCTCAAATATAGAAGCTACAGGAATTTGGGATGACTCTTAATTGTCCAGCGCAAGTATGGATATATGCGGAGGTCTTGTCACATTTGTGGCAATGAAGCAGATAATTCATGTACAAAATTCCCTATCAGACTGCTTATATAGCAACATATAAAGTAGAAGGAAAATTGTGCAACAACAAAAGCAAAAAAAAAAAAATCCAAAAAGTAAAAGGAGGCTATTCAAAACTGGAACAAAAGGTCTCAGTATTTAACCAGAACCATGGTGAAACAAAAAGTCGCAAGTCATAATAGAAAACTGTACGGGAAAGAAATACACTTTCTCGTATAATCCTGTTGACCAAGTCCTCGTTCCTTAATACGTCGTCGTTCCACCACCTGAAAACACAAACGTGTGGGAAACCTCTCCGATGCCTAAGTCAGTAAGCAAGACAAGAAGGCAAAAGCTTAATGTATTCAGGGAGCAAAATTGTATTACCTCTCCAAAGGTGATATTGGTGAGCTTATATAGGTTTCGCAGTCCTAGTAGGACTCTAACTTCTCCATGCGAAGAGTCCTCCTAAGACTAGCCTTCCCCCATGTGTAGAGTCCTTCTAGGATTACCCCTCCTTGTATAGAGTCCTCCTAGAAGTCATACTCTTGGAAGATAATGCATATCCGCCAACACCCTACTCACTGCTTAAACCAAGTGAGATAGTTCTTGTCATGGCCGAATTACCTTATAACCGAAGTAACCCCTAGTCCGGTCTTTGCTCTTACCTCTCTTACCTCGGTTTCCCATGCCGTAACCGAGCTAACCATAAGAGAGCCCAACCGGACTAGGGCGTGACCCAACCGGACTAAAGTGCAAGCAGGTGTCAGAACACGACCGGCTTAGCATACAAGAACCGGTATGCCTTTTCGACCGGTCTACCATCCTGGACATTGCCACGACCGAGCTACGGATGCTCATTCGGCAACCGAACTACTCCATACTTCTCCTTTCTTACTAGGAACCTCCCACTCTTGAGCTGACCTTGGCCCAACACCTAGCTCGGCCCAATAATGAATATAAATTACCCTCTCAAAAACTTATAGAGTAGGAAGTTTTAGAATCCTATCTTTCAATCTTGGTAGATTAACGTTTACGAATTACGTAGCAACTGTGGGACCAGGTTTCTAGCAGATTATTAAAACACAGAACAAATTAAATTCACTTTTTCCTATAAATTCTTCAATTTTAATGATAGTGACCTAGAAGAAAGTATATCATGATAAGATGTTATGACTTTTACCTTTAATATCAAAACATAATTACTAAAATTATGGCCGTGTGCAATTAAAACACTAAAAACCACAAGAAGCATTTCAATTTCAAGCCTTCAAAAAAATTTCCAAGGTTTTGAACTCTCAACACCTACTCCATGTATCTTTCTGAAAAGAAAATTACATTGTCATAAATAGACCAAAAGAGGACAATAATGCAGATTACAGGTTATTCATGTCTATCCAGAAAATCAAAGGAATTTTTCTCCTAGACCAGAGTTGAGTTTATACCAGTACTTAATCTGACACTAATGACATTTGAAGAGTTGCTTTATGAAGATGGAGCCATCATGGTGTATAAAATGGATCTCTTTAACAATGTCAGAGGGCATGTTCACAACAAAAACTTGGAAGATGAGCATAAGCAAACAGTTATTCTCACAGCTATATCGTATTTCATTCTCAACATCTCTGTTCCAGATATTTCTATTTTGTTGTAGCAAATAAATAAAAGCAGAAGTCAAAACCAACAATGATTGAGATCCCCAATTTTGGAAATTCCCATAACCCCAAAATAATTTGAATCACTCAAGTGAGAGAGATGGCTCAAGTGAGAGAGATGGAAGAAAAATAAAATAAAATACATAGTGGTCCAGATCATTTTGTCATCATGGGGTTCTCAAAATTGGGAGTCTCCATCATTTTTCAATCACTGTTTGGAATATAAACATGAATCTTTTCTATAATTGCATTTACCTCCCGATTCTGCCATATCGATGTACCTTAAAGTACATAAAACCAATTTTAATCATCAACTTAATCATAAAACCCACGTCAGATGCACCAGGTACATACAAAATTGATCAATTCAATAAATGATTAATTATCATCATGGTACGACCAAATGTGTATGTGTTGTAACTGGAAAGAAAAGTGGATTCTCATACTCATTTCCTCAATATCAAGCACCAGGATACCCTTCACTGCACTTGTTGATCATGACTGACCCAACTACTTGCATTACCGACACCGATGTGAAATACTCCATACTTATGAGTTTAAGTCCCTACCCACAATTTATTCAATTGTATGTAGTAATACCCCAAAGAACTGAACCTACTGCAATAACCAAAATGCACATCCATAAACTATAAATCAATATAGCATTACCACAGTGTTGGGTAGAGCACAATATAAATCCAAAAATAAATAAATAAATTATAATTACACCCCTAAGGTTTGTTTAAAATATGGATTGCCCCTGTAGTTTTAAAAATTATAAATACTCCCTTGTCATTTTTTTTGTTTAACAAAATTGACAGTAAAAATAAAATTTCTAATTACTCTCCTACTCAATAATAAAATTACCAGCATTATTAATTAAGATATATTTCTAACATTATTAAAAACTGTTAATTGACTTAATGATTTATTAATAAAATAGGTCATTTGTTATGCGATTAAAAAAAAATTGAAGGGGAAATATGTAATTTTCAAAACTACAATAAACAATCTGTATTTTAAACAAAATTTATTGGTGTATTTGTAATTTATCGGGAAAAAAAATCTATACTAAGGCCTTGTTTGGGGAGTAACTATTTTAGCCAAAAAGTCACTATAAATTGTCACATCACTCTCTCTACTTTTCTGCATATTTTTTTTGTAAAAAGTCAAAAAATTAGTTAAATAATTTGTTTCCAATCGAGAGCTTAATTTACAAAATGTGAGTGAAAAAAAAAAAATCTTTGTTTGAAATTGGTTTTTAGAAAATAGTTTTTAGAAAATTTTACTTTTTTATTTTTTATAATTTAATGTTTTCAATGAATTTTTTTAATATGTTAAGCAGTTTTTAAAAATTTTAGACACATCTAAAATAAATACACTTAAAAAGTATAATATTTGTAAAAAAATCTTTAAAAAATACACTAAATACCAAAAAATACAATATATATATATATATATATAAATTCAATACATTTTTTGTATTTTTTCATATTTATTAATTTTTTAAAATATTTTTTCACGAATATTTTACTATTTAGATACATCTAAGTAATATGCATATAAAAAAATAAAATAAATTGTTTAAAATTTAAAAAATAGTCATTAAAAAAAAATACAATTCTCAAAAATATAAATTCAAAAAACTGAATTTATTTATTTATTTTTTTTGAACGGAGAAAACAGGAACAACAACTAGCATAACACAGCCTTTAATGGCATAGGGGCGTTAGCTACCCACACCGATTACTTTCTACTGGGCGAGAGGTGCACCTAATCAATCACGGTGTTCAGGTGACTTGCACTGATAGACCTGAAATTCTGAGAATCGCTATTGTCAAGACAATATTTTCTGCTTCAAGAGCGCTCTAAGCTTTCTGCAGGTTGTACATTGCTTCAATAACAGTTGAACGCTGATCTGAAGGCGCGTAGTTGTTCGGGTCTTGCGAATCAAAATCGGTTGCACTCGAGTTCTATTGCAGATTCTTATAATAAAATAAAAAAATTGGATTCAACCTAAAAAGAATTTATTTATCCATTGTGAGTGTGAGTGATTTAAAAAAAAATTAAAATATTGGACAAATTTTAGAATATAGTATCTTCTGACCTCATTTAGGAAGTAATTTGTGACTAATTTTAGGCTTGGTTTGAGATACCCAATAAAAGTTAAAAAGTCAAAAAATTATTTAAAAAGTTAAAAAGTTATCATTTTTCATCAAAAATAAATAAATTTTACACACAAAATTACAACTCAGTCTAAACGATTCAGATTCTGTGGCTTTGTTTTTTTAGAAAAATTGCACAGTCGGGGTGCAATTTTAACACAGTGTTGTTCGGCCCGTGGAGGCCCATCAAGGGTCCCGTTTTGATAATCTAAACCGTCAATGTGTAAAACTCGTTGAGTACTATAAATTTGTTAAAAATTACATTGATCGGATATCGCTAACTACATGATCAAATTAGTTTTGTATAAAAAAAATGGATGGTGTTATAGTTAACGGTTGAAAAAAAACTAATCCGATTAGATAGCTATCAATATCCGATCAATGTAATTTTTTACAGGTATATAGTACTCGATGAGTTCTACACATTGAACAGTTTAGATTATAAAAACGGGACCCGTGATGGCCCCCATGGGCCAAATAGCACAGTCCAGTGTAATGCCCAAAAAGTAGGCAACCATTTTTAGCATCAATTCAGCCTGCCCAGATAGTACGGCCGTACAACTCACAGTCCTTATCTTCTCCTACACACTAATTTATGGATAAAGCTTGGGAGCTCGAATGAGCTCCCCTCCCAAATCCCCCGAAAATGGAGAAACAGAGGGAAACAGAGGGAGAGGGAGAAAGAGAGAGGAGAGGAGAGAGGGAAACAGAGAGAGAGAGAGAGAGAGGGAGAGAAGCTCGGCCGTCGCAGCAGCTCGGTCGATCGTCAGACGATCGCCGATCTCGCAGCAGCTCAGCCTCCGCCTTGCCTCCGGCGCGCCTCCGCCCCTGGTTTATGCCCCCCTCCTGTCCAGTTCTCCCTTCTCCCTTCCCTTCTCCCTTCTCCCTTCCCTTCTTCTTCTTCTTCTTCTTCTTCTCCCTTCTCTTCTTCCTTCATCTTCTTCGTTTCTGATTCAACCCAAAAAAAAAAAAGGGAAAACGACGTTGTTTTTCCAATTAGGGGGATTCGGGGAGACAGATTTCGAGCGATGTAATATTACTCCTAATTTATATAATTTTTTAATACACATTTTTCCGTAAAAAGTCAAAAAGTTAGTCCAAACAACCATTTTTTTTCCCTTAAATTTTTAGTCTAAAAAGTCAAAAAGTACACTTATTTAGGATACTCCAAACAACCCCTATTAAAAAGACAATAAATTAAAAAATTAATAAGACAAAATGTCATATCTAAATCTTAATCCTTTCACCTTTTCTTTTACAAAATTACAAAAGCTAAAAATTATTTTTAAACGAAATTTTTTTAATCAAGTTAAAGAAATCAAAAAGCCAAACTGGAAAAATTCTTCCCAAATAAAGACTTAATTGTGTGATCCGGTCACAAATGATAGTAAAAGTAACAAGGCATGTGAAGATGGCATGCAGATTTTAAAAAATGTTAAGGCCTACTCACAAAAAAATAAAATAAAAAAAAAGGTCTCACAATTTGATGGGATATAAATCATGTTAATTTTTAATTTATTACATATTCAATTGTATAAGATTTATCTCTCTTGTTATATCATTATGGATAAATTTAAAAGTTCAAATTATAGATTTATAGCACTACTTCAATTCAATTATAGATTTATTACATATTCAATTGTATAAGATTTATAGAACTTGTAAGATCATCCAATATTCAACTTCCATATGCAACATCATTGTGAGCCAAAGTAATTTATGAAAGTTAAAATTATAATTTAAATTATAGTAGAGACTGAGTAATTTTTTAAAACCCCCTTGTAATGTGAATTAAATTTGAAAAAAAGTCTTGGATAATGAGCTCAGTCATAATATCTATTCTGTCATAAACTGCTCGATTCTTTTTAGTTTATGAAGAGGCGTTAATTTTTTTAAAAATAAATTTAATTTAATTATGCATCTAAAAATTAGTTCAAATCATCAAAAATATGATTAATCATTTCAAAATAACTTTTCCGGATTTTTAATCTTTTAATATGAAAATAAAACCTCTCTGGTTGATTTCAGTCGAACTCACTCACTTCACCTTTCGGGGCAAGCCAATACTAGTTCCATATCTCACTTTGCCCATTTTTTGTTTGTTTGTTTGTTTGGTTTGTTCTTAACATATTGATGAACCAACATAACGTACTTCCCCATTAGCGCCCTACACAATATTTGTTAGGGTGAGCGTAGAATCCGTAAAATTTGTAATTTGATCCAGTCTAATTTAATTTAATAGGTTTGGATTGAATTTTTGAATCTGTAATTTGGTTTCAGATTAAAAAATTAAAAATCCGTAGTTTACGGATTGGTTCCAAATTGAACTCCATGGTTTCGGATTGAAACTGCTTTGGACCATTTATAAATAGCCTATATTTATATTATACACCCTCCCGCATAGTATCTTTTTTTTTTTTTTTTTATTCTATATAACACCTAAACCCGCATAGTATCTTCTTTTATTACTTTTATTTATTAGTTTTTAGTTTTAATTTGTAATGGTCTAAATATTTATGTGGAACTAGTTTTCTTATGATTGTTTAAATTCTAAAACAGTATGTCATCATTATGGAAAGACATGTTGTTGTTCTGGAACTAATATGATACTATGTTTATATTTTTATGAAATTAAAATGTTCTATATTTCTTAAATTTATTTAATTATGTGAATCCGTGATCGTAAACCGCTCAAATTCGTGTTTAAATGGATTGGTTCGGATTGATTCCACGATTTAAATAGATTGAATTGGTTTCAATTTTTCAAAAACTATAAATAATGGATTGATTTTGATTTTATTTCAATCCAAAACAATTTAGACTATGTCACTCCTAATATTATTAAGCAGTTTTAAAAAGTGTGCAACTTCCATAAGATTGTCCTCCAAAATGAATAACGAGCATGGATAATAACTTAGGTAGACTGTCAATATATCTTCATAGTTAGATTTAACTTTTATAAAATCCTATTAAAAATAAAATTCTTGTAAAATTGTTGTTAAAAATAATTTTTTGTAACGATTTTCTGCATGTCGCTAAAAATTTACAATTAGTGAGTTTTTTTGTCACGATTTTTATAAATTATAAAACTTACAATTAGCAACGTTTTTCTGTAATAAATTTTTAAACTGTCACTAAAAGTTAAAAATTAGTGACCTTTTTGTGACAATTTTTTTAAATTATCGCTAAAACTTATAATTAGTGATATTTTTGTGATAATTTTTAAATTATCACTTAAAATTAACAATTAGTAACGTTTTTTTAATAATGTTTAATGAAAAACGCTATTAATTCTCACATGATCTGTTGGACGATAAGTCCACCTATTAAAATTTACACGGAAGTCCGCCTAATAACATCGGATTAAGGGCTTGATTGATAATAGTTATTAGATAGAATAATATACATAAAAATTATTTAATTAAAGATATAGTAAAAAATGTCGATTATTTTTAAGTATTAAGTAGAACGAGATGTGATTACCAATAATATGTCAAGAATCTTGTTAAAATTTAAGTTTTTGGAACAATGTCTGATTTGTTGTTTAGAAAAAAAAAATTTTAAATTTAAAAAAAAAAAAACTAATTTAATAAAAATAAGGGTAAATTACAAATACAGTCTCTGAAGTTTGCTTAAAATACAGATTTTCTCCTATGATTTTGAAAATTACAAATACTCCCTGGTTAAAAAAAATTATTTAACAGAATTAACTAATTTAGTGATATTTTTGTGATAATTTTTAAATTGACACTCAAAATTAACAATTAGTAATGTGTTTTTAATAGTGTTTAATGAAAAACGCTATTAATTCTCACATGATCTGTTGGACGATAAGTCCACCTACTAAAATTTACACGGAAGTCCCCCAAATAACATCGGATTAAGGGCTTGATTGATAATAGTTATTAGACAGAACAATATACATAAAAATTATTTAATTAAAGATATAGTAAAAAAATGTTGATTATTTTTAAGTATTAAGTAGAACGAGATGTGATTACCAATAATATGTCAATAGCTTGTATTCTAGTGGCACCTTTCTAACACTTTCACATGAGAGATTGGGGATTCATACCTCACTTTTGGTAAAGTTGGGTGGAAGAGTTTTATTAGTCCCTATATATTTTACTTGTTATTTATTGCAAGTTTACTCACCATTAGCGTTTAAGAGATACAGAGATTACCAATACTATTGATATGATATTGATAACCCTAACATTTTGTGAGATTAGCAATACTATTAGATTACCAATCCTAAGATCATGTTTAAAATAAGCAATGAAATAGGAAATACCAAAAACTATATGGATTTCATGTGAGGTTCACAAGAAGATATGAAATTCCCTAATCCCTCTAGTATGGTTAATCAAGATCAACAATGCTAGAGGGCCACAATTTTTGTGGCCACAATGGCTCAAAACTGTCAAAACGACGTCGTTTTCAAAACTGTCAAAACGACGTCGTTTTGACATGTTTTGCACTCAAAACGACGTCGTTTTGACAGTTTTGAGCCATTGTGACCACAAGAATTGTGACCCTCAAACATTTTCCAATCAAGATAGGTCCTAAAAGTAAGACAAGTTAGGAGAGCATCCATAAGTTAAAAAACAACAATCAAATTAATTTATGTGATTATTCAAATTACAAAAAAAAAATAAAATAAATAAAAAATTTATGTGATTATTCAAATTAGACTTGTCTTGTATTTCAATCAAGTGATATTGATTATATGTCCTTTTTTTTTCGTCATTTCATTTTGTCAAATACTATTTAGTTAAGTTAAATAAATTTATAATTTTTTTACTACAACAACCTATATTAGTTTTGATATTCTTATTCCCCTAATATTTTCATTCATGAATCATTATTTCTTATAATTACATCTACTAATCTTCATTGTACATTGACCAAATTATTTGACATTTTCTCCTTCAATTTATGTTCGTCAACTAGAGCTTGATTAAATAAATGGTTGGTAAAAAAAAAAAGTTGAAACAAATATATAGGTTCAGACCCATTCAAATGAATTTTATTTATGACAAATATGCTTAAAATCTCTAAAATATAACTCTTAAATTTGCTCATAATAATCAATTGTTGATTTGTTTATGAATCTACCAATTAAGATTCAATCTTCAAGCCGTGGGAGTGTAAGTAAATTTAAGAATCTTGTTAAAATGACTCTTTATTTATTATTTATTTTTTTGTTTATCTTCCTAAATTGCTAGAGGATTGGAACATCCACTAGCATGCAATTGTGAACCATGTTATTATTTCCTTAATTGACGTTTGCTTGGTCCCATCCCTAGTAAAATGTTTAAATAACAATTAAAACACCGCGTTACAAAAATAGTTGTGAATTAATGTCTCATCAAGAAATATGACAAACAAATGACGATAACATTGAAACCACATGTCGGTCCTATTTGTAGAGATTCTGAGA
Source organism: Camellia lanceoleosa (assembly GCA_025200525.1). Classification (NCBI taxonomy): domain Eukaryota; kingdom Viridiplantae; phylum Streptophyta; class Magnoliopsida; order Ericales; family Theaceae; genus Camellia; species Camellia lanceoleosa. The sequence goes on along the minus strand of CM045761.1, from coordinate 172,786,151 downwards.
AATATTTTATGGTCAAATTGTTTAAATCACAATTAAAAAACCACGTTACAAAAATAGTTGTGAATAGTGAATTAATGTCTTCTCAAGAAATATGACAAACAAATGACAATAACATTGAAACCACATCTTGGACCCATTTGTAGAGATTCGAAGAAACATTTTATGGTTAAATTAAACTAATATAGTAAGTTTCAAAATTTAGTATAATTATATTAATTAAATTTTTAGTAAGATTATAAAAAAAATAAAAGTAATATAGATGATATGAAAAAATAAATTAAATAAAGTAGAATATACGTTTCAGTATAAAAAATATGATATCATCATTTTTTTATTCTTATAACTAATAAATTATTAATAAAAAGAGACTACTTGTTTGGCAACTCACTGTTTTAGTTTAAAAGTCAAAAAGTCACTAAAAAAATTAAAAAGCCAATAACCTATACCAAAAAGTTAAATATTCTATTTTCTCTCTACTTTTTGTACATTTGTTCTTAAAAAATAAAAAAGTCATTTTAAATATACTAATTTTTTTACCTCATATTTTAATAAAAAAATTACTAAAATAGTATGTTTCCAAACGAGCTCTTAAGTGTTATGTAAATTAAGATTTTTTTAAAAAAATAATACAATTATGTCAAATATATAAGACTTCTATATCATTTTTAAGGAAAATTAGTCTAAGGTCCCTCTCTCATTTTTAGTAATGGAAAAGCTCCACAATACTTTTTTATGATGTTTAAGGTCCTTCCCATATATCAGAGAAATTTAAGTCTCTGAAATCAAACTCGTTCTTCTCTCTACCTTCTCTATTTCGACCGAGATCTAGAAATGAGGAGATGAAGTGAGCTCTTATCAGCTATAGAAGATCAAATGAGTTCTCCGAAAGGGAAAGCTCACTCTCCTCTGTCTCGTCCTCGCAGTGGTCGTGATTCGGAGCAATCTCGGCACTGGAAAGTTCAAAACTCCACAAGAGGACTTCAACGAGATCCGAGACCACTTCTACTCTAGCCGGCGCACTGAGCCACACCGTGTTCTTAAAGAAGCCTTTCCTTCTCCCTAATCCTCCATCAACCACTCCTCCACCATCTCTTCTCCCAACGAGTGCAACCTCTTCTTTTCCAACTTTCTCACACCTGTGCAATCTGTTGCCTGATTAAGACCTGAGAGTTCACTCCAATTGAGGTAATACTTGGTGGATCGATGAAGATATTGAGAGAGACACCAACCTTGGTGATAATGAGGTTCAAGGCTGGGAGCGTAGAGCCGGCTCATCACCACACTTTTTGGCATGATTTGGTGGTGCTGAAGGGTAGCAAAAGGGTACGAATTTTGAGCAAGAAAGAGAATTACGATTTGGGTGTTGGTGATTTCTTGTTCACGCCGGCTAGACATGTGCATTGGGTGAAGTATTTTGAGGATACTGAGTTTTTCATCAAGTGAGATGGGCATTAGGATCTTTTGATGGATGAGGATTTTGATGCTGCCAATCCTTCTATTCAGAAGGAGATTTAGTTGGTGGGTTGGTGTGAAAATGAAGGTATGGGTGAGCAAACGAAAGAAAATTGTGTTAGCTTTTTAATCAATTTTTTTCTGATTGAGTCAACGGACAAAGAAAATGGTTAGTAAATTGGAGAGAAATTCTAGAATTTTCAAGGAATTTCTCTGGGTTCAATCCAGAGAAAATTCAAATTTCTCTGGGTTTGTTTTGACCAATTTTTTCTAGATTCAAATTCAAATTCAAATTTCTCTGAGTTCATTTATAAACTAGAGAAAATTTAAATTTCTTTGGATTCTTTTTAACTAATTTTCTTTGGATAAAAAAGACACATTATTTTATGAAATCCAGTGAAATTTCGGAATACATCTTCAAAAAACTAATCATCACATAAATTTATTCCAACAACTGTTAATAAGTTAAAACAAACCAAAAATCAAATTTGAAGGTATTCTGTTATGGATTTCTATGCATTCACTTTGTCATGTCTGATTACAAGATTGATTACCTTCTACATTGTTGATGTGTTTTCATTCAAAGTGCAAATGAAGGCAAATGGTATGTTATTTTGAGGGCTGCTGATATTGTGGTTTTTTTTTATGTTAGTCCATAGATCCAGAGAAATTTGCATGTTCAAAGTCTTGAACCCAGAGAAATTCTTTGGAAGCTCAGAATTTCTTTGAATAGAATTTCTCTGGGCTGAAATTTCTCTGGATGGGAATTTCTCTTGAGTGAAATTTCTTTGGATGAAATTTCTCTGGAAAGTCCAGAGAAATTCTCTGAATGAAATTTCTCTGGATCAAATTGAAGGACTTTAGACATTATAGAAATATTTAGTATCTTTTATGTTATAAAATCTTAATATCAAGGACCTTAAAAAAAATTCTCTATCTTTTAAATTCAAAAAGGTCATTATACTTTAATCCTATTTTTATCATTCACATCGCTATTGCCGATATTTACATCCATCTATGTAATAGCTTAGACGGCTGTTGAACTATGAGTTATTCACATTAATCTGTCAATACTTTGATCTCCACACCACGAGTATTATTTATTATTAATTAAAAATAAAATAAACAAAACTTATATGATTTTCAAAATTTGTTTGCTAAAAAGATTTTTTTTTTTACCTTTCAGAATGCAACAACCCTTGTATCGATAGGAATTGGTTTTCAAATATCTTTGTGATAAAATTTTTACTATCGGGGATTTTAAAAAAATAATCCTTAAAACTCTTATATATTATAATAATTTAATTAAATAATTAACGATATGATAATAAAACATATTTTAGTAAAAAGTCAAAAATTTATTTCAAAATATTTTTTTTTAATCTCATATTTTAGTAAAAAAAATCACTTGTCAAACGAACCCTTAACCATATTAAAAAAGAGATAGATATTGTTTGGGGTGTCTTAAATAAGTGCACTTTTTATCTTTTTGGACTAAAAAATTGAGGAAAAAAATATAGATATTTGGGTTAACTTTTTGAATTTTTATGGAAAAATGTGTATTAAAAAATTGTATAAATTAGTGTGTAAGGAAAAATTAAGATTGAGAGCTGTGCAGTCGTAATTTTTGACTTTTGGTGAATAGTGATAACTTTTTAATTTTTTGAGTAACTTTTTGGCTTTTTGACTTTTTTTCAACTTGCCAAACTTGACCTAAATTATAAAAATTGTTGTATTTTTTTCTTACTTAGGAGAAAATAGTGATTTAACTTAAATATGATGGCCTTATCTGTTTTTTTTTTTTTTTATAAAAAAAATCAGAATTTTTTTTTTTGTAAAAATAAAAACTAATTTAATAAAAAAAATATCAAAAATATATTTTAAAATTTATTAAAATTATTTTTAACCTTTCAAAAGATAAAATAAAACAGTATAAAAGGAATAAGTGTTTTTGATTTTTTAAAATTTCTTTCGCTATTGTTCGGGATAGGGGGTGGGCAACAGATGTTTTGATCCGCCTAAACTGATTGAATTGAACTGATCTGTCGCATTTTGGACGGATGGGTGATGATGAGCAGAAAGTTACGGATTGATTTTTTTCAATTCACCTAATTTTGGATGGAGAGCGGATTTAAGGTTCCTTTGGTTGCAACTGAACCGCCAAACTGCGAGTAGCCAAGTAATTTGTAAACTTTGTGTTTTCAATTCGTTTAGATATTCTATTAGTGTTTTCAATTGAAAAAGAGTTTAGATATCTTGTTGTATTTTTAATTTGTTTTTAATTTGAAAATCCTTTTCTCAAATGACAAATGTTGATATTTTGTATTTTTGTGTGAAAAATATAAGGCTTAATTTTGTCATTTTTAAAAAGAATCAAATTAAATAGTTTTTGAATAAAAAAAAAGTAATGAAATAGTTTTAATAATGCATGATTTTCTTATATGTATTTATTATTGATATTTAACAATTTACTTGATAATCTTTTAATTATATTGAGTTAAATTGTTATCTAAAAAAAAATATTGACAAGTTGTTGTATTATATTCAAAATTTATAAAAATTTAAACCGCAAAATTGATTCGTATCCATCCTCCAATCCGCCAACTCGCTCAATCCGCATCCGTTAATCCGGCGGACAAATGCGGATTGATTTTTTTCAATCCACCAATTTGACAGATGGATGGTGGATTGGAGATTTTCCAGCCGCAACCGAACCGCGAACACCCCTAGTTTAGGATGATCTAAATAAGTGTACTTTTTAACTTTTTATAAAAAATATATATATAAAAAAAATAGAGATAATATAATTAAATTTTTTTAAAAAAATGTGCTTATATAACCCATCCCAAACAAGCTAGATTCCCAAAGAGTTGGAAAAGGAAAGGACAGTGTGAACTAGATGAAAAAAATTATTGAATACTTTAACAACCATGATTAGAGACATAAGCTATTCGGTTCAATAGGAATTGAAAAAAATTTAAAACAAAACTGCAGTTTTCGATTTTGTTAGTTAAATAAAAAAAAAAAAAAAAAGATGAGTCCAAGACAAAGTAAGAGGGGATGAGTTGAAATATGTATTAGTGAATTGTTTTCATAAAGTTTTTTTTTTTTTTTAATACAAACTATGTGAGCTGTTCATCCTTATTTAAGGCTTGTAACATGATTCGAGTATAATTAATATATATATATATATATATTGTACGGGAAAGAAATATACATTATCGTATAATCCTGTTGACCAAGTCTGCGTTCCTCTGTACAACGTCGCTTTATCACCTGAAAACACAAACGTAAGCTAGCCGGCGGGTGTGTGCCGGAAACCTCTCCGATGCCTAAGTCAGTAAGCTTGACAATAGACAAAAGCTCTGTGTATTCAGAAAACAAAGTTGTGTTATCTCTCCAAAGGTGATATTAGTGAGCTTATATAGGTTTCGCGTGGCACAATCCTGGTAGGACTCTTATTCCTCCATGTGCAGAGTCCTTCTAGGATTACTCCTCCTTGCGTAGAGTCCTCCTTGGATTCATACTCTGAAGACAATGCTTATGCTCCAACACCCCACGTCACTGCTTAATCCAAGTGAGATGGTTTTACCTCGGTTGAATGTCAATACAGCCGAACTAACATGACCATGCTTAAGCCGCAAAGTAGACCGAGCTCCAGACCTCACTCCGACCGTGGTGACCGTCTTTACACTTGGACCGAGCTACCACTCTTCACTCCGACCATGGTGACCGTCTCCACACTTGGACCGAACTACCACTCTCCACTCCGACCGTGGTGACCGTCTTCACACTTGGACCGAGCTACCACTCTCCACTCCGACCGTGGTGACCGTCTTCACACTTGGACCGAGCTACTACTCTCCACTCCGACCGTGGTGACCGTCTCCACACTTGGACCAAACTAACACTTGGATCGCGGCTGACACCTCTACCTCGGCTGACTCTTTTACCTCGGCTGCTATCTTTACCTCGGCTAACATTGCGGTCAACCAAGTTACTTCGGCTCTTCTCTCTGTTTGAATACCTTGCTTGGTAGCTCGGCCATAGCATTGACTGCCACTAGGAAGTAGCTAAGTCCCGTAGCTAGGTCCCGTGGCTAGGTCTCATAGCTAGGCCGCGTAGCTAGGTCCAATAGCTCGGTCCCGTAGCTAGGTCTTGTAGCTCGGTCTCGTAGTTAGGTCCTGTAGCTCGGTCTCGTAGTTAGGTCCTGTAGCTCGGTCTCGTAGTTAGGTCCTGTAGCTCAGTCTCGTAGTTAGGTCCTGTAGCTCGGTCTCGTAGTTAGGTCCTGTAGCTTGGTCTCGTAGTTAAGTTCCATAGCTCGGCCCAACTTGTTTACAAATTACCCTCTCATATATCAAATAAATAGAGAAATCAATAGTAAATTAGATAATTATAAATTTTTTATTGATTTATAATTACTTTTCATGAATCACATATTGAAATTATTTGCATCTTCCTTCGTTCAACAATAACCAATTTTCCAATGGTTAAAAAAATTATTAATAAGTCTATGAAAGATATCTCAATTTTATGGGAAATTTTAATATATACCCCTTTAAAAAGAGTGTATCATTTGTAACCCTAGTTATGCTATTTTTTTTTAATTATGACAACTTTTATTCTTTAGTTATAATATGATTTTAGTTATGACTCTTGAGTTCTTTAGTTATATTTCATGTTGTGTTTAGTTATGAATTTATTTATTTTTTTAGTTATGACTTTAAAAAATTAAAATTGTGTACTATAGTGTTTTCTGAATTTTATTAGTAATAATAAAATTTATCACTTTTTATATAAAAAAATTTTAAAATAAAAAAACAAAAAACGAAACAGATCTAGCGTCCAAAGGATGCGTGGATGCTTGAAGGCTATCAAAAATAAATAAGAGAGAATTACATGTAGGAGTTCAGGAAAAAAAAAAAAAATTATAAATACATAGGGGTATAAGTGTGTGTGGTGGAATATAAATTGGCAAATTATCTATGCCTCTCTTAAAGTTTAGCTAAATTATAGATTCTCCTGAGATTTCAGAAATTATATTTCGTTCCCTAAGATTTATATTTGCATAACAATTTAACCCATACTATTAATTAAACGTTAAGAAAGGTTAGCTAACATCACCAAAATATAAATTGATAGACGATATTGTCTTTGCTGAAATCCCTTTGATAAATCAACAAAATTTACAAAAGAATTACGTTAGATGGAAAAAAAAAAAAAAAATTTAAGTTTTTGGAACAATGTCTGATTTGTTGTTTAGAAAAAAAAAAATTTAATTTAAAAAAAAAAACTAATTTAATAAAAATAAGGGTAAATTACAAATACACCTCCTGAAGTTTGCTTAAAATACAAATTGTCTCCTATGATTTTGAAAATTACAAATACCCCCTTGTCAAAAAAAATTATTTAACAGAATTAACTAAAAAAATGAAATTTATATTGCTCTTTACACAATAATAAAATTACCTAAATTATTAATTGAAACATATTTCTAATATCATTTTTACTATTAATTAACTTCATGATTTATTAATAAAAGGGACAATTTGTTACGAAATTAGAAATCTCAAGGGGTGGAATATAATTTCTAAAATCACAGGGAGTGTTTCGTATTTTAATCAAATCTCAGGAGACGTATTTGTAATTTACCCTAAAAATAAATATGAAAAAATATATTTAATTTGTAAAAATTATTTCTAACTACTCAAAAGATAAAATTATATAAAAATAATTATTATTTTTTATTTTTTTTTATTAACCAAACTAATTTTTAATAATCAGACCAAACATATTCTAATAATTTTTTGACGAGCTATTTCGGGTTATTTTGGGAAGATGATTATAATCAGTTTTTTGGTAAAAAGTTACTTATAAGCAGTTTTTTTGTGAAAGAGGAAGTGGGTTATAATCTGGGAAGCGGATTATAACCCACCACCCAAAAGGGGCCTTCTTATGTTTTTAACTTGTTTAATTATTTGTTAATTTAATGATATTTTCACTATCTAACACTACAACATATAAGAGTTTTAGAGACCAATTTTTTTGATCTCTAAAAGTGAAAATTTTGTTACAAAAGATATTTAGGAACTAATTTTTATCGTCGTGAGAATAATTACTAAAAGATCATCCTGAAAAGTCAAAAATAGGGCGTTTAGCGGTAAAATTTTGAAAATGTCAATAATAAATATATTTTTAGGGACAAAACAATTTGGTCTCATAATGGTTTATTTTTTGAGATAAAAAATTTGATACCAAAAAGATAATATTAATCACTAATATTCAATTTTCGTTACTAAAAATATAATAACAACACTTTTCGTAATAAAAATATTTGGCTCTCTAAAAATAACTTTGTCCCTAAATTTTAGTCTCTAAAACATTAATTTTTTATAGTGTGACAAGTGTATTTCCATTTTTATTTTGTATTTCATAACTTATTTAAAAATGATAATTTAGCTAAACCTCAGGGAGAGTCTATAATTTAGCTAAACCATAGTGGAAAATCTATAATTTAACTTTGCAACTTTCTCTTGAGTCTTCCTTCACAAGTTCTTCTATTTTATAATAGGTGTAATTGTTGCCTTGATGCAAATTGCTGTCAATCTGGTTCAAGAAACATACGAGCTATGCCCTTCCTCAACTTCCATATGCCATTAGTTGTGCAATCCAATTCTTAATTTCATTATCCTATGGTTGCTTGATTGAGAACTCTCTTGGCTCTCTGTGTTTGAGTTTGGTTTGTCCTCACATTGAATTGGATTCGTGGTTGTTGATTTGTACTTTTTATACTTTTGTTCTTTATCATGAATTTGTTCTTCTTGTTACATCTTTCGTCCTCCAATTGCTTGATGTAATGCCCGAATGAAGAATTCATCTGTCTCTACTCATCTTCTTCTTCTGTTGTATTCTGAAGTTACATATTGGTTTGGGTTTTAATATTGAATAAATTTATTTGTTATTCCTCTAGACCCAAGAAAGAATATCATGAAACAAGAGAGAAGAAAATTAAGAATCCAAGAGAGCAAGAAGGTGGTAGAGAGAGAAGAAAGAGAACTAGAACACTTTGTTCTAATCAATGTCAATATTCTTCAATTACACTACAAATGAAATTACATCACCCTATTTATAGGCTACATGACTAATAGTTATAACGATCCTTGTTTTCCCTCCATTGTTTATTGTATTCTGGACTCAGTTCCGTGGATGTCTGTTGTTGTCTATATCGCATTTTCATCCTTTAATTCTTTGTATTTGAGTTTTGAGATGTGTTGGGCAGGTTTGTAACAGGTTGGGTGTGTTTTGAAATAAATGGTTGCTGCCCAGATTTTGGCTTCTTCGCTCGAGCGAGCTCTGTGTTTTAGTTCCTTCGCTCGAGCGAGCTTTGAGTGGTGTGTCTCTTCACTCAAGCGAACACTCGTGCGCTTGAGCGTGCGTTTACATTTCTTTTTGACCTGAAGGTTGTGTTTCTTCACTCGAACGAGCTTTCTTTTGCTTGAGCGAGCGAGGTCTATGTTTTGGGTTTCTTCGCTCGAGCGAGCACTTTTATGCTCGAGCGTGCTTCTGGGTTGCAGACTTGAAGCTTCGTGTGGTTCGCTCGAGCGAGGTTCATCTATGTTTGGTTGCTCGAGCGACCACTTCTTTGCTCGAGCGAGCCTCGAATATATCAATTGATAGCAGCGGGTTAAACATCACTTTTTCATCATTTTCTTTACTCAAACCTTAGCCTCGACTGCTTCTCTCTCTAAACCACCACTTCTCTCTGCAAGAACTCTTGATCTAGGGTTCTCCTACACTACTTCCTTTGTATAAAAGCTTGAGCTTCATGTGGTCTTCGTTTTGATCTGAAAATCCTTGGATTTGGAGCATCTTGAGTTTTCATCATCTTCTCCTTTGAGTCTCTTCATTTGAGGTAGAGATAACCTACTCTTTTCCATGAGTTTTGACATAAATGTTATGTATTTTGTATAGATGGTGTTGTTTGGGAGTTTTGGGAAAGTTAGGGTTTGTGTTAAAATTATAGAAAAATGGGGTTTTCAATTGTTAAGCTCCATGTATATATGAGACCTTAGAGAATGGGGTTATTGTTGTAGGATTGATAAAATTGAACCTTAGGGTTGTTGTTTGAGAATCGGGGGAAAATGCCCTAATAAAGTTTAAATAATTAATTTATATAATTAATTTGGGGAAATATGAAAATATGAAATTGAGTTGAAAATCATGAAATTGGGAAATTTTGAGATTGAATGGTGTAGTTGGATTGATTAATCACTCACCTATGAAAATATAATAATTTATCTGTTTGATAAATTTATTATCTGTTTAGAAATAATTGTTTTGGGCTATCGGTAGAGGATAGTCTTGATTGTTGTAGACACTGTATGTTGATTAATGAAAACTGAAACTAATCAATTGGGTTATGTCATTGAATATGACGGTTGAATTAACACATTGAATATATGCCTGGATTGATCATTGTATATGATAAAGCGTTTAGATACATTGTATATGTATCTTGTTGGGAGGAGATAGGGGATGTACTTCATGTTTTGGGAGGAGATAGGAGATGTACTCTCAAACCTGCTTGGGAGGAGATAGGGGATGAACTCCATAGATAACTAAGTTAGCCGGAGTGTCCAGGGTGAAAGTCCCGAAATCTTAATTACGTTTGCATAACGTAGATGAATTGAAGTATTGAAGCATTTATGACATGAGTTGTAGTCTCATTTTAAATTGATTATGATTGAAGTGTTGATAGTATGAGTTGTAATCTCATTTTGAACTGTTCGGATAAACAATGAATCATGTCTATGAATTGATTTGGATAATGAAATGGAAAGGGATTGAAATATATTGGTGAATATGGATTGGTTATGGAGGAGATGTATGTTGGTTTATATGAGTTAAACATTTATCAAATGCTAATGTTTTAGTTAATTCTCATGTTATGTTTAGTGTATCTCTACTGGGCTTTGGCTGACCCTATATGGGACATCATTTTCAGGTACAGGAGATATGCCGCCTCCAAGGATGTAGCTTAGGAGGTTTAAATACTGCAAGCTTATTTTGTTGTTACTCTTTTTGTATTACATGTAATTCAAGCCAAGGGCTTAAGATGTTAAGAGTTAGAGCTCTCTTTTGTTGTGACCAAGTGTTGACTTGGAAAGTTGTAAGCCCATAGGGCATTTACTTTTATTGTCAACATGTAACACTTTTGTAATGAATACTCTGATAAATGAATATATGTTTATTTCTCTTATGTCTATGGACATCATGAATGGTTGGTTTATGTACTTAATTTTGAGGGCGTTACAGTAGGACACTTGAAAAAACCCAAACACCTTTAAGAAAACAAATACTCCAAATCAATAATGACTAAAAATGACTGAAAATGTTTTCTTTAATTTTGTGTTTTTGAATGTATTTGTGTGGGTAGGTTAATCTTGATATTCTTAGAAGTGTTAGTTGTGTTCTTGTGTATTTTGTTTTGTCTTTTATGTATGTATAGAATGTTTTTTGTTTTTGAGTATTATTTTAGAAAACAAAATTGTACATTTTTATTTTTAATTTCTTTAAATTGCTTCTGTATTGAGGAATGTTCTTTCAGTTTCTATATCTGGATAATCTATTGTGTAAAAATTGTTTTATGTGTAGAATATATATGTTCTAATTTTTTTCCATATTTAAAAAAAAAAAAAAGGCCTTGGGAACTTTTGTGTTAAATATTTCTTTTTAAAGGCTAAGAAAGAAAAAGATTAAGAAACATGTGGGGTATGCAGAGTGTTAATTTATTTATATTTTATGTTATAAATTTAAAAGAATAAATTATTATTTCTTTTAAAATTTTGTTTGTTATTATTGATCTAGTCTATTTATTGTTACAGATTTGGCATTTTATGTTTTTGTAAGGTTATTTAATTCTTGTTCTTGACTTCGGCTATTGGTTGATTGATTTGAGTATTTACATTAACTGATGTTTGCATCTGTGCTCATCTTGTAGTATGATAATAAAAGCAAAAATGTTCCAGCACTTTTGCTTTGCTTATTCCCTTATATATATATATATATATGAATTGTTTTGTGATAAAGTCATTTATTCCTTTTCTTTTAGTAAATATCTTCCTTGATGCCAATTTTGTACAGAATTATATTTTCGTTGCCCTGTTATTTAATATTTTATTAATTTTGTTATAATTGTGTTATCTTTGTTATTGATATTTCAATTTGGGGAATACTTGGTACCCAGAAATTTGCATAGAAAAATAAATAAAAAAAATTTCTAGGATCATTCTAGGTACATAATCCACTATAAAAGAGTTGAATCCGAACCACACATTGATTTTCTGATAAATTTGTAGAGACAAATTCTTCTCTTTTTTAAAAAATTTTTTTTTTATCAGCAAAAGAGAACTCTTTATTGATAGAAATATGAAATTCTTACTTCATTAAAACAGATGAGTGCAAAGAGTATCATAGTGGAACCGCTAAATTCCAACTAGGTTGGCACCAAGAAGTCCACCCTTCCAGGCCAACCAAGTAATGAATTTGGCTCTAGGTGTAGATAAGTTGTTTCGTATCAATCCAGCAGAGCTGTAAATAGAACCAAAATCCATATCACACCATTTATAGGCACTGCTAACCTTGAACCCACCTGCTCGATCAACCTTCCATTTCACAGATTCCTCATGCTCCATGTCTATCCTAGGCCCTGTTCCCAGAAAATCAATGAGTTTTAATAACTCATCTTCTTCCCAAGCATGTAGATTATTGTTCCTGAATACTTTTCACATTGACCATCACCTTATAATATAACTTTGCAAAAAATACTGTTTTATGTTATTCTAATAACTATTGTCTATCCATTAATTTGAGGAATGGTATTTTAAAATGTAAATTAGCAAATAATTATCATTGAATAAGGAAGTTGTAAGTCTTTGCTAAAAAGGAAATAGTAAATATTTTAATTTCAGTGTTTACGTTATAGTAGGTTGGCACATACTGCAGATTATTAGTATTTAGGTATTTGTTGATATGTATCTTTCTCAGTTGTTAGCATTGCCTTACCATCTTATTTGCTGTGTAGTTGATGTTATATTCTCATCCTTTATAAATTCACTCTCGCTGATTTTATGACTCAATCTAGAATTTATTTCATATATGTAGGTGGGTGTATGAAGGGGTGATTGATGATCCTTATGGTGAACTTTGGCGCAAATCATCATTATCTTGAGTGTATAAAAGCTGTGCTTAATGTGCATCATAGATCAATTAATGTGCCTGTAAGAAGGAGTGATTTGATCAATGTGGAGATGATAAAAGAAATAGAGGAAGGCCAAGGAGAACATGCGCTTAGGTGATAAGAAATGACAAGATTACCTTAAATTAAACTGAGAGTATGACTTTGAATAGAATCAATTCGAGGAAATGGATCCAAATACCTTGCCACCCCAAGTAATTGAAATAAAGGCATATTGAATTGAGTATCTAGTAGTAGCTGAGATTGTTGCTGATCTTGGTAAGAACATGTTTGAGTGAGAAATTGTGTCAGTATCAGCATGGCACCTGCACTTAGTAGGATGTGTTCTAGTCTGTAGTAGGTGGTTGTCATCAATAAGTTCATTGATGTTTATTTCATGTTTCAGGTTCAATGGCCATTGTCCCTTGTTATATCAAGAAAAGCCGTAACAAAATATCAGCTGATATTGCGTTTCCTGTTTCATTATAAACACGTGGATCTCCAACTTTGTGGGGCATGGAAAATACATCAAGTATGGAGCAGAAAGCTGTTTCATAATTTGTGAATGTTGGCTCCTTTTGTTTGTCTAATTTTACTGCAATCTGATTGTAGGGTGTGCGTGCTGTTAACACAAAAGGAACTGCAATCTCTTAGTCATCTTTGCTGTGTCGTAGTATGCTTAAGTTTATTAATAGCCTTCTACACTATCTAACATTTGAGGCATGTTTTACCCTTCCTCTTCTCCTCATTTTTATTTTTTAAATATATTTTTTTTCTTGCAAGAATGATAGCAATTATGAATTGTTGCACCTGAAGCAAATAGATTTAATGTCTTTTATCCACTTCTAATTTGTATTTGTTTGTCAGAGAGTGGGAACTTTGCATAACTAATCTAAAATATTTCTTCAAGGAATTTTGAGGTCATTAGAGATATTATGTTTTCTTTTATGATCATATAATACGTTGTGTTTTCAGGTTCTTGAACCCAACTGGCATGTGATGCATAACAGACTACAAATTGCAAAGAGCATAGATGATGTATATATGCACTCCCTTACTGGTTTTGATGTATCCTATAGTTATTCAATTTCATAAAACCAAAAAATAAATAGAACTTTGTTTCTATATTTGTCTCAATTAATAGACTGACAAAGCTTCAAACCATCAAATTCTCTTTTTGTGTTTCACCTAATACATTTGACTCCTTCTATGAAACAGGTTATTGAATACCATAATTTTTTCCTTGAGAAGTGTATAAGGGAATGCTTGCTTCTTTTGCCCGAAGTTCTTAAGGTTAGTATTGATTTTTATCGTTAGTGTAAAAGATAAAGTTTCTTTGCTTAAGATCATATTTTATTATGCTTTCTATTTGATATATGCCATTTGAAAATTTTATGTTTTGAACTTTTGAACTAGATTATCAAACATGTCTTTGTCCCAAAGTTTCAATGCTTGGATTGAAACTAAAGCACCACCTGTCTGAACTGTCTTTTCTTGAAATCTACTCATTTAGAGAAACCTCATTTGTTGTGCATAACTGATAAAGTCTAGAGAATTTAATACAAAGACTTGAATCCCCTTTCCAATGAACAATCCATGTTTAAGGTGGCTTTATCAATCCATGTTTAAGAGTTTACAACTCATGTTTTGAAGTTATGGAACACTCGACCCAACTTAGCATCAGTTGGGTTGTGTTGTCTTGTTGGAGTAATATATCAACAGACTCTTTTTGTGGCCAATCTTGAAGATTCCCCGTGTTGTATTGGAGAAGAAAGTTGGGAACACGAATTATTGCTGCTGAGAGGGAGATTTTGTGAGCCAGAGCCAAACTGGTTCCAGGAATAGTGATGGATCGAGCTATGGGCCGAGCAAGGTCCAAAGTATAAGAATTAGCCAGGCTGTGGGCCGATGTGATTGGGTTTTGTGACCTGGACCCCACTTCTGTTATCCTGGTCAGAGGTAGTTGCAGATTAGCTCGGTCTCGGTGGTAACCAACCAAGGTATATGTACCGAGCTAAGCGTCGCACATAGAAGCGCCGAGCTATGTATGTCGAAGTTCATGGGTTAGCTCGATCGTGCTGAGGTTTTAGCGCGGTATAACCATCTCCCTGGAGTAAACAGTGGGAAGGGTGTAGAAAGATGAGCATTACCTTTCTAATTCCTAGGAGGACTCTGCTAAGGAGAGTAGAGTCCCACTAGGATTGTGCAAACCATCTCACTTGGTTAGTAGTGAGTAAGGTGAGTGATTCCTAAGAGGATTCTTATGAGGAAGATTTGGAATCCTACTAGGAGTGTGCCAAGCGGAATCTATAAAAGCTCATAGCAGGACCTCTGTACAGGTATCACAACTTTGATTCTCGAATACACAGAGCTTTTGTCTATTTGTCTATTTTGCTAACTTAGGCATCGGAGAGGTATCCGTCACACACCCGCCAACTAGCTCACGTTTGTGTTTTCAGGGAGTAAAGCAATGATGTTTGGAGGAGCGCATACTTGATCAACAGGATTATACGAGAACATTATTTTGTGCTTGTACAATTGGCGCCATCTGTGGGAAGTCCACAAAGAAAAAAACCTCTTGATCAAACTTTCCTCTCTAGTTGGAAGCAATAGTGCACAATGAAGACTTGCCGTAATCGGCTATTGATGGGCAAACCCCAGAGGGGGGTGGGAGGCGCGAAGGTTTGCCTTCTATCCCTCCCATGTCAGATTTAGAACCCCAGCGACGGAACTCCCGGAGGGACGCAAGGGAGAGACGGGCACTAGCCCCCGTCGCTCTCAAAGTCCTGATAAACAGAGACGGAGGCTGGATCCTCAAGTTCTGGAGGATCGCGTGAGGGAGCAGGATGAGTTAATTAGGAAGATGGCAGCAGACATGAAGACAATGAAGCGCCAGATAAAAGGAAAAGGGGTGGTGACAAGAGAGGGGCGCAAAGGCAACACGCCCCCTCGCCACTCGGAGGATCGTGATAGGCATACCACACCATCACAAGCACAAAGCAGAAGCCTTAGAACAGGCGACACTCAATCAAGGACTTCCAGGACTCGTCACTCCAGGTCTGAGAGAACGAGGACTGAAAGGTTTTATACAGAGGGAAGCAACTATTACCCCTCGCACACACACCAGACGACATCCAAGCACACGGAGTTTCCTAGGTCAGCCGACTTATGGTCGGTACTCGAGGACACATGGAAGTGTCGAAGTAGGGATGCCAATGCCACGCCTTGCTTACGAACCAGCGAATAAGGTATTAGCAAGGTTGTAGAGCTCCCTGTTCGTTCCAGTAATAGAGAACGCACCACTACCTTCGGGCTTCCACCACTCCAAGCTCACCACTTATGAGGGGAAGACAGACTCCTACATGCACTTAAGCCACTTTCGCCCGGTTGTGGCAGTGTACCGGCGGAATGAGGCCCTGATGTGTATCCTGTTCCCATCCAGCCTTGGCGACCTAAGTCTAACCTGATTCGAAAGGTTACCAGAAGGCAGCATCGCCTCATAGGCACAATTGGCAGAGGCATTCATGACTAGGTTCAGAACGAACACCAAGACACCAGTGGAGATCGATCAGCTACTCTCCATTGACATAGGTGACAAGGAGACATTGAGATCCTACAACGGTCGATATTGGGAAACTTTCAACCAGATAGGAGATTGCCCCATAAATCTCGCCATCGCGCAATACAAAAGGGGTCGACCAGTCGGAAACAAGTTGAGGGACTCAATTACTATGATGCCACTCCTCACGATGGAGGCCCTAATGGAGAGGGTGCACCAACATATCCGTGTGGAGGAAGATAGCGCCCGGGCTAAAGCAAAATTTGGCTCAACAGTAATGCCAGACAAAAAGACTGCAGCAAAAGTCAACACGGTAGAACAACTAAACAGGAATGGGCGAGGCAGGCAAGCCAACAGGGAGGACCCAGAAAAAAAGAGGCTAAGAGTTCACACTGCCATCACCACCGTGTTCAATAAACCCATCTACCGAATTCTCAGCGAGAGAAAGAATGAACCCTTCGTTCGACGGCCAGCCAAGTTGGGAGTAGCACAAAGGGGCTACGACGAGAGGTCCCGCTACACCTTCCATGATGAGAAGGGGTACCTAACTGAAAATTGCACACCCTTGAGGCAACATCTGGAAGAATTAGTAGCTGCCGGTCACCTAGACTAGTATATTGAAGGGGGAACACAGCCAGCCCCCCAGGACCTCAATGGGCCAAACGGGATACCGGTGGAAGGACCACCCCAAGGTGTAATCAATGTTATTCATGGGATCATTGAACCTGAGAAGGTATGTGAACTCAGGGGGATGATAAAAAAGGCAGAGCACCTGAAGGAGGTACTAAGTGCACAACCTGCAATCTAAAAGGGCAAAACAGAGGCTACGAACATCCTATCCTTCTCAGACAAGGACCTAGCAAGGCTACATTGCCCTCACAATGACGCACTGGTGGTAACTTTGCGCGTCAAGAACTTCGACATCAAGCGAATCCTGATTGACCAAGGAAGTTTGTGCGAGATAATGTATTATGAAACCTTCAAAAAGCTAAAACTAGAAGACAAGGACTTGGCCCCTGCAACATCCCCCCTAGTTGGCTTTAACTTAATGCCAGAATGGCCAGTAGGCTAGATAATCCTCCCAGTCAAAGCTGGGACCATGACAAAATAAGTGAAATTCTGGGTATTGAAGGTTCCTTCCACTTACAACATAATCCTAGGAAGAACATGGCTGCACGCCATGTGATCGGTAGCGTCAACCTACCATCAAGCACTGCGGTTCCCCAATGAAGCCGGAGTAATTGAAGAGGTCTTGGGAGACCAAATCATGTCAAAACAGTGCTTGGTCACAGTAAATGGTAGCTGGGTTGCAAAAGGATATGTGCAAATGGTAGAAGAGCCAGAGAGCAATGAACTATTTGCAAATGTTGGCAAGGTAGCAGAACAGAAGGCAGTGGAAGACTTGGCAGAGGTAAGGATAGATGAAAAGAACCCAGTTCTTTTTGCTAGGCTTGTCTTTGTCCAGCATTGAGAGAACTGAGTTAATGGAATTCTTAATCTCAAATATTGAAGTGGTCGCCTGGACGCCATATGACATGCCTGGCATAGACCCTAACTTCATCTGCCACCAACTTAATGTCCACCCAAATGCCAGACCAATCATACAGCGCACTCGCAGATCAGCACTCCACCACGCAGAGATAGTAGCGGAAGAAGTGGGAAACTTGTTGGAGGTAGGAGCCATCAGCGAAGTGCACTATCCTAGGTGGATATCCAATACTGTAGTAGTGCCAAAGAAGAATGGAAAATGGCGTGTTTGCGTGGACTACAAAACAGTCAACAAGGCATGCTCAAAGGATAGCTTTCCCTTACCCAGGATAGACCAACTGGTAGACTTGACGGCAGGGCACAATTGACTTAGCTTCCTTGATGCGTATAGAGGTTACCATCAGATCACTATGTATGAGCCAAACTAGGAGGTCATATCTTTTACAACGCCCAGAGGATTGTATTGTTACAAGGTCATGCCCTTTAGCCTAAAAAATGCAGGGGCCATGTTCCAACGGATGGTCACCAAAATCTTTGAACCATTGTGAGGAAAAATAATGGAGGCTTACATAGATGACATGGTGGTCAAAAGTAAGGATGAGAAAGACTATCTCAGGGACCTAGACGAAATGTTCCAAATGCATCTAAGTGTGCGTTGGGTGTAGGATCAGGCAAATTCCTAGGCTTCCTGGTAACCAACTGAGGTATAGAAGCAGACCCCTCTCAAATCAAAGCAATCTAGGATCTAGAGAGGCCCAACATAGTAAAAGAAGTGCAGCATCTCACTGGCCTAGCTGCCGTACTCAACCGGTTCATAAGTCGGTCATTAGACAGATGTCGACCATTCTTTCAAACATTGAAGGCCAAATTTGAATGGGATAAAGAATGCGATCGCACCCTAGAGAGCCTGAAAGACTACATGACTTCTCCTCCATTGCTAGTAACCCCATTACCTGGAGAAGAACTCTTTTTGTACTTAGCAATTTCATAGCATGCAGTCAGCGCAGTGTTGGTCAGAGCAGAAGGAATCCAACACCTGCCTATCTTTTATGTTAGCAAGACCTTATTGGGGGTAGAAACCAGGTACCTACCATTGGAAAAGTTGGCCTTAGCTTTGATGATGGCCTCAAGGAAGTTATCGCATTACTTCCACGCCTACACCATAATCATCCTGACAGCTTTTCCTTTAAAAGTTTTCTTTGAGAGGGCGGACTTTTCTGGACGAATCTTGAAATGGGTGGTGGAATTAGGATAGTTCGACATCAAGTTTCAACCCATAACCGCAATAAAAACCCAAGCTCTGGCAGACTTTGTGGCTGAGTTCACACCAGGAAGCCATCACATCTGCCCAGTTGACTTAACTGATACAATCGAAAAGAGGATGGAAAGTGCCGCAAGAATTGCACAGCCCCCAAAACAAGATGCCCAGCCACATCCCAAGGCATACCGGATTAAAGAAAGGGAGGAAGAGGCAAACCGTGCTATACCCGGTAAAGACTCATCAACAAGTAAAAACTTGGTACAGTTAGATAGTGAAGAGCAAACCCCAATAGCAGGCATGGACTTGGAAGAAAACATCGGCAGCACTCATGACCCCAAGACATCATTCGACCCCTCCACTTGCCGGAATTTATTTGTTGGAGAGATGTGGAAGCTCTTCGTGGATGGAGCATCCAATAGGCACTGTGCAGGACTTGGCATAGTCCTCATCTCACTAGATGGCCTGATAGTGAAACAAGCAGTCGACCTTGGCTTCCCAGCATCAAACAATGAGGCAGAGTACGAAGCACTTCTAGCAGGCCTAAAATCAGCACTCTTCATGAAGGCCACCGAGCTAATGGTTTACAGTGACTCCCAGCTAGTAGTAAACCAGATTTCAGGTGACTACGAGGCAAAAGATGAGAGGATGGCTAAATACCAAGAGTTAGTCAGAAAGGAGATCATGAAGTTCGAAGTAGTGCGAATAGAGCAGATCGGCCGAGACGAAAAGAACAGAGCAGACGAACTGGCAGGTTATGCCTTCATGGCAGACACATCTATCCCACATCCATTACTGATCGACTTCTCACCAAGACCAAGTATTGAAGAACCCGAAGTAATAGAGGTATGTCGTGCCAAACTAGGCCATTCATGGATGGATCCCATTATTGTATTCTTAAAAGACGACATCTTACCTGAAGAGAAGAAAGAGGCTAACAAGATCGGAGCAAAGTCACAGCGATTTTGGCTCTCTCCATCATTGGCGTTATACAAAAAATCCTTCACAGGATCTTACTTGAAATGTGTCCATCCTAGCAAGGTCGAGGCATTCTTGTTCGAGATACATGAAGGCGTATGCGGAAGCCACCAGGGGGGAAGATCATTGGCCTACAGAGCAATTTCACAAGGATATTGGTGGCCTTACATGCAAGCAGATTTACAGAAGTATGTCAAGAAGTGTGAAAAATGTCAGAAGTTCGCACACCAAATACATCAACCAACCAGAGAGCTTCTACCATTAACGAGCCCATGGCCCTTTGCGATGTGGGGCTTGGACATAATAGGGCCACTTCCAACAACACCCGGCAACAGAAAGTTCTTTCTCGCAGCAACAGATTACTTCACGAAGTGGGTAGAGGCTGAAGCACTCGCATCAATAAAGGAGAAAGATGTTAAGAAGTTCGTCTGGTAGAATATCATAACCGGATTCGGCATACCAAAGGCTCTGATATCCAACAATGGCACTCAGTTCGACGGCAAAATCTTTAGAGGCTTTTGTGAAGAATACAAGATAGAATTTTACAACTCTACACCAGCATACCCCCAAGAAAATGGCCAGGCGGAAGCATCAAACAAAGTCATCTTAGATGGATTAAAGAAAAGATTAGAGAAAGTAAAAGGCAAGTGGGCTAAGGAGTTTCCTTATGTTTTATGGGCTTACCGTACCACACCTCAGCGTTCAACTGGAGAAATGCCTTTTTCCTTAGCCTATGGCATGGAGGTAATAATCCCACTGGAAGTCGGCCTCCCCATAATTAGAAGTGAAAATTTTGACCCAGACTTGAACGAAGAAACCATAGCCTTGGAACTCGACCTTGCAGAAAAAAGAAGGGAAAAAGCTCTAATTCACATTGCCTCTTACCAACAGGAGTTATCTAGAAAATATAACAAAACGGTACATCCAAGGCAATTCAAAATTGGAGATTGGGTATTACGCAAAGTAATGGGCAACACTTTGGTACCCGGAGATGGCAAGTTGGGACCCAACTGGGAAGGACCATACAAAGTGGTTGGATTAGCAGGAAAATGGGCATATCACTTGGAAGATGGAGACAGCAAGGCCATTCCCAGGCCATGGAACACTATCAATCTCAAACTATTTAATTTTTAGCTTTTTCCTTAGAATAAATGTAGTTCTTCCTTTTTTCAAATAATACAAGTAGTTTACTTTTTCAGCATAAAGTCTTCTTTTTGTAAAAGTTATTCTCAGTCATTGTCAGCTAGGGGTAACAAAAGAGAGGTTGGCAGGAATAACCAACTTTGAGTACTCTTCAGCCAAGATAAGGATCTAGGCTAAAGAGAGGTTAGCTGGAAAAACCAACTTTGAGTACTCTTCAGCCGAGATAAGGATCTAGGCTAAAGAGAGGTTGGCAGGAATAACCAACTTTAAGTACTCTTCAGCCAGGATAAGGATCTAGGCTGAAGAAGAGGTTGGCTGGAAAAACCAACTTTGAGTACTCTTCAGCCAGGATAAGGTTCTAGGCTGAAGAGAGATTGGCTGGAATAACCAACTTTCAGTGCTCTTCAGCCGAGATAAGGATCTAGGCTGAAGACAAGTTGGCAGGAATGACCAACTTTAATCTCTTTTCAGCCGAGACAAGGATCTAGGCTGAAGAGAGTTGCCAGGTATGACCAAACAGATACAAAGTTTCCAAGACCGAGATAAGTATCTCAGCCAGAAAATGCTAAACTTCATGCAAATCATAGTTGAAAAATAAATATAGGTATGGAATAAACCGAGCAAAAAGATGTAGATTTCATTCAAGATTCAAAACAAAGTTACAAGAAGTAGGGCTTCAGCCCGATTACAAATGTTTTCAAAAGTTAGCGTCAAAAGAAGAAAAATACAAGATCAAGCAAATAAGTCGTCCAAATCTGCGTCCAGGTCAACTCGAGCTGCACCACTCAGTAGCCCGGTTTCAGCGGGTAGCTCGGTCATTTTTCAACCGTACTGGACATCGGTGGCTCCACCTGAGCAGATTGAGCAGTTTGGAGACCGCGATCATTGTTGGCAGCCGAGGCGTTGTTTGGTTCTGGAGATGCCTCATCTTCCTCCCCCACTTGCAGCAATTTCTATTGAATAGCATTGGTGTAGTCCGCCATATAGCTCGGAATGAAGTGGGGAGGAGGGTTCTGGAAGACCTCGGTTTCATGGCCATAACCGAGATATGACAAAGCCGCCTTCCATCCGCATTTGAAGAATATGTCCTTTATAGCCTCACATTGCATGATGTAGGTGGCCTTCCCTTTCCTTGTAGCCACGGTCTTCAGCATCGTTCGCGCTCTTCTTCAGCTCTCCAATCTCTGCATCCTTCTTTTTCTCGAGCTTGGCCACATCGCGCAGATATTTATCTTTCCGCTCAGCTAAAGCCTTCTGCTTATCTGCTTCAGCTGAGTTGACAAGTTCGGTAAGTCGGGCTATTTCAGTCTGTAGCTCTACCGTTCTTTGTTTGGATTTCTCTAGTTTGGCCGTCTTAGCGTTGGCTTCTGCCATGGCCAGCCGTGTGGTCTTACGCAGCTCCAGCACGCGCTTGTGAGCAACATGATTCTTTTGCATGGCTTGCAAAAGAAGAGATAGCAATTATGGTTAAAACCGTGCAGACAGATGTACAAACTGGAAAGACAAATAGAGAAACTTACCAGCACCATCGACTTTGTCGCCAAGCGGATGGCCTTTAGCTCGGTCAGATGATCATGATGCTCTATGTCGGTTGGCAAGCACACGCTCTTGGCGAGATTGAAGGTGAGCGAGTGGTCTTTTTCAGCGACCACTGAATCTGTGCTTGTTATGGCTCGGTTGTTATAAGTCACTCTTGGTGCCCACTCTGAAGGGCTAGTCCAGTCAGAACGCACTGGTTCTGGGCTCGGTTGGGTGGATTGAGCAAGCGTGGTATCATCTTCATCAACGAGGTGTTGTGGCTCGGTTGTAGATGTGCGAGCGCACTTGCTCGGCCGGGATGACGAGGCTCGGGCCGTTGGAAGGGCCACCACTGCCTCACTTGTTTGGCCGGCTTGTGGTACCTCAGCTTGAGTCGTCTCGATAATCAATGCTCGGACAGCTCGGCATTTGGCCATCTCTTGTTCTTCGGTTAGTGGAATGAGATTGATTTGGGGTAATGTTGGATCTAGTTTTGGTGAAGGTTCTAGAAGGAAATCTGTCACCCTGGTCTTCCTCCTACTGCTGTATCTGTATGTTGGTTCAAAATTGAGTAGCTCAGCCCAACCTCGATCGCGGTATCGAAGCGCGGCGCGGAGTGCGTCTAGATTGGGGTATTGGTACTACGACTTTAGTTGGTTCAAGTCTGCATAAAGAAAAAGGAAACGGTTAGTACGGTGCAAAATTTATAAACAGTAAGAGTAAAGAATGCACAAGCTAAGCCGAGGTATTCATATCGGCTACTCTTTTATTCCAATTAATTCCGTATCCTGGTATTAAGGCTTCCTGGTCTTCAAAATTACTAGAAACCCAGAAAAAGTCGTTGTCATTCACGTCTTTGTCTGGTGTGTTTTTAATTATTTTCTCTCAACGTCTTCTTATTCTTAAATAATATACCCAGCTGTTTTCATTTTGGCCTAGCGAGTATTGATGAAATAGCTCGGCTAAACCGAGGTTGAGGCCAAGCCGGCGGTTTAGTTCGGCGATACCATTTATTATTCTATATGAGTTTGTGGAGAGCTGAGTGGGGCAAAGTCTTGTTTGCCTAGGGAATTCACAAAGGAGTGGTTGGACTAAGAATCGGAGACCAGCTTCAACAATGGATAGTATGGTAAATGGAACGAAACCTTGTTTTCCCTAGGACGTGGTATCTAGTTTGGCTAGGGAAAAATGGATGTCATCTGGAATTTGGTAATCCTTTTGGAACTCAGCTATGGCCCCTGGAGAGTTTACTAAAAATCGATATTTGCCCATGTGGACTTAAATTATGTATAAATTAGCTCGGAGTACTAGTTCGGTGTTGAGATGACGTTGAGTATCTCGGTTGAGCGTGCAAAGGTGTGCCTGGCCAACCTAGTCAGAGTCTGCAAAGTGGAGATGAAAAGTGTTAAGCCCAGATCATTGGACCGTGCTAAGTATAAAGGCAAAATAAATATAACCCTAGTTTGGCTACGTGGGATGCGACCCGTTCTTAGTCAGGTTGGAGCAAAAGTCTTTAGCTCGGCCAAATGTGAAAGAAGGTTCTTAAATCGGTTGTAACATAAGGCGTGGCATGAAAATTTTAGTTCGATTATTAGGTGGAGTTCCCTAGTTCAGTTGTGTTTAAGCCTAGAGTTGCATAAACAGGTTTTTAGCTCGGTTACAGCACAATTCTAGATTCAAACTTCATGTTTTCTGAATCTAGACGTTGTGTTCTTGAGCTCGAGTCTAAGGTTTGGGGTTTATAGCATTTGCTCAGTACTATGGTGGATGTGTAGCATATATAAAACACATGTATGTGGGGATTAAATATCAAAAATGAAGAAATAGTTGAAAAAAAAAGGCATAACGAAGAGTTAGCAAACTTACGAGTGTGAAGTCGCGAAGGAACAGTAGCCAATGGAGATGAATGCATGAGTATGAAGCTTCGATTGCACAAGTTCTCAGAGGGCAAAGGAAAGAAGATGAACAGTAGGAGTGTTTTTAAAAAATGGGGGTTCTTTTGTATAAAACATATGAAATGGGCGGGACTGTTCAAATTTTCGGAGTACGAGGGCGGTGGTGACAGTTGTACTTGACCACTGGGAGCCAGCCACGTGTCCACAGGAATAGGAAACGATTCAGATGTATAGAGTGAAAGGACGTTTATGAACCGGACTAATCGGTAGCCCGGTAAGGGGTGACCTCGGTTGGCTTGAGTGTTTTTAGCTCGGCTAGAGAAGAGTAATCGCAAATCATGCGCTGCAGATGGAATTAAGGGGCAATTGAGATGGAGATTTTGTGAGTCGGAGCCAAACTGGGTCCAGGAATAGTGATGGACCGAACTATGGGCCGAGCAAGGTCCAAAGTATAAGAATTAGCCGGGCTGTGGGCTGATGTGATTGGGTTTTGTGACCTGGACCCCACTTTTGTCATCCCGGTTAGAGGCAGTTGCATATTAGCTCGGTCTCGGTGGTAACCAACCGAGGTATAGGTACCGAGCTAAGCGTTGCACATAGAAGCGCCGAGCTATATATGTCGAAGTTCATGGGTTAGCTCGGTCGTACTTAGGTTTTACCGCGGTATAACCATCTCCCTGGAGTAAACAGTGGGAAGGGTGTAGAAATATGAGCATTACCTTTCTAATTCCTAGGAGGACTCTGCTAAGGAGAGTAGAGTCTCACTAGGATTGTGCAAACCATCTCACTTAGTTAGTAGTGAGTAGAGTGAGCGATTCTTAGGAGGATTCTTATGAGGAAGAGTTGGAATCCTACTAGGAGTGTGCCAAGTGGAATCTATAAAAGCTCACAGCAGGACTTCTATACAGGTATCACAACTTTGATTCTCAAATACACAGAGCTTTTGTTTATTTGTCTATTTTGTTGACTTAGGCATCGGAGAAGTATCCGGCACACACCTGCCGGCTAGCTCACGTTTGTGTTTTCAGGGAGTAAAGCAACAACGTTTGGAGGAGTGCAGACTTGATCAACAGGATTATACGAGAACAATATTTTGTGCTTGTACAGCTGCCATACAATTATCAACAAAACACAATGCCAACATTGAGGCCGCCAGGCACGAGCTTAAAGAATTACACCCCAATGATCCTCAAATTGTTGTTCTCAATGAAGTATGGTTTTTGGAGAGTAAAAGGCATTATTCAGGTTCTAATTTCTTTCACCATGAAAATTTGTTGATTGAACCATGATTTTAATTCTGTGATGCTGAAATTCTTTCAAGTCTATTCTCTTTTGTCCAAAATACACTTTGTTCTCAGTTTCTACTTGGATTCTCATATTGTGATTCCTTGGATTAAACTTGAGTTGGCGCAGTTAATTTGAAAGTCTTTAGGTTTATTTATTTATTTATTATTTTATTATTTCCATTATGTTCTGCAAGTAACAAATTGGCTATTGTTTTCTATTGTTAATTGAATTTAGAAATTTGTAAATGACAGTTTCATTTTAACCTTTATTGCCTAAGTTGCATAGCCTGTATTAGATTGTAGATATTTTTTGCGTTGAGTATGGATATCTTAACCTCCTTGTGGTGCTCAATTCATGTATATGTTACAATCTTATTTATTTATTTATTGAAATAAATATTAAATGTGTTATATTTTTTTGTAAGTTTGAAATTAATTATATTGTAAATAATTTTTTGTTTTGTTTCTTTTTGCAGATGCTACCCTTTTGAGTACGTGATGATTTTTTCGCATATCGATATTGGAGTTTACTGTTGATACTAAAACAAGTTATAATATATATGTTTGTTTACTTGTACTGTTGATACGTTTGTTCTGTTTTAGATAAAAATTTGACTTCTTGAATTATCAAAAATTATTAACATTGTTGGAGGATATTTCATATATTTTTGTAAAGAATGTTTGGTTGACATTATATTGTTACAGGGTACCTATATATGATATATATTATTATTCGTATATATAATTTTGTGAATGTGAATGTGAATGTGAATGTGTTTTGTTTTAGAAAATATTAATAATTTGTATAGGGAATAAATTAATAAAATATATATTTATTTTATTAATTTTTTTTTTTGTGACAGTAATAAACCATCGCTAATGTAATCATCATTTTCTTATATTTTATTAGCGACGGATTAACCTGTAGCATATACATATTAGTACCATCTTTAGCGACGGTTTAAACTGTTGCAAATACATTATTGATTTAATTTTGGTTTTTTGCGACGTATAAGATCGCCGCGAATAATATTTTTTGTGATGTCAATTGCTATCTCAAAAAAAAAAAAAAAAATGGTGACGGCATCTTAAATCGTCGCTAAAAGTGATTTTTTTTTCGTTTTTTTGTATCGGGTTAAACCGTCGCAAAAACCATTGATTTACCATCGCTACAAGGAAGCGACGGTTTGTAACCGTCGCAAATACCTTTTGTCACACCCCCTTCCGTCACTCCTATTTTTCGTCGCTACTCTGTCACAAAAAGTCATTTGCGACGATATACGGACCTTTTGCGACGTTTGAGACCGTCGCAAAATGTCCATTTTTTAGTAGTGAGGGGAGCCCTACTGATGTGGCAGTGGGCCCCGCCTAACGCCTATGCCCCTTTATTTTTTTTTTTTTTTTTTAAGTATTCCCAATATTAGTGATACCTTAGTGGTATGAATTATTGTTGATACCCATTACTTCTTACGTTCCAGCCTCTTTATTTATCCACCTCTGTGGGTGTCGTCTTGTGAGATACGGAGGCCAGTAAATTATTTATTTATTTATTTTTAATAAAGTAGGAATTGGGCAATGTTCAAGACACAAATATTTTTGATTGAGTTTTTTTTTTAATCTATTTAATTTTATTTTTTTACAAATTAATTTAGTAAAAAAAATAAAAATATATTATTTCACAGTTCTCTTTTTTTTAGGGCAAAAATAATTTTTAAAAATTTTAAATTATCTTTATTGGTGTTTGTTTTTGTTAAACCATATATATTTATTTATTTATAAAAAAAATGGGGGAATTTTTTTTTTTTTTTTAAATTAAGCCAAACAAAGATATATAGCATTTGCTGTTTACAAATCATATAACAACCAGATGTATTAAGCTATCAACCAAAAACACCAACATCACTCTGCAATCACTTATGTGAAGTTTAAATGGACATGCATCACCAGATAAAAACCACATATTTGAATTTTAAATGGACATTCTTCACCATATAAAAACCACATGGATCATCCTTCTTAGGCTGGAGCTACTTCCCTATGATGTGCTTGACCATGAAAATTGCAGTGTGGGCAAACTATGTTGAGAAATTCTAATATACAACTCTTTAAAAATCGTGTAACTTTTAGTTATATCATTTTTTTTTTTTTTATAGTTATATGTCGTCATTTAGTTATGAAATATAAAATTAAAATCATGTTTTTTTTTACTCGTTTTTGTTTTTGTTTGTTTGTTTGTTTTTTTTTTTTTTTGAAATATTGCCATGTCTATCTTAAAATGAGACAAAAAAAATTATTTCAATCAATCAAAATTAGAATAAAATATAATTACGCCCCTCATATTTATTGAAAATACATATTGTCCAGTAATTATGAAAATGATAAATATTCCCTTATCAGAATTTTTTATTTAACAAAAAAATAATTTTTAACTACTTTCTTATACAACAATAAAATTATCTAAATTGTTAATTAAATTATATATTTACCACATCATTTAAAACAATTAATTGACTTGATATTTTATTAATAAAATGTGTCATTTGTTATATGATTGAAAAAACATAAAGAAGCGAGATGTAATTTTTAAAATTACAAAATAATTCATATTTTAAACAAATCTCAAAAAATATATATTTGTTACGCTCCCAAAATAATACAATAAATACAACTCAAACATATATTTAAAAAAAGTATGAATCAGAGTAAATAGTCCTTTCATTATATGAAGTTAATAATACAAAAAAGTTTAACATAATTAAATGCCCTATTGGGTTACATCTTTTCAAGCCTTGACTTGGTCACACAAAAAGAGACTAGTTCATACACATTTAACCCCACGCTTTACAAAAACATACAATACAAATTAAAGATGCTCTTGCCCCCAAAATATCCCTCTACGCTATTGCCTTGGTGGAGGTAAGTCACCAACACCTGAAAATGTTATTCCCAAATAAGGTGAACCACAGTTCAGTAAAAATCATCTAACACAATATATGAAACTTAGCAAAGGTATAAGTACACTATGCATATACAACGTCAGTGATAGAGACATCCACAGTTTATATAATTATAAGGTACCAATTTCCATTCATTTCATTACGTGAACCGGTTTCATTATCTCTTTAATAATCCAAATGAGACTTCAACTCATTAGTTTTACCATCACATCAACAATGCATGAACATTTCAAACTTTTCTTTCACAGAAATTCCGTCCCCAGGCAGCCATCAGACGGGACCTATGTAAACATAGGCTATACAAGTA
Source organism: Camellia lanceoleosa (assembly GCA_025200525.1). Taxonomy (NCBI): domain Eukaryota; kingdom Viridiplantae; phylum Streptophyta; class Magnoliopsida; order Ericales; family Theaceae; genus Camellia; species Camellia lanceoleosa. Next base: position 172,757,074 of record CM045761.1, on the reverse strand, counting down.
CTACAATTGCCATTTTACAGATATTTTGTCCGCGGGTTAAGCACCCATGTATAAATTTCGAGACTTTTACCTAAGACACTCCAACCAACTTAATTATAATGGAGTCCAATCCCTTTCTCCTCCCAAACAATCATTCATACATACGCAATATATTTAAACACAACATCAAACAATGGAGCACATCCCCTTTCTACTCCCACATAATCATACATGTACAATGTATATAAGCATAGTCATATCCAATGTCAAACAACAAAAGATTAGTTTCAATTCACTTAATCCTCATGCAATTTTTACAACAATCATAGTTATCTTCAACCGATAGCCCAATACAGTTATTTTTAAATAGATATTCAATCTCATGATAGATAATTTATTCAAATTTCCAAAGAATGAGTTAATACATAACTTATCCCACCATTCATATCAATACTCTCTCAATATCACATTTTCACGGCAATTTCAATTATCTCTATAAAATAATCATGATAGTCATTTTAGGGCAAAACTTCTCATTTCCTAATTATCAACCCCAAATATCATTTCTAAGCTTTGTGACCCAACAACATTTCATTTTCAAAACCCACATTCATATATTTCATGTTTAACAACAATCACTCTTTCCATATATACCCAAACCCTAGGTTTGCTTACAACACCCTTAAGTTACATCATTGTTACACAAGGATACACATAACTGAGCTAAATATCATATGAAGGTATAAAAAAGATCTCTACCTCAAAGGAAGAAAATGAGTCAAACAAGGAAGAAATTCCAAGAACGCCAAAACTCACTTCTGTTTGGATCAAAATGTAGATCTTGACGAGCTCTACCTTTTTCTCAAAGGCACTAGGGTGAAAAAATCAATGGATCCAGATGAAATCTAAGAGAGAAGGTTAATTCTAGAGGGAGAGGCTCAAGAACAAATTTTTGAAAAGTTTTAGACAGAGAGAGAGAGATATGAAAAAGTGACTCAAAATATCATCTTCTCGAACTGTTATACGCGCAGTTCGCTCGAGCGGAGAAAGCCCCGCTCGAGCACTAGACACAAAGTTCCGCTCGAGCGTGAAAGTTGGCGCTAGAACGTGGAATGCACAATTCTAGAAGTTTCGCAGACAAAGGTCTTCGTTCGAGCGTAGGATTGGACGCTTGAGCGTGCAATGCACTTTCCTAGTATTTCAAAACTGCAAAAGAAATGTTGAGAATTGCCAAATCCCGCTCGAGCGGAGGAGCAAAATTTGTGAAGCTCGCTCGAGCAGAAGAGTCCAAATCTAGGCAATAAAAGTTTGGAAAAAAACAAGCCACCAACCTGTTTCAAACGCACGACTACAACCCAATAACCAAAATAAAGGGGAAGACAAGGGAAAGAGATATGAATCACTATTCAAAACCATACCAACCCGAGTTCGAAATACAATAAGTAACAGGTTAAAACCAGAACCACTATAATATTTATAATTTATCCTAAAAAATCTCAACTTAACTTATAACAAATTAAATCCTGTAATGGGATCCTACTCTGTCAATGTTTGTCATCTTACCTCGGTTAACATACGAATATGCATATTATTTTTCCTTCACATATGCACCTATACAAATGTAAAGGGGAAATTATTTTTAAAAAGAAAAGCCTAAGGTTTGACTCTAATAATAAGATAAATTTTAATTTTTAAATTTTGTCAAATTAAATTTTAAAGTTTTGATTTATTTTCAATTTAAATTATTTGCCAATTTTCATTAAGTAAAATCGATGTGAAAAATAATATTTTAGCCATTAAACTCAACAAAAAAGTCTTTTAGACATTTTATATATTTACATGGTGAGTTTGATAATTAAAATATTCTTTTTGTGTAGGTTTTACTTAACAAAAATAAGTGAATAGCTTAAGTTAAAAACAAATCAAAAGTTTAAGATTTAAATTGACAAAATGAAAAATTTAGGATTTTTTATTTTTTTTATTTTTTATTTTTGTGATAATTGTCCCAAATGTAAATGTATGAGCAATGTTATATGAAAATTATTTTTTATTAATTTTTTTTTTTTTGAAATGATAGGTTAACACGTTATGAAAAAGATGGATAAACAACAATATGATATGATAACATGAAAAAATAAATAAGTTCGGTTAATATTTAGGGATGTGTTTGTAATTTATTTTAAAATTTGAAAAAATTGGTGATAAATTCATAATCCTACGCATATAAGTCATCAAGGACAATGTTGGTTTTATTGGGGACATAACAACATTTGTTAGAAATTTGTTGGTCAAAAGAACATTAATACTTATGTGTTGAAATTTTTATTTTAACTTATTTGTTCAAAATTTGAAACTCATCTGTTCAAATTGTATTTATCTGTTGAAATTCATCAAGTTATTTTTTTCTATGGTTGAAATTCATTAAGCTTTATTTTCCTATCTGTTCAATTTTTATTCTATTTGTTCAAAATCTGATACACACAAATATATAAAGAGAGAGGAGAGAGAGCCGTCCTATCCCATCTGTCAAAATCTTTTTTGTTAAGTGTTCAAAACCCAACTCTCTCTCTCTCTCTCTCTCTCTCTCTCTCTCTCTACAAACCAACTTTCTCTCTCTATTTGTTCAAATTGTGGAGCTATTGGATGAAGTACTGCTTTTTGTGCATAATAGAAAACTTCGGGAATCTGCAAGTAGGGAGAATTTCCAATATTCTACATTATGGCGAGCTATAAAGGACACCACACTAGCAGGTTGCTTCGAAGATATTAATGAGAAAACGTCATTAAACAGACTAGTCGGGTTATTTATAATATTGGATTCTTTAACCTTATCGTCATGAGTATGACATTTGAATTTAAAATGCACAGATTCTCAAGATGCAAATCCTTGAGATTGAAAATATCTTAGAAGGACCCATATAAGCAGGTTACATTACATGTAATATATGGCACTGCTGTGAACGTGGACGACCCAAGCATCAATAAAAAAAAATGGAGAGAGAGAAAAAAAAATGGGTTCCACGGCGGACCAGAAACCAGCACCATCACCTACTCCCACCGCCACCGATCCATGGTAGTTTCATGGCAGCAGCAGCACCACCAGTCCGATGGCAGCTTCGGCAGATCTGTAGTCACCTCCACCGCCTCCCTCGGATTCATTACTCCTGACCTTCCTTTTCTCAATTCTGCCGTTGCCGCCTCCCTCAAATTCGTCTCCAAAGCAAGAGTCAAAGATCTTTGGCTGAAATACCTCTCCTCCACCGGCTCTGCAACATTGCTCACCGTCACAGTCGCCAGAAGGACTAAGTAAAGCATTTCCATGGGAAGAAGGAAAGTAGAGTTGTCGGCAGCGGCGCTCGAGCTCCTCGTTGGCAGAGTCCAAGAATGTGATGGCCAACCTTGAAATGGGTTGAGTCACAGATGAAGTGTCCTGGATTCTCTTCCATGAGTTCAGCTGCTTTGACAGGTCTTGAGAGGGCAAAGATGAAGAAGAAGAAGAAGAAGAAGAAGAAGAAGTGAGAAAGCAAATCTGGAGGTGAGCGAGAGAAAGATGGAGAAGAGAGAAAAAACTGGATTTGGAGAGAAGTCATTTGAACAGATAAAAGGGGTGTGAATCCAAACAAATAAAAAGGGACGTGACTGTTTTTATCCATATGGCCTGTCCTTAGGACATGTTTGATTTGATAGATTAGAATATGGGATTAAAATTATTAATTTGTAGATTTAATTATTTTATATTTGTTTTAATATTTTAATTTAGGATTATTAATTTAATAGATAATTAATCTAATAAATTTGTAAGATTATTAGTAATAGGGTAAGAGTAAAATTATTAATCTAATGAATATTAATCTAATTAAATAGTAAATATCACACTAATTTAATAGAATTATTAATAATTTATTATTAACCTTTCGAACCTTAAACAATAAGCACATGGATCTATGACCCTACAAATCTATAAAACGTACCTATAGACTGAGCTCCTATATTTAACGGGATTTCATTTCAATTTAAAGGACTTTTCTTAAGTGTGCAACCCTTAAGGTTGTACATCATGTGTCACTTACACAAAAAGTATAAGTGGAAGGTGAAAACAAAAGCAAGACTACAAACAGAAAAGGCGTAAGTGTAAGGCGTAAGTTGCACACCATAACAGGACCCCAATTTAAAATATGTTTGAGTACGTTTAATTTAAATTTATAAATTTTAATCTTTATTATATTTTAATATGAATTTATTAATAAGAATAATACATATTAAATTTTAAAATAATTTTTTTTTTCATGATAAATTTTAATCAGTTATTCTTATACAAATCTTAGTATCTTTTTTCTTAAGAGATCAAAGTTATTTTTATTTTTCTTCATCCTCTCTCTAAAATTCCAATTCACCTTACTAAAACTCACTATCATCATCAATATTATTGTTTTTTATTATTTTGAACCCTGAAACCTAATTGAAAGTTTGAACAAAATCAAATAATAGATGATAGTAATAATCAAAATAATTTTTTAAAGCAATTCATCAAAAATGAGATAAGTATTCATATAAAAGGGTTTCACAATTTTTGTAAAGTATCATCAATTATTTTCTATATCGTTTTTTTGACAAAAATTAAAATACCTAGTAGTTAGATTAACAATAACATATTATTGGAGTTATTCTTATTTATAAGTTTGGTTTTTACTTTTTCACAAACATTCTTATGGATAATTTATAATGTAAATTTTTTTTATTTTTCTGTATTGCAAAATTTTATAATACTTATGTAAAAGTTTAATTTTTTCCTGCATTTAAAAATTATTTTTTGTATTGAAATTTTTTTGAAATAATTTAATTTTTTTAATTTGTTTGTTATTTATTATTTGGGTTTACTTGAGGATAATTTGAAAAAAATAATAAAATGTAATGGGAGTAAAATAAAATTTTAAATAATTAAATAAAATGTATTTAAAAATTGAAACTACTTAATGATTTTTCCGAGTGTAAATAAAATCCCCTATATTCATCATTATCAAACACGGCAAAGAATTTCACTAGTAATGGGAACCCATGATAATTATTCTTAATAAATAATGGACATGCTTGAGTGGACTTCAGGGCCTAAGTCCAGCCCAAGTTGGCACTCACGCAATGTCCGTCAGTCCCATCAGAGAAGGAATGTACTGCTTGCAGGCTTTGTAAAGCAAGCAAACATTCTTGCCACCATTATTCCTCTAATGCTCCAAACCCTTTTCAACGTGTTTGTTTGAGATTTATATTCGGTGAATTGAATAGGGGAGATTCTATTTATTCCAAAAAAATTATTAAGTATTTCCTATTTCTAAGTATATCTTTTTCAGTTATTTAAAATTTTATATTATTCTGAATGCACCCTATAATTTTTTCTAAGTTACCCTTAATGAATCCAAATAATAAATAATAAACAAATTAAAAAAATAAACATTTGAAAAACCTGTCAAATAGATACAGGAATAATAGAAACAATAATTTTTTTTTTCCGAACAAGCATAAAGTTCAACCAAAAGAAAGAGTAAAAGGACCAAAAAAAAAAAAAAAAAAAAAAAAAAAGAAGAAAAGTAAAGAAAAGATTTTTATTTTATTTTATTAAAAGGTGTTGCAGGATATAGAAACCAATTTTTGTCATGGTCATTGAGTTGAAAGATTATCTTGGAAGCTATAATGCTATTTATGTGACTCTGAAAATTAACAGATTTAACATTATAATGGGACATGTAAAAAAATACAAAAATTAATAACTGGATTTTGATTTGTAAATGAATGCTTACCTCCTCTTTAATGGGTTGCTTTAAAAAAATTATTTTGATTATCACTTTCATTCATTATTTGTTTTTGTTCAAACTTTCTTTTAAGGTTTAGGGTTTTAAAATAATAAAAAACAATGATATTGATAATAATGATAAGTTTTGATAGGGTGGATTGGAGTTTTGGATTGAAAAAGAAGAAGACGACAAAATAATTTTGATCTTTTGGGGAAGAAGATGCAAAGATTTGAATAGGAATAATGGATTAGGGTATACCATGAAAAAAATAATTTATTTTAGAGTTTAATATGTGTTGTCTTTATTAGTAAGTTCACATTAAGATATAATAAGAATTAAAATTTATAAATTTAAATTAGGCTTACTGAGGTATTTTTTGGGTTAAAATAGAATGCCCCTTTGAATAGTCTGTTAATTGGTTAAATTTTTTTACACCAGACTAATAGTCTATTCAGACTATTAATCCCAAATATATTGAATTGTTCTATCCGATGGGAGAAGGTGGGACACAAATCCTAAAATAACTCATCCTATGAAATTAGATGGTAAAATTATATTTTTGACCCCCTAATATTTAATATCTTTTAAAATATAAAATTTATTTATTAAATTATTTATACTTAGTAAAGTATAAATAATTTTAATAATCATATGGTATTAATTATACTTAGTAAAGTAAAAGTAAAATAAAATTTAAAAATCTCAACTACAAATTTAAATGAATTTATATAATTTTTATTAATATTCTATTTATTTAATTTTTTAAAAATACTAGTAAAAAAATAAAATAAAATTTATAACTCATATTTAATATTCCTATTATTTCGTAAACAATTCAAAAGGGCAAAACAACCTTTCGAGCATTTATGCATCTCCATAATATCTCAAACAAACATAGGATTTAATAGAATAGTTCAATCCAAACATCTAATCCTAAAACTAATCTAGTCCAACCAAATAATCTAGGAATAATATATCTCAGGACTAACAGTTTAGTGAATTACAATATTTTCTTATCCAATCCGTCCAAACAAACACACCTTTTTGTGTCTTGGGAAGCCTAAAAGAAAGTTTTGTTTTTCTTTCCAATAATGGTCAAAATTACTATTTTTTAAAATAAAAAAGAGAGAAAATAAAAATAACTGAATAGAGTCATCAATCTTTGGCCAATCAAAATTTAGTATATATTACTGATTATTTTACAACACTCAACATACACATGGGAACACTGTTAAATAGAGTTTACATAACAAATTCATACACAACCAAACATAGTTTCGAATTCAAACATAGTTTCTAAAACAGCAAGCAAACAAAAATGTCAAACACTACTTGAAACTCACATACAGTCAAGGGCGCAGCGAAGTGTCTCCTGCCATACCGGATCTAAAATGTTAATGCCTTGATGAAAAAGAAAAAGAAAAAGAAAAAGAAACGAGAATCCGATATAATTTACAAAGAAGAGGACTTCCAAGTTTGACTGTATCCTCTTTGCAAGAAGTAAGTGTAGCCTAAAAATGTGCACTGTCCTCCTTGAGCCTTGCAATGTCTTGTTGAATGTGTAAAACTTCAGTCAAGTAACTGGAGTTGAACCGCTGTAGAATTTGTAGAACAAAATATAAAATGAGGATTATAGAGCAGGTGATAGAGGAGAGTTTCAAGAGTAATATTCAGCAATGGAAGATCCTTTACTAATTAAAATTATGATTCTAAAAGTTTAGACACTTTTACTGATCAAAATAACAGAATCAAGATCCTTACCATTTCCTCTTTTTCCATCCTGAAACTACCAGAAGAAAACAAGAAAATTAATCAGAAAACAAAAATAAGAACAATTTTCTTCTATCTAACAAAGTCACAAAATCTCTCTCAAGGAATGTGCGATTACTTGTAATTATATCAAGCAACTATGAAATCTTATTTGTTTAAACAGAAAATTATACTTGTACCAACTAACCGACCAAACCAAGTCTTAAGTCTTATTAAATTGGATCAGCTACATGAATCATTCTTCTCCACTCGACTTTATCAACAGCTATTTGGTACGGAAAATTATACTCATTTTCCCTATAATTTGCCTCCTATGTTAATTTGGTCCTTATTATTCCAATTGTATCAATTTTGACCTGTAATTTTTCATATTGTATCAATTTAGTTCAATTGATAACATCAATTAAGAAATCGGACAAAAATTAAGGGCTAAATGGTCTATTCAAAAGGGAATGGACCATTTTTTTTTTTTGATAAGTGGGAATGGACCATTTTAAATTGGATGTCAACCTCTCAATCACTCTAAGTAGAGTGAATTGAGTATTTTGCCCCTTCATTTCAGTCAAATTTCTTCATTATAAGGAACAAATTGATAGAAGAGGCAAACTACAAGGACTACAAGTATAATTTGCCATTGTTTAAAAAATGTAAATCAATAGGGAACAAAACCAATAAACTAGGTTTTAACGTATGCATACTTATTCTTTGGATCATCTAGATTCATAAATATTGATAAATAAAGATAGTTACATCAGATTATGAATTAAGTTGACAATTTGTGTTCATCCCAACGTTTTGCACCAGGAACTTATCATAACATCAAATCCATGAACTTCAGGAATAATTGAAGTCAACACTTAGTGTATATCTTTTTGTACCAAATCACAAAACAAACCTACAATAATGTCTGCATTAATATAAAAAACCAAATGAATGCTGATAAAATGAGAACAGCCTTAAGAAGGGTACTTTTGTAAACGCAAACATTCTTGCCATGCTCCAAAATTCTTGTGTCTCGGCAAGCCAGTGCCCGCAAAAAATTTGTTATAAGTTGAGCTTTACCTTTATAATCTACTGATCTAGGAGTTGTAAAGGTTAAGTCCAGGACAAGGGAATACATTGCAAATAATGCTTCTATAAAAGTAGCTTGCAACTCTTTGAAGATTCTCAAGTTTGGACGTACCATTATTGAAATGAATGTAATAATAAACATATGTATTTTGTAGAAGAATGATTTTATTGGAGGGGAAATCTATGATGTGCACCCCTAAAAAAGGGCACGTTATGAAAAAGTTACGACTTTTTGTGGTGAAAGTTACGAATGTTTGTGGTGTGTTATGTCAATTTGAGATAAAAATTACTCTGAAGTGGAAGATATACTTTTTTGTGGTGAGCAAAACATTATACTTTCCGTGATGAGAAAAGTTATGTCATTTTCTGGTTTATGTCACAAAATAAGTGACGTTGTAATGAAGGGCATACCATATTCACCCTTTTAGGAGTGGACATAGTAGCGTCTCCCTTATTGGAGAACACTTCATAATTTGAATAAAATTTATAGAATATTGTTTAGGTTGAAAAATAGAAAGGCATGGATGAAATTTTGACAATATAGTACTTCTATTCTATCTGCATAAATGCACTGGTTTGAAGTATTCTTGCAGTTATAATGTACATAACCTTTAAGCAGAAAACAAATCTCTACACCACTCCAAACACACAGTTGGAAATGGATATTGTTTTCCATTATAGAGAAGTCAATTTTGATAAAGTTAGAAGGAAACAATAGGTATCTAGTTTTAAATAATTAAGGTTGTTGGGACTCGGGATCAATAAAGAACAAAGGAAGATGGGAGACAGAACCTTTCTAGGACCAATGTTTGTTGAAGGGATATCCATATAATCTGATCGATTGCATAAAGCCTGCGATAGCAACGGAACCGGGAAAATGATATAGAAAAGACAGCTCTTTTCTATTCTATTAGTCTTTTCTATTAGATTAGTATTAGTTAGTGATTCCGGCAACACTTCATAATTTGAATAAAATTTATAGGATATTGTTCAAGTTGAAAAATAGAAAGGCATGGACGAAATTTAGAAAATATACTACTTCTATTCTATCTGTGTAAATGCACTATTTTGAAGTATTCTTGCAGTTATGATGTCTATGACCTTTAAGTAGAAAACAAATCTCTACACCACTCCAAACACATGGTTGAAAGTGGATATTGTTTTCCATTGTAGAGAAGTCAATTTTGACATAGTTAGAAGGGAACAATAGGTATCCAATTTTAAATAATTAAGGTTGTTGGGACTCGGGATCAAGAAAGAACAAAGGAAGATTGAAATTAAAATTTCTGTCTATGATATCAACGATATGTCATTCAGTTACAAGAATTAATTTTGATGTGTATTACCTGCATGGTTCAAGGCCAGATTCCTGCAGTCCAAATTTAATATCTTCTATAGCATGGAGGAAGTGGTTCATTGTTACTTTGACATCCTTCTGAACATGCTTCACTAGTCCTCTCTCCCCTGCCTGGACCACAGCATATGAATGTGCACGAGTGACCAGGGACGTAATTGTAGAGCCACTACAGCCATCTGTCCAGCAAGCTATGCAAACAAGCACATGCACAATCTCATTACATAAATGATGAATTGATGTTTCCACTTACACAACAATATTGCTCAAACAACTTACCAATTTCTTTAAGTTTCACATCTTTATTGAGTACAATAGCTTGTCTCATGTTCCTTGTGTTGATTTCCAAAATTTGCAAGCGCCCTTGCTCATCTGGGTACTCTAATTTGACATGTAGTTCAATTCTACCTTCCCTACAAATAAATACAATAGACTAAATTTCTATTTTTGATTGAGTTAAAAAAATGAGAAGTTAATGAATAGCTATTTTAATATATATATATATATATATGTATATATACGTATATTTGTTTGGTTACACATAAAAGATAAATATGTATAAATAACTTCATTTTTCTTTACTTGATAAATTCAAAATTTGAAAAACATTCGAGTTCGAAAGATGTGAGATATTGTTGAAAAAGAATAAAGAAATCAGCAAAGAACAACACAAGGGAGAGAATGTTACCTTAGTAGGGCTTCATCGATGAGCTCCTTTCTATTTATAGTAGCAATAATAAAAATGTTGTTCAATACTTTCAAGCCATCAATCTGAAAGGCCTGCAAATTTTTATGTATTGCCTAGTCAAGGATAAACAATAAAAAGGAAAAATTGAAAAAAGCAATATGAGAGATATTGACCATTGTTAGTAGTTGGTTTACAAGCCTATCATCCATATGGTATTGTCCCATAGCTACCCCTTTTTTCTGCAAAAAACCAAAAATATATTTAAGACATGATTTGCAATATAGATATGGAACCAAGAAAATACCATTCTCACTCTCTCTTAATGCTTATGATTACTATTTTCATTATTGTGTCCTCTGCCCTTTATTTATGTCGCAGACTTGTCACAAATAAGCTTGGTTTAGAGGGTTCTTCCACCTATTGTCAATCAGTTTTTGGTTGGATGCCCCTAGTATTTTTAACATATGGCATTAGAATTGAGTCTTAAGTGATCTATTGTGGGCCAAGTCTCCACTCTAGGTGTTTTTTTTTTTTGGTTTCTCTTATTTCCACTTGCAATTGGACCGCATGTTCAGGAGGTGTCAAAATTCGGCCTTGTGTTCGAGAAATGTTAGACTTGTCCCAAATTGCCTCTCTAAATCACCAAAGTACCTCTCTAAATCACCAAAGCTTGATTCATATTGTCAAGAGGGCCCCCTTCACCTATTGCCAATTGATTTTGGGATGATGCCTCAAATATTCCAACAACTTACAAGAAGATTGTGCTTAATAAAGAATCTTAGGACTAGCAAAAAAAACTCTTAAAATTCTTTTTTTACCTCCACAAACAACTGTGTCGCATGTGCAGAAGTGCTCAAGACTTGTCCCGCATCACTTCTCTAAGTCACTCAAGTTTGGTTCGTATATTCTATAAGGCCCTTTCACCTATTACCAATCGATTTTGGATTAAATGCCTCCAATATTATAACTATATAGTACAAGATTGTGCTTAATGAAGAATCTTAGGGATTGTACGAAACTCTTTAATTCTTTGTAGTCTAACATTGTTTCATGTTTTATTTTGTTAAGAATCTTTCCCACCTCCTAGTATTAGGAAGGAAATTGAAGTTCTATATGTGGTTGTGTGGGTAATTTGAGGCTACATGAGCTAGTAAAGGAGCTTTCTGGGAAGAATGGTAGATTCTGAGATGACACTAGGTCATCGGATACTAGCTAGGTAAAAGCAAAGACAACCTTGGGAAAAGAAAGAGTGAGAGAGTTGTTATAGAGGTCCAAAAGTGAAAAACCAAAACTATAAGCAAGAGATGGAGATGGTTAGATCATCTTTATCAATGGAGGTGGAGGCTATATTTATAGAAGGATTGGGCTATATGGGCCAACTCACCTAGTGGCTGGAATGGTGGTCACGTGTGCTCGGATATGAAGCAATCACTTGTCTTTATCATGTTCTAGAGTTGTCTTCATGTCAAGATCTCTCTAAGGTTGGTCAAGTGCAGATCCCTCCAACGAGAATACGATGTAGCATCTTCACAAATCTTCAATTCTAATAAACCAAGACCAAAATCCCTACAAGCTCACGCGACAGTGAGGTCACTTGGGTGGCACCAAACCCAAAGGTATCCCTAGGCTTTTTTTAGTGATCTAGACTGGCACGAGTGTATAAGGGTGATGGGAAACCAAGTGTAGAATCATTTTACGAGATGTACATTTAGATGCAAACTTGGCTTGCCTATGGATATGAGCATGCCAACGTGAAGAGCCCTCAATCTTGGAAGGAAGGCCAAGTGCATCTACAAGGCTCCTTGAAGATAGCCTCCTTCAATTATGAGAGATGCCACATCGTGCGGTGTGCAGATGTTTTGGGTTAAAGGGATCATATGCTCAATACAACCGTCTTGGTGAAGTTATTAAGTACATGCAGATGGGATGATCACCTATGGTCAGTCAAATGCTTCCTATATGACAAGTTACTTTTTGAAAAATGGTTGAGACCTCTAAAAAAGGAGCTTTAAATTGTCTTTTTCCTTTTTATGTTTTGTCTTTTACCTTTTTTTTTTTTTGGATGTAATGCCAGCTCACTAGAGCTGCTTTTAGAGCTGCTCTATTAGAGCTCTCTATCAAAACTGTTACTTTTTATGTGCCAAACAATTGAGCGCCTATTATTTAGGAACTACTTTCTAAAAAAATGGTTTCTGGATGACTATTACCTTTGGGGTCTTCGGATAAGATACACTACCCCTCTTACCCGTTATTTTCTAAATTCAAGACTTTTAATCATGAGCAACCTTGTTCATATATAATAGTATTTCTATGTTGACTGTTCACACTGATTAAAGCATAAGTTTTGTTTAAACTAATAAAAAATTTAGAAGTGGATAACAAGGTGAATTGCAAATAATGGCCTAGTTTGGTAGAGTTGTGGGAAAGTGCTTATAGCTTATACCTAAACAGCTTATAGCTTATAACTATGAACATAAGCTGATTTCTGACTTATAAATTAAGCATCTCTTGCCCCATTCAAAGAATAAGCTGATTTCTGACTTCCAAAAAGCTATAAGCTATAAGCTATAAGCTAAACCAAACACATCAAAATAGCTTAAATTAAGCTGAAATAAGCAGCTTTTAAGCTGCACCAAACAGACACAATAGGGCATAGAAAATAATGCTAATTAATCTGGATTACACACTCAATGGTGTATACTCAATCTTTCCCCTCCCAAACACATATTAATGTGTACTAATTGGACGTTGTTAATCTAGATTACACACTCAATGGTGAATGCTAGTCTAGAAAAGCATATTGATTTAGAAGCATGAAACTCGAGCTTTGTATCTTATCTTATTCTCAATGTTTCAAAAGATAAGTTACATTACACTTCCTAAGTTTGGAGTACATATCACTACTACCAAGAAGGAATACATAAGAATGAGACATCCCACAAGCAACAAATTGGCTAGGTTATGACATGGGAATGGAATGGAGGAACAGAACATATAATACATGCAAATACAAGGAAACCAAAATGATGTAAAACTTTAATAGGGAAAAAAGGCTTGAATTATGTAGAAAAGCCGAGTTTGGTATTGTGAAATTCACATATGTATAACACAAATTGTAGGCTGCACAACTAACAGCACTTAGAAGGAGCAAATGTTGTACATGTGCTCACCTTAACAATCCAATCAATTTCATGAAATATGATGATATGTAGGTCACTTTTAGCTCCTAAAAGAAAAGATTAAAATGATCTCACTATGAGTATAAATGAACTACACAATGAAGTGAATTTACAATGAAGATATGAACTATGCATTTTTACCACATTTGTTTTCATTCTCAATGGCTGGTTTAAAGAGTGACCTTATTTTACTCTCTGATACACCTTGGAATGCATTTAACACATCCGATCCATTTATAATCTGCATTAATGGGAGAAGAAAAAGAAGTGTCAGAATAAGATAAACAAATAGAGAGAGAGAGAGAGAGAGAGAGAGAGAGAGAGAGAGAGAGAGACCAGGGGCTCTTTTGCATTTAGTAATTTGCAAATGTTTCGTGCTATCAAGGTTTTTCCAAAACCTGGTGGACCATATAGTAGCATGCCTCTTACATGCTTCAAATTCAACCTAGCACAAAAAAGTCAATAGTTAATAACTAAAAGCTACAAAGCTCAAACACGGACACAAGACACATTGACATGTTAATTTTTAAAAATTGCAGCGTAACACTAATATCTAAAGTTTAAAAGAAGGATTAATAATATGCATCCTCTAAGTAATTTGTTCAAACTTATAATATGTTTCATGTGTCTAACTGATAGACATGTGTCTCCCCCCCTCCCCCCGCAAAAAAAAAAAATGTCCAAAGCGTCTTTGAGCCTAAAAAAAATAAAAAAATAAAAAAATTATTTATATGACACATTAGGACACTTTCTACAAGTATCCCTTCATAACTTTATATTGATTTCAATACATTTGCATTACAATTCTACCACAGCCTACTAACAACCACGTTAACAATTACTAATCATTCTTTTACAGGAGCTGTTACAATGTGCACTTTTAGAAAAAGACATATTGTACGCACCTATCACAACATACGTAACATAACCATAACATTTTGTGACAAACACCAAAAAAATGTGTAATTCTTCTCACCAAAAATAGTCCATAATATTTACACATAATCACAACATTCATAACATATCCACAATGGTTAGTAACTTTCACTTTATATTTGCTATTCCTAACTTTTACCACAAAGTGGTTCACCACAAAAAATCATAGCTTTTTTTAATGATAGAGAGTGTGCCTAGTAGCATTTTCCTTCTTTTATAGCAATACAATTTCTATACATTTCAAAACCTCGTACAAACAAACAAATACGTTTTTGGGGTTGTTGGGGGAATTATTTTCCAAATACGTTTTTGGGTTCCAATTCCCTGGGAGTGACAATGAATGAATGTGTGATTCATAATTACCAGTGATTGTGGGACTTCAACTATCACTTTCGTGTGCTTTCGGATCATCGCTTGCTTTGTGTTCCTCAGAGATTCACTCCCTTCACTCTCACCGAGAGAAATTTCCACAACCCTGCATGCATGTTCGTTTCTTTTATATGCAAATACTGCCCTCTGATATTCAGTAAAAACCTGCATAGCCCAAAAAGTGCTCAATTTCAGTAAAAACCAGTGACTCTGCATCAACTAATTACTACTACTAAAAAAATTCCCTCAAAAAACATCTGATGATGGAATGTGTTTCTAAATTCTCTCCCCAAAGTAGAAGCGTTTATCTGCAGAAAAATGAAATTTAATCAGTACAATTACTTCAAAAGTTTCGCTGTTAAACTAGATTCATTTTAGATGTTGGTTATATATGGAATTGCATACCGTTGGAGTTGGAGTTGAACTTTCCGAAAGTAATTCTAGCAAGATTCTCAATACATCCATATCAAACCCATTAGGAGGAGGAGCAAACCTATAAAAATGAAATCCAAACAACTGCAGAATTCATTATATATGTAGGCTATGGAGCAGAAACACAGCACAACACAACACAACACTAGATTGAACTTACACTTGGCAAAGGATGGTGCCTCCTAATGAAACATCAAGAGATTTGCGATGCTTTGGAAAAATGAAAGAACAAGAAAAAGAAACGAGAATTTGATATAATTTACAAAGAAGAGGACTTACAAGTTCCTTCTCAAGTTTGACTGTATCCTCTTTGTAAGAAGTAAGTGTAGCTTAAAAATGTGCACTATCCTCCTTGAGCCTTGTAATGTCTTGTTGAATATGTAAAACTTCAGTCAAGTAACTGGAGCTGAACCGTTGTAGAATCTGTAGAACAAAATATAAAATGAGGATTATAGAGCAGGTGATAGAGGAGAGTTTCAAGAGTAATATTCAGCAATGAAAGATCCTTTACTAATTAAAATTATGATTCTAAAAGTTCAGACACTTTTACTGATCAAAATAACAGAATCAAGATCCTTACCATTTCCTCTTTTTCACACCTCCACACCATATTCATTTTTTATTATTTTCTCAATTCACACCGCCCAAAATACCCTAACCCTACCTACCCCCAACCCAACCACCACCAGATCCGGCGACCCACCCCCGCCCTCATCTACCCTCCACAACCCATCCCGACTGCCACTATCCCTCCCCCAGACTCCTTCAAACCTTCCTTGCCTCAACTCCGCCCCACTCTGACACCTTCACAACCACACCTTGCCATTACCGCAGCCTTACTGACTACAACCCCAAACCCTCGCGATTGACTAAGATTGATGAATAATCAATCGAATAGAGAGAGAGAGAGAGAGAGAGAGAGAGAGAGAGAGAGAGAGAGAGAGAGCTAGCAAGTGAGAAGAAGAGGTTGCGATGGGAGGGGTTCACCAAAGGGGGCGCTGGAGAGTTGTTGCAAAGGGAAGATGGTACCAGAGGTAGATGGCAGCGGGGGAGGTAGTGGAAGTGGGGTAGATGGCAACTGGCGGTGGTGGGATTGTGAGAAGGTGGTAGCCGGCGGTGGTGGGATTGAGAGGAGGTGGCAGCCAGCGGTGGTGAGTTGAGAGGGAGAGAGGGGTGTGTAGGTAATTTAATTAAAGGATATAATGATAATTAAAAAAATTGGGATAATGGTGTGAATTGAGAGAATAGGTGGTGTGCAAACAGAAGCTCCCAACAAAAACAGAGAAGAGCTAATAAAACAAAACCAAATCTCTCTCTTTCTTCTGGAATCTGAATTAATGCAAGAATTAGGTAATTGAGCAAAACTTCACTTTTTGAAGGATATTGGATGCTAAATACATTCTTTCCATTGAAAAGAGCTAGATAGAGCTTTTTCTTCTTCTGGATTGTAGTGAAAGGCCATGGAGGTCCTCATCGAAGGCTCACAGCAAATTGGTTTAGATCTTCTGGACAACAGTAACGTAAATTGGTGAACCGCTGCTCTGAACTAGTATTCTCTACAACAAATGGAGTACTGCTACTCGAAGCCATGAATGATGAAGAGAATGGCATGCACCATTTGCTCGGGGTTCTAATATATAGAGAATCTTGATTCATAGAAAACGGTTGATCGTGTCTCAAACTATGTTTTTATAGGTGTAACAACCCCAACCTCTGATTAACGTTAATCTGTACTTAATTATGTCTGATGGTAATTTAGGAAGGATTTGGGATTAATTGCATAAGTATTGCATTACATTTGTATTTTTATCTGTTTGCCATAAAATGACCTGTTCATGCCTTTGACTTTAAACTGCGAATTGAAAGCCTTATCGGCGACCGATTCAGAAATTGAGTAGTGTTTGATACTAGTAGGAATATATGTGATTTTATGGTAAGTTTAATTAAAATTTGGTTGTTATGATTAAATTAGATTATATAATGCTAAATTACATTAGTTCAAGTTAATTACCTAATTGCCACTTAGTGGGCCACTTCATGAAACCTTTAGAGACTTGATTCTATAACATATTGGATGCATCTTTTGCTTCTCTTCTAGTGACCAAATCGAGAGAAAGAGAGTGTAGGAGAGAACAACTTGTTTTCATCAAGAATTTGGCTTGGAAATTTGAGGATTTGTAGAAGAACTACACAATTGAGCTAGTACACCTTGAACTCAAGACCTAAGGTAGGAGAATCATTTTCTCGATTGTGAATTTAAGATTAATTCATGCATGGTTCATGAGACATTAGTGATTTAAGTCATGAATTGGTTGAAAATGTTGAATTGAGGCTTAAATCATGCATGCATGTTCATATTTTAGCATTTTGAAGTGTCTTCATGGAAGTTCTTACATGCAAGCCCATATTCTAGCCTTAATCCATGAATTCATCATGATTTTGAGCTCAATCTTACATTTGGTCATGTTTTAGAGCATTGGATTTAAAATGAACACTTGTATGCTGAGCTCTTGTTTTGTTCTTGAAGTTCTACTTGTAATTGTGTTCAATTGACTCACCCTTGGGCTTTGATTTTACCAATTGATCTTTGAAACATCTTATACTATGAGTTTACAAGTGTTTTCCAGAAAATGGGCCCAAAGGGTTGAGATTTGAGGTGTTGAATGCTTGGTTTGAGCTTGGGAGGCAAATCTGGAAATTTTAGAATTTGGCTTCCTCGCTCGAGCGAAGGATTCCACGCTCGAGCGACCATCGTTTGTTCAGAGCTTCACTCGAGCGAAGGAATGGTGGCTTGAGCGTAAATTGCAAGCTCTCAGGTTTTTGGTGCACGCAGACACACGCTCGAGTGAAGAGCTATGTCTCATGCTCGAGCTGTGTCTCACGCTCGAGCGACCATCGAGCGTGCATCGAGCGTAAAATTTCAACAACCAATACTTTTGCATTTTTACAGATCGCTCGAGCGAAGGAGTCTACGATCGAGCGACCCCTCTGTTTTGACAAGCTCGCTCGATCGAAGGAAACCACGCTCGAGCGAGACCCTCGTTTTTAGCAAGTTTTGAAAAATGTTTTCCAAGGCATCTTTGCATCCTCATTCCATCCTAGGCATTCCTAGGCCATGTTTAAGACTCTATAGTGAGGCTTTAAGGTTAGAAACACACTAAGAACCAACGACGTAAGTTTTGTGCAATTAGAATGTGTGTTTAAAGTGTGTGTCCATTATGTGTTATGTAGGTCACGTGCCGCGTATCATGTGATCAATATGCTCCGTCTTTTTGTTTCAAGGCCAACTACGAGTAATAATTTAGTAAAGTTATATTCAAACTATATCTACTTTCTGTGTGATAAAACAAGGCCTGTTTTCCGAAATGATATGTTCCGTACAATAAATGATTGTTTAATTTCTGATATGTATTCGTGACATCCTTAGCATCATATGATATCTGTTAGCTGTTACCCAGTATCGGAGGTTCGTTTATGGAACTTATTTCGCTCGCACTGCATTTCGTACTAGAGGCCCTCCGCCACAGGGCTCGCTCGCTGTCTGTTGCCCGGATCCGGAGGTTCCTTTATGGAACTGGTTATTCGTAACCTCACGAGTATACGTTCTGTTTTGTTCTGTTCTGTTCTGTTAATGCTAATGGATGTATCATGTAAACTTAATCATGACTTACGATTTTGTCTGTATATGATCTGGACAAATGATGAATTTGATACAAATCTGAATTATGATTTCTGAATCTGTATGAACTCATTCATTGAAACCCTTTACTCTGTTATTATTCACTGGGCTTTCGCTCATAGTTTATATTATGTATGTAGGTGAGCCGGCACATAACCAGGGCCAGAGTTGACGGCCTTCTGTTTTATTTTTGTCAGCCAACTGTTGTGCCTTCCGAGGAGATTCCGAACGAAGCCTAATGCCATGGCTGTTTTTGTATTCATGCTAGTCTTTGTGTACGCTCTGTAAAGTCAGGTCTTGGGAAGTACATTCTGTAAATACCTTGTAAATATTGTGTATTTGGACTGGCATGTTTATGTATATATAAATAAGTTTTGAAATTTTTATCCCATGTACGTTATCACAGCTCATTGGACCTTGTCTATTTTGTATTATTGCTTCCGCAATCCCTTATTATTTTCTAATCTGTTCAGAGGCCTTTGGTAATTTACGGATTACTGGCCGATTACGGTGCTAAACCTACAGGGGCGAGTTTAGGTCGTGACAATAGGTTTGTACATAAAGGAATGGTGTAGGAAAGGTCACCACGTGGATGGCTCAGATCAGATTTCGATTTATCTATTATTTTATTTTTATTGTGGGCGGAAGGGAATGCCGCAAGGCAAGGACCGAATCCATGATCGATGTGGTAGGCAAGGTCATGCATGTACTTTTAGCTCCATGCCTGTGTGACAAATCTGAACCGTTCATTACAAATAGGATTGCTCAGATTTATAGTGAATGGCTCAGATTTGATTTTTTTTTTTTCCTATCAATTTTGACATAGATCCCACGTCACGTCCGGATCAGATGACAAGATCAAACTTCACATTTCTCGCCCCACTTCAGCGTATTCTTTAACATTTTCCAATAATATTTAGGTCCGTCTGAGATGAGTGTTTAGACTAAAATAATTATATAAAATGAAATATATTATTTTAGTTAAATATGATAAAATATTACATTTAATTTATAATTATTTTATTTATTTTTTAAAAATCAAAAATATTAATCTTAAACGAGATTTTTTAACCTCAAATTAAAATAGTCAAAGAACTAAAAAGTCCATCAATATTCCAAACAAATCCTTATGTATTTTTAACATGTTCTCAAGTCGTCAGCATACATAAGTTAAAATACAAAAGTTTTTTTTAATAAATGTAAGATGAAAGATTTGAGCCTCACTTTTAAATAAATAATGAAGTATTTAAGGAGAAAAGATAAAATAAATTAAAAAAATTAATAAAATAAAATGTTACATCTAACCCGTAATCATTTTAGTTTTTCTCTCACAACCATCAAATCGATTATAAAAAAAAAAATCAACCAACTTTTTCAGATACAATCATTTTAACCAGGCTAAAATAATCAAAAAGTCAAATAGTTAACTTACCAAACAAGACCAATATAACAAGAAAGTTGGGTAGCGTTTGGTTTACTTTTCAAAATTCAATTATGTTTTTAAATTATGATTGGATGAACCACGTTAACCAAACATATTTTTTAAAATACAACTTGAAATTTCTTTCAAAACTCCTCTCTTTTCTTTATTATTATTATTATTATTATTCAATCAATTAATTACTTTTTTTCTCTCTCCTTTCTTCTCTCATATTCTACACATCAATCAATAAAAAAAAATTATAAATCATCCTAAAACTATTTTCAAAACTCAGCACCAAATAATTTTTTTTTTCTTTTCAAATCATGATTTAAAAAATTAAAATTCAAAACAAAATTACACACTCAAATCATAATTTTAAAATTAAACCAAACAGATCCTTAAATCTTACATAGTTAGGTTTGTAAGAAACCGAAGTTAATACATAATTATTCATGTCATGTTATTATGAATAAAATTTTGAATCTTAAAAAAAAAAACTTATTTTGTTAAAAAAAAAAATTAAACTATTAACCATATAACTACTATATTGGATTTGAGGAGAAAAAAAAAATAAATTAAAAAAAAAAAATACTAAGGGGTCTTTTGGGGGTCACATCATCTCTCATATCTTTTACCCACAAAAAGATAAAATAAATTAAAAAAGTAAAAAAAACTAACTTTTTATTAACTTTTCAAAACACTCTTGAATAAAGAACATAGCCTCTGTTTGGGAAGAGGCTTTTAGGGCTTTTCTTGCTAAAATAGTCACAAAAAATAAAATAGGCTTTTTAGTCCAATAAGACAAAACAACACATCAAACACATAATCATTACATTCTTTCTTTCACAAAAAAGTCAAAAAAAGCTAAAAGCCCTTCCCAAATGAGACTTTTTAACCTCAGGCTAAAATAGAAAAAAAAGCAAAAAAAGCAAAAAACCTACCCACTTCCCAAACGACACCATAATTGTCCATCTAACTGCTTCTTGAATATTTTGAATTGATTTTTATTATTTTGACCAGAGGAAAGGCCGCAACAGTTCAAGAAAATGACTTTTTGACTAGGGATGTAATCGGTTCGGTACAGTCGGTATTTAGGTAAAAATTTACATCGAACCAATAATATCGATTTTATTATTTTGAACACCGATACAGACTACTTCTCCTATCAAATCGCACCAAACCGAACCGATTGAAACGGTTCATTTTGGTGCGGTTTAATTTGTTTAGAATTTTTCAAACTTGAGCTACTTTTAAATATAATCATTAATCTATATAAAAATATTAAATTAGTTATTTGTCTACCATTTCAAACATATCCAATCCATTCATTTAATACATACTTTTCAATTCCTATATTAACAAAAATAAAAATAAAAAAAAGTTTAAAAATGCTTTGGTTTCAAGAATAATGAGTTAGAGTTAAGATTATATATAATAAGAGTTTACAAACTTAGGTTATAAAGATAATAAGGTTAATTAATGAAGGTTAATAATTTATTATACTTGTTAATATCATTATATTATTAGATTATATATATATATATTATAAATACAATATATGTTGAAGCGATCGGTTTCGGTTTAGATCGATATAGAAGGTGCTTAAATCGATACCAAATGTACGAGCACGAAATAATTCTTCTCGTATAATCCTGTTGATCAAGTGTACGCTCCTCCAAACGTCGTCGCTTTACTTCCTGAAAACACAATTGTGAACTAGCCAGCGGGTGTGTTCCGGAAACCCCTCTGATGCCTAAGTCAGCAAATAGACAATAGACAAAAGCTCTGTGTATTTAGGAGTAAAAATTGTGATACCTATCCATAGGTTCTGTTATGAGCTTTTATAGACTCTGCCTGGCACAATCCTAGTAGGATTCCAACTCTTCTTATAAGAGTCCTCCTAGGAATCACACACCCTACTCACTACCAATCAAGTGAGATGGTTTGCATAATCCTAGTATGACTCTACTCTTCTTAGCAGAGCCCTACTAGGAGACTCATGCCCAAGGATGATGTTTATCCTTAAAACACCCTTATCATTACTTTAACCAAGTGAAATGATTTTACCATGGTAGTATGACAAAACGATCGAGCTAACACACACTGATGCGGTAGATTTCACCGAGCTTTCCTTAGTTTGGTTCTACCTCGCTTTACCTAGCTTGGCTCCTCATTTTACTGCACCGCTCCCTATACTTTGGCCCAGAATACTCAAACTGAGCTATTTTTGTCATTCATGACCGAGCTAACTAAGCCCAATGGTGAAGCCCATTCTACTCAGCCCACAGCTTGGCTTTCTTCTACTCAATCCTAGCTTGGCCCAAATTTATACATTTTACCCTCTTAATTTTCCCTTATTGCCATCTGTAACGCATGATTTGGGATTATACTTCTCTAGCCGAGCCAGAAATATTCAAGCCAACTGAGCTCACATTCCACCGAGCTACCGATCCGACCCATAAGTGACTTTTCAATTTGCTCTGCACGTCTGAGTTGTTTTCTATTCTCTTGGACACGTGGCTAGCTCCCATTGGGCCAGTATAACTGTCACTGCCGCCTTCATACCCCGAGATTTTGAACAGTCCTGCCAATTTTGGCACATTATACAAAAAACCCTATTTTTTCCAAATCAAACACTCCACTGTTCATCTTCCTCCATTTACCTTCTGAATCTTCTTTTTTTACGACCATAGCGCCTGCAACGCTCATGCTTTCACTGCCATTCCTACGGTCTTGAGCTCCATTCCTTTATCTCAAAACTGTAAGTGGCTCTAATCTTTTTCCCTTTCGTTTACGTTGTATAGTACAACACTATATAGCATAGTATATGTATGTTTTTCAAAACACATACTTGTATAGTTTTCATAACAATAGGAAAGAACCACCTGGTCCTAGAAACCAGGTAATAGATCCTTCACTGAGTTCACAATCTGTAAAATGATGCTTTTGATCTAAAATAATACTACGACCGTGATAGGAACTTGTTTGCCATAGATGCGTATTAGACCGAACTAGAAACCTTATCCATGGACCGAGCTAAGACTTGGAGCCAGTTTTGTGATAAGTGCACCCCCGTCTGAACTAGAAAACTCCACCCGATAACTGAGTTAAAAACCCAGATCTTGACCAACCTCAGATCCTTAATGCTCAATAACCTTGCTAAAAACTCGCGCTACGACCGAGCTAAGGGTTACAACCCACTTAGCCGATCTAGAGTTTATATTTATTTATCCTTCTTTCTTTAGCTCGGTTCAGTTATTTGGGCATAACACTTTTTATCTCCCCTTTGCAGACTTTGACTAGGTTGGCTAGGCACACCTTTGCACGCTCAACCGAGATATTCAACGTCATCTCACCACCAAGATAAGCTACCGCGCTAACTTATACATAATTTAAGTTAAATGGGTAAATACCGTTTCTTAGTAGACTCCCCAGGGGCCATCGCCGAATTCTGCAAGGACTACAACATTCCTGACGATGTCCACCTCTCACTAGTCGAACTAGATACCACGCCCTGGGGAAATTCGAGCTTTGTACCATTTACCGTAATATCCATTGTAGAAGCCGGTCTTCAATTTCCCGTTCAGCCACTCCTCTGTGAATTCCTCAGCCAGACAAGGCTCTGCCCGACTCAACTCTCCACAAACTCATATAGGATAATAAATGGCATCGCCGAGCTAAACCGCCGACTCGGCCTCAACCTTAGTTTAGTCGAGCTATTTCATCAATATTCACTTGGCTAAAATGAAGACGGCTGGGTGTATTATTTAAGAATAAGAAGACGCTGAGAGAAAATAATAAAAAATGCCCCGGACAAAGACGTTAATGATGACGACTTTTTCTGGGTTTCGAGAAATTTTGAAGATCAGGAAGCCCAAATATCGGGATATGGTATTAACTGGAATAAAGGAATAGCTGGTATGAATACCTCGGCTTAGTTTGTCCGTTTTTTACTCCTGCTGTTTGTAAGTTTTACACCGTGCTAACCGTTTGCCTTGCTCCTTATGCAGATTTGAACCAGCTAAAGTCATAGTATCAATACCCCAACTTAGATGCTCTCTGCGCCGTGTTTTGATACCGCGATCGAGGTTGGGCCGAGCTACTTAACTTCGAGCCGACCTACAGATATAGTGGAAGGAGGATGACCAGGGTAACAGACTTTCTTCTTGAGCCATCCCTTGAACCAGATCCCACACTTCCTCAAATCAGGCTGATCCCGCTAACAGAAGAACAAGAAATGGCAAAAAAAAGAGCTGTGCAAGCGTTCATCACCGAGAATACCTCTGGTGAAGCTCAAGCCGGGCTAGAGCTAGCTGGCCAGCCATGTGATACCATGTTAGCCCTTCCAACAGCAAGGCCCTCTACATCCCGGCCGAGCAAACGTGCACGAACTGCTTCAGCCGAGCCGCAATGCCTGGTTGATGAGGACATCATGCTTCCAGATACCATAACGCCGAGCCTCGAGCCCGCGCGTTCGAGCCCTCGGAGTGGGCTTCGAAAATAACTTACAAGAACCGCGCTATCTCGGACGCCGACCCAGTGGTTGCAGAAAAAGACCACTTGCTTGCCTTCAACCTCGCCAAGAGCGTGTGTCTGCCAGCCGATATGGAGCACCATGATCATTTGACCGAGCTGAAGGCCATTCGCTCGGTAACAAAGTCGATGGTGTTGGTAAGTTCTCCTGTTGTTTTTTTTTTTCCAATTCACACCATCTGATTGCATGGCTTTACTCATAATTGTTTTCTCTATTTTTGCAAGCTATGCAGAAGAACCACGTTGCTCACAAGCGCATGTTGGGGTTGCGTAAGACAACACGGCTGGCCGTGGTAGAAGCCAACGCTAAGAAGGCCGAACTAGAAGAAGCCAAAGAAAAAACGACCGAGCTACAGACTGAAATCGCCCGGCTTATCGGGCTGGTCAACTCGGCGGAAGCGGACAAGCAAAAGGCTTTGGCCGGGCTAAAAGATCGCTACTTGCGCGAGCTGGCAAAGCTTGAGAAGAAGAAAGATGCTGAGATCGCCGAGTTGAAAAAGAGCGCGGAAGATGCTGAGGACCGCGGTTACAAAGAAGCCACGAAGCACGATATGTCCAAAAGCGGTCAAGAAAAGACATCTTCTTCAAATGCGGCTGGAAGGCAGCTATTGCGCAGCTCGGCCTGGGTTCAGAAACCGAGGTCTTTCAAAACCCTCCTCCTCCCTTTATCCCAAGTTATATGGCGGACTATGCCAACGCCATCCAACAAAAGTTTCTCCAAGAAAGGGAGGATGAAGAAGGATCGCCTGAACCAAACAATGCCCCGGCTATCAATGAAGATCGCAGTCAAACCAGACAGACAGCCCAGGTGGAGCCACTAGTACCAATCACAGTTGACGACGCGCCTCTAACCGACATACCTGCTGGAGCCGGGCTACAGAGTGGCGAAGCTCGGGTTGTTCTGGATGCATATTTGGATGACCTCTTTGTTTGATCATCTTTTTCTTTTGTTTTGCTCTTGTAAGAATTTGTAGCCGAGCTCAAGCCCCACCTTTTGTAATGTAGTTTTTTAATCTTGAATGGAATCTAGTATTTTGCCAATCTTTTTGTTCGGTTTACTCCATACTTGCATTTTATTTTTCAACTTTAATTGTATGAGAGCTCAACTCTTTGCTTGCTTTCTGTGCTTTAACTTTTTCAAACCATGATACCCATTTCGGTCCAATGAGCCCAGTAATCTTTTACTTTAGCCCCGATCCTTATCTTGATTGAAGAGAGCTAATTGTTGGTTATTCCTGCCAACCTTCTTCAGCCTAGATCTTGATCTTGGCTGAAGAGAGCTAAATGTTGGTTTTTCCTGCCAACCTTTTCAGCCTAGATCCTGATCTCGGCTAAAGAGAGCTAAATGTTGGTTTCTCTTGCCAACCTCTTCAACTTAGATCCTGATCTCGGCTGAAGAGAGCTAAATGTTGGTTTTTTCTACCAAACTCTTCAGCCTAGATCCTGATCTCGGCTGAAGAGAGCTAAATGTTGGTTTTTCCTGCCAACCTTTTCAGCCCAGATCCTGATCTCAGCTGAAGAGAGACAAATATTGGTTATTCCTGCCAATCTCTTCAGCCCAGATCCTTATCTCGGCTGAAGAGAGCTCAATGTTGGTTATTCCAGCCAATGTTCTTCAGCCTAGATCCTGATCTTGGCTGAAGAGAGATAAATGTTGGTTATTCCTACCAACCTCTTCAGCCCAGATCCTTATCTCGGCTAAAGAGAGCCTAGTGTTGGTTATTCCGGCCAACATTCTTCAACCTAGATCCTGATCTTGGCTGAAGAGAGCTCAATGTTGGTTATTCCGGCCAACATTCTTCAGCCTAGATCCTGATCTCGGCTGAAGAAAGCTCAATGTTTGTTATTCCGGCCAACGTTCTTCAGCCTAGATCCTGATCTCGGCTGAAGAAAGCTCAATGATTGGTTATTCTTGCCAAACTTTCTGATTGCCCCTTGCTGGTAATGACTGAAAACAACTTTTACAATAGAAAGATTTATGCTGAAAAAGTAAACTATTTGTTTTATTTGAAAAAAGGGGAAAAAATTACAAGTATTCCAAGAGAAAGCTAAAAATAAAATAACTTGAGATTGGTAGTGTTCCAAGGCCTGGGAATAGCCTTGTTGTCTCCATCCTCCAAGTGATATGCCCATTTTCATGCTAAACCAACCACTTTGTATGGTCCTTCCTAGTTAGGTCCTAGCTTGCCATCTCTGGGTACCAAAGTGTTGCCCATTACTTTGCGTAATACCCAATCCCCAATCTTGAATTGCCTCGGGTGCACTGTTTTGTTATACTTTCTAGATAACTCCTGCTGGTATAAGGCAATGTGAACTAGAGCTCTTTCCCTTAGACTATGGCTTTTTTGTTCAAGTCTGGGTCAAAATTTTCACTTCTGATAGTGGGGAGGCCTACTTCCAGTGGGATTACAGCCTCCATGCCATAGGCCATGGAAAAAGTTGTTTCTCCAGTTGACCGCTGAGGTGTGGTGCGGTAAGCCCATAAAATATGAGGAAGCTCCTCAGCTCATTTTCCCTTCGCTTTTTCCAACCTTTTCTTTAAGCCTTCTAAGACGACTTTGTTTGAAGCTTCTACTTGGCCATTTGCTTGAGGGTATGCCGGTGTAGAGTTGTAGAATTCTATCTTGTATTCTTCGCAAAAGCCCCTGAAAATTTTTCCATCGAACTGAGTGCCATTGTCAGATATTAGAGCCTTGGGTATGCCAAATCGGGTTATGATATTCTGCTAGATGAACTTCTTTACATCTTTCTCCTTTATTGATGCGAGGGCTTTAGCCTCCACCCACTTTGTGAAGTTGTCTGTTGCTGTGAGAAAGAACTTTATGTTGCCTGGTGCTGTTGGAAGTGGTCCCACCATGTCTAGGCCCCATATTGCAAAGGGCCATGGGCTTGTCAATGGTAAAAGTTCTCTGGCTGGTTGGTGTATCTGGTGTGCGAACTTCTGACATTTCTCACACCTCTTGACATACTTCTTAGAATCTGCTTGCATGTATGGCCACCAATATCCTTGTGAGATTGCTCTAGAAGCCAATGATCTTCCCCCTTGGTGACTTTCGCATACGCCTTCATGTATCTCGAATAAAAATGCCTCGACCTTGCTAGGATGGACAGATTTCAAGTAAGATCCTGTGAAGGATTTTTTGTACAACGCCAATGATGGAGAGAGCCAAAATCGCTGTGATTTTGCTCTAATTTTGTTGGCCTCTTTCTTTTCTTCAGGTAAGATGCCGTCTTTCAAAAACACTATGATGGGGTCCATCCAAGAAGGGCCTAGTTCGGCACAACATACCTCAGCTATTTCGGGTTCTTCAATGCTTGGTCTGGGTAGGAAGTCGATCAGTAATGGATGTGGGATAGATGTGTCTGCCATTGAAGCTAAACCTGCCAGTTCGTCTGCTTTACTGTTTTCTTCTCGACTGATCTGCTCTATTCTCACTACATCGAACTTCATGATCTCCTTTCTGACTAACTCTTGGTACTTAGCCATCCTCTCATCTTTCGCCCCGTAGTCGCCTGAGATCTGGTTTACTACCAGCTGAGAGTCACTGTAAACCATTAGCTTGGTGGCCTTCATGAAGAGTGCTGACTTAAGGCCTGCTAAAAGTGCCTCATACTCTGCCTCATTGTTTGTTGCTGGGAAGCCAAGGTTGACTGCTTGTTCCACCATTAGGCCATTTGGTGAGATGAGGACTATGACAAGTCCTGCATCGTGCCTATTGGATGCTCCATCTACGAAGAGTTGCCACATCTCTTCAACGAATAGTTTCCAGCAAATAGAGGGGTCGGATGATGTCTTAGGGTCATGTGTGTTGTTGATGTTTTCTTCCAAGTCCATGCCTGCTGTTGGGGTTTGTTTTTCACTATCTGACTGTCTCCAGTTTTTACTTGTTGATGAGTCCTTGCCGGGTATACATTGGTTTGCCCCTTCTTGGTCTTCAATCCTATATGACTTGGATTGTAGCTGGGCATCTTATTTTGGGGGCTGTGCAGTTCCCACAGTACTTTCTACCCCCACTTCGGTTGTTTCGGTCAATTCCATTGGGCAGATGTGATGACTTCCTGGTGTGAACTTAACCACAAAGTCTGCTAATGCTTGGCCTTTTATTGTAGTTCTGGGTTGAAACTTGATATCGTACTACCCTAATTCCACTGCCCACTTCAAGATTCGTTCGGAAAAATCAGCCCTTTCAAACAAAGCTTTTAAGGGAAAAACTGTTAGGACGATTATGGTGTGGGCGTGGAAATAATGCGACAACTTTCTTGAGGCCATCATCAAGGCTAAGGCCAGCTTTTTCAATGGTAGGTATCTTGTTTCGGCATCCAGCAAAGTTTTGCTAACATAAAAGATGGGCAGGTGTTGGATTCCTTCCGCTCTGACCAACACTGCACTGACTGCGTGCTGTGAAACTGCTAAGTACAAAAAGAGCTCTTCTCCAGGTACTGGGGTTACTAGCAACCGAGGAGAGGTCATGTAGTTTTTTATCCTCTCAAGGGCGTGGTCGCATTCTTTATCCCACTCAAACTTGGCCTTCAATGCTTGGAAGAATGGTCGACATTTGTCTGACGATAGATTTATGAACTGGTTGATTGTACCTCTTTGACTGTGTTAGGCCTCTTAAGTTCCTAGATTGATTTGATCTGAGAAGGGTCGGCTTTTATGCCTCGGTTGGTTACTAGGAAGCCTAGGAATTTGCCTAATCCTACACCAAATGCACACTTAGATGCGTTCAGGCGTAACTTGTTCTTCTTTAGGATTAGAACATTTCATCTAGGTCCCTAAGGTGGTCCTTCTCATCATTTCTTTTGACCACCCTGTCATCTATGTAAGTCTCAGTGGGAGCCGAATAAGTAGAAGAGTCGGAAGATGCGTACCCCAGAAATCAGATACTATTTGGCTTCATATTGCGTGACTAGGACGCCGAATACGTTAGGAAAGCCGAGTAGACAGGGGTCAGTAGCTCCGAATAAATAAAAGGGGAATGGGATAAAAGTAGGCTCAGGCCCCGAGGCCCAGAAAGCAAGTATAAATACAAGAACCACAGATTTAGAAAGGTATGTAAGAATCACTTCACTTAACTTAGGAAAGAAGCTATCCTGAGTGTCTGAACTGACTTGTCCGTCGGAGTGCTAATTCCGGCACCCCGACTGGAGTGTTTGTGTCTTTTTAGGTGACTAGCTGAGGGTCACTAACGTCTCCTAGGATTTGAAGAGTATTTCCAAACCACTTCCCCACAATTGGCGCCGTCTGTGGGAATACTCAAATACATCCATGGCAGGCGCGACTGAAGATCCTCCAATAGCCACTGACGAGACCGCACAAAGAGATGACCTCATTCCAGCAAACTCGCTTGGACCAAAAACCATCGCAGCAAGGCTTGCCTGGACCTCTACTTATCTTCAAAACCAATGCAAAAGACAATACAAGCGACCATGGCACAAGCTAGACAGACCAAACAGAGGTTGGACAACATCATCGCTGAGAACGAGCGCCTTCGTCGCGATCTGGCCTCAGAAATAGCAAATTCCAAACAAACGGTGTGCCAGACTTTTGAGCGACCCCCGAGGGTAGATGATCGACGATCTCGGGCCCGACAGTAAGAAACTGACGGCCGCTATGCCTCAACAGATCATCTTGAGGAGTTGGCAAAGGACGAACGTCTCCACCAACGCGTCCGGAGGAGTGTGGTCAAAACACCCGTCCTTCCAAAGGATGCATTTTCGCTTGACACCGTCCATATGATATACAACCTGCCAGCAGCCCTAGCTGTGCATGCGATCCAATCACATCTAGGCCCTCAACAGCAACTCACGCCAGCAAAGTAGCCCCGAGAAACACCAAGTATCACCTTTGATGATTCTGATTTGATCGGTGTAACACTCCCTCACATCGATCCGTTGGTTGTTGAGCTACACATAAACCGGTTCACCGTCGAACTCGTTCTTATCGACCAGGGCAGTACCTTGGAGGTTATGTATTATAAAACCTTCACCAAACTCGGATTCAATGAGTCCGA
This sequence comes from Camellia lanceoleosa, assembly GCA_025200525.1. NCBI lineage: Eukaryota > Viridiplantae > Streptophyta > Magnoliopsida > Ericales > Theaceae > Camellia > Camellia lanceoleosa. The sequence goes on along the minus strand of CM045761.1, from coordinate 172,725,861 downwards.
CCTGACTCCGACTCCTTATCTACTATTCGGCTTCAATGCCACTCCAGAGTATCCATTGGGAAAGATTAGCTTACCCGTTCGAGCAGGTTCCAGAATGGTGGACATGGAATTTTTGGTCGTCAGGCTGCCATTGCCGTACAATCTCATCATGGGGTGATCGTGGTTGCATACCTTGCAGGCCGTCCCAAGCACCTACCACCAGCTGCTATGTTTCCCAACAGAACACGGCATTGAGCAAATCCGCGGATCCCAGCAATTGGCACAAGCATGTTATCTCCTTGCCGCCAGAATGCCAAAGGAACTGCAAGTGAACTCCATTGAGGTGCCGAATCGGGAGATCCTGGATGACGTTGGGCGGCATCCAAATGAGAAGGCCACGGAAGATTTAGACCGAGTTGACATTGATGGAAGCCTAAAAAGGTTTTTCATGATTGGAGCTTCTCTGAATCAGGCCGACAGGCAGCAGCTGATCTCTTTCTTGCTCAACAACCTTGATGTCCTTGCGTGGACTCCGTACGAAATGCCGGGAATAGACCCGTCAGTTTCACAGCACCATCTGAACGTCGATCCCGAATGTAAGGCGATCATTTAGAAAGGCCGGCGGTCAGCCGTAGAGCACACTGCCGTCATTGTTGAGGAGGTAGACAGACTGCTTGACACCGGGGCAATTAGAGAAGTCAGTTACCCTACGTGGCTCTCCAATACAGTGGTGGTGAAGAATAAAAATGGGACTTGGCAAGTGTGCGTCGACTTCACGGATCTGAACAAAGCTTGCCCCAAAGACTGTTTTTCTCTACCCAGAATCGATCGGCTTGTCGACACGACGGCACGTCATCAACGCATGAGCTTCCTCGATACTTACAGAGGCTACCATCAAATTGCCATGCATCCAGATGACCAGGACAAAACTGGCTTCCTCACCCCAAGAGGAACCTATTGCTACAAAGTTATGCCCTTTGGGCTGAAGAACGCCGGGGCAACCTACCAAAGATTGGTCACCGCCATGTTCAAAGAGCAACTCGGTCACACTATGGAAGTATACATCGACGATATGGTGGTCAAGTCCAAAGAAGAACAGAATCATATAGCCGATCTAGAAAAGACATTCAACATCTTACGCAAATACAGAATGAAACTGAACGCTTCCAATTGTGCGTTCAGAATTGGCTCTGGCAAATTTCTGGGTTACATCGTCAATATCCAAGGAATCGAAGCCAACCCGAGGCAAGTCACAGTAATCTTGGAACTCAGCTCCCCCTGTTCAGTAAAAGAAGTCCAAAAGTTGATGGGGATGGCCGCTGCACTCAACAGGTTCATCAGCCGATCTACAGATCGTTATTGACAATTCTTCCAGACACTACGGCAGGGTAAGGCTTTTGAATGGTCCGCCGAATGTGAATCAGCCTTCAACGGACTCAAGACCTACCTCTGCTCAGTACCTCTCTTGACAACACCCGCTGCTGGTGACCCGTTCATCCTATATCTGGCAGTTTCCGATAGGGCCGTTAGCACCGTACTGTTAAAAGAGGAGGAGGGGGAGCAACGGCCAGTGTATTATGTAAGCAAGGCAATGGTTGACGCCGAAACACGTTACCTTCCGCTGGAAAAACTTATCTTAGCCCTAGTCATGGCGGCAAGAAAACTGATGCATTACTTCCAGGGACATAGCATTGGGTGCTAACAGATTATCCCCTCCGATCAGTAATACGGAGTGCAGAAGCATCAGGACGTGTTTCAAAATGGGCTCTTGAACTCGGCCAATACGACATTCAGTTTTTACCTAAAACTGCAATCAAGGGGCAAGTGTTGGCTGACTTTGTTGCCGAATTCACCGGCGAGCTTGCCGACCTCAGACCTGATGAAGTTCGACCAAAGGCTGAAGTTCTACCAAAGCCGAACTGGAGAATTTATGTCGGGGATATTTGGCAATTATACTGTGATGGATCATCTAACCAAAGGGGTAGTGGCGTTGGAGTTGTAATCATGTCTCCAGACGGCGCAGTAATTGAGCAGGCCGTCAAGCTTGGCTTTGAAGCATCAAATAACGAAGCCGAATACGAAGCCCTTCTAGCCGGTCTGCAGAACACGCACCTTCTCGACGCTCGGCGTCTGCTTGTGTTTTGTGATTCAAAATTGGTAATCAATTAGCTAAAGGGGGAGTACGAGACAAGAAACGACCGAATGGCGGCCTACATGAAAACGGCCAATTCCTTGCTGGCAAAATTTGACCATCACGAACTGAACCAAATAACACGTGACCAAAACACACATGCGGATGCCTTGGCATGCCTAGCCTCAGCCATCAATTCTGAGATCAAATAGACCATCGAAGTAGGTTTTGTCCCGGAGCCGAGTATTGGCCCTTCGGAGGAAATCCATGTCAACGTTATAGAATCCGCACCGAGCTGGATGGACCCCATTGCTGCATTCCTCTCTTTTGAATAACTTCCAGAGGACAAAAAAGAAGCACACAAGCTGCGAAATAAAGCCCTGCGATACTATCTGGATCCGCTTTACAAAAAGTCCCTCTCTGGTCCATATTTGGAATGCGTGCACCCCGACAAAGTGGAGGAGCTTCTGACAGAGATACATGAGGGCAGTTGTGGTGCCCATTCTGGCGGACGCTCCCTGGTGCATCGAGATATAACGCAGGGATATTATTGGCCAACGATGAGAGTTGATGCAGAGAGTTATGTAAAAAAGTGCGAACAGTGCCAAAAGTTCTCCCCATTAACCCATCTGCCTGCCGAAGAGTTGAACTCTATCACCAGCCCATGGCCGTTTGCTTAGTGGGGACTAGATATCGTAAGTCCATTGCCTAAGACCCCAGGAAATAAGCGATTCTTAATCGTCGCGACAGACTACTTCACAAAATGGGTCAAAGCGGAGGCTTTAACACATATACGAGATGCCGACATTAAACACTTTGTATGGAGAAACATCATAACACGATTCGGCATTCTGAGAGCTCTCATCTCGGACAATGGCACCCAGTTCGATTGTGGCGTATATCGAGAGTTATGCAGCAAATATGGCATTCGGCCTTACTTCTCGACACCGGCCTATCCCCAAAGCAATGGTCAAGCCAAAGCCTCTAACAAATCCATCTTGGACGGCATAAAAAAGAGGCTGGAAAAAGTTAAAGGCAAATGGGTCGAAGAATTGCCAAGTGTATTGTGGGCTCATCGTACAACGTCGAGGAGATCCACTGGAGAAACGCCGTTTGCTCTATGCTTTGGAACCCAGGCAATCTTACCCTTGGAAATCGGCCTCCCAACTCTGAAATCGCAAGTTTTTGATATGGGCCGAAACGACATGATACTTGCCCTAGATCTGATTCTAATCGAAGAACGAAGAGACCGCGCCCTAGCATCCATGGCACGGTATCAGCAGTAGCTCGCCAAGTCGTATAATCAGTGAGTTCATTTGCGCCGATACATGCCAGGAGAGCTTGTCCTAAAGAAGGTACTTCCAGCCGACCAGAGACCGGTTGATGGAAAATTGGGTCCAAACTGGGACGGCACCTATCAGATAGAATCCATCGCAAGAACAGGGGCATATCGGCTTTTAGACATGTCGGGAAGAAGCCTGCCACAGCTTTGGAATTCAACACATTTACGTAAATTCTATCATTGACCCGACTTGTGGACTTGATACTTGTACATGTTCTATCTTTGCAATACAAAGTTTCTTGTTTTCTCGAGCTCGCTCCCAAGCCTTGATTAATAAGGGCCGATTAAGCCTTCCAAGGCCAGAACAAAGACTCCGGATTCGGAGCGCCCTTCGTGGATATCACGATTGGCCAAAATAAAGCCTCCGGATTCGGAGCCCCTTTCAGTGCACAACACCTTAGGGCCGACTAAGACTCTGGATTCAGAGCGCCCTTTGTGGATATCATGATTGGCCAAAATAAAGACTCCGGATTCGGAGCGCCCTTCGTGGATATCACGATTGGCCAAAATAAAGCCTCCGGATTTGGAGCCCCTTTTGGTGCACGTCACCTTAGAGCTGACTAAGGCTCTGGATTCGGAGCACCCTTCGTGGATATCATGATTGGCCAAAATAAAGCCTTCGGATTCGGAGCCCCCTTTCGGTGCACGACGCCTTAGGGCCGACTAAGACTCCGGATTCGAAGCGCCCTTCATGGATATCACGATTGGCCAAAATAAAGACTTCGAATTCGGAACGCCCTTCATGGATATCACGATTGACCAAAATAAAGACTCTGGATTCGGAGCGCCCTTCGTGGATATCACGATTGGCCAAAATAGACTCCGGATCCGGAGCCCCTTTCGGTGCATGACACCTTAGGGCCGATTAAGGCTCCGAATTCAGAGCGCCCTTCGTGGATATCACGATTTGCCTTTTTGAGAGATGCATTCGAGCCACTTCATTGGCCGAATAAATATTCACTGAGAATCGTTCTTAACCCAAGACCGGTCAATGCATGTTTAAATATTTACGCCACGCAACACAAAACTTGCCATTAAGTCAAAATAATACGATTAATTAAGCACATAACATTTCAAGACCAAATACAAACGTTGAAAATAAAAGAAATTCTATTCATTCGGCACCCTCAGTGTCGTTCTTCTCAATTTCGAAATCGGAATAAGGAAAGTAGTGGCGATGATACAGGGGTGAGGCCGAATCAATGCCCACGGCTTCGAGAGCTTCCTCGGTTTGAAGGGCCTTGATCCAGCCGTGCTTAAATCCACGATTTTCACATCGGCAGACCTCCTTGGTAAGGTCTTGTTTGGTCTTCTCTATCCCGACCTTCAGGCTGTCCTGAAACCCCTTTTCATAACCCGAGGTCCGTCGGGTTACTCTCTTCGCAACAACCAATTTAGATTGACCGACCACCAATGACGCGTTCGTTTGACCATTCTTCAGCTCCCGAAGCTCACGGTCAGCCTTTTCCGCGTGAATCTCCATACTGCGATTCCTTTCTTCCTTTTTCTCGCTCTCACGTCGCGCTTCCCACAGACGCATGCCGACTTCGTAAGCAGTATATAGTCCTTTCACGGCCCCATGTATGCCGTCTCGAAATACTTCGAAATCTCGACGTCCGACCATCGATTGTTGGACTTCCGGCGGGAATATCTATCAAGCGAACTCGACTGCCACATCTAGGTCTTTAATGATAGAATCTGCCTCCGTCATTGGTCTATTCTTCACAAAAACTGCAAAACTCAACGGTCGCGGTGTCGCATCAGGCTTAATTTTCGATCGTGGGAGCGGAGAATCTCCCCGTTGTTGCCTGTCCTTTCGGGGCGATCTGCTTCGATGACTAAGGGGCTGCTGTGTTTCCCGATCCTTGGACGTTCTTCTTCCCGTACGCGTAGGCTCGCTACTACGACTCATTGCGGCGTCTGATTTGGTCAATCTTCGTACCTCCCAAGTTGCCTGAATGGAAATAAGTAGGCCCTCTGGCGTGCACCCGCCCCATTTATCCTTCAATGTATGTAGCTCTCCCGAGGCAACATCAGTAATCCCAAATGTCAACAGTCGGCTGACAATTGTCCAGCCCACGAGCTGGGCCAGCTCACGCCCTGTCGAAGGCAAGGGCAGATTTATTAATCTGGTCGGCCATGTCTTCAAGCGTAGGCGCCGATCAATCTATGCGTCAGCCAGCCCACGAGTTAGGCCTATTCGGCTTCTCAAGCTCGCGCCCTGGCTAAGGGCAGATTTATTAATCTGGTCAGCCATGTCTTCAAGCACAGGCGCCGATCAATCTCTACCTCAGCCAGCCCACGAGTTAGGCCCATTCGGCTTCCCAAGCTCGTGCCCTGGCTAAGGCAAGGGCAGATTTATTAATCGGGTCGGCCATGTCTTCAAGTGCAGGTGCCGATCAATCCCTACCTCAACTAGCCCACGAGTTAGGCCCATTCGGCTTCCCAAGCTCGTGCCCTGGCTAAGGCAAGGGCAGATTTATTAATCATGTCGGCCATGTCTTCAAGTGCAGGCACCGATCAATCTATACCTCAGCCAGCCCACGAGTTAGGCCTATTCGGCTTCCCAAGCTCGCGCCCTGGCGAAGGCAAAGGCAGATTTATCAGTCTGGTTGGCCATGTCTTCAAGCGCAGGCGCCGATCAATCTCTGCCTCAGCCAACCCACGAGTTAGGCCCATTCGGCTTCCCAAGCTCGTGCCTTGGCTAAGGCAAGGGCAAATTTATTAATCATGTCGGCCATGCCTTCAAGCGTAGGCCCCGATCAATCTATACCTCAGCCAGCCCACGAGTTAGGCCTATTCAGCTTCCCAAGCTCGCGCCCTGGCGAAGGCAAGCGTAGATTTATCAGTCTGGTTGGCCATGTCTTCAAGCGCAGGCACCGATCAATCTCTGCCTCAGCCAACCCACGAGTTAGGCCCATTCAGCAAGTACCTAAGCTAAGCAGCCGATCTAACTATAACCGAAAGCAATATCATTCATCAACATTTTCCTTAGCATGTTGAGCACAACTCATGAAATTTTATATACTCATTTTATATACTCGAGCTACTAAACAAAAAGCTACAAGCCCGCGTAAAAATGCCTAGCAAAAAACTATAACTGTAGCAACAGATGAAAAATACTAAATTAAAAACTATAAAAATACATTCGACATCCTAAAAACTGTTAGTCGGCCGGATTAGCCATCGGAATCAGACTCCAATGGCTCAACATCCACTTGCTCATACGGTATTGGCATAATCAATGAAACGTTAGCAGCAACAAGGGCTTTGTGCCAGCCATGTTTGAATCCCCAATTTTCAAACCTAGGGACTTGGTCCACATACTCGGTGAGTCCAGCATTTTTCCCAGCCTCGAATACTTTGGAAGACTCCGAGTCGGCTGCTTCCTTCGCCGCCTTCATTTCAGCCAACTCAGCCTCCAATTTGGAGATCACCTTCTGGGCCAATTTGAGCACATCTTCGCTCATGTCTGCCTTCTTCTCGGCATCCGATCTTAGTTGATCCGCGCTACGAGCCCTCTCTATCTCGGTGTCGGCCCTTGAGGCTTCCTTGTTCGCCCTCACAGCTTCGACCTCGGCCCTTCTCCTCTGGCCTTCAACTTCCTTGCGCAAATGACCAATCTGTTTGACGGCGTCGCGATGGCGACGACCCATATCGGCTATCCATCCGACGGTCTGCAAAACAAGAAGTTAAAACCATAACTTCAACAGTATTTGGATTAAGTGAAGCTAAGTTTGAATATGTACCAAAAGTGCCGATTGGGTGGCTAGTGCTGTCGCATTCAGATCCGTTTCCACCCGGAAAGCCTCCTTGTCAGACGGCAACGACATGGACATGGCCAAGTTAAATGCGACTTCTGGATCTTTAGCGTCAAAGCATCAGAAGAAACCGGCATTTTTTTATCATCGGCTGAATGACAAAAGGAACGATCACGTCTGATCCCTCTAATTGAGGACGTTTGCCGCCATGTTCTTCTGAGCTGGCCTCAAACTTGGTAAGGTGTTTCTCTGCCTCAACTTCTTGACCAGCTTGCACGATCAAAGTAGATTCGGCATTCTGATTTTCTGCTGTCTCCACCTCAATAACGCGCAAGGACTCTGATTCGCTAATAGGCAGGGAGATTTGAGATTCGGTGGCGGGTGGTACTTCAGACGGAAGGGCCTCCGTTCTTCGCCGCATGGCCAACCTTTCCGCATTCGCCTTCCTGGCAAGTTTTGTCAGGCTTAACCCGGCCATGTCTTCGGGGTCTGCGGCGGGAAGATCCTCTAAGCCGTGAAAAACGCCGTCAAGTGAAAGATCTCCTTGGCCAGAAGTGGATGGGGGATCGGCCGAATTCAATACCTCGTCAGACTCGGTTTCGGACTGATCTGATTCGGTAACATTAGCTATATCCCGTTTCGAATCGGACCCTTCAAAACCAACCTGCCTTAAGTTTTTGAAGTCGGACAAAATAAGAGCGATAAGAGAATCTTCACCCACCGGAACCGGGATATTTTTCGCCGCCGAGAAGGTCGTATATGTCGGCTCGTAACGAAGTAGAATGTGGGCGGCCCTCCCCTGTTTCTGTAGACTTTGACGGCCGAAATATTTGAGCGCGACTTCGATATCCGAAAGAACGGTGTCGTCAGTTGAAGACACAACTTTCTTCAAATTGCTCCCTGCGCAAGCCAAGCCGTAACATTTCAAAGAAGAGGCTTTACAATAAAAATGAACAAATAATAAAAGTGAGAAGGTAATCGGCCACCTGGCTCGCCCCTCCGTCTAGGAATAGGGTCGACGTGATCCTTCCCTTTGCCAAATTCCCAGTTACCCTGGACAACGACCATAACATCATCAACTCGTTTTCCAGAACTGGAAAGTGTAGTAATCAGCTGCTGGTCGATATCCTTGGCCCTAAGGAAGAAACGCCCATGCCGACCAGAAGACTTAGCGAAGGCATAACAATGCCGGATGGCTGGAATGCCAAGGTTAATTCTTAGGCGATGGTTGAGCGCTATAACCCCCATTATGATTCTAAAGAAATTCACATTAGGTTGGGAAGGGATTAAACCTCAATGGCGAAGCACAACCCTAAGAAACGGGTGAAGGGGGAAACGGACTCCACCCTCTGCAATTGACAAAAGAAGAAAGACAATCGTGGTTTTGTCCTCCCTCTCCATATCAAGAGTGCCATCTGCCACAAGCGACAGACGGACATCATCAGGAATAGAGAAATGGCGTTTAAAGCCAGCAATTCGATCTGACGAGAGGAGGTCTTTTAGATGTTTCGCCATACCCTACAGTTTATGAGAATATGCCAAGGAAGGAATAAACCAGGAAAAGTCATCGAAGTAAGGGAGGAGAGAACTTACAAAGGACGAAGAGGATATTAGAAAAGAGAGTTCCAGGGATGACTCAAAAGGCAATCCAGCGATGAGCGTCATAAAATACATACTTGAAAGGACGTCAAAATCTTAAATCGCAATAAATAGATGTGTACAAGGGGGCGGGAAGTCGACGCGACAACCGAAAGGGGTGCGCTTAGATATCCGCATGAGGATGAGGCCAACCGCCGAATTTTGGCTCTGACTTTTCGAAATTCAAAACCAAGCACTCCAGCCAACTGTCGTCGGTGAAGTGCTTTGGGGGCAATTGTGGGAGCCGAATAAATAGAAGAGTCGGAAGATGCGTACCCCAGAAATCAGATACTATTCGGCTTCATATTGCATGACTAGGACGCCGAATACGTTAGGAAAGCCGAGTAGACGGGGGTCAGTAGCTCTGAATGAATAAAAGGGGAATGGGATAAAAGTAGGCTCAGCCCCCGAGGCCCAGAAAGCAAGTATAAATACAAGAACCACAGATTTAGAAAGGTATGTAAGAATCAATTCACTTAACTTTGGAAAGAAGCTATCCTGAGTGTCTGAACTGACTTGTTCGCCGGAGTGCTAATTCCGGCACCCGCGACCGGAGTGTTTGTGTCTTTTCAGGTGACTAGTTGAGGCTCACTAGCGTCTCCCAAGATCTGAAGAGTATTTCCAAACCACTTCCCCACAGTCTCCATTGTTCTGCCTAACAATGGTTCAAACATTTTGGTGATCATCCGTTGAAATGTTGCCCCTGTGTTCTTTAGGCCAAAGGGCATGACCTTGTAACAGTACAGTCCTCTAGGCGTCGTAAAAGATGTGACCTCCTGGTCTGGCTCATACATAGTGATCTGATAGTAACCTCTATTGCATCAAGAAAGCTACGTCGGTTATGTCCTGCCATTAAGTCCACTAGTTGGTCTATCTGTGGTAAGGGAAAACTGTCCTTTGGGCATGCCTTGTTGACTGTTTTGTAATCCACGCAGATGCGCCATTTTTCGTTCTTCTTTGGCACTACTACAGTATTGGAGATCCACCTGGGATAGTGCACTTCTCTGATGGCTCCTTCCTCCAGCAAGTTTCCCACTTCCTCCGCCACTATCTCCGCGTGGTGGAGTGCCGATCTGCGAGTGCACTTTATGATTGGTCTGGCATTTGGGTGGACATTAAGTTGGTGACAGATGAACTTGGGGTCTATGCCAGGCATGTCGTATGGCGTCCAAGCAAACACTTCGATGTTTGAGATTAAGAATTCCATTATCACAGTTCTCTCAGTGCTGGACAAGGACGAGCCTAGCAAAAATAACTTTTCTGGGTCCTTTTCATCTATCCTTACCTCAACCAAGTCCTCCACTGCCTTCTGCTCTGCTGCTTTGCCCACATCCGCAAACAGTTCATTACTTTCTGGCTCTTCTACCATCTGTACATACCTTTTTGCAGCCCGACTGCCATTTACTGTGATGAAGAACTGTTTTGACATAATTTGGTCTCCCAAGACTTCTTCAATTACTCTAGCTTCATTGGGGAACCGCAATGCTTAATGGTAGGTTGACGCTACTAATCGCATGGTGTGCAACCATGTTCTCCCTAGGATTATGTTGTAAGTGGAAGGGACCTTCAATACCCAGAATTCCACCTATTTCGTTACGGTTCTTGCCTTGACTGGGAGGATTATCGTGTCTACTGGCCACTCTAGCATTGAGTTGAAGCCAACGAGTGGAGATGTCGTAGGTGCTAGGTTTTTGTCTCCAATTTCAGTTGTTTGAAGGTCTCGTAGTACATTATCTCGCATGAGCTTCCTTGGTCAATCAGAATCCGCTTGATATCAAAATTTTTGACGCGCAACGTGACCACCAATGCATCATTGTGAGGGCAGTGTAGCCTTGCTAAGTCTCTATCTGAAAAGGATATGACATTCGTGGCCTCTGTTCTCCCCTTTTTGACAGTTGGTTCTGCACTTAACACCTCTCTCAAGTGCTTAGCCTTTTTTATCATTCCCCTGAGCTCATACACCCGCTCAGGTTCAATGATCCCATGTATAACATCGATTACACCTTAGGGTGGACCATCGACCGGCATTCCGTTGGGTTTGTTGGGATCCTGTGGGACTGGTGGTGTTCCTCCTTTATTATACAGGTCCAAGTGTCCAGCAGCCACTAACTCTTCCAGATGTTGCCTTAGGGGTGTGCAGTTCTTAGTTCGGTGCCTGTAGACACCCCATTTTTGACCGTCCTCAAGACTTGGACGTCATCGTTTGAACACTCGATGATCATCCATGCTCGTGTTCGTTTTGAGTTCCCAAAGGTCTCGACTGCGCGCCTTGCCATAAGATCTCTCAACTTGACTGTTTTGTGCTTGGTTGTGGACCAAGGACTTCTGGTTTTACTTCTGAGGGAAAAGGGTGGCATGTTGACCATCCCCTCGACCCATCGGCTAAGGCATGATGCCATCGGCCATGTTCTTTTGCCATCAGCCAAAAGTGGTGGCCGATCGGCACTCTCTTTGGTCGATCGGCTCTCTATTTGGTCGATCGGCCATATTTTTTAGCCGAGACCTTTCTATCTGCTTTTTGCAGATATTTTTTGCTAGTTATGACAGCTGGTATGCACATTTCTAATCCTCCATACACGTGTATAGAGGGATTTGTTTCAAGACTCAAGCTTGTTGAACAAGCTTGAGAATTGAAATTCTATAAGAAGGGAGCCTTCCCTCCCTTTCTAGAGGTTCTGGAAATTGCATATAGAAGTTCTATATCTCTCTCTATATATATTTTACCTCTCTCTCCCTTTGCTCTTGTTTGTGCCTAAAAGTGTGATTTCTTCATACTATTGCACACAACCACCTAGCAATACACCATCCTTTGGTTGCTGAGGTCATTTGGAGTTGGTTTTGGTGTTCTTGGGTGGGTTTGAACTTAGAAAAGTTGCTGGAGTAGTGTTCTTGAAGGTGTTTTTCAAAGGTGAGCAACTAACCTTTTGATCCCCTATTCTTGCTTAAGTCTTTAGACCTATTTGCATATTGTTTTAAGTTTAACTCTAAATTGAAAAAAGTTCTATTTTTATGTGCTTGAGATGATTGTTTAAGGTCACTTTTTGGTTGGGGGTAGTCTACCTCCTCTTAGGCCTTGTTTGGCCTCATTTTGTGCCTTTCCTTTTGAGCTTTGGAACCTTCTTGTTTTGACCTTATCACCACTGAAATGCAAATGATTTTCAGTGGTAGAGAAGTGGTTTTGGAGTCTTGAATAGGAGAGGGACAACCCCTTCTCCTTGTGTCTCATATGCTAGTATATATGGCTCATATTGGTAACATGTTTGCTTAGCATGCTTTGGCTTCATTTCAGCAAGTATTTGATGTTATTTTGTCATGCTATACCTCTGTTTTAAGTTGGTTTGATGGCCTCTTACATGCTTCATATACTTGTCTTGCAATCCTTTCATTTGCCTTAACATGCATCATGCATTTAGACCATCATTCTTGCATATTTTGGCTCAGCTCAAAGGAGTTTTTAGTCATGTTTTACCATGCTCTAGCTCTGATTTGCATTGTGTTGGTCATGCACGCATTGTTTTGTATAGCCATGGTTCAATCTAGCTTGTTAGCTTTGAATGTCCAAGTCACTAGCATGCATTGCTTAAACCATTTCCATGATTTGGCATCATTTCGTATGAGATTTCAGTCCATATAGAGTGGTCGTACACTTGCACTTGTCACTCCTTTAATGCCTTAAAGAGTTAGTGTTTTATGCCTTATGAATGGATCATTGTGCATGTCTCCATCCTTAGGCTTTTGGGACGCCATCCCGGTGGGTTTTTGGGTTTATTTTGACATGCCACAACTATGTTTTTCATTGGTTAAGACATGCCATGTTTGGTTGTAATAGGTGTAGTGTAACACCTCTTTGTTAGCCTTGCATGCTTCATGCTTTCGGTCTTTTGTTCTAGCTTGTGTTGGCTAGGTTCGAGCATGATTTTGGTCTTGTATTGACTTGCCTTGGGACTGTTTTGGTTGCCCTTGGCCCTTTGGGGCTTGCCTTGTATAGCCTTGGTGTAATCCCTTTTACTAGCTTCAAGCTGTGAGCCTTCTTGCATGCTATGCTTGACTTGTGTGCATGATTTGGCATCATTCCTCACATGATTTCCGAGCTTATTGCATTGCTACATTATCATGTTTGTCACTCCGTGCTCATGTTTGAGGGTTGTGTCCTTGTGCTTAAGTGATAGGCCAATTGGCATGCATGCTTGTTTTGCATTTTATTCCATCATTTCTTACCATTTTGGCCACTGATTTGGGCATGGCTGAGGTCTGTCCATTTTGCTTTAAGTCCATCTTTTGCAAGTTGTTGCATGTTTATTAGATTGCATGTTGTTGCAAGTTTGTTTTTGCATGTTGTTGCATGCTTGTCTTGCATGCTTGTTGCATACTTGGTACATTGCATGTTGTTGCATGCTAGTTCCATTGCATATTGTTCCATGTTTGTTGCATTGCATAACACCTCCATGTTGCATACATTGCATTGTGTTTGGTTTGGGTGTTAAGCCAAACACCAGGATCGAGGGACGTTTCATACTTGAAGTGATGAAACGTGCCTCAATTCTCGGTCGTCGACACTCTTGATTCAACATGATAGAGTTTAAGGCATTTATGTGTTTTTGTGCATTCATTCCATATTGATATGTGCAATTCGGCCTATTTGGCCATCATGCATCGAAATACGTGATTGATGGCTCGAGAGTCGAACACTACACTTCTTTGCGTCTCAAACATGATAAGGGATGTAGTTGCACAACATTTTCTTGCAAATGTATTGACATGTCTCTGTTTCTACTCTGCTGTAGCAAAAGGGGCAGTCTGCAGGAAGAGATGACCGATCGGCTATCTTCAGTGCCGATCAGGTAACAATTTTTGGCCGATGGATTCATAAGTGGTCGATGACACCTTTCTCTTGGCCGATGGCCTTACTATTTGGCCGATGGCCTCTCAGAGTTCCCATGGGGTGGTTCAGAGGCATCACAGAAGTTGGCATAGTTTTCAGAAGAGCATAAGTGTGCAAACAGAGGTAACATGAGGCATGGCAACGGATTTCCGAGCGAAGTCGATCGAGCATGCATTTGTCCCTCCTCTTGACGCCGCTTTAACTGTTTTGTAACTTAATTAATTTGCTTAATTAGTTAAGAGTTTTGTAATAATTAATTAGCTAGCACAGTTAGTTAATTAGTTGGTTTGTATTATTTATTTGGACCCTCCGTCGAGAGGGCGAATTTTGTAATAAGTGTGCGTGAGTGTGTAAATGTCTTCCAACCCCACATTTTTCTCCCTTTTACTTAACCACTTACGATGGTTCGTTCTAGGTCATGTTTTGATTAGCATCCTTATGCTTCGCATGTTTGCATCCATTCATCTGTTTTGCATGCACCGGGCTCGGCGTATCATACAAATCGCATTGTATTTCAATACATTCACTTGAATACGTGTTTAGCAGCATGTTATCAAGTTGCATCTCATATGCCATCTTAGAATAGTCGAGCCTATTTTTAGTTGCATTTTGCATGTGTTGCATTAGGCATCTTAACATGAACTAGGATCATGCATGATTTTTAACTAGTTCTCTGTTTTGGCTCGGAGTACACTGTAAGTGTTTACGCTTTAGCATCTTGCATGAGTGTGAGTGTTGCCATGATAGGATGCTTGCCATGAGGCTAACTGCTTATTTGATATAACTGCCTGAATGCCTGTGGGTGAAGGTTGGATTGCTTGAATTGGAACGATTCATCAAATCCACGTCTTAGCCTACTTGCGAGTAGCACCTTCAAACCATTTTCAAACAAACAAACATGAGATGTTTTGTTCCAACTTAGGCGATCTAGTCTATACTTGTCTGCTGTGCGCATCACATAGTAAAGCTAGCTAATAACCGAAATAAGAACACATGTGTTTTCAAAAACAAGATATCATGCTTAGACAAGCCGATCTTTGATCGGGCGAGCGGGGGTGCTCATTGCATGACCTTCCCTTCTCGTACCCAAGTTCTCGAGCCAAGGCAACTTTGGTGATGACGGATACGTGGCCTTAGGCACGAGTCAGGGTTTCCTAAATTTCCCAAAATAAAATATTTAGGTGACGACTTTGTATCTGGAAAAGCAGTCCATGTTTGGCACTTCTTTACAAAAATCAGTTTTCTAAAACGATTTGCCGGATTTGAACTCTTTGGTGATTTATCGGTCTTACAATGCACTTTGCGAGATTAGATTCAGAACCGTGACATTGAGTCCGAACTGTAGTATGCTAAGGAACCAAACGAATTTTCGCGCCATCTCGCGTGCAGAGCCGTGACGTTCGGGCCCGTCTACAGTTTCTGGTGACTCTGCTGGGGATTTAGAGAACTTGACTCAAACTCATGATATCTTGTTTTGATTACACTTATGTGTCTCTTTGCATTGCATTTGCATTGGTGTGCCTAGGATATTGTGTT
Organism: Camellia lanceoleosa; assembly: GCA_025200525.1. Lineage (NCBI taxonomy): Eukaryota > Viridiplantae > Streptophyta > Magnoliopsida > Ericales > Theaceae > Camellia > Camellia lanceoleosa. Next base: position 172,710,592 of record CM045761.1, on the reverse strand, counting down.
TGCCGTATACTATTCCTGAACGATTTACCAGAGGCTTGCTTTGAGAAGCATGCCATAAGGCTGACCAGTTGCAGGCTCTGCCATGACGGGAACACAAACCTCGATTTTTACCGAGGCACCCTTTTTGACCTTTCGACCTAGTGCATATTGGAATTTGTAGTGACCATTCCAAACTAGGACAGGTTGCTTACCCGATTGTAGGTTGTTTGAAACTACTGTATGCGTAGTGAAACCCTAGCTCCTGACAAGATAGGACAGGGAAACCCTACCCCTCCATAGGAGTGTTTTGGCTCTTACTTGCTTGATTATGTGCTTTTAGAGTGCGTTTCTACAGGAATGCATGTATCAGCTTGCAAGTCTGGGTTTCAGGCCTGCGGGCATTGTAGACGCACCCTTAGGCTTCACTCTACAGTTCGGACTCCCTTTTGTTGTCGGTTCTTAATCCGAACCAAAGAGTCCAAATCCGACAAATCGTTTTGAGAAAAAACGGATTTTTGAAAAGAAGTGCCAAACATGGACTACTTTGCCAGATACAGAGTCGCCACCTAAATATTTTTTAAAATGGGAAAATTTAGGAAACCCTGACTCGGTGCCAAAGGCTACGTGTCCGTCATCACCAAAGTTGCCTCGGTTCGGGAGTTTGGGTACGATTGGGGAAGGTCAGCTATGAGCACCCCCTCTTGCCCGGTCCGAAGACCGGCCTCTACTAACCTTGATATCCGATTTTGAAAACGTTATGTGTTCTTATTCCAGTTATTAGCCTAGAATTACTATGTTATGCGCACAACAAACAAGTATAGACTAGATTGCCTAATTTGGAAATAAGCATTGCATATCCGTTTGTTTTGAAAAACACTTTGGAATTTGCTACTCGCAAGTAGGCTAAAATACGGATTTCAACGAGTTTTTCTAACTCAGACAATCCAATCTCCATCCACAGGCATTCAAACAGTTTATCTCACATAGGCAATTAGCCACATGGTAAGCATGCTGTCATGATAGCATTCACACACATGCGATATGCTAAAGCATGAAAATACTTACATCGTACTCCGTGCCAAAATAATAAACTAGTTAGCAAACATGCATGGTCCTAGTTCATGTCAAATTGACTAATGCAACACATACAGGATGTAATTAGGGTAGGCTCGGCTAACCTAAACATGGCATGTGAATGGTGATCAATTGATGCACGTATTCAATTTGGAATTGAAGTACAAATGCAGTTAGCATGATGCGCCGAGCCTGGTGCATGCAAGACAAGTGTATTGATGCACTCATGCATAGCATAAGGTATGCTAATTTAAACATGCCCTAATCTATCATCATAAGTCGGTAAATAAAAGGGAAGAAAGAAGTGGGGATTGGAAGACATGCACACACACGCGCCCACACTTATTACAGATTCGCCCTCGCTCGGAGGGAGCAAAAGAATAATACAAATTAATTAACTACGAGCTAATTAATTATTACAAATTACCTAATTAGTTAACAAACTAACTAAGCTAGGAAAAACAGTAAACCACCTCGGGAAGAGAGCCCAATGCAATGCATGCTCGGGTCCTGCTCGGAAGCGCACTGCCATGCATAGACTGCCTCTGTTTTCCCTGCTCTGCCCCTCTGAAGACTGCCAAAGTCTCTGAATTGCTTCCCTGGACATTGGGAGACACCACCGGCTGAGTAGAATTGCCACCGGCAGTGGGATGTGGTCATCGGCTGTTGATGAAGCCATCGGCCACCAATTGATTGCCGGTCGGCACTCTGTGCAGTCGATCGGCAAGAAGTTCCTGCAAAACCTGTTTGATAGCAGCAGAGGGCAGAGCCTTGTATGGCAATGCGATTCAAGCCATGTATGCACCAACCAAGCCCCTTATCATGTATATGACTCAAGGGGACATAGTTCTTGGTTCTCGGACCACCAAACGTGCATTTCCATGCATGATGGCCCAAGAAGCCAAGTTGTGCATTTTCATGTCAAATGAAATGCAAACAAACAAACAAAGGCCCACTCCCTATCACTTGATCAAGGGACAAGGCATGCATGCTAGATGGAATGCAACCTAGGCATGCAAACTAGCATGCAAGCATGAACATGGACAATGCGCAAACATGCAACAACATGTAAAGTGGCTAAAGGAGAGAATACATACCAAATGTATCACAACCTAAACATGCAACAACATATCATGCAACTCAAGCAATGCAACAAAATGCAATTACACATGGTATGCAACACAAGGTGAAATGGAGCAAACATGTGATGATATGCAAGGCATATGTGCTATAACATGAGAGGATGGTCTTACACTAATTTGGGCAGCCCTATATTAGGTCCAAAACAGTGGCCAAAGCTTAAGAAAATGGGACCAAACACACATACACACATGCACGTGTTAAGGCCTAAACACTTAAGCATCAAAGGACATCTTTTAAGCACACTTAAAAGGGAACAATCATGGACATATGGCATGCATTAAGCTCCGAAAATCATGCAAGAATATGGTGCCAAACCAAGCAAACAAGATAGGCTAAACATGCAACAAATGACCTAAGCATCCAAGGCAAGCCAATGAAGTATTGAACTACACTTGATATAACCACACATGGCAAGATTTAAATGACCAAAAACAGAGTTCTAACATGCTAAAACAAGGCCAATAACACATCTAGATGGCATCTAAATGGCTCTAATCCAAAAGCATGCATAATTGCCAAAACATGGAGCATACAAAACAAGCTTTCAAAGCATCAAAGAGGTGTCCAAGGCAAGCATACAAGCATGTCATGGGGACTGAAATGATGCTACAAATGGTACCAAATCACTAAACCAAAGCAAGTAATGCATGCTATACACTCACACACTTAAGGCCAACAAACCAAAAATGCAAAAGGGCTATGCAATACATGGAAAACATGACTAAAGCGACTTGAAACAGAGCTAAAGCATACAAAAACATACACTAAAGCTTCACAAAGCTAAGCCTAAAACATGCTAGAACAATGGTTTACAACCTAAGGCATGTTAAGGCAATAAAGTGGCATTACAAGGCATGTATGCTAAGCAAGCATGGTGTACCAAAACCAACATACAACAATGCTATTTCATTGAAAAATAAGCATAAATAACAGCCAAGGCATGGTCAACATGAGGCTTAGCTAGGTGCTCATTAAAGAGGCAAAAATGGCCCTTTTCAAGGACAATAAGGAGAGGGGGTGGCCCTCTCCTTCTTGGGACTTCAAGGCATCATCCTTACCACTGAAATCCCTCAAGATTTCAGTGGTGAGGAGGCCCAAACACCAAAGTCCCGGAGCTCACTCAAAATAGCACAAAATGGAGCCCCTCAAGGCTTAAGAGGGGTCAAACACCTCCAAACCACAAAACACTCTAAACAAACTATTTAGAGGGCCCAAAACAGAACCATTTTATATTATACACTAAGCTCAAAAACAATTCTAAGATAGGAAAAAATAGAATGCAAGAATGGGGTAAAAAGGGGTAAGATTGTTACCCTTGAAGAACCTCTTCACCAATGGTGGACCAGCTGCCTCCTTGAGCTTAAAACAGCTCCAGAGCTTCAAGAACAAACCTCTGGTCCTTCACAAACTAAGAGAAGGTGTAACACTATGTGTTTGTGTGCAATAGTAAGCCTAAACACACACAAGGACACATAAGAGGTAGATATAGAGATAGGAGATATGTATAACCCTAACCCTAATCCAGAGCTTCTCTCACAATGTTTCTAACCCTTTTTTTTTCTAACCCCAGAGCCAAGAGAGAAGGGCTCCTCTTATAGAGAAGCCAATCTTGTAAAGCTTACTCAAGAAGCTAACAAGGAAGCCATCCCTTCATACACATGTATGGAGGGGAACAAAATGCAATACAGCTGTATTAAAATATCTGCAAAAGCAGATGAACAGTAGTTGGCTGCTCCAAAGTGCCATTTTGACAAAATGGACTGCCGACCGGCAACAAAGAATGCCGATCGGCAATATACATTGCCGATGGCAACAAAACACCAGCCGGTGGCCTCTGGCCATGGCCAGTGATGTGTGGGGATGCCTCACAAGGCATTCCCTGCCCCTCCAAGGCAAAACACAAGTGTTTGGTGCAAAACCAGACACTAAACAGTCGGGTTCGGAGATCCTGAGGCAAGGCGCGTAGCCGAGACCTCCGAGAACTCCAAACGAAGACAAACGTGGATGATCACCGGGTGTTCAAACGGTGACGTCCAAGTCTTGAGGACGGTCAAAAATGGGGTGTCTACAGTTGCTCCTCTTTGACAGAACTCGAAAGTCATAACAATGACGGGAGTGAATGTCAAAGCCCAGAGACGATCCATTTTTGACAAGGCTGAAGACTTAGACAAACATGCAAGACAAACAAGGTATGCGACCGAAGGCAGGGGCAAAATGCAAGACAATGCACGAAGCCGAGCATAACTTATGATCATGCAAAGAAAAGCTGTAACGAAGCACGCATGCAACAGTTTTAAGCTAGCATACACCAAATTACATTACAATGCAAAAATGATGGAAGAGAATTATGCAATTCTCGAGACGTCTCATGCGGAGGATACAATACCTGTCTGGTTCGTCTGGTGCCACTAGCTGCAAATGAACCGTACATACAATATCGTACCTGTAAAGAAAACAACTTAATAGGTACGATATTGTTAGCAATATGCACATAATGCAAGAATGAATGCATAATGATATGCAATATATACAAAACAATGTATAAATAATGCAAATGAAAATGCAATGCAATTGAAACAATGCAAACTACATGCAAAGAAATTGAATCATGATCCAATCATGAGCGGTTCAAAACCACACAAATGTCAAATAGTTTGATGGAGGTAACAAGTCCGTCTACCATAGAACGGTGTACTGAACTATGAGTAATGTAGACGGACACAAGAACGAGTATTGGGGGGATGACATAAGTGGGGTAACGACCCGCTAGGGAAAGGACAATGATCCTAATGCCGGATGCAAAAATTACACTATAATGTAATATCTACAATGGATATGGCATGCAGCCAAACCAAATCTTGCGTAGGAAAGGCATGTACGCAAACAAGCCATGGCTAACATAGAACGGTCTACTGAACTATGCTTCGACACGAGAAGTATGGGCACATACCAGACCAAGCTCAACAAGGAAAGGCGCAGGCCATAGATGGAGGGGGTGATGCAGCGAATGCATGCAAACTACAATGCAATATCTACAGATATGCAATGGGATGGAAATGGATACAATGGATATGGCACGCGGGCCAAACCAAATCTTGCCTAGGAAAGGCATGTACGCATACAAGCCACGGCTAACATAGAACGGTCCACTGAACTATGCTTTGACGTGAAAAGTATGGGCACATACCAGACCAAGCTCAACATGGAAAGGCGCAAGCCATAGATGGAAGGTGATGCAATGGATGCATGCAATCTACAATGGAAATGCATGACAATGCATGTTTATTTTCTACAATGCATGACAATGCAGTATGATGCGATCTACTGGGGAAAATGCAATGGATGCATGCAAGCTACAATGGAAATGCATGACAATGCATGTTTATTTTCTACAATGCATGACAATGCAATATTTACCATGTATGCATGACAATGCACTACTTACAATGGATGCATGACAATGCACTATGATGCAATGGCTATGATTGCAGCTTTCCCTATCTTACCAACAGGGCGATATACTAGGTTGGTTCAGTATCTAGGACTGAGGCGCAGACATGCTGCCTCAACCTATGGGGCTTCCATACAGATTTCAAGCCGAGGATACACCCCTGGGTATTTAAACCAGACTTTAGTCTCGAAACTCCCGAACCTTTGCGTTCTAGGCATAAGCCGTTCGAACTCTAGTTTCCACCGTCCTAGTTGGTCTTCTAGGAACTCACCGCAAACACAGGCAGGTGGCTTTACCAGACCACCCAAAGTCGTTCGGGCACGACAAACACCAAAGGAATTGCACCTTTAGAGGATTTAAGGTCTCCTAGACCGGGATGCAAAATGTATGCATGACAATGCATGTTTTTGTTTTGTTGTTTGGAATGCAAATGATGCATGATGTTGAAGTGTGCGACAACGCAAGTTTACTTGAAATGCATGATAATGCATGAAAATTTGATGCGCGGCGACGCGCGACTTTAGATGCATGACAATGCAAATGAACTGAGAATGCATAAAGATGTATGATCTCGAGATGCGCGACAACGCGCGGCTCTTGAGACGCATGACAATGCGATCAAGCGGGTTTATGGTCTCGCCAGACCACATGTGTTTTTGGTCCTGCCGGACCGTGGCGTGTTTTTGGTCCTACCGGACCCACTTTGGGGCAATGCATGAATTTGAGATGCAGTGCACAAGACCGTGCGATGCGCAAGATAGCGCGACGGGATGGATGCCAAATGCAATGAGATGCGCGAATCAGCGCGATGGAATGCATGCCAAATGCAATGAGATGTGCAAATCAGCGCGATGGAATGCATGCCAAATGCAAAAAGGTGCGCGAAACAGCGCGAAGGAATGCATGCCAAATGCGATGAGATGCGCAAAACAGCACGATGCGTTAGACAACGCGTGTGAAGGTCTTGCACCTCCCAAGGATTTTAGGTCTCCTAGACCGTGCGTGTTTAAGGTCTCGCCAGACCGGGATGAACAAAACAATGCGATTGAAATGTAATGCACAAGACAGTGCGATTGAAATGCGATGCACAAGATAGTGCGATTGAAATGCGATGCACAAAATAGTGCGATTAAAATGCGATGCACATGGGGCAACTTTTGAGTCTTGTAAAAGCCAAAAGGATACGAGAAGGATACACCTTGCACGAATTCGAGTGCCACGCACAGAAGACACGGTCCGAGGCCAAAACGGAAGCCGGTTGAGCGTCGAAAATGCACTGTTTTGCACTGTTTTAAGCAATGAAGGCTCTGCATCACTCATATAACCCAAGAAAAGGTGTATGAGGCTCAAAAACCACTGTAGGAGACCACCGGATGTCCTCTGGCCATCAGAATGCATCACCGGCCGTCCATCGGCCATGATACAATTCCATCGGCACAAAATACTGCCGACCGGCAAAGAGTGTGGCCGACCGGAAAACTATTCCTGTTCGGGGCAGTTTTGACATTTCGGCCGTGGGTCTTTTAAAATAGGGTTTCTAACCCTATTTTCTTCACTTGTTCTTAGTCGAAAATCCACCCTCTCTCTCTCTAGGCTATTTTCCTCCCTTGATTCTCTCATTTTCTTGCATTCTAGCTCCCGTTTCATCGTTCGATTCGCGAATACCTTCGCGTTTCGAGTGTTTTGAACCGAACGGAACTTCGTTTCAGTGTCTCTTTCTTGATTTTCTCCACTCGGGGCTTGTTTCCCTCGAGTTTTTCTTGATACCCGTGACTTTTCCGCACTCCGATTTTCCCGGCCATTTCCGACCCTCCCGGGGTTGACTTTTTGTTGACTCTTCACATTCTTGCCCGATTTTCCGTCTTCCGGCCATTTTCTCATTCTCTTCGCGATGGCGGACGACCTTCCACAGGGCGGGACCCCTCCAAAGCTCGAGATGGACCCTGAGGCCGAGCCCTTGCCACTCCGCATCCGGCCGTTCGATCTGGAGATCTACAGGCCCGCGGTTCACGTGATGCTCCCTGACAGACTACGCCAGTTCCGGAGCTTTGAGAGGCACGTGCCACCCGAGCTACTACTGCGTGAGCCTACCTCCCACCTGTCCTTCGGCGCTTCTGAGGTAACTTTCTTTCTCTACTTTACTTTCTGCAATGTAGGATACAAAACTGCCGTAGCTGGTTATGCTCTTTAACTGCTTTAGCTCAGATACCCTAACGTATTGTAGTTGATGGCAAACAAACTTGCAACTGATATCTGTTTAAAACTGACACGCGCACATACACTGCGCTAGCCCTGAATTGCTCAAACACATTGACACAACACATACTGTATTTCACTACATACACACTGGCACCCGATATCTGCTTGAATTCTGAAAAACATGCACACATGCTGTATCTGTACTGAACCACTCAAACATGCTGACACATCACACGTCGTGGTTCCTTTGCTTCACCTTGACACCCAATCGCTCTTCATTTGAAAACGCACATATACACTATATCTGTATGCTTCTCAAAAGCGCATCTTGAATATTGCCAATTGTTGTTTTTGATTCTGAGGGGACTCCCATACCATCCGCGGGTATGGGAACATCGTTGCTCGGGACTGGTATACGGAGTTGCCAAATGCGGTTCGCCACATCGTCGACGAGGTGGGTTTCGGCATCTTCTGCGAGGGCTCTCGGCTTACCACTGCAGACCCTTGCTTCTCGCTTTAGTGGAAGGTGGTGGGATACCACCAACTCCTTCCACTTCTCCGTCTGAGGACATGACGATGACCCCTTATGACTTCTCAATGCTTCGGCATCGGGTTAGGGGATCGATTCGCCGACACCGATATGGGTGAGTGGGGCCCGCCGCCTTTCGTACTCAGCCTCCCTTGCTCGGCGGGGTTTGTCAAATACTCATGGTTCAAGAGCGATTCGGATTGGCGAGCCTTGGCGAGAGCGCGAATGACCCCAGGAGGTGGATCGATATCTGAGGCTTCATTATGTTTCTGCTCGGGACGACCCTTTTCGCCGACCGGGCGAACATCGTGCCTCTATGTCTGTTGAGCGCACTGGTAGATGTCAGGTGGATCCGCCGCTATGGTTGAGGTGGTGCGAGGCTTAGCCACGGTTACATGAGCTCTTCTTCCGCCTCGGACGGCTTGGCGGATCTTGGCGAGCTTGGGAGGTACATCTTCTTCCCCTTTACATTTACGCTACGCTTTACATTTTACGTTTCGTACATTGCACACACCACGGTGCCTCTTCTTGACTATATCTTGCACACACACATATACTACGCTTTAATCGATTGTACGCACACTATATCTGATTTGTACAATACTGCCTGACAACATCTGACTCTGCCATTTTTGCCTTATTCTGTATTCTGCTTTATCTGATAGTCATACTGATATCTGTTCTACAGTTGTGGGTCTACGCCTACTTTCCCAGGCTTGCCCTAGTACCCAATGTGGAGATCCCGCTCGATGTCCCCTTTTCTCATCGCTTTGACATGCGGTGTGTGCTGAGACCCCGGGAGTCTTTCATCTTTTTCCGCCGCTACTTCGACATCATCACCGCCGCAGAGGTATGTTCAACTTTAGAGTTTGTTTAAGCTTCGCTTTAGCACTGTATTTTTGATAACAGATAGGTAACAAACTGCATTTGTACCCGCAGATCACCTGGCAGCCTTGGGCTCCGTTGTCGGCCGTGGTGAGAGACCACTACGAGAGTGCTGAGGAGACTGCCCGTCTCCGGATTTTGTTGGAGGGCCCGGTCTGTCGGGCTTGGTACCTGGGGGAGCGCTTCTTGCGTCAGACCCTGGGTTTATCGGAGCAGATAGTTCCGGGTCCACCTCCTACACATATGAGGCATATAGAGAGGCTTTCCCTCGCACACCTGAGGGAGTACACCACTGGCTAGGGCGCGGAGCGTCACAGAGACAAGGGTGACTATGCCGAGTACGTCCGGACTTACATCATGCGACCCTTGGGAGGTGATCGCCGAGCTAGGAGGGAGAGGCTAGCAGCGCCGGCAGTTGGAGTGGGAGCGTCGAGGAGGGCTCGAGTCCATGGCAGGGGCGTAGTTCAGAGAGGGCGGGGGACTGGCTGGCCTACTCTGCCCACTTCACTGACATGCAGAGGGCAGGGTGGGGCGACCTACCAGATCCCCTTTGCTCCTCCCCCGGCTGATCACGAGTTGGTCGGTGTCCTTGACTTGCCATCGGTATGTATTACTTCATTTCGCATCTTGTATTATTATTTCATTTCAGTTTATTTGATATTCCGCAGAATACTGATGCATCTGACATTTTTTTTTCAGGCTTCCTCCGAGTACACCCGGCAGTCTCTGGGGCTGAATGCCTCCATGATGGGGATGCTACAGTGGACCTTCGACCTTCTGGCCCTCTACAGTATTCCGGTATGTTCTTTCTGACCACAGTCTCAAACCATACGTAAACTGCTTCACATAATCTAACACACAACACAACACCTGATAAACTGTTCATAGCATTCATACACTGTATTCACACACTGTACTTATGCACTGCATTCTGCATTGATACATTGCTCACGGCGTTCACACACTGTACTCATACTTGTATACCGATTCATTGATTCATTACTGCTTGTACTCATACTTGTATTCTATCTTGATTCACTACTCACTGTACTTTCACTGCTTTCTGCCATACGTATTGATATCGCTCACGGCATTCATACCGATGCATTTGCCCTTTATGCTTTTCAGCCTCCTTTCCAGATCCCTCCGGTGGGTGGTGCTCCAGCTGGGCCCTCTATTCCTGCTCGAGGAGGGCATGGAGACACTGGACATCCCCGTGCCAGGGTGGGGCGTGCTCATGTTGGGAGTAGCTCTCGGGCACCCATTCCTGATGACGGGGATGATGAGTCCGAGTCCGAGTCTGAGGCAGAGGTAGAGGCAGAGGCAGAGGCATAGGCATAGGCAGAGACGGGATCATTTGAGGAGGAGACCGGAGACGGTTCAGACTCAGGTTCAGATGACGGTGCCGATGACGATGCTCCTGGACCTTTGTCCAGGAAGAGGGCGAGGCAGATCCGCAGGCCCGAGACTACTGATGACGACCCAGACTTTTGCTGCTTTTCTTCTCTTTTTTTGTACTTTTTCTTTTTCTTCTTTTTTTAGTTGGTAGCCCCAGTATCTTGTACATGTGGTAAGTTTTTGTTTTCTTCAAAACTATGTACTTGAAAAAGATGATGAAATGAAACAAGCCCCTTTTTTGTCTAAAAAAGTGTTATATCTGTACATTTCATACTTTGCACTGCATTGCATCATGCTGGATCACATCACAATAGGATTGATTTGTTGTCTGAAAATCAAATATTTGCATTGTAGTAACCAGGTAATGAACCAGTTAAATAGCAAACCACTCATGCAAACCACTGTTTAACCTGAATACACAACCCATACTCTGCTGAGAATTAGTCTGCATACAGCCCACAACACAATACTTGGTTTATTCTCAGATACAAAGAACCTCGATCAAACACCTAATCGACAAGACGGACTACGAAGGTGAAACCGGCTAAAATTGAAGCATACTCAGATGCTCCAAATTTTCCTTTTCTTCTTGTGCTGTGCCTAAATGTAGAGAATGGCACAAAGACTCGAAAGCATAAGTTTATTTTTGAAATAAAGAAGGGTTTTCAACCGGGGTATCAAGCCTACAACTGAACACAGCGAGAAAGACTCAAACAAAAGGTACACGACCCAAACACAATGAGACACGCCCGTAAAAGACTCAAGACAAGGATTGCGACAAAACAAAGCGAAAGACATGACTCACGGACGCGTTTACAAGAATGAGAGACCTTAGATCACGAGGAGCTAGTTTCCCCGGGTTTTGTTCCCACCCTTTCTGATTTGTGATTCTCACATCGCTCGGCCCTCAGGCTCGGTTTTTCTCTCAAAACCCTCTCGCTCACTTCTCTCTCCACTTACACCTCTCTATTCTTTATTCTCTCATTTTTCATCCCTCCCTAGGGTGATTGATGGATGAATAGGAAGTTGCGGGTTCATGCCCAACACCGTTAGCTCACGGCTATTTCTTTGGGTGGATAGAGTGCCCTTCTGGCAAGTATGTTGACGGCAGGGAAAAGACAGAAGACCTGACTCAATTGCGCCCCTAGTTCGTTACTTTGACCATTTTTTGTTTTCTAAAATAGTTTTGACCAAAATGAGAGCTAGATTAACATACTTATTCAACTTTTTGATTTGAAAATCATGCAAGTCAGGTTGTGAGCACTGAAAATTTTCCTTTTTGGGTCCAAGAAGATGGTCCGGTTTTTGGAAAATGAAATAGTTTTCGAGAAAATAGTCAACTTCAATAAAAATTTTCAAAAACTATTTTTTTGCAAACAATCAATGCTCGACGAGCACGGAACTTACCCTCGAGATGTGCAACCTCGGATCGGAGGCAATGGAAAATTGCCCCTTGCTTGAAGGGGGTACACGGCAACGGAAAGTTGCCCCTGGTTTGGATGGTAATTTGCGGCAACGGAAAGTTGCCCCTTGTCTGGATGGTGCCGTAGCATCTCAGAAATCGCTTTTATCGATGACGGCGAACTCCGAAGACGATGGTCTGAACCAATATATGGACACAGTCACTGTAAGAGCAATGGTGGCTAGACTTCAGGATGAAGTTGCCTACGTATCCCAAACATGGGAATCAAGCCTACATAGTTCACAGTTGTTACAACTGAAGTGTCGGATGGAGAGGAAGCAAGGATGATCAAAACCATTACATGGACTGGGGTGCTGTGAAAGCGTCGGGGGCTGGACTTCAGGATGAAGTTGCCTATGTATCCCAAATATGGGAATCAAGCCTTACGTAGTTTCGGCTAAGGTACACTTGGGTATTAACCTTCACTTTTAGGCTCTAACTTTTGCCAGGGCGCCTGATGCGGGTTTTCGACCCTGCGAGCTTTGTTCTTTTTTTACTATATTTTTCTTTCTTCTTTTTTTTTTCATCATTTTTTGTGTTCTTTTCTTTGATTTTCTTTTTTTGCATTTTTTCATTCATTTTTTTTCTTTTTCTTTTCTTTCTTTTTCTTGCTCTAACTTTTGCCTGGGTCGCCCTTCCGGGTTTTTAGCCCAACGAGCCTCTCAAAGGGTAAAGTGTAACAAGTCCATGCCAAAATGGTTTTGAAATTGAAGCCCTCTGTATCCAGGAGGGTGACTGTTGTGTTAATTTGCAGAAGAATCCATCACAGTCGCTTCACGAGCCTCTGCCGGTGAGATCTAATCTTCTTGATCTGAATTTGGTACCTCTTGCTCGAGGGTTGCTTCAAATCGGGCCGCACAGGCCTTTCATGGCAATTGGCTGTTGAACGTTTTGAACGGATTCCAGGTTCGCAACAGATAGGTTGAATCTCGAGGCTGAGAGCGATCCTAGGCTGCACAATCTCAACAACAATTCCACACAAGTCTTCACAGGACGGCGCAAAGCATTTTGTTTTTGAAAAGTTTTTAAGAAAGCGACAAATCGCTCGCGCTGAAGATAGTGTGAAACTAATCTGGATCAAGCCAGGGTCCTTCTCAGTACTCACACTAACAAGCATGATTTCATTCATAAAAGGGCTTAGCATGCCTATCTTTCTCTCAAATATGATCAAGTTTTGCAAAACCTGAGGAATTCCTTCCTCTTCATTTTTACCACCACAGTGCTCAAAAAGGGGTTTTGAAAAAACTTTGGTCATTACAATGATGTTCAAGGCACAAGAGAGTAGGTAGAATGTACTGCCGTTCCATTCGCCTCCTCTGGCACAACTAACTCACACTGAAAGCAAGCATGAAAATGAGATAGCCACAACTGTTTCATTCAGATTTGTTGGTATAACTGGCCCCCCGGCAGAGACAGACTCAAAAACAAAAAATGGGTAATTACAAGACAAAACGGTGTTCGAGGCAACAACCCCGGAATCACCTGGCATTCTATACAAAAAAGGGGGGGGGTTGACTCGCTACAACAAGACAGACCCGTATGCAAAAGGACTGACTCAAGACAATGAGACAGACTCAAAACAAAACAAAAGACTGACTCGACACCCAAGCCAGAATTTACAAAATTAGTATTCGCAGATGCTCAAAAATGCGTGCCAAACGCCACATCAAAAATATACCAAGCGCCGCCCGCAGGTGGTTCACTCTCTGATTACATACTCGCAGTATCAGTGTCCTCAAAGTCCAACAGCTGAGTACTAACGGACTTGGTTGAGGTGGATGGGAGGATAACCTCGTTGTCAATCAAATCCTGTACCTCATGATGGAGGCGGAAGCAATTATCAGTAGCATGACCAGTTTGTTGGTGGTACAGATCGATCTTGGCAAAGATCGTCGTGAAAGGAGGAGATTCTTCGGGAGGGGCCGAGGCTCCAAGGGTTTAAGGTGCCCTCTTTCGGCCAGGATCTGAAGTGCCTTGGACAATGGCATATAAAGAGCATGAAAGACCCTGCACCCTCGGGGCAGGTACTTCGAAGTCTGAGTATTTTTGCTAGACGCACTAGCGAACGGGTCGGCAGGCACTGCCTTAACTTTCTGGTCTTTCCCGGGTGTAGGGTTGGGAGTAGGAGGAACTATTCTGGCATGACGGGGCCTATCCCGGTTCTATAACTGACTTGAACAACCCTCAGGTGGAGTGGGGAAAGCATCCTCCACAGCTTTTGTCACAACTGCAGATATCTGTTGCTTATTCATCCCCCTGGTTTTCAAAGCCTCGACTGCCCACAGCAGCTGTTCGATGGGATCGGCATCTGCCTTCATTTTATCTTTACCTCTGGCCTCAGCCTGATCGAGGGTTTGGGTTGATGTTGATATGTCATTACCATAGCTGGAGGCCATCTCCGATTGGCTAAGTTCAATCACAATCCGTCCCAACAGCGGGGGCTCCTGGGGTACAAAACCTCCGGCATATGGCGCGGCTGGTGGCGAAGCAGACATCCCATAGGCGAGATTCACCACGGACCTCTAGAGATCACCTATCATCCCCATCAGTTCAAATGTAGTAGGCTCGCGAGCCTGATATAGTTGAGGGGTCCAAACTGGGTGTGCAGCAGGTGACCTGGGTGGATGCGGCATATGAATATTGGTCTCACTTTGTAGAGTGATTCCTTGACCCAACGCGGTTGTCATAACCACGATCTCTTCTGAATTCTGCGTCATCGTAGGTCTTGCCTCGGCAAGAGGGAACACTGACTATTCTGGAACTCTCTGAATTGAAAGGAAAAACAAGCAAAGATTTCAAAACGGATCAAACACTTGCAAATTAACAATCAGATTTCTACTATCGATCCTTGTTTCTAAAAATCACTGTCCCAAAAAAACAATGAATCAGATATCCACAGACATAACTGATTCTCACAAATACTGATGCTAGTGCCCTCAGGCTTGGTACTCAAACTTGCAAACTGATATGTGCGTTCCTGTAGAGATACACTCTAAAAGCACAAAACAAATAAATGAGACCCAATACACCCCTATATTGGGGTAGGGTTTCCCTGTCCAATTTTGTCTGGAGCTAGGGTTTCACTATGCACGCAGCGATTTCAAACAACCTAACATCGGGTAAGCAACCTGCCCTAGTTTGGAATGGTCACTATGGATTCTAAATACGCACTAGGTTGAATGGTCGAAGAGGGTGCCCCGGTAAAACCGGGGTTTGTGTTCCCATACTGGCAGAGCCCGCAACCGGTCAGCCTTATGGCATGCTTTGACAAAGCCAAGCCTCTGGCAAACCGCTCAGGAATAGCAGACGGCCAACACGGTGTCCTAGGCGCACCAATGCACATGCAACGCAAAGAAACACATAAGTAAAATCAAAACAGGAAATCACGAGTTCGAGTCAAGCTCTCTAAACTCCCCAGCAGAGTCGCCAGAAACTGTAGACGCGCCCTTGGGCTTCACTCTACAGTTTGGACTCCCTTTTGTTGTCGGTTCTTAATCTGAACCAAAGAGTCCAAATCCGACAAATCGTTTTGAGAAAAAACGGATTTTTGAAAAGAAGTGCCAAACATGGACTACTTTGCCAGATACAGAGTCGCCACCTAAATATTTTTTAAAATGGGGAAATTTAGGAAACCCTGACTCGGTGCCAAAGGCCACGTGTCCGTCATCACCAAAGTTGCCTCGGCTTGGGAGCTTGGGTACGATTGGGGAAGGTCAGCTATGAGCACCCCCTCTCGCCCGGTCCGAAGACCGGCCTCTACTAACCTTGATATCCGATTTTGAAAACGTTATGTGTTCTTATTCCAGTTATTAGCCTAGAATTACTCTGTTATGCGCACAGCAAACAAGTATAGACTAGATTGCCTAATTTCGAAATAAGCATTGCATATCCATTTGTTTTGAAAAACACTTTGGAATTTGCTACTCGCAAGTAGGCTAAAATACGAATTTCAACGAGTTTTTCCAACTCAGACAATCCAACCTCCACCCACAGGCATTCAAACAGTTTATCTCACATAGGCAATTAGCCACATGGTAAGCATGCTGTCATGATAGCATTCACACACATGCGATATGCTAAAGCATGAAAATATTTACATCGTACTCCGTGCCAAAACAATAAACTAGTTAGCACACATGCATGGTCCTAGTTCATGTCAAATTGACTAATGCAACACATACAGGATGTAATTAGGGTAGGCTCGGCTAACCTAAACATGGCATGTGAAATGCGATCAATTGATGAACGTATTCAATTTGGAATTGAAGTACAAATGCAGTTAGCATGATGCGCCGAGCCTGGTGCATGCAAGACAAGTGTATGGATGCACGCATGCATAGCATAAGGTATGCTAAGTTAAACATGCCCTAATCTGCCATCATAAGCGGGTAAATAAAAGGGAAGAAAGAAGTGGGGATTGGAAGACATGCACACACACGCGCCCACACTTATTACAGATTCGCCCTCGCTCAGAGGGACCAAAAGAATAATACAAATTAATTAACTACGAGCTAATTAATTATTACAAATTACCTAATTAGTTAACAAACTAACTAAGCTAGGAAAAATAGTAAACTGCCTCGGGAAGAGAGCCCAATGCAATGCATGCTCGGGTCCTGCTCGAAAGCGCACTACCATGCATAGACTGCCTCTGTTTTCCTCGCTTCGCCTCTCAAGATCGCCAAAGTCTCGAATTGCTTCCTGGACATTGGGAGACACCACCACCGAGTAGAATTGCCACCGGCGATGGGATGTGGTCATCTACCGTTGATGAAGCCATCGGCCACCAATTGATTGCCGCCGCACTCTGCGATCGATCGGCAAGAAGTTCCTGCAAAACCTGTTTGATAGCAGCAGAGGGCAGAGCCTTGTATGGCAATGCGATTCAAGCCATGTATGCACCAACCAAGCCCCTTATCATGTATATGACTCAAAGGGACATAGTTCTTGGTTCTCGGACCACCAAACGTGCATTTCCATGCATGATGGCCCAAGAAGCCAAGTTGTGCATTTTCATGTCAAATGAAATGCAAACAAACAAACAAAGGCCCACTCCCTATCACTTGATCAAGGGACAAGGCATGCATGCTAGATGGAATGCAACCTAGGCATGCAATATGATCATGAGAGCAAGCATGCAAGCATGAACATGGACAATGCACAAACATGTAAAGTGGCTAAAGGAGAGAATACATGCCAAATGTATCACAACCTAAATATGCAACAACATATCATGCAACTCAAGCAGTGCAACAAAATGCAATTACACATGGTATGCAACACAAGGTGAAATGGAGCAAACATGTGATGATATGCAAGGCACATGTGCAATAACATGAGAGGATGGTCTTACACTAAAATGGGCAGCCCTATATTAGGTCCAAAACAGTGGCCAAAGCTTAAGAAAATGGAACCAAACACACATACACACATGTACGTGTTAAGGCCTAAACACTTAAGCATCAAAGGACATCTTTTAAGCACACTTAAAAGGGAACAATCATGGACATATGGCATGCATTAAGCTCAGAAAATCATGCAAGAACATGGTGCCAAACCAAGCAAACAAGATAGGCTAAACATGCAACAAATGACCCAAGCATCCAAGGCAAGCCAATGAAGTATTGAACTACACTTGATATAACCACACATGGCAAGACTTAAATGACCAAAAACAGAGTTCTAACATGCTAAAATAAGGCCAATAACACATCTAGATGGCATCTAAATGGCTCTAATCCAAAAGCATGCATAATTGCCAAAACATGGGGCATACAACACAAGCTTTCAAAACATCAAAGAGGTGTCCAAGGCAAGCATACAAGCATGTCATGGGGACTGAAATGATGCTACAAATGGTACCAAATCACTAAACCAAAGCAAGTAATGCATGCGATACACTCACACACTTAAGGCCAACAAACCAAAAATGCAAAGGGGCTATGCAATACATGGAAAGCATGACTAAAGTGACTTGAAACAGAGCTAAAGCATACAAAAACATACACTAAAGCTTCACAAAGCTAAGCCTAAAACATGCTAGAACAATGGTTTACAACCTAAGGCATGTTAAGGCAATAAAGTGGCATTACAAGGCATGTATGCTAAGCAAGCATGGTGTACCAAAACCAACATACAACAATGCTATTTCATTGAAAAATAAGCATAAATAACAGCCAAGGCATGGTCAACATGAGGCTTAGCTAGGTGCTCATTAAAGAGGCAAAAATGGCCCTTTTCAAGGACAATAAGGAGAGGGGGTGGCCCTCTCCTTCTTGGGACTTCAAGGCATCATCCTTACCACTGAAATCCCTCAATATTTCAGTGGTGAGGAGGCCCAAACACCAAAGTCCTGGAGCTCACTCAAAATAGCACAAAATGGAGCCCCTCAAGGCTTAAGAGGGGTCAAACACCTCCAAACCACAAAACACTCTAAACAAACTATTTAGAGGGCCCAAAACAGAACCTTTTTATATTATACACTAAGCTCAAAAACAATTCTAAGATAGGCAAAAATAGAATGCAAGAATGGGGTAAAAAGGGGTAAGATTGTTACCCTTGAAGAACCACTTCACCAATGGTGGACCAGCTGCCTCCTTGTGCTTAAAACAGCTCCAAAGCTTCAAGAAGAAACCTCTGGTCCTTCACAAACTAAGAGAAGGTGTAACACTATGTGTTTGTGTGCAATAATAAGCCTAAACACACACAAGGACACACAAGAGGTAGATATAGAGATAGGAGATATGTATAACCCTAACCCTACTCCAGAGCTTCTCTCACAATGTTTCTAACCCTTTTTTTTTTCTAACCCCAAAGCCAAGAGAGAAGGGCTCCTCTTATAGAGAAACCAATCTTGTAAAGCTTACTCAAGAAGCTGACAAGGAAGCCATCCCTCTATACACGTGTATGGAGGGGAACAAAATGTAATACAGCTATATTAAAATATCTGCAAAAGCAGATGAACAGTAGTCGGTCGCTCAAAAGTGCCATTTTGACAAAATGGACTGCCGACCGGCAATATACATTGCCGATGGCAACAAAACACAAGCCGGTGGCCTCTGGCCATGGCCAGTGATGTGTGGGGATGCCTCACAAGGCATTCCCTGCCCCTCCAAGGCAAAACACAAGTGTTTGGTGCAAAACCAGACACTAAACAGTCGGGTTCGGAGATCCTGAGGCAAGGCGCGTAGCCGAGACCTCCGAGAACTCCAAACGAACACAAACGTGGATGATCACCGGGTGTTCAAACGGTGACGTCCAAGTCTTGAGGACGGTAAAAAATGGGGTGTCTACAGCATCGATCGATTTGGGGAATCGGTTTTACCTAAATTATCGGTTCTGTGCGAAATTCGGTAGAGAGTGCAGTCATTCAGCTGTGCTCATATTTGTTTTGGTAAAATCAGGCTGAGATGCTATTTGTTTTCTTCTTTTGCAAGGTAGTCTCGGAACCATAACTTCAGAAGGCTCCAATATCCCCCGGGTACATTGGACTTGTATTGATAGACTTTGTCAAGTCAGAATTGGTTCAGAAGCAACCTGTGTTTGCCTCAACCCCACCGGTTACAAGATGAAGGAGGTTTGGGCAGAATTCACCAGTACAGTTTCTATAACAGTCAAACCTCAGTTCACCTGGGTCTAGTCTCGGTTGGGAACAGTTGTCTGCATTCAGCTTAGCACGAGATCAATCACCCATTCCCATGGGTTAGTATCCCCCAGCCAATATGGAAGAATAGATGCGATACCTGCAACAAACAATCGAGGCACTACAATAGGACGCAGTCCGTCAGGCTGAAGTCACAGCTCGTTAGGCCGAAGTGATAACCCAGTTACAACAATAACAGGCACAGCAGGCTACGGCTTCTACATCTCATGCACCTCCCACGGGTAACCCGACACCCGGAGCCACTGCCCATACTGCTAATTTCCAACAAACTTAGGGTAATCCGGTGGAGCCAATCCTAAAGCAAGTCTCTAAAGCTCCTGTCTATCAAGCCGAAGCTCCGTTTGGATTTGAGGTTGACCCAACTGCACTTAAGATCAATAAACTAGAGAAGTTATTCAAACGAGCACAAGGAGTGAATTCTATCCTCGATTTAGAGAACAGGTATACTGACTCTGCAGTTACCTTACCGGAGCGGTTTAAAATGCCATGTATCGACTGCTTCGATGGCTTTGGAGACCCAATGGTGCACCTCCACTTGTTTTCTGATATCTTGAGGCCAATGGGTTTGACCACAGCCCAGAAGTTGTCTCTCTTCGGCCGAACCATGTCTGGGATAGCCGCAATCTGGTATGCTAAATTGGAGGACTCTGTGAAATAGAATTGGGAAGAGCTGGCTAATGTCTTTATTGCTCAATACTCCTACAACACACAGATCGAGGTCACAACTCGTGATCTCGAAGTCAGCCGCCAAGAGCCAAATGAGGGTTTCTCAGAGTTCGTGACGAGATGGAGAGCAAAAGCCTCAATGATGACTACAAGGCCTTCCAACAAAGATCAGATCAGGATGATTGTTCAGAATCTGCATGGCAAGTTGCTGCAGAAGATGGTAGTTCTACCTCTGTTTACTTTCCAGCCTTTCATGAAATGGGGGTTCAAATCGAGGATGCCATCAAACAAGGAATCTTTGTGGAAGATAATGAACCTTTGACAAAGAATGTTGCTCGCAGTTCCAATGCTACTACTTATGGTAGCGCAGCTATGAAATGCTCAGAAGTAGACTCTATCACCACTTCCCTCAATGGCCAAAAACCCGCCACTTCAACTTAGCCCCAAGCCCAAAAATTCCATCCTCTTTACATAAGTCTCTCTCAAGCTTTGAAAGAGCTGCGAGAAGAAGGGCACCTAGAACTCCTAAAACCCCAACCCCTTCCAAATCCTCTTCCACCAAGATATGACCCAGCTAAATACTGTGCCTATCATCAACAGTACGGTCATGATACAAACCGTTGCATCTACCTCCGTCATAAGATTTAGGATCTTATTGACGAAGAGACCCTAGCTCCACCAAAAGGACCTTAGGTTAGCACTGACCCGTCACCTCTACATCTCAACCTCATCCATATACTGCAATCCACCTATGACCCCAGTATATACATCACCCCAGCCCATCTACCCAAGCCTGAGGTGTTCATTCCAAAAAGCATGGACTTATGCATGATGAATGCACCTGAACCCGAATCATCTCAAACCCATGAACCCACTACTTTTGAGCTAATGAGAATGATTGAAAATCTTCAGAGAACTGTGGTAGATCTGGCCTTCGAAATATTGGCTCTGTCATCGACCACATCACATGCCAAAAGTTTCAGCCCAAAAGGCTCCTTGATCTTAGGGTGAGCTGCAATTGAAAAAGGGTCAAACTGAATCCATCTCAGATCTGGGTGGTGGCATGTCAGCAACAACCGGGCTTCATTCTGATATAGCAACCCAATCATTTGGCCAAGTTGAGACAAGTGGTAAGAACAAGGTAGGGGCAAGCATTGATCCCCATGAACACCTTCTGTGGGCTGTTGAGGCTTTGAAAGCTGAAGGGCTGAACAAACAGCAAGTGCTCACAGTTGTTGCAAAGACTGTGGATGACACTTTCGCCACTCAAGTTAGGGGTAGTCTGAATTAAGGGGCAAGCCGGGAGAAGGGTTGTTGTTCCAAAAATGTTCCTCTCAGCTCTAATCCTGCACTTGAAAGAGATCAGCAAACCCAGTCAATGCCCATCAATCCCTTTGCTAGTGCATCTAGTAAAAAATCGCAAACCTAGAAGTACCCACCCCAAGGCCAGAGGGCCTTCAATCCCCTCTACACGACTTTGTCCAAAGCTTTCCAAATCCTTCTAGGACAAGGACATCTGAAGCCCCAAGAACCACGACCATTACCGAATAAACTTCCTCTCTCCCATGATCTGGCTAAGTACTGTGCCTTTCATCAACAAGTCGGCCATGGCACTGATAGTTGTTTCCGTCTTTGCCACAAAATACAAGATCTGATTGACAACGGGGTTATCGTCGCACAGGCTCTGCAAAGTCTATCGGCACTGGATCAGTGAATTTGGGGGATAATGTGATTATGTGATCGGGGGATGAACCACCTGTGGATGGCGCCCAGTTTACTCCAAATATGGTGGATGGCATGCACTGTTTTGAGCAATATACAAATGCTGTTAATTTTACTTCCTAACTCGGGTGTTGGGTTAGTCTTGTTGTGTTGTATTGAGTCAGTCTTTTTGTACTGAGTCAGTTAAGTCTGTCTTGTTGTATCGAGTCAATCTTGTTGTGTTGGAGTCGGGTGATTTCAGGGATGTTACCTCGGACATCACTATCTTGTTTTGTATTTGTTTTTTACACCCTTTCTTTTGAGTCTGTTTCTGCCATGGAGCCAGTTGCACCAGAAGACTTGAATGAAACGATAGTGATTTTTGCAATTTTGAGTTTGTTTCTATCTTGTGCCAGTTGTGCCAGAAGTTCTGAATAAGATGACAGTATTTGACTAAAAGCTGTGTCTTTTATGTGCCTTTAAGTCATTGCATTGACCTAAGTTTTTCAAAACTTTTCGAACACTGTGATGAAAACAAAGAGGAAGGAATTCCTCGGGATTTGCAAAATTTGATCAATTGAGAGAAAGAGAGGCGTGCTAAGCCCTTAATGAATGAAATCATGTTTGTTAATATGAGTACTGAGAAGGATCCTGGCTTGATCTAGATTGGTTCTACATTGTCTTTAGCGCGAGCGACTAGTCGCTTTCTTAAAAGATTTCAAAAAACAATGTTTTGCGCCGTCATGCGAAGACCTGTGTGGAATCGCTCTTGAGATTGTGCAACATATGATCGCTTTCAGCCTCGAGACTTGACCCCTTTTGCTTTCAAACCTTGAACTTGGATTCAGAATGTTCAATGGTCAACCATCAAAGGAGGCCCGTCAGGCCAGATTCGAAGTAGCCCTCGAACTAGGGGCAAGAAAATCACATCAAGAAGGTCAGACGCCGTCAAAAGAAGCTTGCAAAGCTAGATCAGACGCAGCCCTTGAACTAGGGGCAAAAAAAAATGTCAGATGTGCTCAAAAAGTCAAAAATTAGGACATTTCTCAAGCTAACGAAGATCGGCAAGAATACTAAATCCCAAAAGGGAAGAAAGTATTGCTGAAGGACAACCGAGTTCCTATCCACTACACTAGAGGCAAATTTAGCCCCTATTGGATGGACTTCTACATCATCAGCAAACAGCAGCCATTTTCCTGGATTTAGATGGCTGGGCCTAAAACTCAGAAGGGTGACCCAAGCAAAAGTTAGAGCAAGAAAAAGAAGAAAAAGAACAAAACAAAAAAAAAATGCAAAGAATGAAGAAAAAGAAATGAAAAAAGATGAAAAAAAGAAGAAAAAAAATGGAAAGAAAAGAAAAACAGAGCTCGCAAGGTTGAAAACCCGAAAGGGCGGCCTTGGTAAAAGTTAGAGCGCAAAAGAAGAGGTTAAATACCCTAGTGTACCTTAACCCGGAACTACGTCAGGCTTGATTCCCATGTTTAGGATACGTAGGCAACTTCATTCTGAAGTCCAACCGTAAACACTTCCAAATCGATTGTGTCAATGTAATGGTTCTGATCATCTTTGTCTTCTCTGTATGCGAGAGTTCAGTAGTGATCGTCATTTCGAGGACTGATTACAGTGCACTGTGGTGCCATTCAGATAAGGGGCAACTTTCCATTGCCATGTAGTGCCATTTAGACAATGGGCAATTTTTCATTGTTTTGGATCTGAGGTTGTGCATCTCAAGAGTAGGTTCCATGTTGGTCGAGCAGTGGCCATTTACAAAAATAGTTTTTGACAATTTTTACTGAAGTTGACTAATTTTCTCGAAAATTTGCTTCCATTTTTCCAAAACTGGACCATTTCTTGGACCCAAAGAAAGGAAAATTTTCAGTGCTCATAGCCTGACTAGCATGATTTCAATTCAAAAAATTGAACAAGTATATTAATCTAACTCTCATATTGATCAAAATTGTTTTAGTAGAAAGCCAAAACAAAAAATGGTCAAAATGATGAACTAGGGGCATAGTTGAGTCAAGTGTTCTGTCTTTCCCCCATTGTCAATATACTTGCCAGAAAGGGCACTCTACTTGCCAGAAAGGGCACTCTGCCTGCCAAAAAAGGGCACAACTGAGGTTAACAGCAAAAGGTCGAAAGCTCTGTCATCCTCCAAGTAGCGATGTATTAAGCCAAATGCGAAGCACAAACTGGAATGGATCCAGATATTCCACTCTCTCATCTGGACAGGTCTGATCATATCCAAACTGGCCAAGGGCATCATCAACCAATGTCAGTTGCGGATCTACTGCACATCCTGTTGCAACCCCTCTGTGGGAAAGTTCACTGCTGTGAGCGAAAGAAGAAGAATCTAGCGGAATGCCAGGGGCAAGAGCCCACAACCTCCTGTTTATCCATCAACCACCCAGAGGAGGGATAAAAAATGAGAGATTGAAGAATAGAGAGATGTGTGCTGAGAGAAAAAGTGAGGAAAGGGCTTTTCCGAAAAATAGAGATTGAGTGCCAGAGTAATGTGAGAATCACAAATGAGAAAGGATGGGAAACAATACCCGGAGAAACTAGGCTCCTCGTCAACTGAGAGCCTGGTGGTACACATCCGAGTGTTATGTGTGTGTTTTTGTTTCTCTCGATTCTTGTCTTGAGTCGTTTTTCAGTGTCAACGGATGTGTTTAGGTTGTTTTACCTTTGTTGAGTCATTTTGATTTTGGTCAGTTGTAGGCTCAATACCCGGTTAAGAATTCATTTCTCAATTTCAAAGATAAAATCGTTTTGTGCTGAGAGTGCTGTGTCATTCTCCACATTTGTGCAAAACAGGATTTGTTCTTTCATAAAACTGCAGGGCTCAACCCAAGTCATGTGAGAACATCAAAACCAAGACCTATCTAAAGCTATATAGGTTCCGGACTGCAAAGCAAAAAAAAAAAGAGCAAAAATCGAAGCATCTGAGTGTGTTTCACCTTCAACAAGTTCCGAGATTGCATTCCATATGTAGCCCTCCAGGCCTTGTCAACGCACCGAAGTATGAGTGTGCCCCTACCTCAAGCTCAAGCTCAAGTCTGTTTCCAAGCCATAATGGCAGTCAGAAGTGCTCTCCTTGAGTACCATTCCCCGCCAGAGTTATCTTGGCTGTGTTTGCAATGAGTTCCTAAGAAACCAACTACGACGGTGGAAACTAGAATTCGAATGGCTGATGCCTAGAACACAAAGGTTTGGAATTTCCGAGACTAAAGTCTAGTTTAAATACCCAGGGGTGTATCCTCGGCTTGAAATCTGTATGGCAGCCCCATAGATTGAGATAGCATGTGTATGCTCCTCAATTCTAGATACTGAACCAATGTAGTCTGTCACCCCGTTGGAGAATAGGGAAAGTTGTGAATATGATCAGGAAGGAAAACGACATTTGTGGTTTCTACATGCAGAAGTTACCCATTATCAGCATTTCAGGACCTTTGTACTGTGAGTTGAAGGTAAGAGTTCGAAGAACACAAGGGGAGATCCCCGTCAGAGTAGAGCGGTTCACTGCCTCTCACCCCATGAGGTGCTTTCTAAAGCACCACTTTGTTTGTTTATTGGATTCCCTAAACATCATGCTCTGCATTACTTATAACATGTATCGTATCATCACACTTATTGCATTTATTTGCATCTTGTGTTATTTTCTATCGTTTATCCTTTCACGCTGTGCAGCGTTTAGGATCGTTGTCCCCTAGGGCTTTCTCAGGTTGCGTCGAGTGCACCCGTGAGCGGTTGTTTTCCGACCTCTTCTCACGATTTTAGCATGGTTAGAATGTTCTTTTCCTCACACAATTTTAGCGTGTTTGGAATTAATCTCGGGTTGCGTTGTGCGCGCACCTAGGTAGTTGTTTCTGACCTCTTCTCACAATTTTAGCGTGGTTAAAGTGTTCCTTTCCTCACACGATTTCAGCGTGTTTGGAATTTATCTCAGGACGCGTGATGCGCGAGCCTGGGTGTGCTTTATCTCGGGACGCGTGATGCGTGAGCCCGAGCGGTTTCTAACCTCTTCTCACGATTTCAGCGTGGTTAGAGTGTGCCTTTCCTCACATGATTTCGGCATTTTTGGAATTTGTTTTCCTCTTCTCACGATTTCAACGTGGTTAGAGTGTGCCCTTCCTCACACGATTTCAGCGTGTTTGGAAATTGTTTCCTTCTTCTCATGATTTCAGCATGGTTAGAGTGTGCCCTTCCTCACACGATTTCAGCGTGTTTGGAATTTGTTTTCCTCTTCTCACGATTTCAGCGTGGTTAGAGTATGCCCTTCCTTACACGATTTCAGCGTGTTTGGAATTTATTTTCCTTTTCTCACGATTTTAGCGTTGTTAGAGTATGCCCTTCCTTACACGATTTCAGCGTGTTTGGAATTTGTTTTCCTCTTCTCATGATTTCAGCATGGTTAGAGTGTGTCCTTCCTCACACAATTTCAGCATGTTTGGAATTTGTTTTCCTCTTTTCACGATTTCAGCGTGGTTTGAGTGTCCCTTTCCTCACACGATTTCAGCGTGTTTGGAATTTATCTCAGGTTGTGTCATGTACGCCCCGAGACGGGTTGTTTTGGACCTCCTTTCACGATTTCAGCATGGTTTGAGTGTCCTATTTCTCACATGATTTCAGCGTGTTTGGAATTTATATCAAGTTACGTCGTGTACGCGCCTAGGCGGGTTGTTTTGGACCTCCTCTCACGATTTCAACGTGGTTTGAGTGTCTCTTTCCTCACACGATTTCATCATGTTTGGAATTTATCTCAGGTTGCGTCGTGTACGCGCTTGGGCGGGTTGTTTTGGACCTCCTCTCACGATTTCAGCATGGTTTGAGTGTCCCTTTCCTCACACGATTTTCAGCGTGTTTGGAATTTATCTCAGGTTACGTCGTGTACGCACTTGGGCGGGTTGTTTTGGACCTCCTCTCACGATTTCAACGTGGTTTGAGTGTCCCTATCCTCACACGATTTCAGCGTGTTTGGAATTTATCTCAGGTTACGTCGTGTACGTGCCTGGGCGGGTTGTTTTGGACCTTCTGTCACGATTTCAGCGTGGTTTGAGTGCCCCTTTCCTCATACGATTTCAGCGTGTTTGGAATTTATCTCAGGTTGCGTCATGTACGCACCTGGGCGGGTTGTTTTGGACCTCCTCTCACGATTTCAGCGTGGTTTGAGTGTCCCTTTCCTCACACGATTTCAGCGTGTTTGGAATTTATCTCAGGTTGCGTTGTATACGCGCCTGATTGATTGTTTTCCCTTCTCGTATGATTCCAGCATGGTTGGAATATGTCCCATTTTGCATCTACTGTACTGTTTGTCCCATCACACTGTTTTGTGCACCTTACTTGCATTGAGCACGCATTTTATCGCACTATCTTGCGCACTTTATCTGCACTTGTTAGTGCATTGCCTTACATTCGCGCTATCTTGCGCACCTTATCTGCACTTGCTAGCGCATTGCCTTACATTCGCGCTATCTTGCACACCTCATCTGCACTTGTTAGTGCATTACATTGTTTGCGCATCGCATTGTTTGCACTTTCTTGCGCACCCTACCTGCACTTGTTAGTGCATTGCATTGTTATGCACTTTTTCACTTGCGTTGCTATGTACTTTTCCATTGGCATCATACGTGTCCGCGTTTGATATAGCATTGAACATGTACTTCTACTATATTATACCTGTTGAATCTCTCTCTTTTGCAGGCATGATGTTGTATGTAAGGATCATTTGAAGCTGGCACGACCAGACAAACCCGACGGTATTGTATTCTCCGCGTGAGACGTAGCGAGAATTACATGCTTTCTTACATCCTTTCTGTTGGAATGTGTAGGACTGTTCTTTCTTATTTCGCTTGCTTAAACTGTTGCATGTTATGCTTCATTACAGCTCTCTTTGCATGATCATAAGTTATGCTCGGCATTGTGCATGTCATTTGCATCTTGCCCCTGCTTGCGGGCGCATATCTTTGTTATCTTGTATGCTTGTCTAAGTCTTCGGCCTTGTCGAAAATAGGTCGTATCTGGGCTTTGACATTCACTCCTGTCATCTTATGACTTTCGAGTTCTGTCAAAGAGGGGTAACTATAGACACCCCATTTTTGACTGTCCTCAAGACTTGGACGTCATCGTTTGAACACTCGATGATCATCTATGCTCGTGTTCGTTTTGAGTTCCCGAAGGTCTCGGCTGCACGCCTTGCCTTAAGATCTCTTAACTTGACTATTTTGTGCTTGGTTGTGGACCAAGGACTTGTGGTTTTACTTCTGACGGAAGAGGGTGGCTTGTTGACCATCCCCTCGACCCATTGGCTAAGGCATGATACCATCGGCCATGTTCTTTTGCCATCGGCCAAAAGTGGTGGCCGATTGCCACTCTTTTTGGTCGATTGACACTCTGTTTGGTTGATCGGCCATATTTTTGAGCCGAGATCTTTCCATCTGCTTTTCACAGATATTTTCTACCAGCAGCCGGTATGCATATTTCTGATCCTCCATACACGTGTATGGAGGGATTTGTTTCAAGACTCAAGCTTGTTGAACAAGCTTAAGAATTGAAATTCTATAAGAAGGGAGCCTCCCCTCCCTTTCTAGAGGTTCTAGAAATTGCATATAGAAGTTCTATATATCTCTCTATATTTTACCTCTCTCTCTCCATTTGCTCTTGATTGTGCCTGAAAGTGTGATTTCTTCATACTATTGCACACAAACACCTAGCAATACACCATTCTTCGGTTGCTGAGGTCCTTAGGAGTTGATTTTGGTGTTCTTGGGTGGGTTTGAATTCAGAAAGGTTGCTGGAGTAGTGTTCTTGAAGGTGTTCTTCAAAGGTGAGCAACTAACCTTTTGATCCCCCATTCTTGCTTAAGTTTTTAGACCTATTTTCATATTGTTTTAAGCTTAACTCTAAACTGAAAAAAGTTCTATTTTTGTGTGCTTGAGATGATTGTTTGAGGTCACTTTTTGGTTGGGGGTAGTCTACCCCCTCTTAGGCCTTGTTTGGCCTCATTTTGTGCCTTTCCTTTTGAGCTTTGGAACCTTCTTGTTTTGATCTTATCACCACTGAAATGCAAAGGATTTTCAGTGGTAGAGAAGTGGTTTTGGAGTCTTGAATAGGAGAGGGACACCCCCCTCTCCTTGTGTCTCATATGCTAGTATATATGGCTCATGTTGGTAACATGTTTGCTTAGCATGCTTTGGCTTCATTTCAGCAAGTATTTGATGTTATTTTGTCATGCTATACCTCTGTTTTAAGTTGGTTTGATGGCCTCTTACATGCTTCATATACTTGTCTTGCAATCCTTTCATTTGCCTTAACATGCATAATGCATTTAGACCATCATTCTTGCATATTTTGGCTCAGCTCAAAGGAGTTTTTAGTCATGTTAAACTGTGCTCTAGCTCTGATTTGCATTGTCTTGGTCATGCACGCATTGTTTTGTATAGCCATGGTTCAATCTAGCTTGTTAGCTTTGAATGTCCAAGTCACTAGCATGCATTGCTTAAACCATTTCCATGATTTGGCATCATTTCGTATGAGATTTCAGTCCATATAGAGTGGTCGTACACTTGCACTTGTCACTCCTTTAATGCCTTAAAGAGTTAGTGTTTTATGCCTTATGAATGGATCATTGTGCATGTCTCCATCCTTAGGCTTTTGGGACGCCATCTCGGTGGGTTTTTGGGCTTATTTTGATATGCCACAACTCTATTTTTCATTGGTTAAGACATGCCATGTTTGGTTGTAATAGGTGTAGTGTAACACCTCTTTGTTAGCCTTGCATGCTTCATGCTTTCGGTCTTTTGTTCTAGCTTGTGTTGGCTAGGTTCGAGCATGATTTTGATCTTGTATTGACCTGCCTTGGGACTATTTTGGTTGCCCTTGGCCCTTTGGGGATTGCTTTGTATAGCCTTGGTGTAATCCCTTTTACTAGCTTCAAGCTTTGAGCCTTCTTGCATGCTATGCTTGACTTGTGTGCATGATTTGGCATCATTCCTCACATGATTTCCGAGCTTATTGCATTGCTACATTATCATGTTTGTCACTCCGTGCTCATGTTTGAGGGTTGTGTCCTTGTGCCTAAGTGATAGGCCAATTGGCATGCATGCTTGTTTTGCGTTTTATTCCATCATTTCTTACCATTTTGGCCACTGATTTGGGCATGGCTGAGGTCTGTCCATTTTGCTTTAAGTCCATCTTTTGCAAGTTGTTGCATGTTTATTAGATTGCATGTTGTTGCATGTTTGTCTTTGCATGTTGTTGCATGCTTGTCTTGTGTGTTGTCGCATGCTTGTTGCATGCTAGTTCCATTGTATATTGTTCCATGTTTGTTGCATTGCATAACACCTCCATGTTGCATGCATTGCATTGTGTTTGGTTTGGGTGTTAAGCCAAACACCAGGATCTAGGGACGTTTCATACTTGAAGTGATGAAACGTGCCTTAAGTCTCGGTCGCCAACACTCTTGATTCAACATGATAGAGTTTAAGGCATTTATGTGTTTTTGTGCTTTCATTCCATATTGATATGTGCAATTCGGCCTCTTTGGCCATCATGCATCGAAATGCGTAATTGATGGCTCGAGAGTTGAACACTACACTCCTTTGAGTCTCAAACATGATAAGGGGTGTAGTTGCACAACATTTTCTTGCAAATGCATTGACATGCCCTTTTGTACTCTGCTGCAGCAAAAGGAGCAGTCTGCAGGAAGAGATGACCGATCGGTTGTCTTCAGTGCCGATCGGCTAACAATTTTTGGCCGATGGATTCATAAGTGGTCGAGAGGGCGAATTTTGTAATAAGTGTGCGTGAGTGTGTGAATGTCTTCCAACCCCACATCTTTCTCCCTTTTGCTTAACCGCTTACGATGGTTAGTTGTAGGTCATGTTTTGATTAGCATCCTTATGCTTCGCATGTTTGCATCCATTCCTCTGTTTTTTATGTACCGGGCTCGGCGCATCATACAAACCGCATTATATTTCAATACATTCACTTGAATACGTGTTCAGCAGCATGTTATCAAGTTGCATCTCATATGCCATCTTAGAATAGCCGAACCTATTTTTAGTTGCATTTTGCATGTGTTGCATTAGGCATCTTAACATGAACTAGGATCATGCATGATTTCTAACTAGTTCTCTGTTTTGGCTTGGAGTACACTGTAAGTGTTTACGCTTTAGCATCTTGCATGAGTGTGAGTGTTGCCATGATAGCATGCTTGCCATGAGGCTAACTGCTTATTTGATATAACTACCTGAATGCCTGTGGGTGAAGATTGGATTGCTTGAATTGGAACGATTCATCAAATCTATGTCTTAGCCTACTTGCGAGTAGCACCTTCAAACCATTTTCAAATAAACAAATATGAGATGTTTTGTTCCAAATTAGGCGATCTAGTCTATACTTGTCTGCTGTGCGCATCACATAGTAAAGCTAGCTAATAACCGGAATAATAACACATGTGTTTTCAAAAACAAGATATCATACTTAGTACATGCCGATTTTTGATCAGGCGAGAGGGGGTGCTCATTGCATGACCTTTCCCTCTCGTACCTAAGTTTCTGAGCCGAGGTAACTTTGGTGATGACGGACACGTGGCCTTAGGAACGAGTCAGGGTTTCCTAAATTTTCCAAAATAAAATATTTAGGTGGCGACTCTGTATCTGGCAAAACAGTCCATGTTTGGCACTTCTTTACAAAAATCAGTTTTCCAAAACGATTTTCCGGATTTGGACTCTTTGGTGATTTATCGGTCTTGCATTGCACTTTGCGAGATTTGATTCAGAACCGTGACATTGAGTCCGAACTGTAGTATGCTAATGAACCAAACGGATTTTCGCGCCATCTTGCACACGGAGCCGTGACGTTCGGGCCCATCTACAGTGCCCCTTTTCATCATTGAAGGTGCAACGGGACCTCTGATCATAGCCCCTTTGTGCTTCTTCCAACTTGGCTGGCCACCGAATGAAGGGTTCATTATGTATCTCGCCAAGAGTCCGGTAGATAGGTTTATTGAACACAATAGTGATGGTAGTACGGACTCTTAACTTCCTTTTTGCTAGGTCCTCTCCGTTGGCTCGCCTGCCTCGCCCATTCTTACTAAGTTGTTCTACCGTGTTAACTTTCACTGTAGTCTTTTTATCTGACAATGTTGTTGTGCCAGTTTTTGCTTTAGCACGGGCACTGTCTTCCTCTACTCGGATATGTTGATGCACCCTCTCCATTAGGGCCTCCATCATGAGGGGTGGCATCATTGTTATTGAGTCCCTCAGTTTGTTGCCGACTGGTAAGCCCCGTTTGTATTGTGCAATAGCGAGGCTTGTAAGGCAATCCCCAATCTGGTTGAAGGTTTCCCAATAGCGACTGTTGTAAGACCTCAATGTCTCCTTTTCGCACATGTCAATGGAGAGTAGCTGATCTATCTCCACTGGTGTTTTGGTATTCGTCCTGAACCTGGTCACGAATGCTTCTGCCAATTGTGCCCATAAGGCGATATTGCCTTCGGGCAGCCTTTCAAACCAGGTTAGACCTAGGTCGCCAATGCTGGATGGGAACAGAATGCACATTAGAGCCTCGTTCGGCCGGTAAACTGCCATAACCTAGCAAAAGTGGCTTAAGTGCATGTAAGGGTCTGACTTCCCTTCATAAAATGTAAATTTGGGTTGATGGAAGCCCGAAGGTAGTGGTGCGTTCTCTATTACCAGAACGAACGACGAGCTCTGTAACCTTGCTAATACTTTATCTGCTGGTTCGTAAGCAAGGCGCGGCATTGGCATCCCTACCTCGACACTCCCATGTGTCCTAGGGGCCAATCGCTACAAGGCTGAAACTCTATGTGGGTCGCGAGCCCTGGTGTCCTCCCTCCGTTGGGCTCTTTCTTTGAGCATAGTTCGTAAGTCTGCTGATCTAGGCAACTCCGTGTGCCCAGATGTCGTTTGGTGCGTGTGCAAGGGGTAATAGTTGCTTCCCTCTGCATATGACCTTTCAGTCCTCGTTTTCTCAGACCTGGAGTAACGAGTCTTGGAAGTCCTCGATTGAGTGCCGCCTATTCTAAGACTCCTGCTTTCTGCTTGCGATGGCGTGGTATGTCTGTCACGATCTTCCGAGTGGCAAGGGGGTGTATTACCTTTGCGCCTCTCTCCTGTCGCCATCCCCTTCCCTTTTATCTGGCTTTTCATAGTCTCCATGTCTGCCGTCATCCTTTCTATTAACTCGTCTTGCTCCCTCATACGATCCTCCAAAACTTGAGGATCCAGCCTTTGCCTCTGTCTTTCAGGACTTTGAGAGCGAAGAGGACTAGTGCCCCGTCTCTCCCTCATCTCTCTCTGGGAGTTTCGTCGCTGGGGTTCTAAATCTGCCGTAGGAGGGATAGAAGGTAAACCTTCGCGCCTCCCACCCCCCTTCGGGGTTTGCCCATCAATAGCAGATTGCGGCAAGTCTTCATTGTGCGCCATTGCTTTCAATTAGAGAGGAAAACTTGATCAAGAGGTTTTGTTCTATTTGAAATTCCCACAGATGGCGCCAATTGTACGAGTACGAAATAATTCTTCTTGTATAATCCTGTTGATCAAGTGTGCGCTCCTCCAAATGTCGTCGTTTTACTTCTTGAAAAGACAAACATGAACTAGTCGGCGAGTGTGTGCCGGAAACCCCTCTGATGCCTAAGTCAGCAAATAGACAATAGACAAAAGCTTTGTATATTTAGGAGTAAAAATTGTGATACCTTTCCATAGGTTCTGTTATGAGCTTTTATAGACTCTGTCTGGCACAATCTTAGTAGGATTCCAACTCTCCTTATAAGAGTCTTCCTAGGAATCACACACTCTACTCACTACCAACCAAGTAAGATGGTTTGCATAATCCCAGTAGGACTCTACTTTCCTTAGCAGAGCCCTACTAGGAGACTCATGCCCAAGGATGATGTTTATCCTTAAAACACCCTCATCACTGCTTTAACCAAGTGAAATGATTTTACCACGGTAGTATGACAAAATGACCGAGCTAACACACGCTGATGCGGTAGATTTCACCGAACTTTTCTTAGTTCGGTTCTACTTCGTTTTACCTAGCTCGGTTCCTCCTTTTACTGCGCCGCTCCCTATACTTCGGCCTAGAATACTCAAACCGAGCTATTTCTGTCATTCATGACCGAGCTAACTAAGCCCAATGGTGAAGCCCATTCTACTCAGCCCACAGCTTGGCTTACTTCTACTCAATCCTAGCTCGGCTCAAATTTACACATTTTACCCTCTCACCAAACTAAAAATTGAAAAAAATCAAATATAAAAACCGCACAAATTCGATTCTTGTTAAAAAAAAACAAACCAAATATAACTAATTTGATTCGATTTAATCGATTTGATCAAATTTTTTTTTTTTATTTCTTTTACCTCCCTATTTTTGACCCAAATGAAGGCAGCGGGGCAGTAATTGTCCATCTAACTGCTGTTGCCTTCGAGTGTTTCTAATCTCAAAATAAAATAAAATAAAATAAAATAATCTGTAAATTGAGCAGGACCTACAATTTTGAGAGCTCAAATTTTGACTCTCCAACTGACTCCACCGTCGGTTCAGGAAAAAAGAAAAAAGAAAACGGTATGTTTGGTTTGAGCTTGGGAGATGAGTTTTAGAGATAAAAAGTATGAAAAGTTGTTTGGTTTGGTTTTTTTCAAAAGATGTTTTGGAAAATTATTTTGAGAGAGAGTTTTGGAAAAAGTGATTAATTTGATGTGTATGAGAGAGAGATTTGTTTGGAAAACTTGTAAACCAAACAAGTTTTGAGAAAATTTTTTGGGAAAATTTGTTTGGTTTGATTACTTTTGAAAACTTATTTGTAGAGAATTTTTTTCAAAAATTTTTGGGAAACACAAACCTGGCTCCACCGCATTCCTTAAACAGTAACATCATTTGTCCCCATTGCCCCAAAAGAAACGGTTAATTATATTTTTAATCTCAAAATATGTAATGTGTCGATATTGTCTTTAATATATAAAAAGTGTTATAATTTGATCATTCCAAACTAACTATCCGTTTGTTTGAGAAGAAAAGGTTTGGGATTTTTTTAGTTATTTTAGTCATAAAAAAATAAAATAGATTTTTTAATTTAATAAAACAAAATATCACATCCAATCTATAATCATTATATTTTTTTTCTCACCAAATTTTAAAAAATCAAAAAAATCCATCCCAAATAAGACTTTTTAGCCCCAGACTAAAAAAGTTAAAAAACTAATCCACATCCCAAACAAACCCTTTATCAATAGAATCTGTTAAAATTACGGATAAATTTGTAATTTTGAAATATAAATCTTACACATCCTGTATTTTGAAGACTAAAAAAATAATTTTCAATGTAAATTTTTACATTAATGATGTATAACATATATTTTGAAGAGCAAAAGTGCAACTTTTAGGTGAATTTTCATAACAGGTCACATATTTTAATAACTAAATGTATAATTTTGTAAGTGAATTTTTACATTTATCATTGATTTTCATGATGGTTATTGACAGAATTAGCTTGAGGGACCAAATTAAAATATTTTTATACATTAAGAATTAAATTAACATAATTTAAATATTAAATGACACAAAGAACATATTTTAGAGATTAAAAATATAATTAATCTGAAAAAAAAAAAAAATATTATTTATTCCTTCCACCCTCTCCGCCTCCTCACCGCAGCATTTCTTTTCAGGGGGAGGGTTGTGTTGTTGGGGTAGTTTTTTTATGAGTTTCATTTTAATGATTTAATTATTTATTTTATTAGTAGTTTATTAATTATAGAAATAAAAAAATAATGTTATTATTTTTTCTATATAAAATTATATATATTATTTTATTTATTATCCAGTTATTTTAGTTAGTTTTTTTTTATTACTTTAACCTGATTAAAAAAATTATGTTTGAGAAGATAGTTGATTTTTTTTTTTTTTCAATTAATTTGATGGTGTGAAAAAAAAGTGATGTGACCTTTGATCTTATTGGCTATTTTGACCTATTTTGACAACACAGTTAAAAGCCTATTTTTTTGACTTTTTGACTTTTTTCGATCACATCATCTTTCTATTGTTTTGTATATTTTTTCAAAAAAAATCAAAAAATCAGCCTTTAACCTACATCTCAAAATAGGCTAGTCTTTATTGGCTATTGTGGCTCAAATTGAACTTCCCAAACAGGGCTGAACTCATTTGGGAATTTGATTATTTTAGTTAGTTTTTTTTATTTTTTTAACTATTTTAGCTTGGCTAAAAAGTTGTGTTTGAAAATATAGTTGGCCCTTTTTTTTTTTTTTTTTTTTTGTAGTTGATTTGAGAGTTGTGAGATAAAAAATAAAATAATTATAGTTTGGATGTGACATTTTATTTTATTAACTATTTTAACCTATTTGATATTTATTGACTATTTTAATTTATTTTGTCTGTATTGTCTTTATTTTGTCTCTATGTTAACTTTGGTCCACTTAATTTTATTAAAATAAAAGTAATTGCAATTATGTCAAAAATATTGTTTGACTATTGTAACTATTTTAAAAATTTTCAAAAATATTGTTTTTATCAAAAATATAAAATAAAATAAAAAAGTGCCAATTGAAAAATAAAAAATAAAAAATAAAAAAATAAACCGGCCGGTCAACCGATGGGACGATCGGTCGGACGTCCGATGGGATGATCAGTAAGCTAAATTTCAAAATTTAAAACCCCGCATAGAACGAGTTTTCAAAAGGAGAGGTGAAATTCATTTTCCAAAACTCAAATCAAATATCATATTAGAATATAAGGGTAGAAGTATAATTCCAAAACCCTACCAAACACAGCCTAATATTTTTTCTTTTAAGTCTCAAGGAAGGTGAAGCATAAGCATAATTTACCATATGTAAGTATGTATAGGATTGCATTCGCCTTTTTCAAGATTTGAAGAAAATGCAGTAGTCTGGCAAATGAATTGAGTTTAGATTGAGATTAAAAAAAGTATAAAAAGATAAAAAAAAAAAAAACTAAATAAGTTAATAAGATAAAATGTCATATTTAAACTATAATCAGTTCACTTTTTCTTTCAAAAAAAAATAGAAAAGTCAAAAAGTTCCTCCCAAACTAAATTGATTAAGCCAGACTAAATTAGTCAAAAAATCAAAAAATTAGGCTAAAAAAATTCTTCCCAAATGAAGGATCTATTAAGTTTTCAATTCATATAATCCTTAACGCATTTTCATCATAAATTTGTTACTTAGGTGGTGGTGTTTGATAAAATTGAAGGCTGATTATTGAAAAATGAATGCTGAATTTTTTAAATTGAAAAACTATTTGATAAAAATTTAAGTATTGAATTAAAAATAAGTTGTTTGATGTGTAAAATAAAATTTAAAATTGTATATTTTAATTTTTATATTGTGATGATTGTGGTTGTGGTGGAGTGGCATAGTGGTGGTGATGGCGATGGCGATGGTGGTGGCGGTGGAGTGGTGGTGGTGATAGTGATGATAGTAATTGTAAAATAATAGTGATATTTATGGCAATAATGACAATGATGATAAAGGTAATAGTGGTGGTGGTGGTGGTGATGGCGGCGACGACGACGACGGCGGCGACGACGATGACGACGGCGATGGCATGATAGTGGTGGCGGCGGTGGTAGTGGTGGTGATGGAGTGGTGGTAGTGGTAGCGATGATAGTAATTGTAAAATAATGGTGATATTCGTGACAATAATGACAATGGTGATAAAGGTGATAGTAGTAGTGGTGGTGGTGGTGGCGGCGATAGCATGATAGTAGCAGCAGTGGTGATAGTGGTAGCAGTGGCATAGTGGTGGTGGCAGTGATAGCGGTAGTGATGGTGATAGTGTGGTAGTGGTGGTGATATAATGGTGGCGGTGGCGATGGCATGTTGGTAGTGGTGACGGTGGTATGATAGTTGTAATGATGGTGGTAGTAGCAGTGGTGGTAGTAAGTTTATAATAGTGTATATCGATATTTATGAATAATATTTATAAATTCAGTTAGAATTAAGTAAGTTTTATATGATTTAAATTTTTTTTAAAATTTTAGCCTATATTTTAAGCAATACTTAAATTTTTAAGTGATATCAATGATGGTTATTAAACGGGTTTAATTGATTATCATTTAATCAATTCAATTTTAAATGTTAAATTATGTTATCAAACACCCCCTTATATGTATGAAAAAATGAGATTATCATATCTTTTATATTGAAATATATAGTTTATAATGTTTGTTTCTGTATCTTCAAATCATTTATATTAATTTCGATCTTTCTAACTCTATTAAATGAGTTATCAATGTAATTATATCAAATTTAAAATACATTTCTTCAAACTTCAGGGACATCGGTATAATTTATCATATATATATGTATATATTGGAGGACATGACAACTTATTTCATTTTATTTTTATTTTTATTTTTTTCTATAAAAAAAAAAAAAAAAAAAAAAACTTATTTTTAAAGTTTATTTTAATGTATCAATTTGGGGTAGTTTTTATAGTTTATTTTAAAGTACCACTTCTGGGGGCGTGATTCGGTTTGGAGGGGATGACAAAATATTTTTAAGTTTATAATGAAGCACTTTTGAGGGAATGATTAGGCGGTTGATTTTTTTGGGTACATATTTTTATCTTAGTGAAGCACTTTCGGTTTTTTTTTTTTGGGTGAACAAGGTTAGGTTTTTTTTTGGGTGAACAAGATTAGGTTGTTTTAAATAGGGCCTGACTTTGGTCCAGTTTGTCATTGGACTGGACCGTGTTGTTGGGTTTGTGGGGGTCCACCACGGGTTCCGTTTTAAAAATCTGAACCGTTTAATATGTAGAACTCGTTGAGTATTATATACCTGTAAAAAATCACGTTGATCGGATATCGATAGCTATGTGATCAAAACAGTTTTTTATCAACCGTTAATTTATTCACCGTCCATTTTTTTATACAAAACTGATTTGATCACATAGCTATTGATATTCGATTAACGTGATTTTTCACAGACATATAGTATTCGATGAGTTCTACACATTGACGGTTCAGATTTTCAAAATGGGATCCGTGATAAACCCCCACAGGCCCAACAGCACAGTCTAGTCCGTTATCGGACTGGACCAAAGCCAGACCCTTTTAAATATTATGTACACACCGCCAATTTGTCGGCTTGACTTTGTAGTCCGATGGTGTGGCCGTTTGGTAGAACTTATTAACAGCTTAAATCAACTTATAGCTTAAAATAAGTCATATCGAAGTGTTTGGTAAAAAATATGGGGATGAATTATGGCTTAATTTAAGCCATTTCACGCGTAATCTACTAAGTTGGCAAAGAGGTGCTTTTCCAAACAGATTATGCGTGCAGCTGATGCTTAAGCTGTACAATGACTTAAATGCCCCTCACTATTTCGACTTATTACCAGTGTGCCACGTATATAAGCCAGACACAATCCATTTCTGTCTCTCACACGCCTCTGAGAGGCGATTTCCGGCGGAAGGGAGGCGATTTCCGACCAACCTAGCTCTCTGAAACCCTAGCTCTCTCTCTCTCTCTGTGTTCGGATTCAGATCTATGAGAGTGACAATCACGGCCATAGAGAGGCATCGTGATCGCGATCTGAAGGCAAATCGACAACCTCGAGATCGCAATCTGCCGTCGTGAAGGAAAATCCGAAGGCATCGCGATCTGAAGGCAAATCTGAAAGTCTGGGTTAGAAGCTCGCCGTCATCGCGATCTAGGTTGATCTGGTTTGGAAGATTTGGGTTAATCTGGGTTGATATGGTTATCTGGTTTCGCGATCTCAAGGCAAAACCCTGCGTCACTGCCGTCATCCTGCCATCATCACGATCTCGTTTTGAACCAGATCGTCGTCGTCCTACCGTCGTCTCTCTCTCTCTCTCTGTTTCTCACGAACCATTTCCCATCTCCGGTACTCCCTCTCCGTCGTGACGAGCGATGGTGGCTAGGGTTTCAGGAAGGAAGAGAAGGAAAAAAAAAACAAAAATTAAATAAATTAAACAAAATTAATAATTAAAAACAAATTTATTTCAGTTAAATTTAAATAAAAACAATTATCCAATTAAATTTAAATTAAAATTTTTTTTAATAATAATAAATTGCACAAAAATTGCACAAAAACAAAATTAATAAAAAATTAAATAAATTGCACAATTTTATTTCAGTTAATATATCAATATAAATTTATTTCAATTAAATAACTTCTTTGGTATTTTCTTTGGTATTGTAATAAAATATTAAAAAAAATAATTGTTCTAATTGATATTAATGAAAACAAAACAAAATAATAAAAAAATAAAATAACTTCTATTAAATCAAAAAATATAATTGACAAAATAAATGACACGAATTTTATAATGACACTAATCAATGACACCAATTTCAGTATTTTTATATTAATTAGTATTGACATTCATTTGTAATGAAAAAAAATAATACTAATTGATACTATTATTAATTTTAGTATTAATTGATGGTAATTAAGCCATTAATTGACATAATTAATTTGGAATAATTAAAAAAATTATACTAACTGATACTATTATTAATTTTTGGTATTAATTGATGGTAATTAAGTCATTAATTAACACTAATTAATTTGTAATGAAAAAATGAAAAAATTTAAACTAATTGATAGTATTATTAATTTTAGTATTAAGTGATGCTAATTATATTAACTTTTATTAATGAAATAATTTTTTTAAAATTAAAACTGAAAAAATGACAAAATAATCATTTTTATATCATATAAGGGCAAAATGGACAATTACACGGTAAAAAATTATTTTATAGCTTATTAACCAAACACTACTCTGTTGCTTAAATCTATAATCCCGCAGCTACACCAAACAGGTTACCAGCTTATACTCACAGCTATAAGCTATAATCTGTTAAGCTGTAATCTATAATTACTTTTCCACAGCTCTACCAAACGGGGCCGATCTCATCATTGCACGTGCATGTAAGAATATTGGCAGATCAATTTTTTACGATTTACCTTTGTGGAGGCGGGTCCTGCTCGAGATAACTCCCCGTCATGTTGTGAATTGAAACGATATCGTTTTATTTATTTATTTATTTTTATATATAAAAGAGTTTTATTATTTCTTATTTATATCTATATATATATATAGATATACTATATATTAAGCAAAAGAGCGTTTTTAACCCCAAGCCTTGTGGGAGTTTCAATCTCCCAATCTAAATTTTCTAATTTTTTGATTTTAAAAAAAAAATCTTAGCATTTATTAACTTCTCCCAACTCTCAAATCTTACCATCATAATAACACTTTAATGCATTAAGAACAAACATAAAAAAAATTCTTTGAAATCCAACACATATGAATTCTTTGAAAAGTCCCAACACATATGATTATTATCCCTCATAATAACACTTTAATGCATTAAGAGCAAGTATAAAAAAAAATTCTTGAAAAGTCCAACACATATGATTATTATCAAAATATTAAATTTTAATAAAATATAATAAAAGAAAGAAGGCATTTAATTCTTTGAAAAGTCCAACCTATATGATTATTATCAAAATATTTAAACTTTAATATAATATAAAAAAGAAAAAAAAGAAGGCATTTACAATATTAAAAAAAAAAAATTTAAAAATCGCAATTCACATATATAGATAATTGTAAATATATTAAGGAAAAGGGGGCTTCTAAACCCCAAGCCCTGTGAGAGTTTCAATCTCTCAATCTTAATTTTCTAAATTTTTTATTTAAAAAAAAAAAAAACTTCAGCATTTATTGATTTGGTCAAAATCCCCTGATTAGCATTTTATTAACTTTTTTCAATCCACATGTCTGCATTTATTGATTTGGTCAAAATCCCTGATTAGCATTTAAAATCCCCTCATACAAGTAATTATAGATACAGCCCGTGCATAGTTACTGCAGTAGCCTTTTTAATTTCTCATGTACATTATGGTTAGTAATAAGATTGTTAAATTATTTTTATAAAAAATCTTAAAAGACATAATTTATATATTAAAAAAATTTAAACAAATATAAATATCTATTATTATCCCGTGCATAGCACGGATGATAGGCTAGTCTATATATTAAGGAAAAGGGTCTTTTAAAACCCAAGGCTTGTGGAAACTCTAACATGTCAATCCTAATTTCTTGATTTTTTAATATTTTGTATTAAAAAAAATTGAGTTCGTGATTGGTGATTGGTTCAAAGATTGTAATAATTACACTATTGATTACAATAAACACTTAATTTATAATAATTACACTTATTAAATGAATAACGCAATAAATAAAATCATAATTTCCTTACTTTTTGCATCCCTAAGAGACCCATGTAATTATTGTGTAAATGCCTCTTAAATAAATAAATAAACACTTATTAAATTCTTTCAAACTCCTCGGTCAAACCCCATGTATTTAATTTATATATTATGTAATTATTGTGTAAATGCCTCTTAAATAAATAAATAAACACTTATTAAATTCTTTCAAATTCCTCGGTCAAACCCCATGTATTTAATTTGTATATTAAAAAAAAATGAAAATAAATATAAATATCTATAATTATCCCGTGCATAGCACGGGTGATAGGCTAGTATTATATAAGGGAAAGGGAGTTTCTAATCCACAAACTTTGTGAAGCTTCAATATCTCAATCCTAATTTTCTAATTTTTTTGATTTAAAAAAATAAATAATCTCAGCATTTATTGACTTCTCTCAACCCACAAATCTTTTTGACATCTCTTATAGTTATTGCAACACTATTTCAACTTTTCCTATACAATATGATTAGTGATGGAATTGTTAAATTATTTTTATTAAAAAAAAAATCCTTATAAAATAATTTGTATATTAAAAAAATATCTTAAAAAAATCTAAATATCTATATCTATATCTATCTATCTATCTATCTATATTATATAAGAAAAAAAGAGGTTTTTAATGAGAAGCCGCCTAAGAGCTCCAAACTCTTGTTCTAAAATTATTGATTTTTTAATTTGTAAAATAGATTAAAAAAAATCTAGTGGCTGCTTTATTTATTTAATTATTTTAGAAATAATAATGGGAAGATAATAAAAATATCTCATAATCTCTCCATCATAATCTCTCTCACCAATTTTCAAAAAAAAAAATAAAAATTAAAACTTACATTCCTTTTCTCTCCTCCAAAAAATCAAATAATATTTTTCATGAAAGTTGTGGGTATCTGTCTATATCTTATATATTATATAACGATCCCGGTCTTTCCCCATATGGTTATTGTATCCGGACTTAGGTTCCGTAGTATTGACTGTTGTTTTGTCTTATTGTCATCATTTGATTCCTTATATTTTAGTTTTAGGATGTATTGGGCAGAGTTGTTACAGGTTGGTTGAGCCTTGGTCTCATTTCTTGTTGTTCAAATTTTTGGTGGTACGCTCGAGCTGCTCCTTTTGCGCTTGAGCGCAGTTTATTTTTTTTGTTGGTTTTTCGCTCGAGCAGGTCCCTTTGCGCTTGAGCGGAGTTTGCATACTTCCAGTATATGTGCCTCTGCAAAAGTACTGCAGGTTTTTTTTTCACGCTCGAGCGTATTTCTTTACGATCGAGCGGACCTCTTCGCGCTCGAGCGGGTGTTCTATGTCTGAAAATACTGGATGAGGTTAATCTACGCTCGAGTGGACTTCCTTTTGCGCTCGAGCAGGTGTATTTTGTTTTTGTGTCTTCGCGCTCGAGCGTTTACCTTTGCGCTCGAGCGGGTCTAGTTTTCCGTGCTTGACGCTCGAGCGTCCTATTCTCCGCTCGAGCGGGATAGTCGTATATCAGATAGCAGTCGGGTGATTTTGAATCACTTTTCACATTTCCTTTCTCTCTCTTACTTTTTAGAAACCCTTTTTGAGAGCTTCTCTCACTACTTTTTACCTTCTCTCTAGAATTTAATCTAGTTTAAGTGATCTTCTCCCTTAGTGTATTTGCAAAGAGTGTAGAGCTCGGTTTGGGCTTCCTATCAATCTGAAAATTTGTGGATTTGGAGCACTTTGGATTTTCACAATCTTCTCCTTTGGGCTTCTAATTTTGAGGTAGGGATAACCTATTCCATCTTATGAGTTTTGACATAAGTTTTATGCATTTTGATTATTTTGGTATAGTTTGGTAATTTTAGGAAAAGTTGGGGTTCGGTTTGTAATGTTTAAAAGAGGGGTTTTATGTTTAAAGACTCCATGTGCATTTAAGGTCTTGAAAATATGAGTTTGAGAGTTAAATTGGTGGAATTTGGTCTTACGATCAATA
Organism: Camellia lanceoleosa; assembly: GCA_025200525.1. Taxonomy (NCBI): domain Eukaryota; kingdom Viridiplantae; phylum Streptophyta; class Magnoliopsida; order Ericales; family Theaceae; genus Camellia; species Camellia lanceoleosa. The sequence goes on along the minus strand of CM045761.1, from coordinate 172,666,186 downwards.
TCTGAGAAAGAGGGAAAATGCCCTAATTATTGTGATAAATTAATTGGTATAATTAATTTGAGGAAATATAAAATTGAATTAGAAATTATGAGATTGGGAAATTATTGGGATTAAATGGTGTAGTAGGATTCATTTATCACTCACCTATGAGAATGTTGATGTTATATTTGTTGATGCATTTATTTTCTGTTTAGAAATATCTGCTTTAAGCTATCGGTGGAGGATAGTCTTGATTATTGTAGACACCGCATATTGATTAGGGAAAATTGAGACTAATCTAGCGTGCTATACCATTGAATATAACGGTAGGAATAATACAGCAAATAGGTGTATTGATTGATCATTGTATGTGATGAAGTGCTTAAATACATTATATATACATATTTGTTTGGCAGGGAGGAGAAGAGGGCTGTACTCTAGTGTGTTGGAGGAGATAGGGGATGTACTCCACACACATATATGTGTTCATATACTTTAACACATTATTTGTATATCTTGTTTGGCAGGGAGGAGATAGGGGCCGTACTCCATATGTGTGCATATACTTTAACACATTATTTGTATATTTTTGTTTGGGAGGAGATTGGGGATGTACTCCATATGTGCTTACATGCTTTAATACATTTTATATGTACTCTCCTGATACAACAAATGTGTGTATCTATTGAAGTATTGATATAGCAAATCTGTATATCATATATGAAGTATGGAAAGGTTTATTTGAGATTGATACAGCAATTATGTGTGTCTATTGTGAAGGAAGAAATGTTCAATATAAGTTGTTATCCCAATTGAAATGGAATTATTGATAACGAGAGATGTAATCTCCGTTGAATTATCTGGCCATGTTCTGAGCCACGTTTATGAAATGAATTGGTATATAAAGGAAAGTGAAATATAACATGGACATAATTGTCATGGAACGATAATATGATATAAACGGATTTATGAGGGCTGACCATCTATCAAGTGCTATTATTTTAGTCATTGTTTATAGTTGGTTTAGTATATTTCTACTGGATTGTGGCTCACCCTTTATGGGACACCATTTTCAGGTTCAGGTGATATGCTACCTCCAAGGACGTAGCTTAGGTTGCTTAGAGACTGAAGGACTTTTGTTGTTATCTTTTTGGCGTATTACATGTAATTTCAAGCCAAGGGCTTAAAGTGTATTTGAGTTAGTACTCTCCTTTGTGACCAAGTACTAGCTTGGAAAATTGTAGGCCCCTGGGGTATTTACCTTTGTTATTAACGTGTAATACTTTTGTACTTAACTACTTTGATGAATGGAAATATATTTATTTCTCTTATATCTATGCATGTCAAGAATGTTGGATTGTATATATTATTTTGAGGGTGTTACAACTTGGTATCAGAGCATACCGGGTTCGAATACTTTGGGTACGCAGGAAGCGGTTAGTACCACAATGGGTTCATCTCACTTTTTAGAGACTTATCCATGATGTTATGTGTTTATTTGATAACATGTTTATGTGACTATATGAGTATGGGGTTTAGTTTCTAGGATATTGATTGGATCCTTGGGTTTCTGGGAGTCCGGTTGGAAAAGCACTTGATCAATGCTATTTCTAACCGGAACTCTAGCAACACCTCAGGACTGTCATTATCCGGAAATGAAATTCGTAGGTGCTTATGTGATTATGTGCTTACGTTGAATGAATTATAGTTGTCCAATGCTTTAGGACGCGAGTGAAATAGCTTCGGTACATTTGAAAATGTACTAATACCTTTGTTACTTTTACTGGGATACCTAGACGAGGAAGTTTTGATTTCCCTCCTTCTACACGGGAAGAGTTGCGGAAGCAGTTTGTGGAGTTACGCCAAGGTACTACACCTTTGGTACAGTTTGAAGCATGGTTTGCTAACCTGTTGAGGTTTGCCCTAGAATTGGTGGAGACGGAGGAATTGCGTTGTTCAGAGTTTGAGAGTAGGCTGTGTGACGGCATCCGAGAAAGGATTGCTAGGTCTTGGCATAGGAGCTATAGTGTGCTCGTTAAGGCGGCAGCTCATGTAGAGGCAGCGGTGCTAACTATGGGATAGAATAGGGAAGAGTCCATGGTTGTGAATGTTGGTCAGGTTAGGGAGGAGGCCATCTCGGTAACTCCTACGGTTTATAGGTACTCTAGGCCCAGTAAGAGGTGGAGGCGAAAGTATGCTCCGTCCCAGGCTAAGTCCTTTTCTTTGCCAGGGGTTTCGAACTCTTCTGTTGGGACATCCAGAGAGATTCAGGTCTCAGGCCAGTCTCAGAGTAGGGGGTTTGCTGGTTGTTTTAGATGTGGTCTGATGGGCCACAAGCCTTCGGTTTGCCCACAAAGGAAGAGGGCAGGGTTGGTTGTTCAACCAGTAGTTACACCACCAGAATCATCTAGCCAGCTAGGTTTTGGTTCGATCGAATACTCATTGGGGAAGCAATTGTTGGGGTCTCCATCAACTCAGACTTTGAACCAGTCTCGTGCATGGGAGCTGTTTACTTGTTGGGTGTGTAATCAGCCAGGTCATATCAAACGTTTCTGTACTAAGCCAGAGGCTTCTTTGGGAGTTTTGCAACCTAGTCGGGTCCAGCCTTATTCAACTGGACAGGGGCAATATCGTTTTGGGGGACAATCAGGCCAGATCTCGAGGACCTCAGGAGAGTCGAGTTCTCAAGCCCCAGTTGGGGAAATTTGCAGTTGTTCCAGGTATGGCCAGTTGGGGCGCATCAGTAGTTCTTATCTGTGGCTTGTAAGCTCGTAGGATGTCTTGGTTTCGAGAGTGACCAACTATAGCGGTCCAGTGAGGGACGGTAGTGGTGGTAATACGGATGAGATGGTTTTTTTTTTACTAATCCGTTTTGTAATCGGTGAATTATCGTTTTCTAATCATTGGGTTTGGGTGTGTAACCAATGTGTTTTGGGGATGTTGAAACATCAAAACTGCTTGTTTATATATATATATATATGCTTTTGTTTGTTAATTTCCATGGATTAGGCAGACTGGAGCATGTTGTAGCTCTAAAATTTTATTACTATAATAAGTTGTTGTAAGACCATAAAATTTTCGATAATAATGCATTTATATGCGTGTGATTTGGTTTGGGAAAAATGAGGGCTGATGAGCCATGTGTTCAAATTTGGAAGAATTATTGAAGGATGTGTATCTTAGTCAGGACTATTATGGAGCTAGAATAGTCATACTTGCCGGGTGTGCGAAACTTCATGGGTGCTACCGATTTGATCTTATGTGTGTGATAGAGATTTTGGTCTTTTGTCGAGGGAACTCCTTGAGAGAATGTGAAGTGTGTGATTAATAGTGAGAAGGTTGAGGACTTTTACTCCTCTGGAAAGTTAGGATGGTGAGTCTTTGAAAGCCTTGTCGGCGACATGTGACTGTGTCGAGGTTTGGTTCATAGTGGTTGTCCAGCGGTAGCAATGGCTAGTGGTTTGACACGGAGGCTTAGTGTCTTGATTGTACTCTCAGGATGAGTGGCAAGTAAGATGTGGAATAAAGAGTGGACCCTATGGGCTATTGAGGGATTCGGTATGGGAGCTAGATAGCTTGCAAATTGATGAGGTTTTGCCTAGTACGGTACGTGTTAGTGCGTGATTCGCAGGTTGTTATTAGGTGATTTGTGGAAGGGGATCAGTCTTAGAAAATCCCAGAATAATACCTTGGTGAGGCATTATAGTGTGGTTTCTAATTGAATCGAGTGGTTTGATGTTTGGTAAATCTGGGTCACTTTGGTATGTGTACCTGTCGTCCAGTTTGGATGGTGGTGACACAAGTGAGGTAGTATTGTTGTGTAGAGTGAGTGAGACACTCTGTTAGAGTCGTTTTGACTTATTCAGTCCTTGCCTGTGCAGTGTAAGGCACGGGGTGTATAAAGTTATCCTTTATGTCGTTGCGTGGTTGGGAATTTCAAATTTTCAAGGGGTCCTTATCATGAGAGTTCTGTTTTCGGGTATTACATCATCACTGTGAGTATGGCGGGTTTTGTAGGTTGGTTATGTTGTGATTCACGGGAGGGACATTGGGTACTCTTCATACATTAAGATGATTTTGAATTGAAACGTGAGTTTGCCATCCTTATTTTCGGAAAATAATTTGGGGAGAGTCTCTGAGTTCGGCTGTGGCTAGTTTTAAATGACATATTTATGTGATGATGGTATAAGTTTATATACTTTTGGAAAAAATCGTGTGTTTTGAAACAAATGGAGTAAATAAAGCAATTTCTTTAACCTGAATGGAATGTTTTAAGAGAAGTTAGATCCAACCCAGCTTGAGTTGCGGGTTACATGTTGTGTGTCTTTGGCAAGACCTTAAAATTTTGGGGTATTAATGTGCTGTAATGTTGTTCTTTACCCTTGCTTCGTCTTGCGCTCCTGTTTTGTGAAAGTCGACTGGAAGCCTTGTGTACAAATGTTTCCATGTTTCCTATGTTGGGGTGGTAAGTACTAAATTTTGATTTGACTGTTGTCGGTAGTCGAGATATAGTGGATGTCTCAGAACACTGTAATGATTGAGTGTGTCTTACTATTACCATTGTTATCGGGTCTTGGAGAGCGGGACCTTCCCAGTAATTGAAGTGTTGTGGAAACATAACGGGGTTGGGGAAAACCACTTGAGTTAGTAAATTTCAGGTCCGAGAGAAATATCCGGATCTATTTGTGGATGTTTGAGCATATGTTGTATTTATTTATTTATTTATTTATTTTGTATTGTTAAACTTTAAGAGCATTGAATATGTCTTAAGTTGTAAAACATTGCATATGTTTTGGTTAATGGAAGTTAGTGTAACATTGCATATGTTGAATGTATTGTAGAACTGGAAATATATCATGAACATTGACTATGATATGGAACTGTGAATCATGCATATTGTAAATTGTCTCTTGAATAGAGATGGGGTGACCAGTAATGGGTCAAGTTGTTAAATATTGAATTGTAATATTGTTGAGAAATTGATTTAATTTAAGCATCATGAGAAATTTCAATGAGAGGTCTTTGGCAAATAAATCGTGGATGGTCACGCGTTATGGGTAATATTGTGTTTATGAAAAATGTTTACAAAACTTTTGAGTTTCGCGTGGAAAATGCAAAATTTACTTCGGAATGTCAACGTCGAAAATTTGATTATCTTTGAGAAATGTCTCATGATACAAGAGAATAATTCTCCTTATATTTATACAAAAGATTTGTGTTGGTTGTTTTATTTGAGATTATGATTGTTGAGTAGTAATTTAGCTTGGAGCGCTAGCCGGACATTTTGGTGATTTGTTTAGGAAAGGGTTTGGTTTTGTTGTGGCTTTTGTGCCGGAATGTTGTCTTTGGAATGTGTTTCCTTGGTTAGCCCTTTCTTTTGTGAGAGTTAACCGGAAGTTTATTGTGAAAATAGTTTCTTTCCTAAGTGCTCGGATATTGAGTGCTTTGTGGTTGGTTGGCCTTGTAATCTTGGTGTATCCTTAATTTCGGGGACGAAATTCTTTAAGGGGGGAGGTTATAGCGATCCCGGTCTTTCCCTATGTGGTTATTGTATCCGGACTTAGGTTCCGTAGTATTGACTGTTGTTTTGTCTTATTGTCATCCTTTGATTCCTTATATTTTAGTTTTAGGATGTATTGGGCAGAGTTGTTACAGGTTGGTTGAGCCTTGGTCCCATTCCTTGTTGTCCAAATTTTTGGTGGTACGCTCGAGCGGCTTCTTTTGCACTCGAGCGCAGTTTGTTTTTTTTTTTTTTTTTATGGTTTTTCACTCGAGCGGGTCCCTTTGCGCTCGAGCGGAGTTTGCATACTTCTAGTATATGTGCCTCTGCAAAAGTACTGCAGGTTTGTTTTTCACGCTCGAGCGTGTTTCTTTACGCTCGAGCAGGTGGAGCTCGAGCGGACCTCTTCGCGCTCGAGCGGGTGTTCTATGTCTGAAAATACTGGATGAGGTTAATCTACGCTCGAGCGGACTTCCCTTTGTGCTCGAGCGGGTGTATTTTGTTTTTGTGTCCTGGCACTCAAGCGTGTACCTTTGCGCTCGAGCGGGTCTAGTTTTCCGTGCTTGACGCTCGAGCATCCTATTCTCTGCTCGAGCAGGATAGTCGTATATCAGATAGCAGCCGGGTGATTTTGAATCACTTTTCACATTTCCTTTCTCTCTCTTACTTTTTAGAAACCCTTTTTGAGAGCTTCTCTCACTACTTTTCACCTTCTCTCTAGGGTTTAATCTAGTTCAAGTGATCTTCTCCCTTAGTGTATTTGGAAAGAGTGTAGAGCTCGGTTTGGGCTTCCTATCAATCTGAAAATTTGTGGATTTGGAGCACTTTGGATTTTCACCATCTTCTCCTTTGGGCTTCTAATTTCGAGATAGGGATAACCTACTCCATCTTATGAGTTTTGACATAAGTTTTATGCATTTTGATTATTTTGGTATAGTTTGGTAATTTTGGGAAAAGTTGGGGTTCGGTTTGTAATGTTTAAAAGAGGAGTTTTATGTTTAAAGACTCCATGTGCATTTAAGATCTTGAGAATATGAGTTTGAGAGTTAAATTGGTGGAATTTGGTCTTAGGATCAATATCTGAGAAAGAGGGAAAATGCCCTAATTATTGTGATAAATTAATTGGTATAATTAATTTGGAGAAATATGAAATTGAATTAGAAATTATGAGATTGGGAAATTATGAGATTAAATGGTGTAGTAGTGTAACAAGCCCGCGGGGGACCTCGCTACAGTTCGGACTCCCTTTTTGTGTTGCGGTTCTAAATCTTGAACCAAAGAGTCCAACTCTGGCAAATTGTTTTGAAGAAAAATAGATTTTTTGAAAAGTAGTGCCAAACATGGACTGCTTTGCCAGATTATAGAGTCGCCACCTAAATATTTTAAAATGGGAAATTTAGGAAACCCTGACTCGGTGCCGAAGGCCACGTGTCCGTCATCACCAAAGTGGTCTTGGCTCGGGAGCTTGGGTACGATCGGGGAAGGTCAACTATGAGCACCTCTTCGCCCGTCCAAGACCGGCCTCTACTAACCGTGATATCCGTTTTTGAAAACATTACATGTTCTTATTCCAATTATTAGCCTAGAATTACTATGTTGTGCGCACGGCAAACAAGTATAGACTAGATTGCCTAATTTGGAAACAAACATTGCATATCCGTTCGTTTTGAAAATGCTTTGGAATTTGCTACTCGCAAGTAGGCTAAAACACGGATTTCAATGAGTCTTTCCAACTCAAGCAATCCGACCTCCACCCACAGGCATTCAAACAGTTGTATCACATAAGCACTTAGCCTCATGGTAGTCATGCTGTCATGGCAACATTCACACGCATGCGATATGCTAAAGCATAAATACTTACATCGTACTCCGTGCCAAAACAAGAAACTAGTTAGCAGACATGCATGTCCCTAGGTCATGTTAAGTGGCTAATGCAACACAGGCAAGGATGCAATTTAGAGTAGGCTCGGCTAACCCTAAAGATGGCATGTGAAATGCAATCATTTGACGCACGTATTCAATTTGGAATTGAAAATACAATGCAGTTTGTATGATGTACCGAGGCCGATGCATGTCAACAAATGCATGGATGCACGCATGCGTAGCATAAGGTATGCTAAAATAAACGTGCCCTAATACTAACCATTGAAAGCGGGTAAGTAAAAGGTAAGAAAGAAGTGAGGGTTGGAAGACATGCACACCACTCACCCACACTTATTACAATTATGCCCTCACACGGAGGGACCGAATAAATATTACAGTCCGAATAACAAATAAAATAATTATTACAAAATTTCTAATTATTTAACAAATCAATGCAAAAAGGAAAGGTGGCTACAGCCGCCCGCCTCGGGATGCGCGAATGATGCATGTTCGATCCAACTTGCCCGGAAAGCCCATACCACACCATCGCCGCTTCGCTTCCATCGCCCCGCCTTTCAAACACCGCCAAAGTCCTGTGACATCTTCCAAATGCACCGCAAAGACACCACCGCTAGAAGAAATGGCCACCGTCGCTTGAATTGACCACCCGCTTCCGAGGATATCGGCTGAAAATATAGTGCCGTCGGCACATTATATCGCCGGTCGCGTAAAGTTCTCGTAGGGACAGCTTTGACAGAAGCAGATCAAAGAATGCATGGCATGGGTTTTTAGGCATATGTATGCACGGCCACTGCCTCCTATCATGTTTGGGGACTCAAGGAAACATGGCCCTTGGTTCTTGGGCCATCAATTATGCATGTTGATACATGATGGCCTAAGGAACCAAGGTTGCATTTTAATGGTGATGCATGCAACACACAAATGAGACCAAAACCTTATCATGTATAGATCAAAGGTCTTGGTGACCAAGAGTTGAAACAAGTTGCACCACTTGTAGTGTGAGCTTGCCTCAACTCTTATGCTTGGTTTGACAACCCCAAACCAAGTAATGCAATGCATGTTATGCAAACATGACTCCATAACGCAATCCAATGATAAAATGCCAACATGCCAAATGTAATGCAACATGCAAGGTGCAAATGCAATGTAAGCATGGACAAATCAAGCATAGGCTCATCATGCTATAACACTTAATGAAACAAGCATGCAACAAACATGACGCAAGCATACAATGGTGGATTTAACTACAATGGGGCGGCCCTCAAATCTCCCAAAAATAGTGGCAAAAAGTGCCCCAAAACATGAGCAAAATGCTATACAAGCATGTAAGTAAATAGGCCCAAAACCAAGGGCACCAAAGAGAGCATCTAACTACCATTAATATGACCACTCATGGCACATTTTGGAGAACCAAAAAAACAGTTTCTTAGCATGCAAAATTACACCTATTCCCCTTATATGGCAGTCCCAAAATGCCTTGAAACATGGAAGCATGCAAATGGCCTATTCCTAGGCATAACATCACAACATTTCAAATCATGAATGAGATAGTAAAGGGAAACTTATAGGCGTGATATAAGGACTGAAATGTGATCTAGAATGATGCCAAATCATGAGATCAAGATAGACTAAACATGTTAGGGACTCACACATCCAAGGCTTACAAGCCAACAAGCAAGACAACAATACCAAATATGCCAAACATGGCAAAACAGTGGCTAACAGCCCTTATACATAGCAATATGATGTTAATGCCCTCATGGAACTATGCTAAAACATGCAAAGAACATGGCTTAGATGCATGGCATACTTTTAAGCATAAGAGAGCATTTCAAAGCAAGTATGAGAGACATGCTAAGGGTCATAAATCCGACCAAAAACAGAGGTTAAACATGCTCCAAAACACTCAAAAAAACTCTGAAATGAAGCTAAAACCGACCATGCACACATGCTACTTTTTAGGTCAAAAAAAAGGCAAACAAGGGACAAAGGGGAGAGGGGTGTCTCTCCCCTATATGAGACTTAAAACCATCTCCCTCACCACTGAAAACCCACTGGTTTTCAGTGGTGAGAAGACCAAAAACACCAAGTAAACAAAGCCTTAAAAAAAGGAGGCTAAAATGGCCAAAGCAAAGCCTAAGAAGGTGAGTTTTCACTCAAATCAAAGAGTGACCTTAATGAATGTTCTTGAGCAAGTAAAAACAAGATTTTTTTTATGTTATAGATAAAGCTCAAAACACAAAGCAAGATGAGTAGAAACTACTTGCAAGAATGGGGAAACTAAAGTAACAAGCTCACCCTTGAAGATCCTTTGAAGAACAGGTGAAGCAGCCCTCCTCTAGTGATCAAAATCAATCCAAAACTTCAACAAACAACCCTCTAAGTCTCTCAATCTCGAGCTAAGGTGTAATGGTGTGTGTAATGGTGCAAAAATAAGGTAAAATGCACCTTTTAGGCCAAGAACACACACACAAGGATGAGAGAGAGGGAGATATAGATATATATGGATGTATATCAGAGATATAGAGATATATCTCTGGTTTTTGCCTTTAAAGATTCTAACCTAGCTCAAGGGAGATGAAATGAGCTTATATAGGCAAAACTAAAGCCAAGACTTAATGGCTAAGCAAGACCAAAAGATCAAGGGGGGGCAAAGGGGTCTTGGCTTCTTGGAGAAGCCAAGACAGCTGGCCAAGCTTCTCCAAGAAGCTTTTGCCAAAGGGTCAAGCTTCTAGAAGTTTTAAGGGTGCAAAGGTGCAAAGGGATCACCCCTGTGCACGGAGGAATGTGATAGTGCATTCCAGCTGGCACAGCTGGTATGCACCATGCCTCAGAGGTGTACAGGGTACACACCGGCCAGCTAAAAAGATCATCGGCACAAAAAAGTGCCGATCGGCAACATAAAGTGCCGACCGGCCAAAGTTCTTGAGAAAGCAGTGCCGATGGCCAAAATGGAGTGCCGGTGGATGGCAGGGGCAGCCGGTGGGATACAAGAATGGCTAGTAAGCCTCCTCCTACCCTCCAATGCAAAAAAACACACAAGTCTTGGTGCAAAACCAAGCACAGAACAAGCCGGTTGAGAGGTCCTAAGACACAATGCGCAGCCGGAATCTCCGGGAACTCAAAACGAACACAATCATGGGTAATCACCGAGTGTTCAAGTGGTGACGTCCAGGTCTTGAGGACGGTCAAAAATGGGGTGTCTACAAGTAGGATTCATTTATCACTCACCTATGAGAATGTTGATGTTATATCTGTTGATGCATTTATTTTCTGTTTAGAAATATCTGCTTTGGGCTATCGGTGGAGAATAGTCTTGATTGTTGTAGACACCGCATGTTGATTAGGGAAAACTGAGACTAATCTAGCGTGTTATACCAATGAATATGACGGTAGGAATAATACAGCAAATAGGTGTATTGATTGATTATTGTATGTGATGAAGTGCTTAAATACATTATGTATGCATATTTGTTTGGCAGGGAGGAGAAAAGGGTTGTACTCCAGTGTGTTGGAGGAGATAAGGGATGTACTCTACACACATATATGTGTTCATATACTTTAACATTATTTGTATATTTTGTTTGGCAGGGAAGAGAAAGGGGATGTACTCCACACACATATATGTGTTCATATACTTTAACACATTGTTTGTATATTTTGTTTGGCAGGGAGGAGAAAGGGGTTGTATTTTAGTGTGTTGGAGGAGATGGGAGATGTACTCCACACACATATATGTGTTCATATACTTTAACACATTATTTGTATATCTTGTTTGGTAGGGAGAAGATATGGGCTGTACTCCATATGTGTTCATATACTTTAACACATTATTTGTATATCTTTGTTTGGGAGGAGATGGGGGATGTACTCTATATGTGCTTACATGCTTTAATACATTTTATATGTACTCTCCTGATACAGCAAATGTGTGTATCTATTGAAGTATTGATATAGCAAATCTATATATCATATATGAAGTATGGAAGGGTTTATTTGAGATTGATGCAACAATTATCTGTGTCTATTGTGAAGGAAGAAATGTTCAATATGAGTTGTTATCCCAATTGAAATGGAATTATTGATAATGAGAGATGTAATCTCCGTTGAATTATCTGGCTAGGTTCTGAGCCACGTTTATGAAATGAATTGGTATATAAAGGAAAGTGAAATGTAACATGGACATAATTGTCATGGAACGGTAATATGATATAAACAGATTTATGAGGGCTGACCATCTATCAAGTGCTATTATTTTAGTCATTGTTTATAGTTGGTTTAGTATATTTCTACTAGCCTGTGGCTCACCCTCTATGGGACACCATTTTCAGGTTCAGGTGATATGCTACCTCCAAGGACGTAGCTTGGGTTGCTTAGAGACTGAAAGACTTTTGTTGTTATCTTTTTGGCGTATTACATGTAATTTCAAGCCAAGGGCTTAAAGTGTATTTGAGTTAGTACTCTCCTTTGTGACCCAGTGCTGGCTTGGAAAATTGTAGGCCCCTGGGGCATTTACCTTTGTTGTTAACGTATAATACTTTTGTACTTAACTACTCTGATGAATGGAAAGATATTTATTTCTCTTATATCTATAGATGTCAAGAATGTTAGATTGTGTATATTATTTTGAGGGCGTTACATATTATATTATAATAAAAAAAAAAATTAGACATACAAACAGATAAAATTAATAAATTATATTTTTATTTATTCAGTTAAAATTTTTTTTTGCCTCTCCATATCCAATTTTAAATTTTAAAAATCTATAAAGTCTATCTAAGCAAATCTGATTTAAAAATATCTCCCACTTTCATATTTTAAATCAATAAACTCACATATTTATCACATATTTAACTCACATCATAACTTATTTAAATAATAATAATTGAAAACAAATAGAAACACAAATAAATTAAATTTAAAAATAAAAATAAAAACAAAAACCCACAACTCCATCTAAAATAAATTGAAAAAAAAAATAGAAATCACAGAAAAATAATGAAGATAAGAATTTAGATATAGATTTCAAAAAGATATAACAATATCTAAATTTGAAATATGATTTAATAATATAATTATCTATTTTTTGATATATATCTGTCAAAATTTTTAATCACTTGATAGAAAAAATTAATCAATTTACTAAAATTATTGATTTTTCAATTTATAAAATAAATTTTTTTAAAGAAAACTATTGACTGATTTATTTATTTAATTATTTTAGAAGTAATAATTATACTTTAATTTATGAATTTCAAAGGGACAAATAACAAAAATATTTCATAATCTCTCCATCCTAATCTCTCTCACCAATTTCAAAAAAAATATTAAAACTTGCTTGCCTTCTCCCTTCTCCAAAAAATCAGATAATATTTTTCATAAAAGTTGTGAATATCTATCTATATCTTGTATATTATATTATAAAAAAAAAAACTAAAAATCAGATATACAAACAGATAAAATTAATAAATTTGATTTTTATTTATTCAGTTCAAATCTTTCTTTTGTATCTCAATATCCAATTTTAAATTTTAAAAATCTTTAAAGTTTATCTAAACAAATCTAATTTGAAAATGTCTCCCGCCATGTAGCAATCCAGAATTTTCCCCTCCGCTCGAGTGGGGAAGTTGACGCTCAAGCGGACTTGTGAGGCTTCCAGTACTTTTGCAGTCTGTCCAAGATTCTGAGTATTGTGAATTCCTGCTCGAGCATAGGAGTGGTCATTCGAGTGGCCGGCTTTGTTGGTTTGTGCGCTCGAGCGCAAGATTGGGCGCTCGAGCTGTCTGCCTGGTTGAGTTTGAATTTCTGAGGTTAGTGGGATTGTTTTGACCTTTTATTATTATGTTTGGAGCCTCCATATTTTATTTTGGGTCATTGCTTGAATTGGTAACATGATGGTAAAGTAAAATTGAACCAAAAACTTTAATGCGAATAATCTTCCTACAAGCAGCCGTCACTCTTTTGCCATTTTTTTTTCCACACTTTGAATTTGGGTGTGAGGCTAAAACCATTGGAAAGCTTGTCTCTGGGGCTTCGATTTGGACACAAGAACGACCAAAACGGAGTCCGGATGGGAGACTTATACTCGTTTGAAGTTTTAGTACCTGTGCTGGAAGTAGGTACGCTCGAGCGGGAAAAGATACGCTCGAGCGGACTGCGCGAATTCAGCAACTTAAAAAGTGATTTTTTAGATCATTCTCTCCACTTTTCTTTTCTCTCTTCCTTCCTCTCACCCTAGGTCCGAAAACTCTTGATCTCTTAACCTAAATACCTTCCGTCCATCAAAGATTTGGCCAAGATCTCTTACCAAAAAGTGAAGATCTCATCTTCCTACCAATTGAGGTTCAGATTTGCGAAGGATTTTTCTCAAAGTTTTGCTCTTTTGCTCGATTCTTGAGGTAGAGGTCCTAGTTCTTCTTCAATACTTGCATTAATAGATAGATTTGTGGTATTTTGATTATATAAATACAAGATCTCCATTTTTGAGCATATAGTGTACATCATGAGATTTGGGGGTTTAGGGTTTGAAGTGTTGAGGGTTCAATTGTTGGGTTAATATGATGGATTATGAACCTTAGGTGTATAATCAATGGAAAAATTGGAATAAAGAGTAATGGTTTAAGAAGTTTGAATTTTTTTTTTGAAATTCTTGATTTTCTTGAAAACCCTAAGTTGATTCATGATGATAATTAATGATTTTGCCCAAATTGAAAGTAGAATCATGAAATTGAGAGGTTGTTATACAAGTTTAATTGAATTTTGGAAGTGTTTGAAAATTATGTTAAAAATTAGTGAATGAGCCTTTATTATGGATTTTGTAAATCATGCTATCATATGAAATGAAATTTGGGGAAAAGAATTTGTTAATGATATGGATGGCATGAGACTTGGGATGAAAAGATGAAATAGGGATTTAAGAGTTCACATTGAATTATGTTGAATTGCATTTAGTGGTGTTGAATTGAATCATGTTGAATAGTGTTGATTATATTGAATTGTGTTGATTATGTTAAGTTACGTTGATTATGTTGAATTGTGTTGACTATGTTGAATTGTGTTGAATCAAGTTGAGTTGTGTCAAGTTTGGGTTGATATTTGGAAGAAAGCGAGTTTTGCCATAATTGGATCAAATTGTTATTTTGTATAAATAATTAAAATTGTCATTGTAAATGTGAAATCGGAGGATTATTAATGATGATGGTGGAGTTTGATATGCATTATTACTCCCACATGAGATTTTGGAAAAGCATATCTTTAAAGGAATTTATGTATTGGTTTAGATGTATTTGTTTTGGGCTATCAGTGGTGGATAGCTGTAATTGGTGTAGAAATTGCATGTTGACTAGGCAAACCGGACTATTTATAAATCATGCATATCATGGAGAATGCAATGGATTTTAAGGATTTAAATTGTATGTTTTGGAAAAAGATTTTGAAAATTCTTGTGCTATGTTTAAGAGCACTCGTTTCATTTTGAAAATCATATTTTGGATCACATGTATTGTGCCAGTTGAAAAGAGTAAATAATATGATAAGTCTGAGAAATTGCTGTCATTGAATATGACTATGTGTTTTAAAACATTGTATATGTGTGATTGTTTGGGAGGAGAAATGAGATGTACTCCATGTGTGATTATGTGATTAAATACATTGTATATGTATGTTTGTTTGGGAGGAGAAAGGGGATGGACTCTATTATAACTAAGTTGGCCGGAGTGTCCTGGGTTAAAGTCCTGAAATTTATACATGGGTGCTGATCTCGCGGATGAAATTTTCATAAAATGGCAGTTTGAAGTGTTTATGTGTATTTTGTATGATTGGGAAAAACCACTGAGTTGTAGTCTCAGTTTGGTCTCAGTTTGGTTGTTGTGAAATAATGAAATTGACTCATGAATTGAGAAGAATAAATGAATTGAAAATGAATTGAAGGAAAATGGACTAAGGATTGAAATTGGCATCATGTGGCAAATTGGATTCGGGGCTAGTGATGATAAACTCAATGGATTGCTTGTGACAAAAGGGAAGATTATGAGTTTTGTTTTGTAAGTAATTGGGAAATTGAATTAAAAAGGGGTTTGTAATTCTTGTGGTATGTTGAACCCTAATCCTTTGGATTTTGATGTTATGGAGTATGATAATTGGAAATGGAAATGAAATGTGTAATATTAGAATGGAAATGAAATGTGGAATATTAAAATGAAAACGAAATGAGGAATAATTTGGAATCGGGTTGATAAATTTAAGATGATATTCTTCCTTAAGTGTACTTGTTTTCAAAGAGAAGTTATGGCCTCCTAATGGTGAGAGACCATTTATGGCAGGGAGTTTTCTTAAATGTTCAAGTGAAATTTTCAGAAAAGATACTTTTCGTGTAATATTTTGAACTTACAAAATGTCACCTTACTATACGGTATCACTCTGCATGCATGATTATTTCTATTTATGTGTTAGCTATTGTTGCAGAACTATGAGATTCCTACTGGGCATTAGTGCTCACCCCTCGTTGTTTTATTCTTTTTCAGGAAGAGAACCTCGGATTCATTAGTTGAAGAGTATGGATTCCATGTATCTCTTTGTATAAATTTTATCATAGATGTTAAGGGAATGAAAAATGTATCTTGTGGTTTGTAATTATTTATTTATAGCTCCGTAGTGAAAGCTTGGCATGTATTATTGTTATTGCATTTGTTGAGAGTGAGAACTAGTGTTATTGTGCTTCTATTACTCAAGTGTAATATATATATATATATATATAAGTGGACCTAAATTACAGGCTTTGGTATAATGTTTCCGATTAATTAAAATGTCGGGGCGTGACACACCATTATACTTTAAATCAATAAAACCCTTATGTAGATCACATATCTAACTCACATCATAACTTACCTAAATAATAATAATTAAAAATAAATAGAAACCATAAATAAATTAAATTGGGGAAAAAAATAAATAGAAACCCACAACTCGATCTTAAATGAATTGAAAAAAAAAAAACAAAAAACACACAAAAATAATTTTTAAAAAATAAGAATTTAGATTTGGATCTCAAAAAAATATGACAATATCTAAATTTGAATGATGATTTAGTAATATAATTATCTATTTTTCTTATGAATATCTATCAAAATTTTGAATCACTTATTGGGACAAATTAATCAATTTTTAAGTCTTATTTAAAGAATAATCTGATTAGCCATCCTAACTCTTAGACTTCGCGGGCACTGGCGGATGATCTGACGGATTGGGTTAGGTGAGGTCTAAGTTGTTGGAGGTAATATTCTCTCATTCCATAAATTTATTTGTTTTTTAATTTTTTTTTTCCATGTGTGATTCTCTTTCTCTGTTATTGGTTTCGTTTTGGTTTTGGTTTTGATTTAGTTTCAGTTTTAGTGAGATTTATGTGTTTGTTTACAGGTTTGCATGGTGGAAAAGAGTTATTGATGATTATAGTTGCAATCAAAGTATCTATGTTCGTTCGGTGGCAAGGATTTTAATCAGATTTTGTTTTCTTCAATGAAAACCATAAAATTGAAGTAAAAAAAATGGGTATCAAATTTTTTTTTTTATTGTCATTTTATTTTATAGAAAATGTGAAAATTTATTGAGAATTCAAGATTTTACTATAACATTAGGTAAATTTAAAACTTTTAAATATCATTGTGTTATTTATTTTTATCCTCTTTTTATCCCATTATACAATTACAACTATTTGTTAGTTGGTTAATTATAATTCAATTAATTGAAAATGAAAACTTAATATAACTTTTCATATATATTATAGTTAATTTGTTATAGCTATAATTGTATATAATAATATAATATAATATATAGGATAATCTCTAAATATAATTTCTATTTTTTATGTGATTAAATAGTCTATCTTAAATAATTTATAGAAGAATTAGATGGCTTCTTTCATCTCTAAAAAACACAATCTAATTTTTTTTTTTTTACTTTTTTGTTTTTAATATGTAGGATATTTACAAATGAAAAATGTTTGACAACTCAAATTTTTTTCCATAATCTGACTTATAATGATGTAGTCATAAGTATTAATTTTTATACAAATATGATAAGAGAATTAATTAAATTATACATTTCAACCGACCACATACTCAAATTTTCACTATTTAAAGATGTTATTTCACTATAATTCCAATTAAGAGAATTTCAACCCTTAATATTTTTTTAATCAAATTATAATTTGATAAAAATTTAAAAAGATGAAATATTGAAAATTCAGCATGCTTGGTTAGAGTTTTCCAAAAACTCTTTTCAGAAAATTTTACTTTCTTGTTTTCCGTATTTTTTTGTTTTTACTGAATTTTTTAAAATATTTTAAGCAAATTTTTTTTTAAAAACTTTTTAGACAAACCTAACATAAATATACCTAAAAAGTAAAAAATTTGTGAAAGAAACCTTTTAAAAATTCACTAAATACCAAAAATACAAAAAAAAAAAAAAAAAAGAATTCCGTACATATTTTGTATTTTTATGTATTTATTAATTTTTTAAAATATTTTTTTACAAATTTTTACTTTTTAGATACATCTAAGTAAGGTGCATCTAAAAAAGTAAAAAAAAGAATGTTTAAAATTTTAAAAATATTCACTAAAAACAAAAAAAAACAAGAAAATCAAAAAACTCAGTTTTTAAAAAACTTAATCCAAAAAACTCAAACCAAACACACTGATTGTTTTTTCCATCAAAATTGGTGAAAAGGAAAAAAAATTGGGATAAGAATGAAATTCTTTTAAAATTTGATAAAAATTTAATTAAAAAAGTTAAAGTAATTCATATAAAATCAAAAATTATTTTCAAATTTAAAATCAAATTAGATAAAAAAAAATGGATGAAAGTTTGAAAATATTTTGAAACCTTCTTATTCTTAAAGATTAGAAATCTATGTGTGTATTATATTCATATTGTATTTTTAGTTATGAAATTGAAATCAAAAGAAATGTAACTTAAATTATTGGATTAATAATAGAAATATCATATTAATTATTGTTAAATACCACTTCGGTTCATATTTAATAATAAAATTGTATATTTGTCTTACATATAACTTTTAAATTTGTATATTTTCATAATAAGAAGAGATATGTCATAACTCATTTAATCAGATTTAACTTTTTTTTAATACAAATTATCAAAATTGCACTAATTAGACTTATATATATTTTTAAAAAAAATTTTAAACTAATAATTTAAAAAGTTATAAACATAAAAGTTAGCTTATAAATTTTATGTATACCACAAGATAAAATATTACATTATTTCAAGATAATTATAATAATTTTTTTAATTTATAAAATCCCGTGCATAGCACGGGTTACCACTAGTCTATATATAAGGAAAAGGGAGTTTCTAACCCCCAAATCTTGTGGGAGTTTCAATATCCTAATCTTAATTTTCTAAATTTTTGATTTAAAAAAAAAAACTCAGCATTAATTAACTTTTTCCAATTCACATGCCTTTCCTCATGCTTGCATTTATTGATTTGGTCAAAATCCTCTGATCAGCATTTATTAACTGTTTCCAATCCACATGCCTTTGAGAGCTTTGGTCAAAATCCCCTTATACAAATAATTATAAATACAACCCGTGCATAGTTATTGCAGCACTCTTTTTAACTTCTCATATGCACCATAGTTAGTGATAAGATTGTTAAATTACTTTTATAAAAAATCTAAAAAAATAATTTATATATTAAAAAAAATCTAAAACAAATATAAATATTTATAAATTTTCTGTGCATAGTACAAGTGATAGGTTAGTTTTATTATAACAAAATAATCTATTTGGCCGCCACCGTCTTCTGGTCTGTGCAGTCTTGTAAGGTGAAAGGATGAGTTTGTACTAAAAATCTTTTATTTTATAAATAAAAAATATAATAAAATAAAATAATTTATCAAACAAATCAATTTATCAAATTAAATTATATATTTTTTAAAAGATTAATTTCAAAATTAAAATCAAACAAACCATTTTTTTTTTTCCCATACATTTTGTCTGAGAGATCATCCAGGCCTGCCGCTGAAAGTTGGTCGTAGAAGTCATCCCCATCTCCCATGGCTGGTTCATTGTGCCATTGATCATCTTTTTCCATTACTGGTGATTCATGAGAGACACTATATTGATAGTTGGGATACTGACTTTTATCGATGAATGTCTCTTTGCTAAAAGGATATCCTGGGATAGCTAAATTACAGTATATCTTTTGATTTCTATCTTCACAGACTAGTCGTCCATAATTCCCATTGTATGCTAATAGAGGATTGTTGGCAAACTTCCTCCATTTATTGAGTTGGTCTCTAAGTAGAAATCTTCTGCATGGCCAAGGTCTCCTATTGAGAAGTCCTGAGTATCCTAGAAATGTCGAGATTCCTCTGAGATACATTTTATGTTTAGCTGGATTACACCATATTCCCTTCCATTCTGGTAATCTGCTATCAATTATTGCTTCTACATATGGGTGATGTTCTTCCATTACGCAAAGTACTCCATAAGCTAGTTTATTTCCAAAGCTATCTGTCTGATCTGGGTCTGAAAAAATCATTCTGGAGACGAAGCCATAGTCTAACAATTTTGAGCCTTTTAGATAATGCGTTTCGCCCCTAATTTCTATCTCTAATGGCTCGAACATTGCTAAATTTATCTAGCAAAGGTAGATGCTGAAATCTAAATTACACTGGCATCGACCAAATTGTTTCTGACCTCTTCTTACATCTTTCTTCTTCTAAGCAGGGCTGCTCTTCGTCTTCGTAGGCATAAGTCCATTGATATGCTATACCAGGGCATTCGACTCCTGCTATGGAGAGGTCTTGAAGAAATTACTGAATAGTGACTAGCTCGCTATTTCTACTATCTTCGGCTAAGGTGTATATATAGGGTTTAGGTCTTTTATTACTTGGCTTTTCTCACAAAAAGATCGAATGATAGAATGCCTGAAGAAATATATTCTAGCACTCAATTGTTCAAATTCCTCGCTGGTGAGTTGTCTGATTTCTTGGTCAGGAATGGGGGCAGTTATTTTTCCTAGAGCTAATTTTTTAAGCTGGATGGTTAGGGTTCGAATGGTGGGTCTCAATTGTTTTTCTTCGTCTTGGAGTTGGTTTAGCTCTTCACTGGCTCTTTTGCCTTTATCCATAATTTTCTTGAAATTTCTGGTAAGGCCTTCACAATGTCTGCACATCTGGAGAGGATTTTGTGAATCTATGTGAGGGTTAGAACTACTGCTTCCAGAGCTACTGCTTCCAATTATCTGGCTAACTGGAACTCCACTAGTAGCAAGAATAGTTGTCCTCATCTTGGTCAATGTATCCAGGTAATCTTTAGCTATCTGGCTGATAAAGTAACTGGTTCCTATCTGTCTTCGGGCATATGTACTGGCTGACTCGAAATCATAAAATCCTTTATACTGAGGTATGGGAAAATTCTTAACTAAGGGTTCTACTTCTATCCAGTCATGGTAAATACCGGGCTTGGTTCCGTTAGCTACAACATAGAAAGAAAAACTTTTAGACAAAGGTTTATTTTGAATTTTTGAGAAATATATACTAAGAGAGTTTAGAGCTGAAAGGCGTTTAGCTGGGTGGCTATGGCTATTCCAAAGGTTATCTAGGAGACATTGTTGAACTGGGTCTAACTCAATTCCTGTTAAAGGTCTGAACTTATTTCTGCCTTCATGAATGGGAAGAGAAAATCCCCCAAAGTTCATGGTTTTGCTGTTCTCCATTATCTGCACAAAAATCAAACTGATTATCTTCTTTTTCTAAATAAATTTTCCTACTTAACCAATCTGTTAACCTATTATCACTTCCTTTAATATGTTCAAACTCTACTTTATATCCTTATCCTACTATACAGTCTAAAAATTTTGCCCATCTTCTAGTACTTAATTTGCGCTCGTTAAGTTTGTTATGAAATCTAACTATAGCTTCACAATCTGTTCTAATTGTAAAAGGTTTGTGCAAAAATAATCTAAATTTATTTATTGCATATACTACTAATATTTCAAAATCTAGGCTGGTCATGGTCGTGTCTTTTTCTTTAAATTTTCCAGAACTATATCTACAATTGCGTTCTTTATTTTTGCTATCATACTTACTAGGTTTAACTAATAGTATTGCTCCCCATCCTAATTGACTTGCGTCTGTTTCTACGACTATGTATTCTGATTCTAAGGGGAGTTGTAGATATGGTAAATTTTTACAAATGTCTTTAATTTTTCTAACTAGGGCTATATCTTGTTGATTAAAATATTTTTGTCCTGTGGGTGTGGTCTTGCTGTATAGAGGTCCTATTATTTTACTAAGGTCAGGAATATACATTCTTGCATAATTTAAAATTCCTAAAAAAGATTGAAATTGTTTTGTATCTTCCAATTTATCTGGATAGTCTAAAATTTTCTTAACCATGTGAGGTTGTAGCCTGATTTTTCCATCTCCTAACTCCATTCCTAAAAATTCTATGTGAGGTTTATTTAATACCATCTTTTTCTTGCTAATTATTATTCCATTATTTATGAATTCTTCTAATGCTATGTATAAATGATCTATGTAACTATTTTTGTCTGGACTGAATATTAATATGTCATCTATGTATACCAGTATAAAACTATATTTATTAAATATACTATCCATTTTACGCTGAAATATGGAAGGTGCATTTTTTAATCCAAAAGGCATAACTAGCCATTCGTAATGTCCTTGTGGGCAACAAAAGACTGTCTATGGTATGCTTTCCTTTTCCATTTTTATCTGCCAAAATCCTGACTTGCAATCAAATTTACTAAGTATTTTCGCTGTCTGTATTCTATTTATGAGCTGGTCTTTATCTGGTATATTATATTTATCATCTTCTGTATTATCATTTAGTCTTTTATAATTTATAACCATTCTAGCTTTTCCTCTTTTTATCTCTGCATGATTTCTAACCATAAATATTGCGCTCCTATGTAGACTATTACTAGGTCTAATTACTCCTAAATCTAGTAACTCCTTAATCTGTGTTCTAAATTCTTCTATATCTGCTGGCGTATGATCTATTTTTGCTGATGCAATCCTATAATCTTTATTTTTTATATCCAAACTAGCTAAGACTTTATTTCTTTCCCAATATCTCATGGGTTGTTCTCCTAAAATTTCGGTTGTTTCAGCTAATCTTATTATCTCATCTAGATCATTTTCTGTTCTTCTGTATACTGGTTTTTTCTTTAATTTTCCTATTTTTGCAAAAATAAATTCTAAGTTAGCTATTTTTTGAAAATCTTCTAGGTTCCAATAGTCTCATTTTTCTTCAAAATCAAACTCTTCGAACTCATACTTTTCTATATCTAAATTTTCTAAGGAAGTAGTTGCTATCTCATTAGGTATGTACATTTGGGCTAGCTCGGGAAAAATATTTCTACTAGGGAATAAAAAACTAGTGGGAACGGAATCTACTCCTATGGTACCACCACGCTTCGCACGCAACTCTGATGAAAGGGCTATAGTGCTAAGGGCATAGGCGGTGGGTGTATGTACAATTCGCTTGAAGAAACTAATGTTGTGTTGGTTGATAAACATGCCGCCTATAAACTAAGTATGAAATTAAGTCCTAACATGAAAGGATGATTTTGCCGGGTATTTCCAATCCAAACTTAAGGTAAAGGGAACCATTCTATATGCTGATCTTGAGAACCTAGATGATGAAAACTAATCTGTGTGCCATTGATACAGTGTGTATATGTCTGTTTAGTGCCATCTGCTATACTAACTAAGGCTGGGGTTGTTAAAGCTGTGCTCCAACCAGGAGGAACTATGTGTTGTTCAATGTATGATTTACTGGCTCCGGTATCGATCATGGCATCTATACTTAGGGTTTTTTTCTATAAATTTAATTACACAAGAAATCTCAACTACATTTGACTTGGGTATAACAGGATAATTAAATGGTAAATATGTATTATCTGATTTTACTCTAGAGTATTGACTAAAGGGTTGAGAATCAACTAAGTTGACTATTTCTAAAGAATTCATATGTTCTTCAATTAGTTTATCTTTTAAAGGGTATTTATTGTGAAATTGTTCTAGCTGCTGTTTAAGCTGTCTATTTTCTAATTCTAAACATTCTATGTCAAAACTAGTCTTAGTTTCTATCTCTCGTATTTGTAATTTGAGTTCTCTTACTTGTATTTCTAATTCTCTAATCGTTAAATGTAATTCTCTGCTTTCTATACTATGGTCTTCTCTGTTATTTTCTAATGTTATCTTATGTGTCATGTTTAGTTTTTCAAGACAGACTATACAATAGGTTATACTACATAATAAACACTGAGCTCTCTTATCTTTAGCTGGAAACCAATTACAATAATTGCATCTAATGGTATCAAATCCTAGTCCTATTTGAAAATTATGCTGACATTCAGTATCTGCATTACATTCCATCATAAAGAAAATATCATGGGAAGAAGTCGTTCCTATTTCCTGGTTGAGTTGTCCTAAAAGATTATCTATATCTGTATCACTCTCTGAATCACTATCTGAACTTATGGCTTCGATTTGATATTCATAATCACTAATTATGCTATAGACTTCTGAATCATCACTATTTATGCTAACTATATCTTCTTCTAAGTCTTCTATAATATGTAGCCTTTCTATCTGTTTGTTAGTGTTGGGTTTTTGTCTTTTTGGGCAGTTTTTTGCAAAATGATTGGGTTCTCCACATATAAAACAATTGCATTTTTTACTGTTGGGTTTTCTAACATATCTTTGTTTTCTTTTTTCTCCCTCTTCTTTGGGTAGTTGTTTATAATTTATCCTATTAAAAGTTTTACTTTTTCTAATGAATTTTTGTTTCTTCCATGGTTTTCTATATTTTTTCTTCCAATATTTTTCTTTTCTATATTTTTCCTATTTTTTGTATTTTTTCTTATTGCATTTATCTTCGTATTGCTGTGGGGTATATATTATGCTACTACAAAAATCATAATTTTGTTTTTTCAAATCTTTCTGTATTTTTACTTCTACACATTTTTCTTTAAGTCTATGGAAGGTAAAAACTATCCTATAGCGATCCCGGGTTTACCCTTATTGTGCAGTGATCCGGACATGTGTCCGTGGATGTTGGTAGTGGGTTGTTGTCTTGTTTACATCCTTTCATACATTGTATTTGAGTTATAGGATGTGTTGGGCAGGTTTGTTACAGGTTGGTTGGGTTTAGAAACCAAAACTAGTTGCCCAGATTTTGACCCGTCTGCCGGCGAGTTTGACGCCGAGATCTGATCCTGTTGCTTTGTACGGCGAGGGTTTTGGCGCCGGCGGGAATACACCCATCCAAGATTTTCTCGTGTTGTGTTGGGCCTTTCGGCCGGGGTCCCGGTCTGCCGAGATCGAGGTGTGCATCCGCCGCCGGCGGGAGTTTTGCTTCGGCGGGGAGTTCAGGAGTGCCGCAGCGGCGGGCTGGGCGCCGGCGGGCGGCTGGGCTTAAAGATCCCAGTTTTGGCTGTTTTAATCACTTTTTCTTGTTCTTTCTCTCTTCTACTTTTCCAAAACACAAATTTGAGAGCCTCTCTCTAAAACCGGCCCTTCTCTCTTAGATTTGATCTAGTAGGAGTGGTTTGCTCGCCTTGGGCCTTCACAAAAGTTGTGTTGATCGTCGAGGGGTTTATTTTAATCTGAAAATTTCGGGATTTGGAGCACCTTGAGTTTTGTCACCTCATCCCTTGGAGCCCAAACTTTGAGGTAGGGATATCCTACTCCTCTTTATGGATTCTGTCTTTGAATTTTGACATTTTGATGTGTTGGGGATAGTTGTGTAATTTTGAGGAAGTTTGGGGCTTTTATGCAATTTTATAAAAGTTTGGGGTTTTGTTTTAAATAAACCAATATGTATGTTTAATACATAGAAATGAGATTAATGTGGACTCAATGATGAAAATGGAACCTTTAGGGTTGAACGTTAATTATGGAAAATGCTATAATTATATTGTTTAATTAATTGGGATAATTAATTGTGGAATTGAGATGTTGATTATATATCCATTGTGCATTTATTTTCTGTATAGAAATAACTGCTTTGGGCTATCGGTGGAGGATAGTCGTGTTTGTTGTAGACAATGCATGTTGATTAGGTAAACTGAAACTAATCTGCGGAAAGTGTCATGGAACTTGACGATTTGTAGAATACATTAATTGTATTGATTGATTGTATATAGAACCAATGTGTTTATATGCATTATATGTAGAGGAGGAGATGGGGGACGTACTCCGCGGTTTAGGGGAAGATGGGGGATGTACCTCTAAACCGGATAGTGTTGGGAGAAGATAGGGGATGAACTCCGGAGACACAGCTCATATGCTTGTCTTGAAAAGATATAGACACAGCTCACGTGCTTGTCTTGGAAATGTAAAGTAGCTTGTATGCTTATCTGTGGTTGTATAGATATAACTAATATGTTTATCTATGTTGAAATGGAAAGAAAGAAAATATGGACTTGAATGTCTTGGAATTGTAGTAAATTGTGAAAGAATGTGAAAGTGTTGACCAATCTATCAACTGTTAATCTTTTAGGCGTTATTCATAATTGGTTTAGTATATTTCTACTGGGCTGTGGCTCACCCTTTATGGGGATATCATTTTCAGGTACAGGTAGCATGTCACCTCCAAGGACTTAGCTTGGGAGGCTAGTGGCGGATGGACTTTTTGACTTCTATTTACTTTTGATGTGTTACATGTAACTTCAAGCCAAGGGCTTTACGTGTATTGAGCTAGAGCTCTCTTGATTGTAACCAAGTGTTAACTTGGAAAGTTGTAAGCCTTAAAGGCACCCGCTTTTATTGTTCACATGTAATACTCTTGTACAGAACTGTTTAGTTAAATAGAAGAGGATGGACTTTTATTATGTTTCATTGATGGGTTTAATGTCTTTATTTTGAGGGCGTCACATATCCTAGGTCCTATTCCTAAGGTTCCTTTTATTTTTACTTCTTCTGAGGCTATTTGGGCTGGTAAGTTCGCATAATAAATTGACCATTTATTTTCTATTTCTCTTCCTAGTTCTCCGGGTAATTTTCTAAAATATTTATTTCTTATTTCTTCATCAAAACTTTTTCCGGTTCTGGCTGCTATGGCTAAATATTCTTTGCTAAAGGGTACAATATATTTACAACTTCCTAATGTCATCTAATCTAATTCAATTAATGCTATGCTTTGAGTGTAAGTATTTCATCTAGAAGGGTCATATCCTATAAGTATTTCTTTTATAAAGCTAGTGAAATTCCATGGATTATCTCCTAGTTCTTTAAGCTGTCTAATTATCTCCTCATATTTTCCTTTAAATGTTAAGTATATATTAAAAGCCGAATCTCCTAAAAGTGTCTCCATATATTCCCACATATCGGTTGTTTCATAGGGATTACTTATCCATGCCTTTACTACATCTTTTCCTCATCTTTCTATTACTTCTTGCCATATCTGAGGGTCGAACTAGCTAGGTCTAAAAGGGTTCCTTGGTTATTAGCTTGCTGTAATTGTATACTCATATCTGGTTGTTTACGCTTTCCATGAAATCTATAACTGTTATTCGGGTCTGCATTACCACGTCCTGAACTTGCTAATGGCCTGCTTCCTGCTACTGTATACTGTATTGGTTCTATGGGATCTTCTATAGCTGGTTGTTGGTTACTAGTTCCGGAGCTCTCTATACTCATGTAAAAAGTATCTTCTAAATTGGGTTGTTCTGGTATTCTAAAGATTTTGCTAGGATGTATTCTATCTTCTATGATATCATCTACATATTCAGTATGAAATTCTTAGTCTAAAAATGATACTGCTTCATCATGGGTATCTCCTCTAGTCAAGTATTCGTAATATCTAGCATCTAATATTTTATTCACTACTATTATCTTGATTTTCTTTCCTATCTATGCTACTGAATTCGGCATCTTCCGATTTTTCTGGTGCTACATAAGTATATTGAGTAAATCTTACCGCATAATTTCCATCTGCTGCTTGATATAATAAATTGTCTTGAGGGGCTAATCTTTTTTGTCCTAAAAAGTCTCCTAATTTCCAATCTAATGCTGCATTATCTTCATAATTAAATTTTTTAGCTGGTAGTGCCTTTATTCCTTTTGCTCCTAATAACTTGACTATCTAATCATTCGTGAGTCTATAGTGAGTATTACTTTTTGAGACTGCTAAGCCTAAAAATCCTGTGCAGACTAATAAATTCTTTTCTCCTTTTTTCATTTTGTATCCTCTACTTTTTATTCTTATTTTTATCTTTTTATGAAAGGTTGAGGTTGGTAGTAAGAAGTCTGGTGTAAAATAAACTATCCCTCCTTTTGAATTCATATCTAATTCATAGTTGCCTAAAATGTTTTATCCTACATCATTAAATATATCATCATAAAGACATACAAAAACTTTAGTTCCTAATTTTTCTCTAGTTAAAGCTTTAACTCCTACCACAACTAATCCTAAGTGGGTCATTTTAAGGTGTTCATTTACTGCATATTTATAGCTTTATCTATCTATTAAGTTTAGCTCTATTTTTTCATCTTCTTGTGTTACACTAATCATTTGTTCACCATAGTATTTAAATAGATATTGTTTTTTATGAATCTTGCCTAGCTTATATACATATTTAGCTGAAATTAATTCTAGTTTTTCTTTCTTAAAATTTTCAATTTGTTGTTCTACATCTATGAATTCTTCCATTTTAATATCTTCATCCTCATTACGCTTTTTGCTACTACTTCCTTTTATTAGCAGTTTAAACATTTTTATTTTCTGTAAGTTCTACAAACGGATTTCTTTGGTAATTTAAGCTTTTCAAAGTATCTAGCTATGTCTTCTTCGTTTACCTGAGATTGAGGTTTATTTACTTGTCCTTCTATTCCTTTTCCTTCTTGAAGTATTATTTTTTTCTAGAGAAGCTAAACGATTTTCTAAACTGTGTAGTTGTTCTGATAAATATTCAAATTTTTCACACAACCTAATTAGAAATAAAATTTCTATATTGTTATGTCTCACTGATATTTTATCTGACTGATTTATTCCTTGATAGCTACTGATTCCTTCTGGGTTATTATGAAAATCTTCTGCTTGTTTTAAAATGGTCTGATAATCTCTATTAGCTTTTTTTTATCACTACTCATAAACTAAGATCTTATTAGCTGTTCTAAAATTTCGAACTTCTGTTTTAAATTATCTTGAATTTGGTTGACTTGTTCTATTTGTTTAGCTATTTGATTTATTTGGCTATGAACTTCTTCAATTAGTTGCTTAAATTCTAATTCTATTTGTCTTAAGCTGCTAGTATTTATAGCTGAAATTAAAGTTTCTAATTCGAGCTTAGTGGGAAATCTTTCTAAATTTAAATCTGTTCACTTTTATAAAATTGAACTACACTGGTCTTGGATATAATCTAATTTTTTATTTTGATCTTTAATTATACTACGATTATTACGGAGATGTTCTATAGATGAAATAAAAAGATTACTAATTCTATCTATGTCCTTTTTAATATTTTCTACAAAATTAATCTGATAATCTATGATACTATTTAACTGAGGATTATTTTCACTATGAAGCTGATGTGTAAAAGTATCTTCAAAATTACAATGAAATTTATTTTTATTTATACTAAGACGATGATTATGGCTGCTGAGTTCTAAATCTAGATACTCTACTTTTTTCATACACAAAATTAAGTCCTACTTTAAAATTATTAAAAGCTACTATAACATGAAATTTATAACTAAAATGTCTAAAAATAAATACTACTCTATTACCATAAGCAAAATGCATAAACTAACTAAAAATGTCATAAAACCGAACACTGCTCTGATACCAATTTTTGGAGTGATAGGGTGAGTTAGTGGTCTACCACTATTTTGAAATTGAGCTGAGAATTATCTAATTAATTCTATAGTTATGCTAATAGGTCTTCAAGTTGTTGTATGGAAAGTTTTAAGGCTTCTTGTTTTACAGTTAGCTGTTTATTTATCTGAGAAATTTTTAAACTGTAATTTTCTAAAGATCTGCCAGAAGCTAATGATAAAACAAACTGATATCTTGATATTTGATCTTCTAATTCTTGTATAAGTTCAGTACTAATTTTGATTTTAATCCTAAGTTTTTCTTCTAAGGGCATAAAGTTTTGATTTTTAAATTTCTTTTATGGACAATATTTCCTTAATATTTCTACTCGGGTTGCTCTCCTTTTATTCTAAAATTCTTTTTCTTTGGCAAAAACTATTTTTAGGCAATGTTTATTTTCATTACATGTACTCCCACCTTGAAGCTAAGCTTCGTTCAACATAGTATATTTTTATTTTCCATTTTTTACCTTTCCCTTTTTGTCTACAATTTGCCCTCTAACGCCTAACCACGGCTCACATGAGCTCTTCAGCTAAGGTCACTCAATAATAAAATAGAAAACAGCAGATACTACGAACATTCAAAGCATGTAATATTAATGAGCATACAAGCATTCCATAAACTTAGTTTTTCCAAAAAGAAAATAAATTTTTAGAATAGAAGAGTTACCCTTTTGAAATATTTGAGGAAAAAGAGAAACTACTCACACTTCATATTAATAAGAAATATACTTACAAAGATTATATTACAGACTCTGAAAGACTTAGTACACTTAGAGATTTTTTGAGAGGGGTTGGAAATTTTACAATGCAGAGTGAGGGGGTGTTTTTCATTATGCTTCTTCCGTTGGCATGAATGCTAATTTATACACATGGTTGATACATACAAGCCAAAAAGAAATATCTCTACGTCAAAAGTTTTAGATTCAAAAGTCCAAAGGCTACTAAGCCTAGGCCATAGACTTTTCTAGACTTTACATGATTTTCTATGGATTTTGACTACTCAAATATCACTATTCTAGATATAAATAAAATTTTATCAATAAAAGATTACGATAATGATATCGGGTACTGCTTTGGGCCCCATCGCATATCATTCAATCCTCATTTTTTGATAAAATTTTGACACTATAATTGATTACAGGACACGTGAAAGGATTCTCACAGCTTTTCTTTAATGGAGCAGGGTGGGGGTCATCTGCTCTATTAAAGTAGTGAGTGAAGGAAAATCCTTATTACCGACAAAAACAAATAATTACAGACACAAAAATCTACAGAATATTTTGGCGCGCATTTCTGATATTTGAAGGGAAGCCTTAAATTATATATTTTTTTAAAAGATTAATTTCAAAATTAAAATCAAACAAACCATACTTACTTTGACTCTTTCAAAATTGGCTTAAATGCATCAAAAGTGAAATTGAAAGGGAAAAAAAAATTGTAATTGAACAAATCAATTTATCAAACCATAAGCAAAAAAAAATGTAACTTCAAAAAAATAAAATAAAAATAGTTGTATAAAAAATTAAAAAATAAAAAATAAACCAACTTAAGGCCAAAATATATTCAATTCACATCCAACATCTGTATAAAAAATAAATAAAACAAAATTCTAAGGCATTCAAACTTCAAAATCTCCTGCCAAATATCCCAAAATCTGTCTCAACCATTCTAATCATCCAAACAAAATTCTAAAGACCTTCAATTACAATTCTCAAAACAAAAACTACTAAGTGGATCCTCATGTCAATTTTGTGGAGGCGGTTGGGAATAAATAGAAAAATTACAAGAACTCTCATTTCTAAATTCGGTCTCCATTGGATTGTGCCCTGCTAGATTAAGTGATATTCCCTAAAAAAAAGAAAAGAAAAGAAAATTCATTAGAATAAATTTTATGAATTACATTACAAACATATATATATTACTTACTTGAGAACTTTGTGGACTATGTGATGCTTGGAAAGATAGAGGTTGTGATTGTGGATACATTGGTGAGTATGAATTAGTATCACCTGTGAGAAAATTATACCCATAATTTATCAATTGTGGCCAATAGAGACTCCCAACATCCTACTCCATAAAACACCATGAAAAGTAAATAAACTAGTATAACGTAGTCTAAAAAATAAACAAATAACATAAAACAAGAGCTAACCTGTGGTTTAAAGATGAATTTTGAACATTTGTGATATTGCTTGATTGATCAATAGTCTAAATCAGTTGTAAAATTTGTCAATACATTACACAATTTATAAAATAATAATAATAATAATAATAATAATAATAATAATAATAATAATAATAATAATAATAATAATAATAATAATAAATAACATAACATAACATAACATAACATAACATAACATAACATAACATAACATAAAACAATAGCTAACCTGTGGTTGGCTTGAAGATGAATTTTGAACATTTGTAGTGTTGCTTGATTGACCAATAGTCTAAAGAAGTTCAAAAAGTTATCAATACTTTACATAATTTAAAAAAAATAAATGCATGTCATTTGAAATTTCAAAAGTACGTAAGTAATACCTTACTAAGGCAGGAAGGTTATGAAATAACTTTTGTCTTCTTATTCATCATCCCATGCCAAGGTTTTAATCTACCCCTCCCTTTATGTCCAACATCTTTCTTCTTTATGCCCTTAACTTGTGCAAAGTTGGAGTCATCCACATCTAATTCTTTGGTACCAAAATTTCCAACTCCCTTCATCATATTATTTACTTTTACACATAATTCCTTAATCCCTTCATCAACCAATTGATAGGCAGGTTTGTGCATAGATGCTTGAGTTGCTAGTTTCACCATTCTTGGACAAAGATCTCTATAATGTGCTAATATTAACAACTTCGGATCATCCTCATCCACTATAACATTTTTCTCTTCAACTTCACAATCTTTTTCATCCAATCTCCATCGGCCTAATATATACCTTTCTGGAATTTCTATAACATTCATTCTATCAAATGCTTTGATTGCATGACTACATAAAATTCTAAAGTTCTCAAATTTCTTACAAGTACAGTGTATTTCTCGATAGCTTTTTTCTCCTCTTAGCCCAGTAACTTCCACCCTACTTTCCACAATATACTCTTCATCATTACCATACAAGCCAATCACGCACTTAACTTCTCCTTCTAACCCATGGATTTGCTTCACTTGACAACAAAGAGACATATCCAACTCATAATGAAATAAATCAAAGATAGAAGGGGTGTACAAACCCACAACTTGGATTGAAATAGAAGATTTTTTCAATTTCATTCTTGGCAACTTTTGTCTAGAATCATATATTGCAGAAATTTTCTCATACCGCTTATCTACAATAATCTAATTGAAGTGAGTAAAGAATTGAACAATGTTATGACCACTTTTCAAATATCCCCTTAATGTTCTATTTAGACTTTCAGTAAGCTGTGTGCTTCACATTCCTCCAGTAAATACCCACTTCATACATACATACGCCCACTGCTCTCTTTTTCTCCAAGTTCTTTTCATTCATTCATTCTGTAACGCCCTTAAAATAAAACATATAAACTCAACATTCATGACATCCGCAAGCATAAGAGAATAAAACATATTTCCATTTATTAGAGTATTCATTACAAAAGTATTACATGTTGACAACAAAAGTAAATGCCCTACGGGCTTACAACTTTCCAAGCCAACACTTGGGTTCAACAAAAGAGAGTTCTAACTCTAAACATATTAAGCCCTTGGCCTGATTTACATGTAATACAAAATGATAATAACAAAAGATCTTTCAGCCTCTAAGCCTCCCAAGCTACGTCATTGGAGGTGGCATATCACCTGCACCTGAAAATGATGTCCCATAAAGGGTGAGCCAAAGCCTAGTAGAGATATACTAAACCAAATATAAGAAATAACTAAAACATTAGTATTCGATAAATGGTTAACACTTGTAAACCAATTTACAACACTTTCCAGTTCCATGACAAATA
The DNA here is from genome assembly GCA_025200525.1 of Camellia lanceoleosa. Taxonomy (NCBI): domain Eukaryota; kingdom Viridiplantae; phylum Streptophyta; class Magnoliopsida; order Ericales; family Theaceae; genus Camellia; species Camellia lanceoleosa. The sequence goes on along the minus strand of CM045761.1, from coordinate 172,632,971 downwards.
CGTCTGTGTTTCATTCCACTTTCCTTTACTTATCCAATTCAAATTCATAAACATGGCTCAATATCTAGCCAAACAATTAAATGAGACTACAACTCATATTAAAACACTTCCATTTTTCACAATTCAAATGAGACTACAACTCATATTAAAACATTTCAATACTTCAATTATCTACGTTATGCAAACGTAATTAGGATTTCGAGACTTTCACCCTGGACACTTCGGCTAACTTAGTTATCAATGGAGTCCATCCCCTATCTTCTCCCAAATAGGTTTGAGAGTACATCCCCTATCTCTTCCCAAACCGTGGAGTACATCCTATATCTCATCTCAAACAAGATACATATGCAATGTATTTAAACAATTTATCATATACAATGATCAATTCAGATACATATTCAATGTGTTAATTCAACCGTCATATTCAATGACTTAACCATTTGATTAGTTTTAGTTTTCCCTAATCAACATATAATGTTTACAACAATCAAGACTATCCTCCACTGATAGCCCAAAATAGTTATTTCTAAATAGATCGTAAATTCATCACACAGATAAATTATCAATATTTTCATACGTGAGTGATTAATCAATCTAACTACACCATTTAATCACATAATTTCCCAATTTCATGACTTTTAACTCAATTTCATATTTCCCAAATTAATTATTCAAACATATTTGGGGCATTTCCCCCATTTTTCAAATATCAACCCTAAGGCTTAATTTCATCAATTTAACAACAATAATTCCATTTTCCAAGGTCTCATATACACATGGAGTTTAACAATTGAACCCCCCCTTTTTTTATAACCTTAAAACAAACCCTAAACTTCCCAAAATTTCCATAATTCACCATTTATACAAAATGACTAAAATCTATGTCAAAACTCGTAAAAAGGAGTAGGGTATCCCTACCTCAAATGAAGAGACTCAATGGAGGAGATGAAGAAAACTCAAGATGCTCCAAACCCAATGTTTTGTGGATCAAAATGTAGCCCACACCAAGCTCCACACTTTTTACAAAGGGACTAGGGTAGACACACCCAAGAACCAAGGGTATTTGTAGAGAGAAGGTGTATTGTAGAGAGAGAGACAGCCGATCTAGGGTTTGAGAAGAAAAGGAAATCAAAAAGTGAGAGAAGACTGCTGCTGCGATCTGATATAATCGAGCCTCGCTCGAGCGAAGGAGTGGTCGCTCGAGCGACCAGACACAAAGAAACCTCGCTCGAGCACAGAAAGCCTCGCTCGAGCCAACAACACGAAGCTTCAGGTCTGTAACCCAGAAGCACGCTCGAGTGAAGAAAAGCTTGCTTGAGTGAAGAAACCCAAAACATAGTCCTCGCTCGCTCGAGCGAAGGAAAGCTCGCTTGAGCGAAGAAACCCAAAACATAGTCCTCGCTCGCTCGAGTGAAGGAAAGCTCGCTCGAGCCGAGAAACACATCCTTCAGGTCCAAACTAGACGCAGACGCACGCTCGAGTGCAAGAATGCTCGCTCGAGCCAACAGACACACCACTCAAATCTCACTCGAGCAAAGGAACCCTGGCTCAAGTGAAGGAAATAAAACACAGAGCTTGCTCGAGTGACAAAAGCCTCGCTCGAGTGAAGACACCAAAAACTGGACAGCAACCATTTGTTTAAAAACACACCCAACTTGTTACAAACTTGCCCAACACATCCCAAAACTCAAATACAAAGAATTTAAAGGACGGAAATGCAACACATACAACAACAGACATCCACGGAACTGAGTCTAGAATACAATAACCAATGGAAGGAAAACCGAGATTGCTATCATTCTCTTGCAAGTTGTATTTATCAATCAAAGAATTCCAAGCTTCAATTAATTCATGCTTATTCTCGTAGTCATAAATGCAAGCTTTTAAATCGCTACTAGATTTTGAACCACTCTTGAACAAGTAACCTAAATGCTTCAAAGCATTTTGCATTAGGTGAAAAGTGCACAACCCATGAAAAATCTCAGGCATGATTTGTGAAATTGCCTTAGCCATTGCTTGATCTTGGTCAGTGAAAAACTAATAGGCTTTTTTCCCGACATTGTATCCAAAAAAGTATCAAATAACCATTCAAATGACTCTATAATTTCATCATACAATAATGCTGCACCAAAAATCACTGTCATTCTAAAGTGGTTAAAGCCAAAAAATAAAGCAAGTGGACGGTACTCCTTATTTTTTCGAAAAGTTGTGTCGAATGACACTGCATCACCGAAAAGGCCCATAATCTGTTATTGTAACGCCCTCAAAATAATGACATTAAACCCAACAACATTGACATGCCAAGATATATAAAAGATCCACGTCCTTCCATTCAACAGAGTTCTATTACAAGAAGTATTACATGTTAACAACAAAAGCAAATGCCCTAAGGGCTTACAGCTTTCCAAGTTAACACTTGGTTACAAGAAAGTAGAGTGCTAACTCATTTACACATTTAGCCCTTGGCTTGAATTTACATGTAACATTACAAAAGGAAAGACAACCAAAAAGTCCGTCCGCCACTAGCCTTCCAAGCTAAGTCCTTGGAGGTGGCATACTACCTGTACCTGAAAATAATGTTCCCATATAGGGTGAGCCACAGCCCAGTAGAAATATACTAAACCAGTTATGAATAATGACTAAAAGATTAACAGTTGATAGATGGCCATCTCTTTTACATTCTTTCATAACATAATACAATTCCAAGACGTTTAGGTCTATATTTCCTTTCCACTTGCCATATCATAACCTTGGCTCAAACATCTCACATGAGACAAGCACTCATGCCAACACATTTCACTTCAACAAATATAAACATAACAGTCATATTCATACTTTCCAGGACAAGCATATACGCTCTGTCCATACATTTCTAGATAAGCATACATGCTCTATCTTCGGAGTTCATCCTATCTCCTCCCAATAACATCCGGTTTAGAGGTCCATCCCTATCTTCCCTAAACCGCGGAGTACATCCCCTATCTCCTCCAACACAACACAATGTATATAAACAACAATTATACACATCACATAACAATACATGAAATCAATGTATTCTATTCATCGTTATAATTCATAACATAACAACCCTTAGGTTCCAATTTCACTAATGTTTCAACATTAATTCCATGTTTCTATACCAAACATGCTTCTAGGTTTATTATAGACAAAACCCCAAACTTTTATAAAATTACACAATGGCCCAAAGTTTCCCAAAATTTCACAACAACTACCAACATATCAAAATGCTAAAATTTAAAGACAAGACCCATAAAGAGGAGTAGGATATCCCTACCTCAAAAGATGAGCTCCAAAGGAGAAGGACCCAAAACCAAAATGCTCCAAACACCAAACTATTCGGATCAAAATGACGCCCTCGACGATCAACACCCTTTTTGTGAAGACAAAAGGTGAACAACACACTCTAGCTAGATCAACACTTAGAGAGAAGTTATGGTTTTTTTGAGTGAGAAGCTCTGAAAATGGTGTTTTGATAAAGTAAGAGAAAGAAGATAAGTCAAAAAGTGATTTAAAATGCCCAGTCCCACTCAGTTATACGACAGGTCCGCTCGAGCGTAGGACTCTCCGCTCGAGCGTAAAGACTATAAAACGAGTTCGCTCGGCGCAACATTGTCCGCTCGAGCTCCAAGACATGAACACAAAGTTCGTCCGCTCGGCGTAGATCGGCCCGCTCGGCGAGTCTCCCTCCAGAACTCTCACCAAAAAACATACTATGCGCTCGGCGCTAAAGACCCACTTCGGCGCAGAAACCACACTTGCGAAGTTTTGCGGGTGCACGAAATCTTGAAAGGTGCATTCTCCGCTCGAGCGCCAAAACCTCCGCTCGGCGTACAAGCAACAACAACCCATCCGCTCGAGCGCAAACATGTCGCTCGGCCGGACCCGATTAAAACAGGCAACTAGACTTGGTTCTAAAGCTTAACCAACTTTGTGACAAACACGCCCAACACATCCTCAGAACTCAAAAACAAAGCAAGAAAGGGCGTAAATAAGGCAATACTCAATTACCAACATCCACGGACACATGTAGGACCACTATACAACAAGGGGTAAACCGGGACGCTATAACCTCCTTAAGAATTTCGTCCCCGAAATTAAAACAAGTTTTGAAAGGCAAGTTTTCCTCTCCTTTAAACAATGTTATACCACAACATTACACAATTCGACCCATTACCGGTCATTCCATCTCTCATCAAGAGGCATTTAACAATATATACATTTCCACATACATTTTCCTTCCATTTCAACCATTTCCCACATAGATGGTTTACAATTCATATCATAAGCAATAATCATGATACAATTCCATTTCTATAATATGGCCAACATATGCAATATTATAATCAACTCCCATAACAAGGCAAGTTCTACAACATTTCATTAACCAAAACATGCTCCATGTTTTACAACTTAAGGCATTTCAAATGTTCTTAAAGTTCATTACAATTACACAATTGCAACACTTGATTACACATCAACAAATAAGTCCGGATATTTCTCGCGGACTCCCAACTCACGTTCCCAAGTGGCCTCCTCCACTCCGTGATGTTTCCACAAAACCTTAACCAAAGGGATGGTCTTGCCACGCAGGATTTGATCCCGCCTATCCAAGACTTGAACCGGTCTCTCCTCATACGAGGCATCCTCATCTACCTCTAAGTCGGTCCAATCCAACACGTGTGATGGATCCGGCTCATACTTCCGAAGCATACTCACATGAAACACGTCATGAACTCCGGCCAACTGTGGCGGCAAAGCTAAACGATAAGCAACCTCGCCAATCCGCTCAAGGATCTCAAAAGGACCAATAAACCGAGGGGATAACTTCCCCCTCTTCCCAAATCTCAACAAACCCCGCCTAGGTGATATTTTCAGAAAGACGTGATCACCCACCTCAAACTCCAACGGTCTCCTCCTACGGTCAGCATAGGACTTCTGACGACTCTGGGCTGTAACAAGCCTCCTACGGATAAGCTCGACTTTCTCCGTCGTCTCCCTAACCAACTCCGGACCCAACAAAGGTGTGTCACCCACCTCGGCCCAACAAACTGGAGACCTACAAGGTCGGCCATACAAGGCCTCAAACGGTGCCATACCGATACTAGACTGAAAACTGTTGTTATAGGCAAACTCTACCAACGGTAAGTGCCTCTCCCACGTCCCACTGAAATCAAGGACACAACCCCGAAGCATATCCTCAAGGATCTGAATGGTACGCTCAGACTGCCCATCAGTCTGAGGATGATAAGCTGTACTAAAGGTCAACTTAGTACCTAAAGCACTCTGTAAACTCTGCCACAACCTAGCAGTAAAACGAGGATCCCTATCTGAGACAATCGTCTGTGGGGACCCGTGCAACCTTACTATGTCCCGAATATATAAGTCGGCAAGATGATCTACTGAATCTCTCACGCGCATCGGAATGAAATGCGCCGACTTGGTCAACCGGTCTATAACCACCCAAATAGCGTCACTACCCGGAGTCCTCGGAAGACCTACGAAGTCCATAGTGACATGCTCCCACTTCCACTCGGCAATAGGCAAGGGTTGTAACAAACCCGCTGGCCTCTGATGCTCGGCCTTCACTTGCTGACAAGTAAGGCACTTAGACACGAAGTTGCCACATCTCTCTTCATACCCGCCACCAATGGCGACCCAAATCGATACATCTTAGTACCTCCGGATGCACATAAGGCGTGAATGATGAAACTCTCGGAGTACCTCCTCTCGGCAAGCCTCTGGTACAAGCAAACGGTCTCGGTATCTCACACTCAGGTCGGGATACACCGTCAAACCCTTCTCAACCTTCCCATTGGAGATCTTCTCTCGGAGTGATTCTACCTCAAGGTCACCTCTCTGTGCCTCTAACACTCTAGTCACTAGTGTAGGTTGCACAACAACAGAAAACAAGGCCGCAGCTTCAGCGGATTCGCCCAGAAACAAATCAAATTCTCCAATTGCCCCCAACATCCCCCACTCCCGGATAGCTATACAAGCTACATTACTAACGGATTTTCTGCTAAGGGCATCGGCCACAACATTGGCCTTTCCCGGATGATAATGCAACTCGAAGTCGTAATCCTCAATAAACTCCATCCACCTCCTCTGCCTCAAGTTCAAGTCTTTCTGCAGCAGATACTTGAGACTCTTATGATCCGAGAACACCTCGAATCTCTCACCGTAAAGGTAGTGCCTCCAGATTTTTAAGGCAAAGATCACGGCCGCTAATTCTAGATCATCGTGGGGTAATTCTTCTCGTGAATTTTCAATCGGCGTGAGCCATAGGCTACTACTTTCCCCTCTTGCATTAACACACAACCCAAACCCTCTCGTGAGGCATCACAATATTGCATAACCCAACCCTCTCTCCGGAATAATCAAGGTGGTGCGGTGGTCAATCTAACTTTCAATTCTGAAACGACTTTTCACAAGTCTCACCCCATACAAAGTGACTCCCCTCGAGTCAATCTAGTCAGCAGTGAAGCTAACTTTGGAGAAATCTTTCACAAACCGGCGGTAATACCAGCTAATCCCGAGCTGCGAATCTCAAACACATTCTTAGGTGTGCCCAATCTTGCCTTGCCTCAATCTTGGATTTATCAAAAAACACACCTTCCACAGAAACCACATGGCCTAAGAACTTCCCCTCTTCTAGCCAAAACTCACACTTCAGAACTTAGCATACGACTTATGGGCCCTAAGTAACCCAAGCACCACTCTCAAGTGCTCCTCGTGCTCCTCCTACGAAGGTGAATAGATAAGAATGTCGTCTACGAAAACGACTACAAAACGATCCAAGAATTCCCGGAAGATCCGGTTCATCAAGTCCATAAAGACTGCCGGTGCGTTGGTAAGCCCAAATGGCATTACTAGGAATTCATAATGGCCATACCGCGTACGGAATGCCGTCTTCGGAATATCCTCCTCCCTGACCCTTAACTGGTGGTAACCCGATCTCAAATCTATCTTAGCGAAACACCGGAACCCTTCAAGATCAAACAAATCATCTATACGGGGCATAGGGTACTTATTCTTAGCGTAGCTCGATTCAACTTTAGGTAGTCAATACACAATCTCAAGGCACCACCTTTCTTTTTAGCAAAGAGTGGGGTGCCCTATGATGAAACACTAGAGGCGAACAAAACCCTTATCTAGCAATCCACAGGTTGAACTTTCAACTCAACCAACTCTGTTGGAGCAAAACGGTAAGGTGCCATAGAAATCGGCGCCGTGCCGGGCACTAAATCGATAGAGAACTCAATCTCTCGGTGAGGTGGCAAATCGACAAGGTCCTCGGGAAAGACATCCGAGTACTCACAAACTACCCTTGGCAACACAATCTGAGTCTCATCACACTCACCACTCTCAAAGCTAGCAAGTAGACCACTAAGCTCATTTCGCCCTCTCGGACCATACCCCGGTGGCACAATACTACCAACCCGGTCTCCCAAGAAATGAAAACACTCCCCGCTCACGGTACAACAAGTAACCCTCTGGCGGTAGCAATCAATAACAGCTCGGTATGACGATAACGAGTGCATACCCTAAATAACATCAAAGCCCGTGATGGGCATAACTACAAAGGAGCGAAGTCTATGGTCGTCAACTTCTATATCACAACCTCTACACCGTGTTTCAAAATCAACTCACCCCAATAGGTGACACTACACAAATAGGAGATGCCAACACTGCTAACTCCAATTCCAACACAGATGCAAATCGGCCAGATACAAAAGAATGAGACGCACCGTATCAATCAACACACTAGCAAGAATTGCAAAACAAAAAGGTACCTCTCACTACTGATGGAGCCGGTACTAGGTCTGTGATAAAGGCATACAGCGCCTGTAGGCCTGATCTACTGCTCGCCTCTCGGAGCATAGGATCTTTGCCTTGTTGGGGCAGCAAGCCCCGGATTGGCCCTCGAGGCTGCCTGGTGGTGGTGGAATCCTGCGTCTGTCTAGAACCAGCAGCTCTGAAGTGGCCATCAACCGTGGGCAATACCCCTTCATGTGCCTGTCCTGCCCTGGTAACACGACAAGGGCCCCCCTACCCGAACTCGACCTGCGGTCTAGGTAGCGAGCAGCTCTCGACCCCGCCCTTCAGGCAAGCTGAAACCTTGTGACCGGTGGCCACACTTGTAGCAGTGAACTCTCCTGTTGCCCCTCCCGGAGCCTGCACTCGGTATTGGGAAAGTCGACCTGGCCAAACCACCCTGGGACGACTGAGGGTTATAACCCCTCTGCCTCCTGCCATCCCCCTGTCCCTCTTGGCCCCTCTTGGAGCCCCCATGTTTCTCCTCTTCTCCCTCCTGCATCATCAGCTCCATATGAGTGCAGCATCCACCAAATGCTGTACTCTCGAATGTAAGGTCCACCAACTTTCAATTTGAGGTCCCACCTCAACTTCGCTCAAACTTCGTAACAGCGCTCCTCCGTCGCCACAAGTTCGAGTGCAAACTGGACAAGCTAGTAAATGTAGCCTCAAACTTCGACCCCACAGACAAACCCTCTGCTTAAGCTTGGTAAGCGATCCTCAGTCTCTCTCTAGCCACTGCGGATAAAAACCTCTCCTGGAAAGCATTCACAAACGCCTCCCAAGTACCACCCACACGAACTTTCTCATACTTCCACCATTGACCCGCATCTCCCTTCAGCTGGAAGGATGCCAAGGTCACTTTCAATGCTCCGTCCTCAATGCCTAGCATCTCGAACGTTTTACTCATTTGTTCTAGCCACTCGTCTGCCTTCAATGGCTCCTTAGGATCCCCAACAAACTCCTCCGGGTTAGACCGGAAGAACTCCCTCTTCAAGAAAGAAGGTCCTGCCTCAGTTGCCTGATTTCCTGCTCTGAGAATACCCAAAGCCCCTGCTATCTCCTAGGCCAAGGCACCCGCCTTTCTTGATCCTTGGCTCGGCCACATTGGCCTGACCAACCCCCTTCTGAACTGCCGGAACCTCATCAGGTAATGGCATTTCCTGTCTCCTAGGCCTTCCACGCCTACCACCTTTTGCTCGTCCTGACATCCTAATAAAGGTAACCGAGCGTTAGCACATTTATAAACGTGCCAAAACTAAACACTCACGTCCTAATGCATGGATAACTGTAATTCATTCCATGTAAGCACATAAACACATATAGCACTTACGAATTTCATTTCCGGATGATGATAGTCCCAAGGCGTTACTAGAGTACCGGTTAGAAACAGCATTGATCAAGTGCCTTTCCAACAAGACTCCCAGAAACCCAAAGACCCAATCAACATCCTAGAACTAAATCCCATACCCAAATAATCACATAAGCATGTTATCACATAAACCCATAACAGTACACCTAAGTCTCTATCAAGCGAGACAAACCCATTGTGATCCTAATCACTTCCCACGTACCCAAAGTATTCGAACCCGGTACGCTCTGATACCAAGTTGTAACGCCCTCAAAATAATGACATTAAACCCAACAACATTGACATGCCAAGATATATAAAAGATCCACGTCCTTCCATTCAACAGAGTTCTATTACAAGAAGTATTACATGTTAACAACAAAAGCAAATGCCCTAAGGGCTTACAGCTTTCCAAGTTAACACTTGGTTACAAGAAAGTAGAGTGCTAACTCATTTACACATTTAGCCCTTGGCTTGAATTTACATGTAACATAACAAAAGGAAAGACAACCAAAAAGTCCGTCCGCCACTAGCCTTCCAAGCTAAGTCCTTGGAGGTGGCATACTACCTGTACCTGAAAATAATGTTCCCATATAGGGTGAGCCACAGCCCAGTAGAAATATACTAAACGATTATGAATAATGACTAAAAGATTAACAGTTGATAGATGGCCATCTCTTTTACATTCTTTCATAACATAATACAATTCCAAGGCGTTTAGGTCTATATTTCCTTTCACTTGCCATATCATAACCTTGGCTCAAACATCTCACATGAGACAAGCACTCATGCCAACACATTTCACTTCAACAAATATAAACATAATCATATTCATACTTTCCGGGACAAGCATATCGCTCTGTCCATACATTTCTAGATAAGCATACATGCTCTATCTCGGAGTTCATCCTATCTCCTCCCAATAACATCCGGTTTAGAGGTCCATCCCCTATCTTCCCCTAAACCGCGGAGTACATCCCCTATCTCCTCCAACACAACACAATGTATATAAACAACAATTATACACATCACATAACAATACATGAAATCAATGTATTCTATTCATCGTTATAATTCATAACATAACAACCCTTAGGTTCCAATTTCACTAATGTTTCAACATTAATTCCATGTTTCTATACCAAACATGCTTCTAGGTTTATTATAGACAAAACCCCAAACTTTTATAAAATTACACAATGGCCCAAAGTTTCCCAAAATTTCACAACAACTACCAACATATCAAAATGCTAAAATTTAAAGACAAGACCCATAAAAAGGAGTAGGATATCCCTACCTCAAAAGATGAGCTCCAAGGAGAAGAACCCAAAACCAAAATGCTCCAAACACCAAACTATTCGGATCAAAATGACGCCCTCGACGATCAACACCCTTTTTGTGAAGACAAAAGGTGGACAACACACTCTAGCTAGATCAACACTTAGAGAGAAGTTATGGTTTTTTGGTGAGAAGCTCGAAAATGGTGTTTTGATAAAGTAGAGAAAGAAGATAAGTCAAAAGTGATTTAAAATGCCGGTCCACTCGGTTATCTGACGGCAGTCCGCTCGGCGTAGGACTCTCGCTCGGCGTAAAGACTATAAACGAGTTCGCTCGGCGCAACATTGTCCGCTCGAGCTCCAAGACACAAACACAAAGTTCGTCCGCTCGAGCGTAGATCCCAGCCCGCTCGAGCGCAGGTCTCCCCCTCCCAGAACTCTCACCAAAAACATACTATGCGCTCGAGCGCTAAGGACCCTTCGGCGCTTAAACCACACTTGCGAAGTTTTGCGGGTGCACGAAATCTTGAAAGGGTGCATTCTCGCTCGGCGCCAAAACCTCCTCGGCGTACAAGCAACAACAACCCATCCGCTCGTGCGCAAACGTGTCCGCTCGGCGGACGATCGCTTTGGGCAACTAGACTTGGTTCTAAAGCTTAACCAACCTGTGACAAACCTGCCCAACACATCCTGTAACTCAAAAACAAAGCAAGAAAGGACGTAAATAAGACAGTACTCAATTACCAACATCCACGGACACATGTCCGGACCACTATACAACAAGGGGTAAACCCGGGACCGCTATAGTTATCATCGGATGATCAGCCCAAAAAATATTAGTAATCATCTCATCTACATCCAGCTGAATGACATATTAAAAATATGGATTTCCTATCACTTGCTGCTAGAAATATCTTAACAAATTCCCTACTTCACAATATTGCAAGTTTCGCTGTCGTTTTGCATATAAGTAGGTTTTCTGATCCTCCCGCGTGAACCCTACAAATTCCTTCCCTCCTGCTATAGCACTAATAAGATCATGTGAAGCCTTAAGAGATATTCCAATCTCATCAGCTATATAAATATTTATACATTGAGCATGACATACCTTTCTTTGAGATGGTATCAAATGAGTACATTGAGGAAGATGCAAAAGGTGATTGTGGTTGTTATCAAACTTTGACACAATCCACTTCGATAAGTCCCACTTAAAAGATATATGCATGAATGCTTTACAATTTGTTCTTGTCTCACTTCGAGGATTTTTTTTTTATCATCGTGTACCATTTATGTTTTCCCCTCTCTCCCTCCTTACAATAAACAAACTTTCTACTAGTCATAACACCATCTTTCTTCCTTTTGTTACAATAATCTCTTCTAATACTAAACCTCACAATTCTTCTGTGTTCATTATAAAACTCATATGCAATATCTTTTAATGGAAACTCCATACCAAGATATGGTGATTTATCCTTGGCTAACTCTCCCATTTCTTCAATAGATCCCTCAAGTCCACCATCATCCATTATACCATCGTCCATTTCAACACTAACAAATATGGAAAAAAGAAATTAATGAAACAAGAATCTGAGCAAAAAAGTTATTAATTAATTTTAAAAGTTAAGTAATTAAACAATTCAGTTAAATCAATTAATAATGTAAATTAATCAAAAGGATAGGAGAGAGGAAAAAAAAGATGTGTAATTTGTACAGTAACAGTGACAGTGAAAATTTATTGTGTCCAAATAGATTATAATATATAATTGCAAAATTATATTAAAATTGGTATATTATATACTATAATGAATCTTTTGGCAGACACGCTTAAAGATGTCAATCATATGCCCTCTTATTATATAAATTTTTGATATATGTTTCATATTTTTGTCACAAATGTTATGTCATTTTTTTATTGAGTTATGACAATTTATAATTAAAAAAAATTAAATTTGCATTTTATAGTAAGGCTATAGATTTTTTTATTGAAACTTTTTTTAGACCATAAAATGCATAACATTATTATGAAAATACATAACATTGTTATAAAAATGTGTAACATTTCCACAAAAATACATAACATTGCTATAAAAAAAAAATTATGAATTACAAATTATCGTAACTCCTTAAAAAAATTATATAATATTTATACAAAAATACATAACATGTACAAAACAAATTACATAATAAAGAAATTTTCTTATAATATACAATTGTGTTTCTCAATCCATTCACAAAAAACAAACCAAAGCATTATACTTGTTGAACCCACTAACACACTGTACAAAATAAAATACAAAACATATATACATATATAATATATATATATATAGATACACATACCAGTTTGTTGAACAATAATAGTCTATAAATCCGGCAAAAGGACGGTGAAGCAAAGACAAAGAACACTGTTCAATCTGTTTGAGAGAAGACAAAGAAAAATAAATAAATAAAAAAAACTTTTCTACTCCACGTAAAGTAGAGATGTTTTGCTTGAAGGGGTAGAGAAGACAGCGGCGTCCAGCTAGGTTGATTGTTTTGTTATAATAAAAGAAGAATTAATGAAACCCTTACACACACACACACACACACACACACACACACACATGTATATAAACGGTGCCGTTTCAATTCACAGCAGGCATGGCAGGGAGTTATCCACAGCAGGGACCCCGCGTCTTTTGTAGTTTAGACTCTTTTGCATATTTATGATTAATAAAAAATTGAACTCACAATCATCGATTGTAATTTATATAGATAGAGTTTATAGATGTGCAGATGGTTTGCGAATTGGACTTTTCTTTTAAAATTTTATTTTAAAGCTTTTTATTTTTTATTTTTTAAATATTCTTTTTGGGCCTTTTCCCTCCATTTTTTAAATATTATGTTAAGCCGTAAAATTACACATTTCTTATCATAAAATCTTTATTTTTTAAATGATTTATCTCAAATAAAATACAGCTTATCTATCAAATTTATTTCCAGAAGAAAATAGACCATAAGCATAGGACATAATAAGTTAATTGACTCACATTCACTTCGCAAAAAAGGTATAAGCTAAACAATGTATATAGATACAAGCGGGTGAGTGTGGCTATGGGTAAAACTCATGACCCGCACGCAATCTGCAAAACAAAAAAAAATCCTAACCCACATCCGACCCTAACGTTTATGTGAAACCACCTAAATAGCTACGGGTGGTTTAGGTTGGGCGGTTTTCACAGTTCTAATAACCCCATACCTAGCCCTACTTCTATGAGTCACATTTATCAGAAAATTAATCATCTTGTTTGGTTTTAATTTTTTAAAAATTAAAGTAGGGTTTGATTTAATCTTAGCATCATAATTTCAATCAAAAATTTCAAAATCATTTTCAAAACTCATAACTAAACATTTAATTCAAAATTCTATTTTTGAAACCAAAAAAAAATAGTTTTTTACTTTGTTCTGTAAAATTATTTTTATTTTTTTGAAAAAACATATTTTATTATTTTTTTAAGTATTAGCCAAATAATTTATTATGATTTAAATATATATGGGCGATCCAAAATTTTTTGAAATTTAAAAAAAAATTAAAAAATTAAAAATATTTAAAAATAAAGTAAATATTTAAAATAAAAAATGAGAAACTATCTAAAATAAAAATAATTAAAATTTTAAATTTATAAATATTTAAAATATTTTAAAAAATATAGCGCACAAATGTAGTAAATACAGTGCACGTTAAAAAAATTTAATATTACAATAAAAAATATTTAACCTAAAAAAATAAAATTAAGGAAATTTTTAAATAAATAAATCCAAAACAATTTCAAAATACAACTGGAAACTCATTTGAAAATTCATAATCAGACAAGTTTTCTCTTTTCAAAAACTCATAACTCAAAACACAATTCTACACTCAAATCATGATTTTAAAATTAAACCAAGCGGAACCTAAGTTTTCTATTTTTTATTTTTTGTCAATTTTTTTAATATTTTAAGATTTTTTTTTTACTTTTAGATATATTTAATATGAATACAATTAAATATTATAATATTTGTAAGAAAAACCTTAAGAAATTCATTAAATACTAAAAATATAAAAAATATATAAAAATTCAATACATTTTCATATTCTTGTATATTTATTGATATTTTAAAATATTTTTTTAACAAATATTTTACTTTTTAGATACATGTAGGTTAAGTGCATCTGAAAAGCAAAAAGAAAAGGCTTAAAATACTAAAAAAATTCACTAAAAACAAAAAACGAAAACTGAAAACTAAAGACTAAATTTTCAAAAAAATTGAATTCTAAAACTTGAGACTAAACAAGGTGAATAAGATTTTTTTCAAAGAAAGAATTAATAATATAAGGGAGATTTAGCTACAGTTTCCCTATTATAACGTTTAGTAGTTTAAGGATATAAGAAAAAAGTTTTTTAGTTCAAGACCTCTAAGACTTCCAACGCCGTTTTCAGACCAAACTACCCCTAGCACTAATAGTTTGTTATGCTATCTTTGGAATGATTTAAAAAATTTTAAATTCAATAATTTTTTATTTACACATTTGTTTTTCATAAAATTTATATATTTAGAATTCTCTCATTAAGATTTATTAAACAAGATCCATAATGAATATGAAATTCAAAAAAATAAAAAATAAAATAAAATTTCGCTTACCCAAGTTAGAGAAATTTCACTAAAATCAATTAAATGTCAATTAAATGTCACTATAATTGATTTTAAGTTTCACTAACAATATTGATTAGAGAAAATTTTAAATTGTTTATTTTCTCTCATAAAAATTTCTAAATTACTTATTTTCTCTTAGAAAATTTTTTGAAATTTTTGAATTGCTTATTTTCTTTTAGAAAAATTTCAAAATTATTTATTTTTTCTCAGAGAAATTTCATAATTGCTCAGAGAAATTTGTGAATTGCTTATTTTTTATTAGAGAAATTTCATAAATTGGACAATTGAGCAGTTAGTGAAATTTCTTTGACTTTTAGTCAGAAAACTCAGTGAATTTTTTTTTTTTTTTTAATTTCATATTGATAGATTTTGGCTAGACGATTCCAAAAATATAAATTTTACAAAATACAAAGTTTAAGATCAAAAGCTATTAAATTTTAAAGTTTTGAAACACATTCCAAAATACAACTTATCTACAGTGAAGAGATAAGGCGATGGAATTTCATAATACCTGATGGAGATTTAGCTACATGTCAGGATCTAAACCCGTCCCTATGGGTTTAGCATTATAACCGACCAGTAATCATAGATTACCTACGGCCTCCATACAATTAATCTCTTAATATAAAAGTTTAAAATGACATAAAAATTATCCATTGAGCTGCGCGTATATGTAGAGCATTAGTATAATAAGCAACATTTGTTCCAAAAGTACATTTATCACAATTGCATAAAATTCATGTCTTGCAAATATACAACCCCAACAAAACATTATCACAAAACCACTGAAACAAACAAAAGGGGTTCCACTAATATGGCTCCACCTGAGCCTGATGACTTCACTCGAAAGCTCCTCAAAAGGCAGACCTAGGGTAGACTCGAGGCTTTCTAACTTTGATGTTCAGCTTGCTCACCTACTTATATATATAAATAAATAATGAGCTAGAGCCCAGTGAGTAATAACAGAATAAAGAGGTTAAATGAATAAAGCTCAATAATATTTTCAAACCAAAATTTCATTTCATCATCAAGATCTTTCAATATCGTTTTATGTGGTACATCCATTAAAGTGACAACATTCTAGTAACAGACCATACTAGAGATCTCTCTATGTCAATCAATCCAAAAGCCATGGCATTGTTACCCCCAGGCGAGGGCTTACATTCGATGGATGCCACAAAACCATTTCAAAATAGAACTTCATTCATTATAAGAAAATAACGTTTTCAATAGGCCATGCTATCAATTATCAAATCATTTCAAATAATTCGTTCAATTAATCACATATCCATTTCGATAGCAATAACATTTTCGAAAGTAAAGATAATTTGAACATATCTTTATAAAGTTATTACTCATAGTGGTTTGTGGTGTCACTAAGCCTAAGACGCCCACTTTAAAAAAATAAAATAAAGCACAATGAAACTCCATTTCATTTTAATTCAATTATATTTATGTGTTTCTAACTCATTCTATGATTATATGAGTCCAAATGGTGCCTAAGAACACTTGGAGTGGCATGAGGATGCAAATATGCACTTAAAAGAGTTTATCAAAATTTGCTGAAAATAGGGTCTCCGCTCAAGTGTAATGTGACAATCCCAACCCATGATTAATGTTAATCTATGATTTAACATGCCTAATAAATGATCAGATTTTGAATTAATTGCATATATGTTGCATTATTTGAGTTTTTATCTGCTCATTGTAGACATATCCGTTTGAATTTCTGTTCTGTTCTATTCTGTAAATCGAAGGCCTTATTGGCATCCGATCGCAAAATTGACTTGAATTATGTGCTAGTTAGAATTTTTAGAATTTTGTAGTAGGTTGAATTGAAATTCGATTTGGAACCAAATAATTAGAATAAATGATCTCACTTAGTTGTTCTTAACTTAACTTAATTAATTTTCCTAAGTAAGCCCACTTAAAGCCACTACCATACATTTTATACTTCCTTTCCTCATCCTTTGAGCTCAAAAACGTAGAGACAAAGAGAGTAAGTGAGAGTTATGATCAAACAAAGGAAACACTAGAGAGTAAAAGGAATTAGCTTTGGATTTAAAGATTTGGTATGGGATTTTAGTGAATTCACCATTTGGAGCTAGATTGGAGAACTAAGGTAAGAATTCAACCCTTTGGTTGTGTACTTAAAATGGCTAATGCAAGAATTTAAAAGAATATAAAGATTCAAGTCATGATTTAAGCTAAGGAAGATGAATATACAAAGAATTCAACCATGCATGCATAATTCACTAAGATTTGTAAGTTGTTCCTTAAGAATTTCCACATGCATGTCCATATTTTAGTTTTGGCCAAGGACTTCATCATGTTTATTATCTAAGTGTCCCATTTGATCATGTTTTGGGAGCTATGAACTCAAGTGAATACATGAATGTTATGTTCACTTCATGTTCTCACATTTCAAGTTGAATTTTTGCACAATTGATTTAGTTTTTGGCTTTGATTTTGTGAATTGATCTTCATTTCATATTATTATACAAGTTTCTAAATGTTTCCTTAAGTTTTTGGCCCAAAGGAACTAAATTTGTAGCTTTGAAGTTGAATTTGGGAGCTCGGAGGTAAATCTAGAAATTTCAAAATTCAGCCTCTTTGCTCGAGCGTCAGATCCTGCGCTCGAGCGGGCACCTTTGTTTTTGCATCTCCGCTAGAGCAACCAAAAGTTCGCTCGAGTGTGAAATGCATGCTCCCAGAAGTTTCATGTTTTTGTGGACTGCTAGAGCAGCGAGAGTTGCGCTCGAGTGGGGAAATGAGTCTTACGCTCGAGCGACCATCGAGTATCCGTCAAGCATGAAAATCGCATAACCAGTACTTTTTCAAAGCTTGCAGAACGCTCGAGCAGAGGAAGTTGCGCTCGAGCATCCCCTCATATCTTGTATGTCCACTGGGGCGAAGAAAGCTACGCTCGAGCGGGGACCCAATTTTCAAAAATTTGACCAAGTGTTTTCCAATGCATTTTGGTATTCTCATTGCATCCTAGGCATTCGTAAGCCAAGATTAAGACATTATAATGAGCATAAAATGTAGAAATACACTAAGAACAGAACAAAATGAGTCAGATATATTCCAGCGTGTGTTTCAAATGTGTATTTGTTATGTGTTGATGTAGGTCACGTACCGTAAACCGTTTGATTAGTCTGCTCTGTCTATCTACACCCGAAGCCAACTGTAAGTAATAACTTAGTAAAGGTATATTCAATTTTATTCATTTTCTATATGATGAATTAAGATCTGTTTTCTGAAATGATATGTTCTGTACAATGAATGATTGTCCAATTTCTGACAATGTATTCGTGGCATTTTTAGCATCATGTGATATTTGTTAGCTGTTACCTGGTATTGGAGGTTCCATTATGGAACTTAATATGTCTGCACTCTGTTACCCATACCGGAGGCTCCATCATGGGGCTCAGACATCTGTTACTCGGATCCGAAGGTTCCTTTATGGAATTGGTTACTCATAACCACCATCTGTTCTGTATCTGTTTTGGTAGCGCTAATGGATGTACCACGTATGATTTAGCACGAACTCTAATTTCTATGTATGATTTGGACATGATTATAAATATGGATCTGCTTCTGTTTCTAAAATAAATACGAATCTATCTTTTGGAGTTGATATGGATCATCATTCATGGAAACCCTTTGCTTTGTTATTATTCACTGAGCTTCCGCTCATTATTTATATTATGTATGTAGGTGACTAGGCATGTGATCAGGGCCAAAGTTAATAGCCTGGGATTCTGTTTTGTCAGCCACCCTTTGTACCTCTCGAGGAGGTTTCGAAACAAGTCAAGTCATGCGGCCATGTCCTTTGAACATTTAACACTTTGTTTTCTCTTGTTAAATGAACAGTTTGTTATTGGTTATGTGTACATGGGATGGCGTATGATTACTGTACTTATGTGATGCCATAAGTATGCTTATAAAATTTAAAATTATATTGTCCCATGTATGTCTACACAACTCAATGGATGTTGTATTTTGTATATTTGTTTCCGCAACCCCTTGATTATACATTATTTTGTTCAGAGGTCTTTGGTAATCCAAGGATTACTGGCCGGTTACGATGCTAAACCTATAGGGGCGGGTTTGGATCGTGACACGTAACTTCCTTTGCTCGAGCGGAGGTTCAAAAACAAAGGTGGTCGTTTGAGCGTAGCTTCTGTCGCTCGAGCGATCTATAAACTTGGCAAAAGTACTAGTTGCATGAAATTCCCGCTTGACGGTCGCTCGAGCAGAAGATTGAGTAAAAAGGGTCCTCGCTCGAGCGCCACTTTGGTCGCTCGAGCGATCTGTAAAACTTGATAAAACTTCTGGGAGCACGACTTACACGCTCGACTTATACGCTCGAGCAGACAACACAAATTTTGGAATTTCCAGAACTGTGTTTGAGCTTCAAATTTGGCAGTCAAAGGTTCCAAACTCATGTTTTAGGTATAAAAGCATGGAAAAACATTACAAAACATGGGAATATAGTTAATTTGAAATCAATTACTCAAATTCATGGATCAAATTCCCAAAATTTAGCTTAAACTATGGAGTTAAAACCATGCAAGAGAAGAACTCTTTAATCTCTTTGCAAAACTTGACCAAATGGCATGAAAAGTGTAAGAACATGAAAAACTCTTCAAATAGATATGTAAGGGCTCCATGCATGTAGAGAATTTCATGGAATTCAAACTCAAATTGGTGATTCATGCATGCATGTATGCAATCATGCTCAATTCTTCCATAACCAAGATGATCCTAGCATAGACCTTCTAAATTCATACAAGTGACCTCATAACTTGGTGCATTCATTTCTTATATGGATTATCTACAAAAATTGAGTGTGGTTCCCATACCTAGAGTTTAAATTCAAGTGCAATCCTAGCTCAAATCTTCAAGTCTTCCACCAATTCTTTACAAATTCTCCTTTCTCTCTCTAAGGTGTTGAGTTCGTAGCTTCCTTCCTTCAAAATCTCAGCTCAAATGTTGTATATGTGAGTTCATAAGCTTAATGGACCTATTTATATGATATGATTAGCTTAGCCTAATCAAGGTTGATTAATGTTAATTAGCTAGGCTCAATTCTAATTAATTTCAATCAGTTTATTCTAATTATTTTGATCTAAATAAATTTTCAATTAAAGTTGCCATAAAATTCTAAATATTTTAATTAGTCTATTACGCTAATCAATTTCTGTTTCTGAAGCCATCTAGGCTCTCAATTTCTGTCTTTAAATGGTCAATTCGAATAAATATTCTATGTACTAACAGATAATTACAAAACTAAATATGTAATCACATAAATAAACATACAACCATGCAATTAGGTTTATTAAAATAACATAATCTAATAGTTCGGAAGTC
Organism: Camellia lanceoleosa; assembly: GCA_025200525.1. Lineage (NCBI taxonomy): Eukaryota > Viridiplantae > Streptophyta > Magnoliopsida > Ericales > Theaceae > Camellia > Camellia lanceoleosa. The sequence continues at coordinate 172,612,457 of CM045761.1, read as the reverse complement.
GGGGTCGTCACACTACAGTTCCCTTATTATAACGTTTAGTAGTTTAAGGATATAAGAAAGAAAAAATTTAGTTCAAGTCCTCTAAGACTTCCAATGCCATTTTCAGACCAAAGCACCCCCAGCACTAATAGTTTGTTATGCTATCTTTGGAATGATTTAAAAAATTTAAAATTCAATAATTTTTTATTTACATATCTGTGTTTTATAAAATTTATATTTTTAGAATTTTCTCATTAAGATTTATCAAACAAGATCTTTGATGAATATGAAATTTAAAAAAAATAATAATAAAACTTCACTTACCCAAGTCAGAGAAATTTCACTAAAATCAGTTAAATGTCACTATAATTGATTTTAAGCTTCGGTAACAATATTGCTTAGAGAAAATTTTAAATTGTTTATTTTCTCTCGAAATTTTTTTTGAATTGCTTATTTTCTCTTAGAGAAATTTCTGAAATTTTTGAATTGCTTATTTTTTCTTAGAAAAATTTCAAAATTGTTTATTTTCTCTCAGAGAAATTTCATAATTGCTTAGAGAAATTTGTGAATTGCTTATTTTTTCTTAGAGAAATTTTAGAAATTGGACAATTGAGAAGTCAGTGAAATTTCTTTGACTTTTAGTCAAAAAACTTCGTGAAATTTTTTCTTACTTTTCAAAATTTCATATTGATAGATCTTGACTAGATGATTCGAAAAATGTAAATTTTAGAAAATACAAAATTTCAGATCAAAGACTAATAAATTTTAAAGTTTTGAAACACATTCCAAAATACAACTTATCTATAGTAAAGAGAGAACGTGATGGAATTTCATAATACCTGATGGGCATGGCTCAAGAAGGCCTAACCCACGGTTGTTTTGGGTTACCCAAACAGTCACTTGGTTGAGGCCCAACAAACAGGCTCGATACCAAGCCTAATAGGGAACTCACAGTGGCCAAGCCCAAACACTAGTTGGACATGTGTCAGGTAGGGAGCTCGCTACGTAATAGAAAAAAATCCTATAGAGTTATTGTACTCATACGCCGAGCATTGAATGAGACTGGCAATACATTAAATGCAACAAGACCTTTCGCTCTAGGACGGGATGAAACCATCATACCCGACGGTGAGTAGATGGCAGACTTTTGGCCAATATGACAGCATGAATGGGCAATAAAATGGTTAATAAGAGATATAAGGAAGATTTGAGGAACGTTTTAGGGACAAGTAATTTCTCTCTCTCTCTCTCTCTCTCTCTCTCTCTCTTTCTCTCTCTCTCATCTAATTTGATTGTCAAAGGGTTCACTGGAAGGAACCACCTTCATTTCGAAACCTTCATACTAGACTTGTTGCAAGTACCTGACTAAAGGAACAAATGACAGTCAACTCGTGGAGCACGTGGATTGGTTCGATTCATATCTTGCCGATCAAACAACATTATCAGTTGACGTCGTTTGTGGGAACTATACTCTGGTTGACTGTTGTGTTCATTGTCGCCGGAAGCGCTTCCACCATAACCCACCTTTTACATCGGAGTGAATGATTACAATGAGATCCATGGCTTCGCAGCACAATGCTGACAGCCCTCAAGTTGAGTTCTCCAACCTAAACCACTCACCTTCATATTTCACAGAACTCCCTAACAGCATGAACAGCTTGGTCGAGCAAAACCAAGCCCTGATCAACGCCTTGCTTCAGAGTGGTCTCTCTGTTTCTTTCCCTCCGCCGCCACAGGACATTTCTTTAAGCCAAGACCAAATTCAAAACCACTACCCATATCAACCACATATTTCCCAAGGACCTCTTCTTCTACCATTTGCCCCACAAGCTCAACCATCGAACTTGGAAGGCCTACGTCCTTATCCTATCGGCTAGCAGCTTCGTTAGGAGAAGCTTCAACCCTTCCATAACCGTTATATGCTACATCATGTTTCCATCCCTAAAGGAGAGGCTAGTAGTGTTCAACCTCCACTTCATGCTAGAAGACACAATGTTTCCTGTTTGGGTTATAGCGATCCCGGTTTTCCCTTCCTTTGTTTATTGTGTTTCGGACTTGGTTCTATGGTTATGTTGTTGTCGTATTCTCATTTTCATCCTTTACTCTTGTATTTGAGTCTTGGGTTGTGTTGGGCAGGTTTGAAATAGGTTGGTTTTGTTTAGAAATCAAAGGTCGATGCCCAGTTTTTGGCCTTTACGCTCGAGCGGGGATTTTGACGCTCGAGCGAGCCCTTTGTTGTTACTTCTTCACTCGAGCGAGAATTTGGATGCTCGAGCGTGAATATCCATCTCCCAATATTTTTCTCTACAGGTTATCGAACGCTCGAGCGGGCCCTTTTGGTTTTGTTCCTCCGCTCGAGCGGGGAATCTGACGCTCGAGCGAGGACCTTGGTCTGTAAAACTTATGGAAGTGTGCATCCGGCTTTCGGCGCTTTTGATCTTTCGGCGTGAGTCGTCTGTCGGCCTTTCGAGTGGGGATCTGATATATCAGTCCGAAGTTTGACTTTTTGGATCACTTTTTCAACTCCTTTTCTCTCTCTTACTTTTCAAAACCTCCATTGGAGAGCACCCCACTCTAAAACTCCAACTTCTCTCTAGGGTTTGATCTAGTAGAATTGATTTTCTAACTTTGGGCCTTTGTAAAAAGCGTGGAGCTTGTGGAGGGCTACATTTTGATCCGAAAATATTGGGGTTTGGAGCACTTTCAAATTTCTTCATCTTCTTCTTTGAGCTCCGAATTTGAGGTAGGGATAACTACTCATTTTTATGGTCTTTAACATAAACTATTGGTCATTTTGATGTAATGTTGAAGTTGGGTAATTTTGGTGTTAAGGTTTCAAAATGAATAAAGAGGGGTTTTGTTATTTGAGTCATATATGTGTATCTTGGGTCTTAAAATGATGGTCTTGATGTTGTTGATGATATATGAGACCTTTGGGCCATTGTAGAGAAAAGGGGGAGAAAGCCCTAAATTGTTGTATGAATTAATTTATATAATTAATTTGGGAATGTTATGGAAATATGGAATTGAGTTGGAAATAATGAAATTGGCTCATTATAAGAGGGAATGGTGGAGTTGGATTTACAAATCACTCACCTTTGAAATAGTTGTCAAAGTATCTGTTGATGCATTTATTATCTGTTTAGAAATAAATTGCTTTGGGCTATCGGTGGTGGATAGTCTTGAATGCTGTAGACCTTGCATGATGATTAGGTGAATTAAAACTAATCAATTGAATATGTCATTGAATGTGACGGTTGGAATAATACATTAAATTTATGTATTGATTGATTATGTATATGATATGTGTTTATATATATTGTGTTGTGTGGGAGGAGATAGGGGATGTACTCCACGGTTTAGGAGGAAATAGGGGATGGACTCCTAAACTGGATATTATTTGGGAGGAGATAGGGGATGGACTCCGTTGATACAACAAATATGTGTATCTATTGAAGTGTTGATATAGCAAATATGTGTATCTATTGTGAAGTATAGAAGTGTTTTATGTGATATTGATACAGCAAATATGTGTATCCATTATGAAGTATGGAAATATTGTTGATATGAGCTGTGGTCTCATGGGAATTGTTTGGCCAGGTTCAGAGCCATATTTATGAATTGAAAATCGGTTAAGTAAAGTAAAGAGAAATGAAACATGGACATATTTGTCATGTAATTGAAATAGGTTATGAATTGATTTATGTGAGTTAAACATTTATCAAATGCTAATATTTTAGTTTTTGCTCACATTATGTTTAGCATATCTCTACTGGGCGTTGGTTCACCCTATATGGGACATCATTTTCAGGTACAGGTGTTATGCCACCTTCAAGGACGTAGCTTAGGAGGCTTGAGGTTGTTAGACTTTTTGTTTTTTTTTTTTTGGTTGTATTACATGTATATCAAGCCAAGGGCTTATTTTGTGTAGAGTTAGTACTCTCCTTTTTGTAACCAAGTGTTGACTTGGAAAGTTGTAAGCCTATAGGGCATTTACTTTTGTTGTCAACATGTAATACCTTTTGTAAGAATACTCTGATGATTGTAATATGAAATCTCTTTTCTTTATCATGAATGTATGATATTATGGGTTTATTTTGAGGGCGTTACAGGACGAGGAGCTGCAAGCCATGAAACTCCAACTTCAAGGGGTTATGAAGACCATATAGAACAAACCTTCCTCTACTGCCAACTCCCCTTTACCACGTCTATTAGAGATAAACCTCTACTCCGTAAGTTTAAAATATCGTCGATCGAGACCTTCGACAATATGAATGATCTGGTCAACCACTTGGAAGCATACAAGATGCTCATGATCCTTCATGCTTTCCTTAACGAGATCATGTGTCAGGCCTTCCCTGTTATCCTTAAGGGTTAGCACACGCGCAGCTTTGGTTTAGTTAGCTCTAGCCGAACTCGGTCACTTCTTTTAATCAGCTAAGCGAGTCTTTCTTGAGCCATTTCATTGGGGCTCAGCGTCAGTGACGCCCAATGACTCAGCTACTAAATATTCGACAAACGGGAAGAGAGTCACTACGTAACTTTGTGACTCGCTTCAATTTAGAAGCTTTATGGATCGAGGAGAACGATGACAAGGTCATTTTAACAGCCTTCATGGCCAGATTGTGCCCATTAGACTTCCTTTTTTCCCTCTCCAAAAATCCTCCAACGACGATGGCCATCCTCCTCGCCAAAGCCTAGAAATAAATGAACGCTGAAGACTCTTGGCCGCTCACCAAGATTCTACGCCTAAACCCCCATAATCCAAAGACAAGAGAAAAGAGCCCAAGCACAGACACTCCCAATACATTCATGACCCCTTCAATATTCTGACCAACCCCTACGCTCTGACCGATCGGCTTCTCCTCGTCCATCCGTTAGTTTCGATCAGCACTCCCTCTTAACTCACCCATCGAGCAAGTCCTAAACCAAATCCAACAAGACTATAACCTAAAATGGCCCCAACCTTCAAAGTCTCCCTCTATTTGACGGGACCATTCCAAATATTGTCGCTTCTGCTGAGACCATTGCCATAACATGGAGTAGTGCATCAATCTTAAGGATTAGGTTGAAGAACTGATTCGTCAGAGACGATTAACTTGGTTCACCACACCTTGGCCACACTAAAAAGCCAAGGCCAATCCCCCAAGGTGAAACAACAAATGCATTCCGCCAAGGCAAGCCGACCAGCCTACGCCGAATGATGATAGAGCTCCACAATAACCGCGAGCTCAAGGAGGACCCGCACCCCCACTGGAAAAAATCAGGGTTATTGTAGGCGGACTTGCGTGCGGTGGACCAGCTCGATTGGCATAGCATACCGAGATTCAAAAGATCAGACAAAAGTTGGACAAGGAAGTGATGACGGTCGACCGACCCCACAAGCAGCCTAAACAGTGGTCAGAGTTGATCACCTTCATGAACGTAAACTGTACTAGAGTCCAGTACCCTCACGACGACCCATTGGTGTAGACACCCCATTTTTGACCATCCTCAAGACTTGGACGTCACCGCTTGAACACTCGGTGATCATCCATGTGTGTGTTCGTTTGGAGTTCCCGGAGTTCTCGGCTCGCGCGCCTTGCCTCAGGACCTCCGAACTTGACCGTTTTGTGTTTGGTTTTGCACCAAACACTTGTGTGTTGCCTTGGAAGGGCAGGGAATGCCTTGTGAGGCATCCCTACACACCACCGGCTGGGGCTAGAGGCCACCGGCTGGCTAGAGTTGCCACCGGCACTTTATTGTGCCGGTCGGCACTCTTTTGTGCCGGTCGGCACTCAATTTTGTCAAAATGACATTTTCGCGGCGGGCATTGTGCACTTGCTTTTCGAGATATTTTTAGACACTGTGTGCAATTATTTCCTCCATGCGTGTATGGAGGGATGAGCCCTTGGTTGCTTAGCTTGTAAGTCTTACAAGTTCTATAAGAGGAAGGCTCTTCTTCTTGGCTTAGGGTTGGGATTACTTGAGAGGTTTTCACCATTTTAGAGAGAGAAGCTCTGGTTTAGGTTAGAGAATATATATCTATCCTATATCTATCATTCTCTTGTTAAACTAGGTGTTTTGTGCCTTACTTTTGCACACTAGCACCTAGTGCTTCACCTTTCTCTTGGGACAGAGGTTCTAGAGGTTGGTTTTTGGTGATTCTTGGCTGATTTTGAGCTCAAAGAAGCCACAACACCAAGCTTTGTGAAGAGGTCTACAAGGGTGAGCCACTAGTTCTCTTTTTCCCCATTTTTGTACCTTGTTTTTACTTGGTTTAAAATAGTTTTTGAGCTTAGTGTTTGGCACAAAAAAGTTCTGTTTTTTAACCCTCTTTGTTGTATATTAAGAGTGTTTAGTGGTTTGGGTAGGTTTGACCGCCCTTAGGCCTTGAAAAGGGCACTTTTTGTGCTATCTTGTGAGAGATCCGAGATTTTGGTGATAGGATCTCTTCACCACTGAAATCTTGAGGGATTTCAGTGGTGAAGAGCATGCCTTGAAGTCTCAAGAAGGAGAGGGCCACCCCCTCTCCTTGGTGTCCTTGAAAAGGGCAAGTTTTGGCTTCCAAAGGAGTACCATGTTTGAGTGTGTGTTGAGCATGCCTTGGTTGTCTTTCATGCTTATATTGCCATGATATAACATGTTTTCAAGTTGGTTTTGGTCTCCTATGCATGCTTAGTATAGTTGCCTTGTAATGCCTCTTTATGTCTTAACATGCTTAGGTGGTATGCCTTCATTTCTAGCATGTTTTAGACTTGTGTTTGTGAAGATTTTGTACTCATATTACCATGTTTTAGGTCTGTCCATAAGTATTTTGGTCAATCTTGGCATGTTTAATATAGCCCCTTTGCATTTGGCTTGTTGGCCTTAAGAGCATGAATGTGTAGCATGCCTTTGTTTGCATTGTTTTGATGGTTTGGAACCACCTAGCCTGCTATTTCAGTCCCCTAGAGGTGCTTGTATGTTTACATTGCATGCTTCTTTGTGACTTCTTAAGCTTGTGTTAAATGCTCCATGTTTTGGTCATGTTGCATGCCTTTGATTCCAAGCTTCTTAGATGCCATCTAAGTGGTCCTTTAGGCCTATTTTGACATGCTAAAAATCTGTTTTGAGTTGTTAAGTGCATGCCATAATTGCCTTGCATAGGTGTGGTTCAAAGCCCCATTGGCTTGCCTTAAGCCTAAGACCATTTGCATGCTTTATTTGGCATGCTTTATCCCATGATTTAACATCATGTTTTTGCATGAATTTCAGAGCCTTTAATGCATGTTAGTTGTCCATGTTTGGCCTCTTTAAGTGTGCTTGAATGTTGCTTGTTTGTGCCTTGGGTTTGGTACCTTAACATGCGCATGTGTGTGTGTGTGTTTAGTCCCCAATTGTAGGCATTTTGGCTACTGATTTTAGGCCCTTTTGAGTTGCCTAATTCATGTCTAAGTCTACCATTTCATTAGTTTTCATGCTTGCCTTATATGCTTGTTTGTGTGCTTGCATAAATGCATTGCATTGTCCATCTTGCATCCTAGATAACATGCTTAGGATTGCACCACATTGACATGCATGCCAAGCCTCTTGAAGTGAGTTTGATAGAGGTTTGGCACCCTTTTGTGCCTATGTGTTTTGCATGCATTTGAAAGTGAAGTTGCATTCTTGGTTCTTAGGGCCATCATGCATGAAAATGCGCGATTGGTGGTCTGGGAACCGAGGCACATGCCCCCTTGAGTCAATAACATGATAGGGAGTGTGTTTGGTGCATAAATGGCTTGAATTGCATTGCCTTGCATGTTGTTTCCCTCTGCTGCTGTGAGTTGCAGGTTCTGCAGGAATTTTGTGCCGACCGGCACTATTTAGTGCCGACCGGCAGTCAATCGGCAGCCGATGAGTTAATTGATGCGGTGGCCTCCTCCTGCCGGTGGTGCTCGCCTCACCGGTGGTACTCCCGGTGCTCGAGAGGCACTCACAGGATTTTGGTAATTTTCTGAAGAGGAGAGCAGGGAAAACAGAGGCAATCCGTGCATGGCGGTCTTGATTGAAGCGATCCGTATGCGCTTTTGGCCCTCATCCCGAGGCGATTTACTGTTTAATTAGATTAATTAATTTATTTAATTAATTTAGTTGATTTGTAATATTTAATTAGCTAGGGTAGTTAATTATTTATTGATTCAGATTATTATTTTGGTCCCTCCGAGCGAGGGCAAATTTGTAATAAGTGTGCATGAGTGGGTGTATGTCTTCCAAACCCCCATTTCTTTCTTCCTTTTTATTTACCCGCTTACGGTATTAGATTAGGGCATACTTATTTTAGCATACCTTATGCTTTGCATGCGTGCATCCATGCATTTGTTGACATACATTGGGCTCGGCACATCATGCAAATTGCATCGTCCTTTCAATTCCAAATTGAATACGTGGTAGTTGTTGCATTTCATGTGCCATGCTTAGGATAGCCGAGCCTGTCTAGATTACATTCCGTATGCGATGCATTAGTCACTTAACATAAACTAGGTCATGCATGTTTTGCTAACTAGTTTCTTGTTTTGGCACGGAGTACGATGTAAGTTTTATGCTTTAGCATGTCGCATGCGTGTGAATGTTAACATGACAGTATGCTTGCCATGCGGCTAAGTGCTTACATGATAAACTGTTTGAATGCCTGTGGGTGGAGGTTGGATTGCCTGAGTTGGAACAACTCGTTGAAATCCGAATTTTAGCCTACTTGCGAGTAGCAAAAACTAACACGTTTTTCGAGACAAAACGGATATGCAATGTTTATTTTCAAATTAGGCAATCTAGTCTATATTTTTGTGTTGTGCGCATCACGTAGTAAATTCTAGGCTAATAATCGGAATAAGAGCATATAATGTTTTCAAAACAAGATATCACGGTTAGTAGAGGCCGGTCTTCGGACCGGGCGAAAGGGGGTGCTCATAGCTGACCTTCCCCGATCGTACCCAAGCTCCCGAGCCAAGACCACTTTGGTGATGACGGACATGTGGCCTTCGGCACCGAGTCAGGGTTTCCTAAATTTCCCATTTTAAAAAATATTTAGGTGGCGACTCTGTAATCTGGCAAAGCAGTCCATGTTTGGTACTACTTTTTCAAAAATCTGTTTTCTCAAATGATTTGCCAGAGTTGGACTCTTTGGTTCAAGATTTAGAACCGCAACAAACAAAAAAAGGGAGTCCGAACTGTAGCGCGAGGTCCCCCGCGGACGTGTTACAATTGGTCATTTTTTATTTTCTCTCAAACCACAAATTTAGGCATGTACTTATTAATAATGGCAGCTCATCCGATATTATCTTCTCAATGCTTTCAAGCAACTCAAGATCGGGGAAGAAAAGTTATCACCCTTGAAAAATCCCTTAGTTGGTCTTACTAGAGATCGGGTAACCTTTATAGGATCCATCCATCTTCTAATCACTATTGATGAGTACCCAAGGCAAACCACGAAGATCCTCACCTTCTTGGTCGTTAACTGCCCCTCCGCCTACAATGTTATATTTGGGCGCACAACTCTCAATGCTTTCCAAGCTATGACGTCCATGTACTATCTGACAATGAAATTTATAACTGATTATGGGGTTGGCACCGTGAGGGGTGAACAGATTGTAGCTAGAGAATGTTACATCGCTTCATTAAAAGACGTGAAGATGAAGGAGGCCATGATCTTTGAGAGCCTTGACATTAGGGACGGAGAGGAATTGATCCGTGGAAAACCAGTGGAGGAATTAGTCAAAGTACCCATTAATCTCGCCGACCCAAAGAAAACGGCTAAGATTGGCAACCAGCTGGGTCCTCAAGCCAAGGCTGACCTTACAGCTCTTCCAACCAAACACAACGATGTCTTTGCTTGGACTCATGAGGACATGCTAGGCATTGATCTTTCTTTTATTACCCATCGCCTTAGAATCTAGCCCCAATTCCGACCATTCCTCCAAAAGCAGCGCATTTTCTATCTAGAGCATAACAATCTCATCGCTGCAGAAGTTGACAAACTATTGAAAGCCATATTCATAAAAAATGTGGACTATCCCAAATGGTTATCCAATATGGTCTTGGTCCGCAAAAATAATGGCAAGTGAAAACTTTGTGTCGATTATTCTGACTTCAACTGAGCTTGCCCCAAAGATAGCTATCTTCTACCCAAGATAGATCTATTAGTAGATACAACAGAAGGCCACCAAATGCTCAGTTTCATAGACGCTTTTTCAAGTTATAACTAGATCTTAATGCATGCATCCGATCAAGAGCACACATCTTTCATCACAGACAAGGGGACTTATCATTACCGTATGATGCCATTCAATCTGAAGAACGCGGGGGCCACTTACCAACGATTGGTTAATGCCATGTTCAAAAACCAGATAGGTAGGAATATGGAGGTCTGCGTTAATGATATGGTTATCAAAAGCAAGCTTGCTTCAGATCACATATCAGACCTGTGAGAGACCTTCCAGACCACGCGTGAGTACAAAATGAAGCTAAATCTAGAGAAATGTGCCTTTGGCATTGGGTCTGGCAAGTGCTTGGGTTTCATGGTTAGCCATAGAGGAATTGAGGCCAATCTAGAGAAGATCAAGGCCTTAATAGAAATGTGGTCTCCCAACATAGTCAAGGAGGTTCAACGGCTCAGTGGCAGAGTAATTGCCCTCAATCGGTTCATTTCAAGGGCAATCGACAAGTGACTCCCGTTCTTCAAAGTGCTTAGGGAGGCTTTTACTTGGAATGCCGAATGCAAAGAGGCATTCCGACAACTGAAATAGTGCATGACCAATCCTCCTCTCATCTCTCAAGCAATTTCAGGGAAGACCCTCTTCCTCTATTTAGCAGTCTCCAATACTACGGTCAGTGCTACCCTAATCAGGGAGGAAGAATCAGTCCAACGCCCAGTTTACTGCATAAGCCGAGTGCTTCGTGGGGCAGAACAAAACTATCCCTTGTTAGAGAAGATGGCTCTAGCTCTAGTCATCACCTCCAGACGACTCCGGCCATATTTTCAAGCCCATTCTATCGTGGTCCTCACCGACCAACTTTTAAAAAAAGTTATGCAGCAACCACAGTCATCTAGCAGGCTCACGTAGTGGTTTGTTGAATTGAGTTAGTATGAAATCTCCTATCAACCTCGAACAACTGTTAAAGGCCAAGTTGTTGCAGATTTTATGCTAGAGTTCACCAATCTCACCCCAAACATATTGAGGAGGTTGACCCTCATTCTTGGACTCTAAGTGTCGATGGTTCATCCAGAAAAGAAGGTAGTGGAGCTAGCTTAATCCTCACCACCCTAGAGGGTGAGGACTTCAAATGCGCCCTTCGATTCTAGTTTGACGCCAATAACAATAATGCTGAGTGTAAGGCCCTAATAGTCGGTCTCTGACTGGCCAAAGGCATTGGGGTAGACTGTCTCCAAGTGTTCAGTGATTTCTAATTGGTGGTCGGATAGATAAGTGGGAAGTTTGACGCAAAAGAAGAGAAAATGAGATCATATAGAGACATTGCTCTACCCTTCACCCCCATCTTCAATAGTTTCCACATCAAGAATATCTTACGGTCTGAGAACTTCTAAGTAGATGAAATGACCCAATTAGCCTCGGCAGACTAGTTAGACCTTAGTCACGGAGTCATAATCGAATACTTGGCTTAGCCAACAATTCCACAAGCTCAACAAGCGGTCCACCTACTTTGGAATGAGCATATCCCATGGGTACAAGACATTATCTCGTTCTTAGAGCAGTGAGTGTTGCCAGAAAATAAGAAAGAGGCCAACAAGGCCAGAGCTCAGTTGTGCAATTATGTTATCATTGAAGGTATCTTGTACAAGCGGGGATTCTCACGACCATACCTCAAGTGTCTAAATGCTGATCAAGCCACCCAGATGATGAGAGAAGTAAATGAAGGAGTTTGTGGAAACCACTCAAGGAGACGATCTGGCCATAAAATTTTCCGTATGGGTTACTTTGGGCCCATGCTCAGCCAAGACACCAACGATTTTGTGCTTAAATATGAAAAACACCAACGCTTTGCCAACATACCTCATACTCCTCTAACAAAACTGTTCACACTTAGCAGTCCCTATCCCTTTGCCAAGTGAGGAATCGACCTAATAGGTCTCTTGCCCGCTAGGAAAGGCAAAGTCAAGTTCACTGTGGTTGCCATTGACTACTTCACTAAATGGGTGGAAGTAGAGCCTCTTGCCAAGATCATCGAACGGAATACTACCAAGTTTATCTAGCAATCAATCGTGTGTCGATTCGGGATCCCTCAGGCCATTGTGTCAAATAATGGCAAACAGTTTGACAATGCCAAATTTAGGAAATCATGCAAGGAGCTCAGCATCAGGATGTGTTTTTCTTCCCCAGGCCATCCCCAAGCGAATAGGCAAGTCAAAGTCACCAAACGGTCTCTGTCGAGGATTATCAAGACCAAGTTGGAAGCTAAAAATTATGCGAAGAGCTCAGCATTAGGACATGTTTTTCTTCCCCAGGCCATCTCCAAGCGAATAGGCAAGTCGAAGTCATCAACTAGTCTCTGTTGAGGATTATCAAGACCAAGTTGGAAGCTGCTAAAGGACTTTGGGCAGAAGAGTTACTGAACGTACTTTGGGTCTATCGGAAGACAGTGAAAACCCCACTGGAGAGACCCCTTTTCATTTACCATTCGGCGTTGGGGCAGTCATCCCCATGGAGATTGGCCTACCAACCCCCCGAGTAATGCATCCAAACTCAAAATTAAACAAAAAACTGCAACGGGCTGAACTGGACTTAATTAAAGAACTACGTGAGTCAGCTACTATCAGACTGTCCTCGTACCAATAGAGGATAATCAAGCATTATAACATTAGAGTCAGGTCTAGAGAATTCACTGTGGGCGATTTAGTTTTGAGGGAGGCAACCTTGGCCACCAAAAACCAAGCCGATGGCAAGCTAGTAGCTAAGTGAGAGAGGCTTTACATTGTCAAATCGAGGCCACACTCAAGCACTTATCGTTTACAAGATATGGAAGGTAGAGAACTCCTTCACCCTTGGAATGCTAAGCATTTGAAGCGGTATTTTCAGTAAAATAAAGTATTTTTCTATCGTGTCGTTTATTTTGTTGTCTCGTTCAACTCAGATAGCTTGTTAAATTTTATCTTTTCAATACAATATATAAGCTCACCATGGCAAGACTTCGCATTAATAAAAAAGATATTCAACCTTTGTTACCTATTTTGCACATTTTGTGAGTGTTATCTCCAATTCAATAAGCCTCAACCAAACTGAGCATGAAGACCTCAGCCAATCTAAGCATGAGGGTTTAAGCCAGACTGTGTTCAGTCAGCCTCAGCCAGACTGAGCACGAAGACCTTAGCTAGACTGAGTTCATTCAGCCTCAGCCAGATTGAGAATGAAGACCTCAGATAGACTAAATTCAATTAGCCTCAGTTAGACTGAGCGTGAAGACCTCAGCCAGACTAAGTTCAATCAGCCTCAACTAGATTGAGCACGAAGACCTCAGCTAGATTGAGTTCAATCAGCCTCAACCAAACTAAGCGTAAAGACCTCAGCAAGAATGAGTTTAATCAGTCTTAGCTAGACTGTGTACAATAACCTCAGCCAGACTGAGTTCTATCAGCCTCAGCCAGACTGAGTGTGAAGACCTCAACCAAACTGAGTTTAATTAGTCTCAACCAGACTAATTACGACGACCTTAGCCAGACTGAGTTTAATCAGCCTCAGCCAGCCTAAGCGCGAAGACCTCAGCCAGACTGAGTTCAATAAGTCTCAGCCAGACTAAGTCCAAACTAGCTAATCTTGTAGTCAGCCGACCGTCCTTAAGTCCAAGAGCACAATGGAAAGAAGGGTCCATGTCTCTTAGTTTAGGTTCTTTTTGCGAGGTTTAATCTTTATTTTTCAGCAAAATTTTCACCAGTTACGACCTTGCTCCATTCATTAAAGTTTGACCTTGTTCATTAATTACCTTTTTCAAGTCCAAATTCAATGTTGGCAATGCCACTTCCTTTTATACGAGTTCAAGTGCTCAATGTAGTTCACTTTTGAGTCTTGGTCGATCAACTTCATCAATTCAACTTTCGTTTTTGCATAGGTCCACTTTTTATACAGTTGTGCGATTGGTGGCCACCTTGACAGACCTTCTTAAATATCACCATAAACGTTCACTTTTAAGTGTTACTTGTAGTTTTGTTTTATTTTACTTTCAATTGATGTTTGAGCCCTTGCTTTCACCCTTACATTTTATATTTTTCAAACTTCATTTTCCAATGGACACACACAGTGAAACCAACAGTTATAACTCAATAATTCATAAGGTCAATTTTTGTATTATACACAAGTTTATTACAAAAAGTAAATTTTTTTTACAAAGAACAAATCAAATAACACTACAACTACACCTGATTAGATACAACTCAGCTCGTTTCCTTTCTGTCTTTTTCTTCCTCACTGGATAGGAGATCTTCCTCTTTAATCCCCTCATCCAGCGGTGTGCAAGCAATGTCTTCATCTTATGGCTTTGCAACGTTAAAGTCGATGTCTGAGAAAGTCGCTTGCGCTCTTTGCCCAAACCTCACCCAGCCGCTATCCTAATACTCGCTCAACAAGTGCTTGAAATAGTCGAACTATTGGAAATTCTAGATTATCTCTGCCTTAGTCTGCAGTTCCACCAGATCGGCAGCACTTGAGCTTGATGGACTAGCCTCAGGCCCCCTCTCTCTGACAAGGCTTGAGGCCATAGCAGCGTCTATCAGTATTTGGAATTCAGTAGACTGCTTAAATTGTTCCACTGCTAGGGTATAGAGGTCGGGGTAGGCCACCCTTTTTGACGCTATCGCCCTGGCCAGCTTTGCAGTCTTGCTCCTCTCCTCTTCAAGAGCCTTTTTCTCTGCGTTGAGTACCCTCTCTAACTCAGTAACTCGAGTGTCAGCCTCTTTCTTATCCTTTAGAGATAACTAACGTAGCTCTTCATTGTTGGTCAGAGCCTCTTCTAGGCTTTCGTTAGCCATGGTGAAGGCCTGCTGGGCATCCAAACCTTTCTTTTGCTCAGTCGCCATTTCAGACTCTAACGATTCCACCCTTCGGCGAGCAACCTCCACTTCACACTCTGGCTGGCCCAGCTGAGCCTTGACGCCCTCCAGTTTAGCCACAGCCTCAGACCGATCTCTCTTCACTCGATCAGCTATGTGGCTCTACACCAAGGCTAACACCTCCATCTTTTTTACCCTTTGCCCATAAGTAAAGCCTTTGGTGCAGGTACTTCATGTTGCCTTCCGCTACTTAGCGATCTCCACTCTGGCCACTTCCAGCTCAGAGTGCGTTTTTCCAGTTGGGCCTTCATCGACTCTGTCACCATCTTCGCCACCACTTCTTTGTCCAACAAAGCAGCTGCCAAGGTTCGCAACTCCATTTGGGCTGAGCAAAACGCTCTCATAAGGTCGGCCTTCCCAAATCGAGAAATGTCCCTGACGGCCACGCCGTCCATGGTGCCCAATTGGCATTCAGTGGCAGTTGTGGCATTACGCAGAATGCTGGATGGCTCACTCGCTTCGAACCATGAGAGACCAACCATTGCACTTAAATGGTGAGTGGCGATACTCATTAATCCGAAGACAGAACTCTCCCAAATCCTACTTGTGTGCACTGGGGCTGGGCACCCGTTCTCTATCCTTTGCTTTGCCCCATTTGTTTCTTTTGATAGAGTAGGCCAACTGTTCAGTTAACTGTTTTCTCCTTCTCTGCCTCATCCAGGTCCACCAATTCTACAATGGAGGGGTCGACCTCGTCTCCCTTAGTGACCATTCCTGGCCTTGGTTACACAACCTCTACCTTCCCTATTGGCTTAGCCCTTGGCTCAGGCATGCTCTCCTTGGCCTTCTTAGTCTTCTTATCCTCCTCCCCGTCCCTAGTAGTGCTCATTTTTTTCTTTTTTACTTACTATATCTTGGTTCTGCTTCTCTCTTTAATCAGATCAACCAGTGCCTTCAATGGCACAATAGTTTTTAGGTCCCACTCCTCCAAGACTTTGGGACATAGACGAGTGACCTTGTGCATATATGGCTTGAAAGCTGGGCCCACCTCCTGCTCCTTCAGCTTTTTCGCTGTCGCAAGCGCTCAACAGTTATCAACCTCTTGGGCCTTCCTCCTAGCCTCAACCTCCTCTGGGGTGGGGTCCACCTCTACCGGTTTTGGACCCAAACAGGTAGCAAAGAGGGCAGAGGGCTTAACCAAATCATCCCACTTAAGCCTCTCTTTCTTGCGCAACTGTTTCACCTCTTTCACTTCCCTTTCCTCTACCGCCATTAACTTTGGCACTACGGACCTAGTGGGGATCTTCCAAATTGTCATTGCCTCATTCCTACCATTCACCGAAACGTAAAACCACTTCGTCCTCCACCTTTTAACTGAAAAGAGAAGCCTAGCCACCAATTCTCTACCTAGCGACACTTGTCGCAACACTTAGGTCTCCTGTTGGCCAGACACCTTATAACATGAGAAGAACTCGTCGACCATTATCTGTCGCCCTTTAGTCACTTATGGTCAGGAGATCGTATTGGCGACTAGTATTTTTCAAGCATTTGGTACTAAGTACCTCAGTGCCACCTCTAGTCGATTTAGCACATCGGTCACGAGTTAAGGGAGCAACAGTCTTAAACTCCCATGAAGCGTCTCTTTGTGCAACGTAAACTTCCTCGCCTGGCATCCGACGCCCTCTCCTCCGCGTTAGCAACCTTAGTTTCACGTTCTTAGGAATTTGAAACTTCCTTCGGATCTCTTCCAAGTCCTCTACTGTCAATGATGACTTGTTAGCCTTGGTGTGCTAGTGGTTCAGAGCCACTTAACTAATCGATTGGGCGGCCGAGATCATTGTTAGAGGAATAGGTCGATGTGGTCTCTTTCCCCTCATTTCGACCATTTTTTCCACCATATATTTCTCTGCCAGAGCAACTCCATTGTCATCTTCCAACAGGTCAGATGTTACCGCAAGTGCTTTCTCTTGGGCCTTCTCTATCATATTTCTGCAGATGGCTTTGGTTGCAGGGATGAGAAAGTTCGAAATATGGAATAGAGAAGAATCGGATGAAATAAAAGAGGTAAAGTTTGTAAGGTGTTGGTTTTTTGCAATAAGGTATGTGAAACACACAAATGCAAAAGCCCACGGTTTGTCTATATTCCAAGGATTAAAGTTCAAAATTGTCAGTTTGAAAATTTGCCAATGTGGAAAGGGAAAACGAAAAGCACAAGTGTTAATACATCAGCCCTTTCGCATTCACACGCCATCGTAATTTAATACAATTAGCCCTTTCGAATTCAAGCGCTATCGCAACTTTTCACATTCGAAATCATTCCTACTTGACATCGGCGGTCTAGATTGCTCCACGTAGACAGATAGGGTTGTTCCCTTGCACCACTAACCCGCTACTTGACGTTACATTATCACATGCATTCTTGCTCCTTGAGCCTCGCGCCCCGCTGGAACATTTACCCCTTTGCCTCACCCTCGGTCGATCAGGTCTGTTGCTTAGCCCCCTTGTCGCTCAGTCTGTGTTGTCACTCAGTCGGCCCCTTTCAGCCGGTCGGGGTTGACACTTGGTTAGACACCCTCAGTTGGACACCTCGATGGTCGGTCGTCCTTGGTCGAACACCTCGTTGGTCTTCCACTTTGCTCCTCTGACACCTTTGCTCGACCATTCTTATGCACTCTGCCAGCCGTCTCCGGTATCTCAAACCGGTCGGTCGACCCTCTAGCTTCTGCGACTTAGGGGGGCTACTTTCACCTTTATTATTTCCTTCGTTGGACTGAAGCAGCACTCAGGAATAAGGGACTGCTGATGGGCATGGCCCAGGAGGGCCTAATCCACAATTGTTTTGGGTTATCCAAAAAGTCACTTGGTTGAGGCCTAGCAAACAGGCTCGACACCAAGCCCAATAGGGAACTCACAGTGGCCAAGCCCAGACACTAGTTAGATATGTGTCAGGAAGAGAGTTAGCCACGTGGCAAACAAAGATTCTGCAAAATTATAGCATTCATACGCTAAGCCTTAAATGAGACTGTTAAGGCTTTAAATGCAATAAGACCTCTCGTTTTGGGACGAGATAAAACCACCATGTCCGACGGCGAGAAGGTGGCAAGCTTTCGGCCAATGGCATAACATGTATGGACAAGTTAATGATTAGTAAGAGATATTAGGAACCTTCTGAGGAAGTTTTAGGGACAAGCAATCTCTCTCTCTCTCTCTCTCTCTCTCTCTCTCTCTCTCTCTCTCTCTCTTACACTACTTTCAACATTCTCTCTAAAACTGTTGTTTCGAGCACCTTATCGTCTAACTTGATCATCGGAAAGTCCATTGGAAGGAACCGCCTTCATTTTGGAATCTTCCTACTGGACTTGTTGCAGGTACCTAATTAAGGGGACGAAGGACAATCAACTCGTGGAGCACGTGGATCGATCCAATCCATATCTTACCAATTAACCAACATTATCAATACCAATTGCTAAAAGGGTATTCTTAACATTTCTATTGAAATTTGTCCTTATCTTCATGGAATTTCAAATCTTAAGAACTTTAACTAGCAAATAAATTGTTATTATCCTTAAACTCTTACATAAAATACCTCCCTAATTTTCCCTTAATATATTAATTAAAAATAGAAAGATTTTTTTGCAAAGAAAGAATCAATAATGTAATTAATTAAAAATAGTAGTAATTTAAAAATAGTAGATTTGTTTTCCCCTTAAACATGATGATTTTTCCAAGCCATTGAATATTATAATTATAACTTTTAGTAAACAATAGTAGTTATATTATTGTAGTGGCAATTTTATTTAAAAATTAATGATAAGCCTTCTAAGTCAAATCATTCGAGGATAAGATAATTTTTTTACAGGGATTTTGGTGACAATTCTCATATATTAGTCTTTAGTTAGGGAAACTAACATTTCAACATAAAAAATCATAAATAAATAAATTGTGAACGTGTGAAAGTCTTGATACTCCAAGGAAGCACACTCAAGACTTGTATCTAAAAAGATTTCCATCCCTTCATAAATGTTTACCTTATTTTTTATTGTCATGATAGAATAATATAGGGAAAATTACAACCAAAAAAAGAAGAAGAAGAAAAAAAGATTTGACTTTTATAATAAAATAAATTTTTAATTTTTAATTTTATTGATTTCAACCTTGAACTTTTGATTTATTTTCAATTTGAACCATTTGTCTATTTTCGTAAAGTAAAATGGACAAAAAATTGAGTATTTTAAACATCACACCCAATAAAAATGAGTAATTTAGACATTTTCTATATACATTGAGTTCAATAACTAAAATACTATTTTCTCATTGATTTTAGTTAACAAAAATAGACCAATGATTTAAATCAAAAACAAATTAAAAAATTAAGATTTAAATTGATAAAATTTAAAACTCAATGCATATTTTATTATAAATTGTCCCAATAATATATTAGGTCTCGTCATTTTATAGTAAAAATTCGTACTAGTTTTCTTCTTAGTGGTGAGCGTCTAGCAACACCACTCATGTTGATATTGTTTTTTCAGTAAGACCTAAAAGTGAACACATTTTTGAAAAGTTCTAAAAACAAAATAAAAATCACTAAAAACAAAAAATTTACTAAAAAAATAATTTTCAAACCCAAGCTCGATACAGGTTTCAACTACAATAATTTGATTTGTACTATCAAATTTTAAATTGAGTGAATCATACGATTAGTTATGTTTGCATAATATATGAAACATCATTGTTTATACCCAAATTTTTTATTAAAAAAAATTAATTAATTATGTTGATATATATAATTTTATATGTACATACCTCTATACAATTTAATTATATTGATATTTATTTTATTTTAAACACTACTTGTTTATATGGATACATAAAACTATATATTATGCAAAAATGAGTGAATATTACTATTAATGATTTGATACGATTGATAATTGACTACTTTCGCAAAACGATTCATAGTTGGATACATTATTTCACAACAATGGAATTAACAGGTTTTCATGACAACCTAAGTTGTACGGTTAATCAAAACAGGACCAGCCTGCTCACCAATTAGGTTCAACAAATGCCTAAAGGAGACTGCCAAAATCCCCACATGAACAACGCCCGCTGACGAATTTGTGCAGCCGTTTACTATCTCTGACGATAATTTCCCTCACAGTCAATATTGACACGAATTTAATAAAACTATGACAATCTTGACACATGCTAATACTCTTGATAACATGTATTGGTAAGTGTTCAACAATCCAAATGTAACGGCCAATTTTTCATTGTGGTGAACAGTAGAGAAAGTCGTTTCCTCATCTTGCTCATCTGTTACCCCTAGATCTCCTTGTGATTCATACCCACAATTTTTTGCTTTCTCAATCAAATCAGCCAATAATTGATCTGCCTCTTCGCATTGAGGACGAAACTGGAAATCAGGCTTAAATGAATAAACCTTGTCTTTGATACTAATCCAGCTCCAATCCTTCAGTTTCCCAATTTTCTCATCTTTCATCAATTTTCTCACCCTGGAAACATCTTGCCATCTCCCTGCTGAGACGTACATGTTCAACAGCCAGACGTAAGTCTCAGAATTTTTCGGATTGAGTTTGAGTAGCTGGTCAGCAGCATAAAATCCCAATTCCAGATTCCCGTGACTTCTACAGCCTGCAACCATAGTGGACCATATGAATTCATTGGGTGGGCTCGAAATCCATCTTCTTGATAATCTCAAAAGCTTCATCTAAGCGACCTAGCCTCACAAACATATCGATCAGGCACGCAAAATGGTCCATCACAGGCTTGATTTTATACTCGTTTTTCATCATCTCAAAATAAGCCAATGCCTCGTCAACCATTCCAGCATGGCTACAAGCTGAAAGAACACCCACAAAGGTGATCTTGTTCGGTCTAACCCCTACTAATCTCATATCCTCAAAGAGTTGCAACGCCTGTTGTGAGCAACCATGTTGAGCAAACCCTGTAATCAACGAAGTCCAAGATATCAAAGTTCTTGTAGACATCTCTACAAAAGCTTTACTTTCTCTCTCGATGCTTCCACATCTATTATACATGTTCACTAGGGTGGTTCCCACAACCACATCAGACAAAAATCCAGTCTTAATAGTCTGAGAATGAACTTGTTCGCCTTGTTGCAAAGCCACCAAACTACTACATGCAGTCAATATACTTGAGAAGGTGAATAGATCGGGCTTTAGGCCTGACCGGTGCAATCTTAGAAAAATGTCAAGCGCCTCAACTCCGCTATGGTGTGCTGAAATACCATCCTCTGCAAGATTCATCATTTGGGCATGCCCTGCAATCATTGCATTCCATGTAACCAAGCTGACTTCCTCCATTCCATCAAACTTCTTCGCCTCTCGAACATGTCCACATTTCAAATACAAATACATAATAGAATTTGTTATGGGTAGGTTCAATTTGTACCCAAGTTTAATGGTCAACGAGTGAACCTGCGATAGTACATGCAAAGACTGCATTACACAACACAAACTCAAGACTCTAGTCAATGTGAACTCATTCGGCTCTACACCCTCAGAAAGCATTTCACCAAACAAACTCAAACCCATTCCAGAATCACCATTATCACCGCAGGAAGATATAACCATGGTCCAAGAAATCACATTCTTTTCCCTAATTCTCAAAAATGCTTTAACCGCAGAATTCAAGCTGCCACAGTTGGAGTATAAACTACAAAGTGCATTCCCAACACTTGTGTCGTATTCAATGTCATACTTTACGATGTAACTAAGGATTTGCTTCCCCAATCCAATTGCATGCATCAAACAACAAGCATTTAAAACAACTCCAAGTGTATAATTCGTAGGATAAGCACCAACTTCCAACATTTCAATGAAAACCCAGAAGGCGAGCTCAGGTTGGGAATTGCGAACATAGCCAGTCATCAGAGACGTCCAAGTAACTACATTCCTTTTGGGAAAATTATCAAACACCTTGCGTGCATTTTCCATAGCCCGACACTTGGCATAAACATTGACAAGAAAAGTCATGAGAAACAAATCTTCATGTGTACCAGTCTTCACAATGTAGCCATGAATGACTTGAGCTTCTGAAACTGAATTCCTCTCTATGCATTCTTGCAAGAGCGGAACATAGATCGACGATTCGACACTCGTCCCTTCTCTTGTCAGCGAAAGCGCTTCTCGGAAATCCAAACTTGTTGGGTCCAAAGCTTTACCTAATTGGGTATTGGTACTATAACTTCGCTGATGAGAGAACAAATAATCAATCGTATGAGAGAAAGTTTTTTCTAGAGATAAAAAATAAATAAATAAAAAAAAGTGAAATTGAAACAGAGAAAGATTTACCTTTTCGATGGGAAGAGAAGAGGGCAGTTTACGGAGGTCTGGTTCGAGCTTGAGAGTGTTGGCAACTAACACAGAAGGTAGAGACGCCATTGAGAAGAAGATGATAAATACAGTATACATGCATATATCTATATATGTGTGTAGAAGATTACCTGGTACATGTTTGTTGTTGTTGATCTGTTCATGTTGAAGACAATGGGTGAAGAAGGAAACATCTCTTCAGGTTAAAAAAAGTCTGTGGAGGGAAAAGAATGTGTTATCGCTTTATCAGCCAATCAGTTATTCCTTACCGATTATCCCACACTTCCAACTGTAGTTTTTTTTTTTTTTTTTAATCAAAGAAAAAAAAGATGTTCCGTGGAATATCACATCATCCACGGGTCTTGATTTGGAAATAATTGATTAATGACTAAGGCCCTGTTTGGGAACTGACTAAATTAATTAATTAGTCAAAAAATTACTAAATTAGTCAAAAAGCTAACCACTCATACTAAAAAGTCAATGATTCTCTTTTTTCTCTACTTTTTGCACAGTTAAAAAGTCATTCCAAACATACAAATTTTTTTTATCTACCTTTTTAGTCAAATAACCAAAAAATTACTAAATTAACCTATTCCCAAACGAGGCCTAAATTTAACGTAGCTCAAATGAAAGATCTATCACCAAGGTAATGAAATTCAATCACGTTTCACAAAAAAAAAATAAGTGTTAATCGAAATACGTGTAATTTAGTTAACTGGACACCCCAACATTTTGCCTGACACACACGTCTCAATTTTGATCACAATTAATCATCTCTTCTCTCCTCATGTTTTAAATTTAAATACCATCAACTCATTTATTAATGTATTTAAATGATATAAAACAAGACATATTACATAATTTATATATATAATAAAATTAACAAGTAGATCAAGAGCTTGATTATTGAGCTGAATTTGTTTCTTATTATCGAACTTCAAATTGAGTTTGATCATGATTAGTATAAAATAAACATAAAAAATGTTGAAAAATAGCTTCCTAGAATAGATTATTTGCAAGGGGGAAAAAAAATAATAATAAAAATTTGGATGCTTCTATTAATGCACATTCGAGGATTATAGAATAAACAACAACCCTAGTGGTTCGGCATAGAAATCTAAAGGAGAATAATGCAAAATGGCAATGACCAAAACCAAGATAAAAGATGTTGTATTTAGATCTCAAATTTGTGAAGGTAATTGTGGAAGGAAAAATATATATATATATATATATTATATTTCTTTTCATTCACTTTTTCCAACTATTTTTCTTTCTTTTCACAAATTCAATATCTAAACAGAGTCTAAAGAGTATCTAGGATGCAGGCTTTGGTAACCCTATAATACGCTTTCATGGATGAAGGTAAAAGCTAGCCATTGCACTTGACCAACTGGAAAAAATTGAAAGTTTACAACTTCAAAAAAGTTTATACATTGCATGGCATCAATTAAAAATTCAAAAATTTACACATCTGCAATGAAAAAATCATTTTTTTTGTTATTTTTACTCCTCTTTTCTAACGAGAGAAAAAAAAAATGTAGTACATCAATTGAATTTTCTTGTGCATTCTGACTGCAAATGTATGGTCAACGTGCTTTCGGCATGATGAGGGGACATAAATCTTCCCAACTCCAACTCCACCATGACTGTTTTGACCTAAAACGACATCCCGTTTCATATGAATCTGTTCAACAACAAACATAGATACAAAAACAAATGGGTGAGAAGGATTCAATACAGAAGAGTAAAAATAGTATAAGGGTCATTATAGTTCTAACTAATTTTCAGCATGCAGGACACAAAATGCATTCCTTCCCGTGTCGTTGAAATGGGTCGAGGAAGATCCAGGAATGCAATGTTCAAGAACAATATTTTTATATGGTCATACATACATCATTTGTCAACTACCAAGACTTACAGAATATAAATTACATTAGCAGAAATCCACAAAGCTGATGTCAATGAAAACTGTGAAATACAATTGAAGATGTTTTATGGAACTTCATTGATTTGAAGAGTATAGACACAAGACTCAAGACTCAAAATATTTCATACAAATATCCAGAAATGTCATGCTCAGAACATAATCAAAGAGATTGTTAAAAAACCTTCTCTAGTTGTTTCCAGTATCATAACTGATTACATAGTGCCACGCCCACCTGACCGGACAAGCGACATGTGGGTGTGGTGATTTTTGGGTCCAATGAGTCTAGTGCATTTGGACATAACCTCTCTCTACAAAACTTGGGTGCCGCTTGGGGCCTACCCCAAGTTCTAACTCCAAGCCTTATAAACCCATTTAAAGTTTCCCACCAAATCAATGTGAGACAAGCCAATCCTCAAACCTTAAGGAATTTCTACAAAAAAATCTATTTCCATAGAGCTCACTTTGGCTTCAATTTTCCATTTACCCGATAATGGTTTTGAACAACCAAATATACCACGTGAATCACAATGCGGTATAGAATGCGTTACCACTTAGACCCGCCAACTTTGGCGCACAGGTCCCACTTAAAAAAATAGACCAAAATTAAGACAAATTCTGTTTTTACCCAGATTTTTCCAAAACATTTCTAACACGAGTTTGGTTCTTAGTTTGATTTCTAGCATCAAGATAACAAAAAAACTACAACAATCTAAAACATCTGCTCAAATAGGCCACTGGGTATGACATATCTAGCACTATAAAGATCCTCCGTCAGTTGTTATATTTCATAGTCTCTTTCTCAAAACCAATTGTTGGAAATTGTTTGGCATACTCCTCAACTTCATGACAAAGCTTTGCAATGTAGGCATCTGACTTCATAGTTGACACAAATTCCTTCAACCCTTCAACTTTGTTCCTGATTTTAGAATTGGACATGTGTGCAAGCAAGTATAAAACTGTTTCTGTTTACAAATTTCTGATTTTACATAAATAATCACTTCTAAAGATAACATGGAAGACAATTAATAGAATCAAGAACCTTTGGTATCAGCCTTTATATTAAGGCCAATTTCACGGCAGCATCAAAGAACTCAGCTACTTTAACAAAATCCTCCTCGGCAAATCCTCTAGATGTGAGAGCAGGAGTTCTTGAATCACCAGATAAAACAGTTCTTCATGATGAAGTAATTAACAATAACTAGTACATGCAAAATGATCGAAGGAAAAGAGCTTTACCCGTACGATTACCACCAAGCACCATGGCAGACACATCCCTAGGAACAGTGTTTTGCAATGTGCATTGATTCCAAAACCTTCTCAGCTCTAGAGCCAACAATACCTTGTAGATAACAATCCCAAAAGAAACAACTGATCACCTTCATCTTGGTAAACTATTCAGAATCCACATGAACCAACGTCAAATTGAATTTCTCTCGAATATAGAAGCTACAAGAATTTGGGATGACTCTTAATTGTCTAATGCAAGTATGGACATATGTGGAGGTCCTGTCACATTTGTGGCAATGAAGCAGATAATTCATGTACAAAATTCCCTATCAGACTGCTTATACAGCAACATAAAAATATTTCGAAGGTAAAATTTTCAAGTAAACTTCGCAAATTTCCTATCATTTACAAGAGTTTTTCTTACAAACATACCACAGAAGGTTTCCTGTTAATGTTCTTGTCCATTTTTTTTTTTTTTTGTGGGGGGGGGGGGGGGGGGGGAAACAGCTCCAATAATTTTTTCTAGTTAAAATCAACCTCATCACTATTATCTCTGCTTAGTGTTGAATGTAAGAGGGAAAGTCAAAAAACTCATGAAGCAGCAGTTGCAAAACAAAGAAATATATTATCCTCTTACCATGTTTCTTAAATTCACCAAGACCAAATGGTTATCAGTTCTGCTAGACACAGTCTGCAAAATTAGCGAACTTTTGTAACATGTAAATTGCCACAACAAACTTGATCAGACAATAAAACATCTCAGTGATAAAAGTGACAGTGAAACATTGCAATGAAAATAAAATGGTTTGTAAGCTTAGAAAGGTGCCCATGTTAGTACCTCAGCAAATTTTGAGCAATTACTAAGGACTTGCACTTGGTAAGCCTTATACTCCGATGTCATGGCCTATAATCAGAAAGTAAACAGAGTAAAATAACATCGTCTGGTTAGAATAAGATCCAATAAAATGATTAATGAGGCAGGAAAGAATTTCAACCTGCTTCAGTGCAACTGCCAAACCAGAAATAGTGTGATTGTGTGGACCACCTTGAAGTCCAGGAAAGACAGCTTGATTGATTTTGTCTTCATAATCAAACATTACCTATAAATGGCACACAAAATTAAGAAAACCTTGCACCTGATGAATTAATTTGGAACGTAAAAGGCAATAATAAAAGCAACCCAAGTAACTGAAAAAGTAGCACCCAAGTAACCAATAATGAAGATGACGAGAAATTTTCCTTATTCACTAGTTTCAAAATTACAAACTTACTTCTTGTCCTTGTTTATTAATCTCTTTCACCCCCTTCTTGAAGAAGATCATCGCTCTACGTGGTCCATGAAGTGACTCGTGTGTTGTAGTTGTCACAATATCTGCAAATTCAAAAGGAGAGGGGATAACACCAGCAGCAACCAACCCACTAATGTGGGCTATGTCCGCCAACAGGACAGCTTTCTACCTGTCACAAACTTGTAAAATTGATCAGGAACAAAATTTCATGATTTCTATCTATTTAAGATATCAAACAGGAAAAACAAGAAGAGGAAATAAAGATATATGTTGTTGACTCTCAGATTTTGACAATGACGGTCAAAGCAAGGGAGTTACCTTTTGAATACGTGCATAATCATATAGGTGTGCATAAGCACTCACACCAGCAACAATTAATTTTGGTCTAAAGAGCGTGGCATTTTTCTCCAACTGCAGTAATACAAGTGAACTTGTTTTATGAACCAAATCTGAAATAATTTTAGGGGGAAAAGTGTGCAACAACAAAAGAAAAAGATCCAAAAAGTAAAAGGAGGCTATTCAAAACTAGAGCAAAAGGTCTTAGTATTTAACTAGAACCACGGTGAAACAAAAAGTCACAAGTCATAATATAAAACTTGTAGAGTTGTCATGACCCGAACCTGCTCCCGTGGGTTGAGGACATAACCAGCTAGTAATCATGAGATTACCTACGGCCTCAAACCAAACCGAATGTATGTTAACAAAGTTAATGGGGGCCAAACGGAAGTAGTTTAAAACTTTGTCTATAGAGCTGTGCTTATATGGCACATTATAACAAACCATACATATGCATATTAATAACTCACAACAAAATATGTACTACACAAGGTTCTGTACATACAGGATCATATAAGTCTAAGTCAACCCAAGAAAACTATATACAACATATTCAAAGATTTCGCCCACATGACAAAATAAAACAGAATGACAAAAAGGTGAAGACGGGTCTCATGCATGAGACGCAAGGGCTGACTCTTCAAAACCTTTTTTGTTCCTCACAGACTTCACTGGGGCTGGGTTTAGACTTCTCTTGGCTCACCTACAAACACATGAATGAGCGTGAGTGAAAGCCCAATGAATAATATCAAATAAAGGAGTTATACAAATGGTATGTAGAACAACATGCTTCAAACGGCCTTGGGCTCAATCCATATTTTCATTTATGTCAAACTGGCCTTTGGCTCATTCATTCATTCGTATTAAACTGGCCTTTGGCCCATTCATTCATTCATGTCGAAACGGCCTTTGGCCTATTCATTCATGTCAAAACGGCCTCTGGCCCATTCATTCATGTCAAAATGGCCTCTGGCCCATTCATTTGGCATAGCAACATTTTCCACCAATCGAATTAACGAACTTATAAAACTTACCTAGAAGTAAGTAATTTGGACAACAACATATTTCAGATATCTTTGTTAAGATATTACTCACAGTGATCGGTTGGTTGGTTTGCCCTAGAGCTCGACCCTACACATTCCATGAACACAAAAGGGTCACAAACAATTCAATCCATTCTAAATTCACATTTTCCTCTTTAGGCTTTATTCTTATCTCTTTAACTCAATTACAATGCTCAATGCATGCCTAAGAGTACTTAGAAGTGAAAGAGGACGGAAAACGAAACTCAGAATGCTTTTTCAAAATTTCAGAAAACAGGTTCCCCGCTCGAGCGTGGACTTCCCCGCATGAGTGGACCCATGAAGTCTGCAAAAGTGCTGGATGCATCAAAATTACGCTCGAGCGTGAAGTCTAGCGCTCGAGCTGAAGGTCTGTCTACATAGCTCCCTGCTCGAGCATGAACTTCCCCGCTCGAGCGGACATCCAAGTCTGCAAAAATACTGGGAGTACGAAATTCACGCTCGAGCGGCGATTTCCCGGCTCGAGCGGACATCAAATTTTTTGGGTTTTCCAGAACATGTTCTTGAGCTCCAATTCGACATTCAATGGTTCTAGATGCATGCTTTTGGCTCAAACTTCACATAATCATATACTAACATGGTACCAACACCAAATTACAACACAATGGAGCTCAATTTCACAAATTAATCACATGCATGTCCTAATCTACACCAAATTCACTTTCAACGTAACAATTTCATGCATTCAAGCTCATTCTTCTTATGAATGGTACATGCATGTGAGATATAACTTCCATTTCAACTCAAATTGTACAAATGGTGGTCACAAGCATGGATTCTAGCCACAATTCTACATGGATCATATTTTTCATGCTCAACTATACAAATTTATGGCTATTATGCACATGCATGCATTCCATGACTTCAAATATAACAAAATCAACTCAATTTCCTTATAATGAATTTAATCCATGTTCTTGACCATTATTCAAACTTGAATTCAAGATCAATTACCTACCTAGAGGCTCAATTTCTCCAATCAATAGCAAATTCTTGAGTATAGCTTCAAAGTTATCAAGCTTCAAGGCTAAAATTGCACAATTCTCCCCTCTCTCTCTCTATAGCCGGCCTTCTCGCCCTCTCAAATGTATATCTCAGATTTTGAGCTAAAAAAGAAACCATGAGAGTGTATATGGCACTTTATATAAAGCCCCACTAATTTCAATTTAATAATAATAAATAATTGGGCACTAATTCATCAATTTAATCTGGTCCGCAATTTTTCAATTAAACTTCACCGTAGGCTCTAAAAATTATGCCAATCACAATGGCGTGACCAATTTCGGTTTCGGTGGCCGATAGGGCCTTCAATTTAATTTCCAAAGCAGACAATCAAACAGATATTCCTATGGTGAATTGATAGAAATTCAAAATCACATATTTTCACATAATGGCACACAAAATCATGTCAAATACATAATCATATTCATGTTAAGTACCAATTAACATACTACAGAACAAGGATATTACAAGAGTAGGAAGTTTTAGAATCCTAACTTTCAATCTTGGTAGATTAACATTCACGAATTACATAGCCACTGCGGGATTTCCAGCAGATTATTGAAACACAGAATAAATTAAATTCACTTTTTCCTATAAATTCTTCAATTTTAACGACATTGACCTACAAGAAAGTAAATCTGCTTCAATCATAAGAACAGCTTTCCCACAAAGAGAATAAGAAGTTACTTGGTCATAATCAATATAACCGGTGCTTTCATCCAATCTGTATGCCATTGTCTCAAAAAATATTGAGACAGCATATATCTTTTTGGTGTCAGTCTGAAAAAATGCATAAAATGACAAATTAGTATATCATGATAAGATGTTATGACTTCTACATTTAATATCAAAACATAATTACTAAACTTATGCCCCATGTGCAATTAAAACACTAAAAACCACAAGAAGCATTTCAATTTCAAGGTTTCGAACTCTCAACACCTACTCTAATTATCTTTCTGAAAAGAAAATTACATTGCCTTAAATAGACCAAAAGAGGACAATAATGCAGATTACAGGTTATTCATATCTATCCAGAAAATCAAAGGAATTTTTCTTCTAGACCAGATTTAAGTTTATAAAGGGGCGTATCTAGTGCACGAAACTCCCGATTAAATGGGATCTAGGGAAGGGTTGATATATGCAGCTTTACCCTGCAAGCAAAGAGACTGTTTTTGTGACTCGAATCTGTGAACACCGGAGTTAAGTTTATATGAGTACTAAATCTGATACTAATGACATTTGAAGAGTTGCTTTATGAAAATAGAGCCATCATGGTGTATAAATTGGATCTCTTTAACAATGTCAGTGGACATTTTCACAACAAAAACTTGGAAGATGAGCATAAGCCAACAAATATTCTCACAGTTATATTGTATTTCATTCTCAACATCTCTGTTCCTGATATTTCTTTTTTTTTTTTTTTTTTTCTAGCAAATAAATAAATGCATAAGCCAAAACTGAGCAATAAACAAATTTCTTCACTTCAATCAGTGGAAATGTGATATTACCACCAAATCTAGCTTACAGAAGTTAAACTAAAAGAATACATCACCTGATATCCATGTGAAAGATGTCCGCCATAAGGAAGATCAAGTGCCATGATTCTCTCGTAAGGTTTTAATAGTGCAATGTAAACTTGAAAGTTAGCAGGTGATCCAGATAATGACTGCACGTTGACTGCAAGAAATAAGGCATATGATGCTTTTAACAATAATGATTGAGACCCCAATTTTAGGATTTTCATGACCCCAAAATGATCTGGATCACATGTGAGAGAGATAGAAAAAAAAAAACAAATATATGAGTAGTGTAGATCATTTTGGAGGTCATGAGGTCCTCAATATTGAGAGTCTCAATCGTTTTTTTTTACCATTGTTCAGAATATAAGAAAAATTATTGGTAGCTCTAATAAAGAAGCTCTAATGGAAATGGACCCCACTGTGATGTGATGTGATGTTTTGATTTTGATTTTATTTATTTTGATTTTTTTTTTTATTTCCTACCACATCATTAGAGCTCTAAAATTAGATGTATCATTGTTCCATAATACAAACATGAATCTTTTTTGTAATTGCATTTGCCTCCCCATGTCGATGCACCTTAAAGTACATAAAACCAATTTTAATCATCAAACTTAATCATAAAACCCACGTCAGATGCACTAGGTTCATACAAAATTGATCAAGAAAAATGTCTCGTAGCTCAAATTTTGTGGCTCAAAAGTGGCTCAAATGGCCAAAACGACGTCGTTTTGGCCATTTTTATGTTGTTCTGTACTCAAAACGACGTCATTTTGGCCATTTGAGCCACTTTTGAGTCACAAAATTTGAGCTACGTAGCATTGTCGATTGATCAATTCAATAAATGATTAATTATCATCATGGTACGACCAAATTTGTATGTGTTGTAATCGGAAAGGAAAGTGGATTCTCATACTCATTTCCTCCATAGTATCTAGCACCAGGATACCCTTCATTGCACTTGTTGACCGTGAATGACCCAACTGCTTGCATTATTGACACCGATGTGAAATTCTCCGAAGGTATGAGTTCAAGTCCCTGCCCACAATTTATTCAATTGTATGTAGTTATAAATCAAGCTTCAAATTAATATCCTAAACAACTAAACATATTGCTATAACCAAAATGCACATCCATAAAGTATAAATCAATATAGCATTACCACAATGTTAGGTAGAGCACAATATCAAAACCAAAAAAAAAAAAAAAAAAAAAAAAAAGGAAAAATTACAATTACACCCCTAAGGTTTGTTTAAAATATGGATTGTCTTGTGGTTTTGAAAATTATAAATACTTCATTGTCAATGTTTTTTATTTAACTGAATTGACAGGAAAAATTAAATTTCTAATTACTCTCCTACGCAATAATAAAATTACTAGCATTATTAATTAAGATATATTTCTGACATTATTAAAAATTGTTAATTGACTTAATAATTTATTAATAAAATGGTCATTTGTTATGCTATAAAAATATTTAAGGGGAAATATGTAATTTTTAAAAATACAATAGACAATCTGTATTTTAAACAAAATTCATTGGTGTATTTGTAATTTACCAGGAAAAAAAAATTTATACTAAATTTACAAAATGTGAGTGAAAAAAAAAATCTATCAGAGCATCTCCAGCAGTATAGCCATTCTCTCTTTTCAGCCATAGAAGCAAGCTTGGAAGGGTGAAAGACTGCTCCAGCATACTTGCTTCAGCATCGCTGAGATGGTTATGAGCTACAGTACCTCTCGCCAGGACAAGAGAGGTGCTGTTCATGGGCCTTTCAATTTTTTATTTGTTTTTGCCTCCTGAGTTCTATTTTTGGCAGTAAAGTTTTTCCTTCATTTTGGTGCTAAAAGTTCTATTAGTACCTCCCAACAAATCCATAGAGAAGGCATTCCAAAACTCACAAACTCTTTCATCCTCTCTATCTTTTTCTCAAACTTTATGCTCAAAGGAGGAAATAAGTTTTGTCATTTCTATTTGTTTATGCCATAAATAGTGGATAAGAAATTGGAGAATATGAAAGCAAATACTCAGATTGTTGCATTCTTGTTTCATTATTTGTTGATTTAGGCAAAAATATTACACATTACTTTGTCATTTGTGATTATAAAAGGAAATCCATGTGAATGTATATTTTCTCCTTCGCTTTGTGGCTTCCCTTTGTTCGTAACACTACAAGAATTTTCACTTTGGTGACTAAATTTTTAGTCACCAAAAGTCACTATTTAGTCACCGAGGTCTTTTAGCAGCAAAAATATTTGGTCGCAGAATTAGTCGTGGAAGAATTGTTGGGAAAGATCATTGGCAACTAAAATTATTTTAGTTGCCAAATGTACTACATTGCCGACTAAGTTTTTAGTCGCCAAAAGGTTTGAAATAAAATTAAATATCACATTTTCGGCGACTAATTTTTTTGTCGCTAAAAGTTCAGTTATTTTTAACGACTAAGTGTTTAGTCACGAAAAAGATTTTTAACTACTAAATATATTAGTGGCCTAAAGTAAATAACAATGTTTTGGCTATTAAGATTTTAGTCGCCTGAAGTCAAATTTTTTTTTTCTTTTGTCTACTAAAGGTTTAGTCGCCTAAAGTCTTATGTTTTTGGCTACTAAGATTTTAGTCGGCAAACATTTTGTGTTTTGGCTACTAAACATTTGGTCGCCTAAAGTCTCACATTTTTTTTGCTACTAAAGGTTTAGTCGCCAAAAGTTTTTTTTTATCTCTTTAGCTTATTTTTTTAGCTATGACATATTTTAGTCGCCATATGTTTGATTATTTTTTGCTATAAAATATTTTAGTCGCCAAATGTTTGATTGTTTTTTTTGGCTATTAAACATTTAGTAGCCAAAACTATTTTTCGATTTTTTTTTTTTTTTTTTAGCTACTAACAATTTAGTCGCCAAAAACTTGATCTTATGTTTTATCACAAAATTATAATTTCTTCACAACCTGTCTATATTCCATGCAACTTGTAATACGTATATAAACAAAACAATACGTATACTATCCATCATTTCACATCTACATCCATATATAAAAAATAAATAACTTTAAATGTCAAAATTCATACAAACCAACTATTGTCCGAACTAAAATAAAAATTCCATAAAAAATATAGAATCATACAAAAATCAAGCCCTCCATATACAAAAAATACATGTATTAGCATACGAAATAGCCATTTGGCATGGTACAAATTACCATCGTAATCTGTACCACGACAAAAGGTGATCTATGTACCATGACAAAAGGTGATGTATGTACCACGGCAGGTATTACCAGTTGGTTTCAAAAAGTTTTCTGTATTAGTAATAGTGAACTACACAAAAGCTGAGGATGAAAAAAGTATTAGTTTTATTCGAAAGTGTAATTTCTTCTCTATACAGCAAAATGGATTATCCACAAGTCCACGCAACAAGCCATCTACAAAAATAAAAATAGCAATTGGTTACAAAATGTTAATTGATCTAAACATAGGGAAAAGGATGTAGCATGCATTTAAGGTAGAACAATCTATAAATGCCTTCTTGGAAATAAAAGTATATATATGTATCACGCAATATTTATTCCAACCAACTGCACAAAAAATCTTTTCTATAATTTCATTGGCCTATAAATATACAAAGGCAATTATTAGAATCCGTGGATGTTATTTTCATAAAGTTGTCAGTCTTTAAACTACTGTTGGTGAGGTTTTCCTTTTATCTACATGTCGTAGTTGTGGTTATAAATTGTGGTGGTTGTAAACATATACTACATCATGGAGAAGCAGCTTTCCATTGTCGTACTATTATTTTCATAGATGACCAATGTCTCGAAGCTTCATATTGTTATTTTTATCTAACAGAAAACGAAAGAAATAATCTTGCTCCAATATTAAGATTATCTACATTACAAAAGTCGGTGCCTTAGACGCATACAATATATAATTTGTTATGTTTGACTTTGAAAGGCCAATCATCATATCATGAGGTGAACTCCTATAATGAAACCATAGAAAAGTTAAACACATAGCAACATAGTTTTGATCAGTTTGTCATGTGGCACTTCTTGTACCTTTACAAGATGTAGCGATGCATGCTATTTACATTCCGTCTGTTGCCACAGGTCCAATTTGTGATGCAAAATCTGTTCGTGACAGCCACATTGTGGTTCGGGGGCTGTTTCGCAGTTTCGCTCCCTTAACGTCATTTTTTGGTTAAGTTTGAGGCGTTTTTGGCTCTAACTCCCAACCTACAAGTGCAAATTACATTCTGTCTATTGTCATAGGTCTTATTTGTCATGGAGAAGCTGGATGTGACATCCATAGGGCAGTTCAAGGGCAGTTTCGCAGTTTCGCCACCTTAACGCCCTTTTTCGGTTAAGTTCTAGGCCTTTTGGTTCTAACGCCCAACCTACACGTGCAAATTACATTCTATCTATTGTCATAGGTCCTATTTATCATGGTGAAGCTGGCCGTGACATTTATATGGTGGTTAAGGGGTTGATTCGCAGTTTCGCCCCTTTAATACCCCTTTTTCGATTAAGTTTGAGGTGTTTTTGGTTCTAACTCCCAACCTACAAGTGAAAATTGCATTTTGTCTATTGTCACAGATCTTATTTGTCATGAAGAAGCTATCTATGACATCCATAGGGCGGTTCAGGGGCTTAACGCCTTTTTTCGGTTAAGTTTGAGGCGTTTTTGGCTCTAACGCCCAACCTACACGTGCAAATTACATTCCGTCTGTTGTCACAGGTCCAATTTCTCATGGCAAAGCTGGTCTTGACATTTATATGGTGATTCGAGGGCTATTTCGTAGTTTTGCCCCCTTAACACCCTTTTTCGATTAAGTTTGAGGTGTTTTTGGCTCTAACTCCCAACCTACAAGTGAAAATTACATTTCGTCTATTGTCATAGATCCTATTTGTCATAGAAAAGCTGGTCGTGACATCCATATGGTGGTTCAGGGGCTGATTCACAATTATGCCCCCTTAATGCCTTTTTTCGGTTAAGTTTGAGATGTTTTTGGCTGTAACTCCCAACCTACGCATGCTATTTACACTCCGTTTATTGTCACATGTCTTATTTGTGATAGGAAAGCTGTTCATGACAACCACATGGTGGTTTGGAGGCTAATTCATAGTTTTGTCCTCTTAACGCCTTTTTTCCGGTTAAGTTTGAGGTGTTTTTGGCTGTAACTCCTAACCTACATGTGCAAATTACATTCTATTTATTGTCATAGGTCCTATTTGTCACAACAAAGCTGGTTGTGACATCCATGCAGTGGTTCGGGGGTTGTTTCACAATTTCGCCCCTTAATGCCCTTTTTCAATTAAGTTTGAGATGTTTTGGCTCTAACTCCCAACCTACAAGTGCAAATTACATTCCGTCTATTGTCATAGGTCCTATTTGTGATGGGGAAGTTGTTCATGACAACCACATAGTGGTTTGGGTGCTGTTTCATAGTTTCACCTCCTTAATGCCCTTTTTTCGATTAAGTTTGAGGTGTTTTTGACTCTAACTCCCAACCTACAAGTGAAAATTACATTCCGTCTATTGTCACAGGTCCTATTTGTAATGGAAAAGCTGTTTGTGAGAGCCACACGATGGTTCGGGGGCTATTTCATAGTTTCACTCCCTTAACGCCATTTTTCGGTTAAGTTTGAGGTGTTTTTGGCTCTAACTCCCAACCTAGAAGTGAAAATTACATTTCGTCTATTGTCACAGGTCCTATTTGTGATGGAAAAGCTATTTGTGATAGCCATACGATGGTTCGGGGGCTATTTCATAGTTTCACTTCCTGAACGCCCTTTTCGGGTTAAGTTTGAGGTGTTTTTGGCTCTAACTCCCAACCTACAAGTGAAATTATATTCCGTTTGTTGTCAAGAGTTCTATTTGTCATAGAAAAGCTAGCTGTGACATCCATATAGTGGTTTGGGGGTTGATTCATAATTTCGCCAAACTTTGAGGTGTTATGTCTTTTTCCAAACTTTGCATATGTAGTCGTAGAATTTTATCAATCGGCCTTCATGGTCCCCTTCCACTACCAATCCACTATTTTGACTTTTACGACGATTGTCACGGTCAAGAGTATGGAATCGGACACCATTACAAATGCATCCTGAATATGTGTTCACTAAGCCATTAGGACCATTTGCTAATGACGATCCCGGGTTTACCCCTTGTTGTACAGTGATCCGGACATATGTCCGTGGGTGTTAGTAGTTGATTATTATCTGTTTTACATCCTTTCCTACTTTGTATTTGAGTTATAGGATGTCTTTGGCGTGTTTATTCTGAGTTGGTTGAGCTTAGGAACCAAAACTAGTTGCCCAAATTTTGGCCTGTTCGCTCGAGCGGAGATTTTGACGCTCGAGCGGGGACCTTGTTGTTGCTTGTCCACTCGAGCAGGGGTTTTGGCGCTTGAGCAGGGAATACACCCATCCAGTATTTCCTGTGTAGTGTTGGACGCTCGAGCGAGGGATTGGCCTTCGGCGGAAGGTTGTAGTGGCCTTTCGGCGGGGAGTTGGGCTCGGCGGGGACTGTCTGCGAGAATGCAGGAGTGTGCATCCGCCGCCGGCGAGTTTGGCCGCCGGCGGGAGTCTGTGACTGGCGCTCGAGTGAGGGTTTCCACGCTCGAGCGGGGCGACTCTTATTTAAATCCGGAATCCGACTTTTTGATCACTTTTTCAAGATCTTTTCTCTCTCTTACTTTTCCAAAAAGCCATTTTCAGAGCTTCTCACTCTAAAACCGGCCCTTCTCTCTTAGATTTGATCTAGTAGGAGTTGTTTGCTCCCTTTTGGCCTTTACAAAAGTTGTATTGATCGTCGAGGGCTACAGTTTAATCTGAAA
Organism: Camellia lanceoleosa; assembly: GCA_025200525.1. NCBI lineage: Eukaryota > Viridiplantae > Streptophyta > Magnoliopsida > Ericales > Theaceae > Camellia > Camellia lanceoleosa. The sequence continues at coordinate 172,574,905 of CM045761.1, read as the reverse complement.
ATTTCAGGATTTGGAGCACTTTGGTTTTGGTCTTCATCTCCGTTGGAGCTCAAACTTTGAGGTAGGGATAACCTACTCCTCTTTATGAGCTTTGTCTTTAAATTTTGGTATTTTAAGATGTTAGGGGTTGTTGTGTAATTTTGGGAAGGTTTGGGGCTTTTGTGTAATTTGACAAAAGTTGGAGTTTTATTTATAATGAACCTAGAGGCATGTTTGGTATAGAGACATGGAATAAATGTTGAAACATTGATAAAAGTGGAACCTAAGGATTGTAATGTTAATTATGGAAAATGCCCTAATTACATTGATTAATTAATTGGGATAATTAATTGTGAGAAATGAGGAATTGAAGTGGAAATGTTGAGATTGGGAGTGCATGGGATTAAAGGGTGTAGTTGAATTACTTATCACTCACTGAATTGAAATGTTGATTATATATCCATTTGTGGCATTTATATTCTGTATAGAAATAACTGCTTTGGGCTATTGGTGGAGGATAGTCTTGATTGTTGTAGACAATGCATGATGATTAGGCAAACTAAAACTGATCATTGAAATGTGTCATTGAGTATGACAGTTGAAAGAATACATTAATTTTATGTATTGATTGATGATGTGTATAATAGTGGTTTATATGCATTGTGTTGTGTTGAAGGAGATAGGGGATGTACTCCACGGTTTAGGGGATGATAGGGGATGGACCTCTAAACCGAATGTTGTTTGGGAGAAGATAGGGGATGGACTCCATGGATATAGCTCATATGCTTATCTAGTAATGTGTTGACACAGCTCATACGCTTGTCTTTGGAAGTGTGATATTGCTCTTAGGCATACCTATGGAAGTGTTGATATAGCTCATATGCTTATCTGTTAATGTGTTGATATAGCTAGTATGCGTATCTTTTATTTAAACGGGAAAATGTTTAATATGAGTCACAGTCTCATACGAGTTGTTTGGCCAGGTTCTGAGCCATGGTTATGAATTGAGAATTGAAAAGAAATGGAAAATGAATTGTAACATGGACTTGTATGTCATGAAACTGTAGGATGATATACGTGGATGTATCAGTGTTGGCCATCTATCAACTGCTAATCTTCTAGTCATTGTTCATAGTTGGTTTAGTGTATTTCAACTGGGCTATGGCTCACCCTATATGGGAACATCATTTTCAGGTACAGGTAGCATGCCACCTCCGAGGACATAGCTTGGGAGGCTTGAGGCGGGCGGACTTTTTGTTGTCTATGTTCTTTTGATGTATTACATGTAAATTCAAGCCAAGGGCTTAAGGTGTAGATGAGTTAGTACTCTCATTTTTTGTAACCAAGTGTTAACTTGGAAAGCTGTAAGCCCTTAGGGCATTTGCTTTTGTTGTTAACATGTAATACCTTTTGCAATGAAACTCTGATGAATAGAAGGATGTAGATCTTTTGTATATCAATGCATGTCTATATTGTTGGGTTTAAATGTTGTTATTTTGAGGGCGTTACAACTTGGTATCAGAGCGTACCGGGTTTGAATACTTTGGGTACGTGGGAAGTTATTAGGATCACAATGGGTTTGTCTCGCTTGATAGAGACTTAGGTGTAGAGTCATATACTATGTGTTTAAATTGATAACATGCTTATGTGATTATTTGGGTATGGGATTTAATTTCGAGGATGTTGATTGAATCCTTGGGTTTCTGTGAGTCTTGTTGGAAAAACACTTGATCAATGCTGTTTCTAACCGGAACTCTAGTCACACCTCGGGACTATCATTATTCGGAAATGAAATTCGTAAGTGCTTATGTGTTTATGTGCTTACGTGGAATGAATTATAGTTGTCCATACACTAGGATGCGAGTGTTTAGTTTCGGCACATTTATGAATGTGCTAATATTCTTCGTTTCCTTTATTAGGATGTTAGGACGAGGAAGAGGTGGTAGGCGTGGTAGGCCTAGAAGACAGGAAGTGCCTATACTGGATGAGATTCTGGCAGTACAGGAGGGAGTTGGTCAGGCCAATGTGGCCGAGCCAGCGGGTCAGCAGTCTATGAGTGCCTTGCCCTGAGAGATAGCAGGAGCTTTGGGTATTCTCAGGGCTGGGAATCAGGCAGTTGAGGCAGGGTCTTCTTTCTTGAAGAGGGAGTTCTTCCGGTCTAACCCGGAGGAGTTTGTTGGGGATCCAAAGGAACCACTAAAGGCAGATGAGTGGTTGGAACAAATGAGTAAGACGTTCGAGATACTTGGCATTGAGGATGGAGCACTGAAAGTGACCTTGGCATCCTTCCAGCTAAAGGGAGATGCGGGTCAATGGTGGAAGTATGAGAAAGGTCGTGTTGGTGGTACGTGGGAGGCTTTTGTAGAGGCTTTCCAGGGGAGGTTCTTATCTTCAGCTGCTAGAGAGAAGCTGAGGGACCAGTTTAGCAGGCTCAAATAAGAGGGTTTGTCTGTGGCAGAGTTTGAGGCTACGTTCACTAGCTTGTCCAAGTTCGCACTTGAACTCGTGGCGTCCGAGGAACGTCGTTGCTATGAGTTTGAGTGGAAGTTGAGGCGTGGCCTCAAGTTGAGGGTTGGTGGATCTTTCATTCGAGAGTATCGACACCTAGTAGATGCTGCAGCTCATATGGAGCTCTTGATGCAGGAGGAGGAAGAGGAGAAGAATAGAGGGTCCAAGAGGAGCCAAGATGGCCAGGGTGATGGTAGGAGACAGAAGGGTTATAACCCTCAGCAATCTCAGGGTGGTGTGGCTAGATCGACCTTTCCAGTGCCGACTGCAGGCTCGGGGAGAGGCAATCAGGGAGAGTTCACCTGTTACAAGTGTGGTCAGTTGGGCCACAAGGCATCGGTTTGCCCACAGAAGGGTGGGGGTCAGCGAGCTGCTTCTTCTTCAGCTAGACCTCAGAGTCAGAGTTTGGGCAGGGGCCAATCCTTGTCTTGCTATCAGTGTGGACAGCCTGGGCATTTGAAGAGGTTCTGCCTTCAGTTGAGTGCCACTTCAGGAGCATCTGGTTCTAGGCAGACGCAGAGTTATCAACCAGCTCAGTCTGTGCAGGCCTCGAGGGCCAATCTGGGGGCTTCGTCGTCCTAGTCAGTGCAGCAGTCGTATGCTCCCCGAGGTGAGCAGGTGGATCAGGGGCCTACAGGGCGCGTGTATGCTGTTACCACGCAGGACCTAGTACCGGCTCCATCAGTAGTGAGAGGTACCTTTCTGTTTTGCAACTCGGTTGCTAGTGTATTGATTGATACGGGTGCGTCTCATTCTTTTGTATCTGTTGCATTTGCATCTGTGTCGGAGTTGGAGTTAGCACTATTAGCATCTCCTATATGTGTAGTGTCACCTATTGGGGGTGAGTTGATTTTGAAACACGGATGTAGAGGTTGTGATATAGAGGTCGCCGATCATAGGCTTCCGTTTCCTTTTGTAGTTATGCCCATGAAGGGCTTTGATGTTATTTTGGGTATGGACTGGTTATCGTCATACCGGGCAGTTATTGATTGCTACCGCCAGAGGGTCACTTGTTGTACCGTGAGCGGGGAGTGTTTCCATTTCTTGGGAGACCGGGTTGGTAGTGTTGTGCCACCGGGGTATGATCCGCGAGGGCGGAGTGAGCTTAGTGGTTTACTTGCTAGCTTTGAGAGTGGTGAGTGTGATGAGACCCAGGTTGTGTTGCCGAGGGTAGTTTGTGAGTACTCGGACGTCTTTCCCAAGGATCTCGTTAGTTTGCCACCTCACCAGGAGATTGAATTCTCTATTGATTTAGTGCCCGGCATGGCGCCGATTTCTATGGTACCTTACCGTTTTGCTCCAGCAGAGTTGGTTGAGTTAAAAGTTTAGCTCCAGGAATTGCTAGATAAGGGCTTTGTTCGCCCTAGTGTTTCACCGTGGGGAGCACCAGCCCTCTTTGCTAAAAAGAAAGATGGTGCCTTGAGATTGTGTATCGATTATCGGAAGTTGAATTAGGCTACGGTTAAGAATAAATATCCTATGCCCCGTATAGATGATTTGTTTGACCAGTTGAAGAGTTCCCGTTGTTTCTCTAAGGTAGACTTGAGATCGGGTTACCACCAGTTGAGGGTCAGGGAGGAGGATATTCCGAAGACGGCATTCCGTACGTGGTATGGCCATTATGAGTTTTTGGTGATGCCATTTGGGCTTACCAAAGCACCAGCAGTCTTTATGGACTTGATGAACCGGATCTTCTGGAAATTTTTGGATCATTTTGTAGTCGTCTTCGTGGACGACATTCTTATCTATTCACCTTCAGAGGAGGAACACGAGGAACACTTGAGAGTGGTGCTTGAGTTGCTTAGAGCCCATAGGCTGTATGCCAAGTTTGGGAAGTGTGAGTTCTGGCTAGGAGAAGCCAAGTTCTTAGGCCATGTGGTTTCCGGGGAAGAGGTGTCTGTTGATACATCCAAGACTGAGGCAGTGCAAGATTGGGCACAGCCTAAGAGTGTGTTTGAGATTCGCAGCTTTCTGGGATTAGCTGGGTACTACCGTCGGTTTGTGAAGGATTTCTCCAGGTTAGCTTCGCCGTTGACTAGATTGACTCGGAAGGGAGTCAAATTTGTATGGAGTGAGACTTGTGAAAAGTCGTTCCAGGAGTTGAAAGTTAGATTAACCACCGCTCCGGTCTTGATTATTCTGGAGAGAGGATTGGGTTATGCCGTCTATTATGATGCCTCACGAGAGGGTTTGGGTTGTGTGTTGATGCAAGAGGGGAAAGTGGTAGCCTATGGTTCGCGTCAGTTAAAAATTCACGAGAAGAATTACCCTACGCATGACCTAGAGTTAGTGGCTGTGATCTTCGCCTTGAAAATCTGGAGGCACTACCTTTATGGTGAGAGATTCGAGGTGTTCTCGAATCATAAGAGTCTGAAATATCTGTTTTCACAGAAAGACTTGAACTTGAGGCAGAGGAGGTGGATGGAGTTTATTGAGGATTACGACTTCGAGTTATATTATCACCCGGGGAAGGCCAATGTTGTGGCCGATGCCCTTAGCAGGAAATCCGTTAGTGGTGTGGCTAGTATAGCCATCCGGGAGTGGGAGATGTTGGGGGCGATTGGCGAGTTTGATTTGCTTCTGGGCGAATCCGTGGAGGCTGTGGCCTTGTTTTCTGTTGTTGTGCAGCCTACACTTGTGACTCAAGTGTTAGAGGCACAGAGAGGTGACCTTGAGGTAGAATCCCTCCAAGAGAAGATCTCTAGTGGAAAGGTTGAGGAGGGTCTGATGGTGTATCTTGACCTGAGTGTGAGATACCGAGACCGTTTGTTTGTGCCGGAGTCTTGCTGAGAGGAGGTACTCCGAGAGTTTCATCATTCGCGCCTTGCGGTGCATCCGGGAGGTACTAAGATGTATCGGGATTTGGGTCGCCAGTTTTGGTGCGGGGTATGAAGAGAGATGTGGCAGTCTTCGTGTCTAAGTGCCTTACTTGTCAGCAAGTGAAGGCCGAGCATCAGAGGCCAGCGGGTTTGTTGCAACCCTTGCCTGTTGCCGAGTGGAAGTGGGAGCATGTCACTATGGACTTCGTTTTTGGTCTTCCGAGGACTCAGCGGGGTAGTGATGCTATTTGGGTGGTTGTAGACCGGTTAACAAAGTTGGCGCACTTCATCCCTATGCGCGTGAGAGATTCGGTAGATCATCTTGCCGACTTGTATATTCGGGACATAGTGAGGTTGCACGGGGTTCCAGTGACGATCGTCTCAGATAGAGATCCTCGTTTTACTGCTAGGTTATGGCAGAGTTTGCAGAGTGCCTTGGGTACTAAGTTGACCTTCAGTACGGCTTATCACCCTCAGACTGACGGGCAGTCCGAGCGTACTATTAAGATCCTTGAGGATATGCTTCGGGGTTGTGTCCTTGACTTCAGTGGGACGTGGGAGAGGCACTTACCATTGGTGGAGTTTGCCTACAACAACAGTTTTCAGTCTAGTATCGGTATGGCACCGTTTGAGGCCTTGTATGGCCGACCTTGTAGGTCTCCAGTTTGTTGGGCCGAGGTGGGTGACGCACCTCTGTTGGGTCCGGAGTTGGTTAGGGAGACGACGTAGAAGTTGAGCTTATCCGTAGGAGGCTTGTTACAGCCCAGAGTCGTCAAAAATCTTATGTTGACCGTAGGAGGAGGCCGTTGGCATTTGAGATGGGTGATCATGTCTTTCTGAAGATATCACCTAGGCGGGGATTGATGAGGTTTGGGAAGAGTGGGAAGTTATCCCCTCGGTTTATTGGTCCTTTTGAGATCCTTGAGAGGATTGGCGAGGTTGCTTATCGTTTAGCTTTACCGCCACAGTTGTCCGGAGTTCATGACGTGTTTCATGTGAGCATGCTTCGGAAGTATGAGCCGGATCCATCGCATGTATTGGATTAGACTGACTTAGAGGTAGATGAGGATGCCTCGTATGAGGAGAGACCAGTTCAGGTCTTGGATAGGCGGGATCAAGTCCTGCGTGGCAAGACCATTCCTTTGGTAAAGGTTTTGTAGAAACATCACGGAGTGGAGGAGGCCACTTGGGAACGTGAGTTGGAGGTCCGAGAGAAATATCCGGACCTATTCGTGGATGTTTGAACATATGTTATATGTATTGTTGTATTGTTGAACTTTAAGATCATTAAATATGTCTTAAGTTGTAAAACATGGTGCATGTTTTGATTAATGAAAGTAGTTGGAAACTTGCCTCAAATGGAAGTTTGTGTAACATTGCATATGTTGAATATATAGTAGAAATTGAAATGTATGTATTGTGAGATGCTTCTTGATAAGAGATGGAATGACCGGTAATGGGTCGAGTTGTTGAATGTTGTAATATAACATTGTCTAAAATGGACAAAAACGTGTTTTTCATAAACTTGTTATTAATTTCGGAGACGAAATTCTTTAAGGGGGGGAGGTTATAGCGATCCTGGGTTTACCCCTTGTTGTATAGTGATCCGGACATATGTCCGTGGGTGTTAGTAGTTGATTATTATCTGGTTTACATCCTTTCCTACTTTGTACTTGAGTTATAGGATGTGTTGGGCAGGTTTGTTACAGGTTGGTTGAGCTTAGGAACCAAAACTAGTTGCCCAGATTTTGGCCTGTCCACTCGAGCGGAGATTTTGACGCTCGAGTAGGGACATTGTTGTTGCTTGTCCGCTCGAGCGGGGGTTTTGGCGCTCGAGGGGGGAATACACCCATCCAGTATTTCTTGTGTAGTGTTGGACGCTCGAGCGGGGGATTGGCCCCTCGAGCGGAAGGTTGTGAGTGACGCTCGAGCGGGGAGTTAGGCGCTCGAGCGGGGACCTGTCTGCAGAAATTTTGGGAGTGTGTATCCGTCGCTCGAGTGGGAGTTTGGCCGCTCGAGCAGGAGTCTGTGACTGGCGCTCGAGTGGGGGTTTCCACACTCGAGCGGGGCGACTCTTATTTAAATCCGAAATCTGACTTTTTGATCACTTTTTCAAGATCTTTTCTCTCTCTTACTTTTCCAAAAAGCCATTTTCAGAGCTTCTCACTCTAAAACCGGCCCTTCTCTCTTAGATTTGATCTAGTAGGAGTTGTTTGCTCCCTTTTGGCCTTTACAAAAGTTGTATTGATCGTCGAGGGCTACAGTTTAATCTGAAAATTTCAGGATTTGGAGTACTTTGGTTTTGGTCTTCATCTCCGTTGGAGCTCAAACTTTGAGGTAGGGATAACCTACTCCTCTTTATGAGCTTTGTCTTTAAATTTTGGTATTTTAAGATGTTGGGGGTTGTTGTGTAATTTTGGGAAGGTTTGGGGCTTTTGTGTAATTTGACAAAGGGTGGAGTTTTATTTATAATGAACCTAGAGGCATGTTTGGTATAGAGACATGGAATAAATGTTAGGCAAACTAACACTGATCATTGAAATGTGTCATTGAGTATGACAGTTGAAAGAATACATTAATTTTATGTATTGATTGATGATGTGTATAATAGTGGTTTATATGCATTGTGTTGTGTTGAAGGAGATAGGGGATGTACTCCACGGTTTAGGGGATGATAGGGGATGGACCTCTAAACCGAATGTTGTTTGGGAGAAGATAGAGGATGGACTCCATGGATATAGCTCATATGCTTATCTAGTAATGTGTTGACACAGCTCATACGCTTGTCTTTGGAAGTGTGATATTGCTCTTAGGCATACCTATGGAAGTGTTGATATAGCTCATATGCTTATCTGTTAATGTGTTGATATAGCTAGTATCTTTTATTTAAACGGGAAAATGTTTAATATGAGTCACAGTCTCATACGAGTTGTTTGGCCAGGTTCTGAGCCATGGTTATGAATTGAGAATTGAAAAGAAATGGAAAATGAATTGTAACATGGACTTGTATGTCATGAAACTGTAGGATGATATACGTGGATGTATCAGTGTTGGCCATCTATCAACTGCTAATCTTATAGTCATTGTTCATAGTTGGTTTAGTGTATTTCTACTAGGCTGTGACTCACCCTATATGGGAACATCATTTTCATGTACAGGTAGCATGCCACCTCCAAGGACATAGCTTGGGAGGCTTGAGGCGGGCGGACTTTTTGTTGTCTATCTTGTTTTGATGTATTACATGTAAATTCAAGCCAAGGGCTTAAGGTGTAGATGAGTTAGTACTCTCCTTTTTTGTAACCAAGTGTTAACTTGGAAAAGCTGTAATCCCTTAGGGCATTTGCTTTTTTTGTTAACATGTAATACCTTTTGCAATGAAACTCTGATGAATAGAAGGATGTAGATCTTTTGTATATCAATGCATGTCTATATTGATGGGTTTAAATGTTGTTATTTTGAGGGTGTTACATCTCATTAGTTGCTTCAGGTGACTTTTTGTTCCACAATTGGTTCATCTACATAAAAAACAAGTGTCATGTTATTTTTACATAACTAAACTTCATGTGTAAACTATACTATAAGGAATTTTAGCTTACGCGATCTTGGAACTATTTAGGAAATTCTTTGCATTGTATCTTGGCAATGTCGCATGCACTTCCATGTTGTTGTTGCAACAACATCTTAAGTTCCCTAGTTAATACAATGTAATTCATAAGTAATTTCAAATGATTACTTCAAAAAAAGAATATAGCTCACATATAGTATGTTGAAAGATTCGAGTCGTACTCTAGATATTCTTCTACTTCTGAGTTGTTGTGTAGGATAAACCAATGAGCCATTTTGCGGTCAGGTAGAGACACATCGATTGCCCTTGTGAGTAGACCAAACGAACGAACATTTTGCATGAAAACCGCCAACCCCGAGCCATTGTCACCCCGGTCATAGTTCCTTTCTTCCCGATTAAATACCGTTTTAACTCCGTCCAAATACATTGATCAAAACATCGTACACTCTTTGAAAATGTAAGCCTCCGTAATGGAACCTTCTGGCCGAGCTTTATTGGTAACAAATCCTTTCAGAAGTCCGAGCATCATACATGGCAATATGATTTGAATGTCAATATTTACATTTTCTATTATATTTAACTGAATATGTTTGAGGACTCGTGGTATTACCTCTCAATGGGATACATCCATCGATATTGCACAGGCCTTCCAAGCATAGCCTCGTGAGGCAAATAAATTGCCAAGTGGACCATGACGTCAAAAAATGTAGGAGGGAAAATCTTCTCAAGCTTACAAAGTATAAGTACAATTTGTTCCTTCAGTTTTTCCAAATCAGTCACCCTCAATGTCTCTGAGCATAACTATTTGAAAAAAGTTCTCAACTCAAAAAGTGTGGTCCCAATCTCATTGGAAAGGTATACACGCATCCCAATTTGAAGTAGTCGTCGTAGAAGGAAATGACAGTTATGAGTTTTGAGGCCAGCTAATTTTCCACCATGAGCGATGACACAGTTGGATATATTTGCTGCATGGCCATCAGGGTACTTAATCGATTCACAAAAGTCTTTTCTCTCTATCGGGGACAATGTGTACGCTGCTCGAGGCTTCTTGAATGAGCCATTAGAACACCTCTTCAAGTGTAACTCCTTTCGCATTCGTATGTCCTCCAAATCTAAGCGTGCTTCATCTATGTCCTTGTTCTTGCCATCTATGCTCAATAGTGTCCCAACCAGATTGTCACATTTATTCTTCTCTATGTGCATGACATCAAGGTTGTGTCGAAGCTTCAACATTTTCCAATAGGGTAGGTCGAACAAAATGCTTCTTTTTGTCGAATTAGAAGTTGGATTTTCATTCCTTTGTCTTTTTCAGTTGTGTAGATGCTTTCCATACGGCCTGTATGTCCCAGAATCAATTTGCTACAGTATTTGTTCTCCCGATAACTCCACAGGTTTGGAACAATTCTTAATTTGACCGTTGAAGAGCTTACTCCTTCGCCAAGGATGGTTCTCAGGCAAGTAGCGGTAGGGACCCATATACCCTATCTTACTTCACAGACTCTAAGATGATGCATCCATGTTACAATTAAGGCAAGCCAAGTAACCTTTTGTAGTCCAACGAGACATGGTACCATATGCAGGGAAGTCATTGATGGGCTACATGACTGCTGCTTGCATTGTAAATATTTGACCATTTGAGGCATCATATGTTTGCACACCATGCTCCCACAAATTCATTAACTCCTCCACTAATGGTTGCAAGTAAACATCGATATCTCTTCCAGGTGAGGATGGACTAGGAATAAGCAATGACATCATCATAAATGGCTCTTCATACACTTCTATGGGGGAAGATTGTAAGGCATTAAGATTATGGGCCACATGCTGTACGATGTGCTCATATTTCCAAATGGATTGAAACCATCCGTGGCAAGCCCTAACCTTACATTCTGGGGTTCCACAGAAAACGTAGGATGCTGCATATCAAAGTCCTTCCATGCCTGACCATCGGTTGGATGCCTTAATATTCCATCATCTATACGCTTGTCTTTGTGCCATCTCATATCTGCAGCGGTTTTTTTCGATATGTACAATCTTTTCAACTTGGTGTCAAAGGAAAGTAACTCAATATTTTGTGAGGAATCTTTTTACCACTCTCATTGTTCACCTTGTATCTAGACTCGTTACATGTAGGGAAATTCTCCAGTTTTGCATTGTCCTTCCAAAATAAAATATAATCTTTCTTGCATGCACGAACGGCCTCGTATCCCAAACCCAATGCACGTAAGAACTTTTTCGCTTCATAAAGGGTCCATGGAACAGTTTCATCACACTTTGGTAGAATGTCTTTGAAAACTAGCATAACCATATCGAAAATTTGTTGCTCCATTTATTGCACATCTTAACGTGAAGCATCTTAATAACGAAGGACAACACGGAGAACTTTTCACACTCTGGGTAAACTTTGCGTCGAGCATCATCAAATGATCTAATGAACTTCAGTAAATCCTTTCTCTCCGAGATATTAGGTTCTTCGTCGATATAATCATCTATGAGGCCACTCATGTAAATCTCTTCCAACATAATAGGCAACTCGCCTAAATTATCGTTATTGTCAAAATTTGCAGCTCCATCTCTTTGATCATCATCGTTTGACACACTTGGCTGAGCATGACACATTAGAACATGTTCCCTGTGGTGCACCCAAGTTTTATAAGAACATGCGATTCCTCTTTAAATTAAGTGCAGCCATATAACTTGTCGACTATGTTTTGTGCCATTCAAGCAATCGACGCATGAACAACGAATGTCATTATGTGGGCCCAAATTCTGCGTGGCAAAGTCAATAAATGACTTAACACCTTGTTGATACTCTTTACTTTTCAACCTATCTTTTATCATCATCCAACTCTTGGCCATCTTTTGAACCCTACAAATCAAGCAAAGATTAACGTAGGAATGGACAACAAATAAACAAAAATAGTACTAGCATCATTAGAACTCCTCTCTACTTTCATCAACCTACTTTTAATAGAAGCAAACTTACTTTTGTTATAGTATGTATTGAAATGCCAACAAATAGAAAAAATCTTGAATCTTCCAAAATATATGTATAGATTATAGTGATTCGTATGAGATTAGAGTTAAGGTAAAATCCCGAGTCTTCAAAAATAAATCTAGATTATGGTGATACATATGAGATTAGAGTTAAGGTTCCATGAAACCGCAAAAGTGTGATGTTTGCAAGGGTTTGGTCTCATATGCAAAAGACATTTGATCCTCCCTTTTATACAAGCAATAATGGAGAGTGAAAAAGACTAAAACACAAAATCCAACAAAGTAGAAAGTGGTGAAAAAGAAAAAGAGGAAAGCTGGTATGCAAGTTTCTTTAACAAATATAAAGGAAGAAAGGGCACAAGGTCCTTCGCCATTTCGTGGAGAGGTGAAGAGACAAAATCCGACAAAGTGCGAAGTGGTGAAGGAAAAAAAAGTAAGAGATAATGTGCAAGTTTCAGTAACTGATATAAACTAAGATAGGGGGACAAGATCCTCTACCTATTCTATATCTATTGCCTTTGAATTCCTCAAATCTTGTGAAATGGGAGATTTTGGTAATAGCAAATTCACTTCTAATCAAGAGTTGCCATGCTAAAAGAATGTTCTAAATTATTGTTAAAAAATAACAGAGGGAGCTTGTCTGCAAGTGATATGGTGAAGAAGGTTGATACCACTAATAAATTTTTTTTTTTTTTGGGGGGGGGGGGGAGGGGGGGCGCTACTGAGGAGGGAAATAGAAGAAATCTAAAAGAGATATTTCGAAACCTAACAAAAGCCAAAGGAAAACATGTTTGAATCCTTCTTTTATCAACTAAACTATGAAGTTGTCAGAGATTTTTATTTGTTCACCAAAAAAAGGTGCCAAATAAAGTATTAAAAAAATTTAACCGAAACTTGTAGTCAATAAATTGTTCTCCAAATTGCACTCATATGTCAAAGTCCATTCTACATCACCAAAGCCAAATCTGAAAAAGAAACTAACGAAATAGCATTCCCAATGCTTTATCATTCCAATTTTTTTAGTAGTCAACCAAGCAAAAATAAGAGTGTGATTGTTAAGAGTGTAATATGAAGTTTGGTTGTGGAGGTGATGGACTATGAATCTGTTGCAAGTTTACCAAAGAAAACCCAAGACTGAGAATGGTTGACACGATTATTCTCTTCTTATTTTTTACTAAATACTACAAATACTTAAAACCACCCCTAAAAATGCAAGTAAAGAAAAACAAAAGTCAATAGAATTAAAACCAACGAAAAAAGCAATTAAGTTGCCCACAATACTAGAAATTTTATAATTTGAATAGAATCCATAGAAACCGAGCTACATCAAATCTTCTGGTTGTATAGTTTTGATGTTTGTAGAATCCAGTAATGTCATAATTCTAGGAAATGTTAAAAAGTTTGTAATTATTGTAAGATCGAGCTGAATTCATATTTTAGCGACCGGGTAAACACCAATCATACTATACAATTTTATGCAACAAAGCAACATCAAACATTTTATATTCAATGATCACATTGGGGGCAGCATTACATAAGTTAATCGTTATTTTCCATCACCAAACCCATAAAGAGCATAAGGAGATAATCAATAATATTAAAACAAAATATACCTACTTCATAAAAAATTTAAGGATACAAACTCGATGCCTTATGTAGTGTAGATTGAATGATCCACCTGCTATTGAGTGACAATAATTCTAGTGATTGATTCACCTATATATGTAGACAGAGCATTAGATACACACACATATATTAAACACCATCTTTGAAATTTTTAATAAATTATAGCCACATACATTTTATGTTGTGAATAAACCCTAAAGCAACAATTTTAGAAAAGGGGGAAATAGAGAAAGAGGAGAGAGAGAGAGAGAGAGAGAGAGAGAGAGAGAGAGAGAGAGAGAGAGACGCCTGCAATACGTGTACAAAGCATTATATATACACACTCATACACATATATTAAACATCATCTTTGAAATTTTTAATAAATTATAGGCACATGCATTACAATTTGAATAAACCCTAACCCAACAATGTCAGAAGAGGGGAAAACAGAGAGAGAGAGAGACGGAACCTGTGATGTGCGGCTATGATGATGTTGATTTGTGCCGATGGCGATAGCTATCGCAATGTCGGCCGTACAATAGGCTATAGTGAGGGGGATGATTTTGGTGAGGTTTAGTGAAAGACGGCGTGTGTGTGATACAAAAGCATGAAGTTGTGTTATCTAACAGAGAGAGGGCCACGCGCGGAAATAAGGGAATTGGCGTGCGTTTAGAATTTAACCTTCGGTGACTAATTTTTTTATTTGTCGGCAAAGGAATATATATGCCGACTAAATCCTTTTGTAGCCAAATATAAGTCAACAGCGATGGAGAACTTAGTCGTCAAAAGTCCTATTTCGCGACTAATTTTAATTTTAGTTGGGAAAAAACAATATTGCCGATTAATTTTATTTTTTGTAGCCTAAAATGTGAACTAACGACGACTAATTTCTTTTTTAGTTGCTAAAAGGGGAATTTTTGCCAACTAAATTAAAATTTAGTCGCCAATAAGTAATATTTATCGACTAAAATATTTTAGTAGCTATATCTTGAACCAACGTCGACAAAATTAATTTTTAGTCACCAAAAACTGTTCTTTCGGAAACTAAATAATTTTTAGTCGCCAAAAGTGGTCGCCAAAAGTGCAATTTGTTGTAGTGTAATCTCATCTCACAAACGGTTGTAGCAAGTTATGGCTCCATGTTCTTAATCAATAGGTCATGATTTTACTACTTGTGTAACAACCCCGACCCATGAATAACGTTAATCCATGATTTCAAATGTCGAATAAGTTATTAAGATCAAATTCTGAATTAATTACATGTGTGTTTCATTATTTGTGTTTATATTTGTTTAACATAGAAAGATTTGTTCATATTTTCGTTTCAGTTTGCAAAATGAAGGCCTTATCGGCATCCGATTCAGAAATTGACTTGATCTACGTGTTATTTAGAATTTTAAAATTTTATGGTAGGTCTAATTGAAATTTGATTTGGAACGATTAAATTAGATTAACTTAATGCCTACTCGATTAGCGTTAATTAACTATCATTAGGTAAACCTATATAAAGCTTCTTATGTGCTATCACTCACTCTTTTCTTTCATTCCAACCCATTTTGAGCTCACACACACATACAAATGTGTAAAGAGAGAGAGAGAGAGAGAGAGAGAGAGAGAGAGAGAGAGAGAGAGAGAGACTAGGGAGGAGCCTTCAAACAAGGAAATTGCTAGAGAATTAAGGAGAATTGAAGAAATTGAGCAAGAATTCATTAGGATTCAAAGAGTTAAGAACCTAAGGTAAGAAATCAAGCCTTTAATTGGGTAATTAGGGAGTTTAACTCATGCATTTAAAAGAATTAAGTAAGTTGGGACATGAATTAAGCTTAATGAAGTAGTAGAATAGAGTATACAAGCATGCATATACATTACATTACATTTAGAGCATATTGTCTAAGAATTTGTCTCATGCATGTTCATATTATGGTTGTAGTCTAAGAATTCACCATGTTTTTGGAGTGAAATATCTTATGTGATCATGTTTTGGAAGTTATGAATTCAAATGAATACATGCATGAGATGTTTACATCATGTTTTTCCATTTCAAGTTGAATTTTGCACAATTAACATCCTTTTGGCCTTGAATTTCATGAAATGATCTTTGATTCTCAATATTCTTCAAGTTTAGACAAGTTTTCTTGAGTTTTGACCCAAAAGAACATGATTTATGGTTTTGAAGCTTGAAGCAATTCTAGAAATTCTAGAATTCTGCTTCTACACTCGACCGAAGGAATCCACGCTCGAGCGACCACTCTGAGTGTGTGCACTTTCGCTCGAGCGACCAGAAGTCCTCTTGAGCATGAAATGCATACTTCCAGAAGTTCTTATGTTTTGCAGCATGCTCGAGCGACAAAAGTTGTGCTCGAGCGAAGGCATGCCTCTCAATCTAAAAAGAGAATCGAGTGACCGTCGAGCAGGAATTTTACGCAACTAGTACTTTTTCAAAAGTTTGCAGACCGCTCGAGTGACGAAAGTTGCGCTCAAGTAGACCCTCACATTTTGCATGTCCGCTCGAGCGAGGAAAGCCACGCTCGAGTGTGGACCCTGTTTTCAGCAAGTTTTGAAAAATGTTTTCAAGTACATTTTGCATCCTCATTCCATCCTAGGCCAAGATCAAGGCACTATGATGAGGATAAAGGCCAGAAACACACTAAGAACAAATGAAATAAGTTATGTACAATCCGAGCGTGTGTTCCAATGTATGTATCTGTCATGTTATGTAGGTCACGCGCCTCAAGTTAAGCGAATTGCCTACTCTACTCGTCTATTTGGAGCCACCGGTTATCTGTGAGTAATAACTTTAGTAAAGCTATGTTCAAGTTAAATTATTTTCTGTATATGAAATAAGATTTGTTTTATGAAATGTTATGTTTTGTACTATGAATGATTGTCTAACTCTGACAAATGTTGTGATCTTTATGCTATAATTCAAGTGTGCTATCTGTACCCGGACTGGAGGTTTCTTAATGGAACTGGCAAGTTATTTTTACCTGGCTGGAGGTTCCTTTATGGAACTGACAAGTTATACGTACCCAGTCCAGAGGTTCCTTTATGGAACTGGCAAGTTATCCGTACCCAGCCGGAGGTTCCTCTATGGAACTGACAAGTATGATCTATAATGTTCTGTATATGATCTGTTAGCGCTAACGGATGAACTATGAATGATCAAACATGATTCCTAAATTCTGTATACGCATTGAATGAGAACATGAATACGAATTGGTTCTATGTACGGACTCAATTATGGTACATCATTCATTTAACCCTTTACTCTGTTATTATTCATTGGGCTTTCGCTTACTATTTATATTGTGTATGTAGGTCATCAAGCATGTGACCAAGCTTTGAGTTGAGGACCTGGTGCCTTAGTTGTTTTGTCAGCCAGCTCTTGTGCCTCTTGAGGAGGTTTCGGTTTAAGTCAAGCCTCATGGTTGTGTTTTGTGGATGTATATGTTTTTGTTCCTTCTGATTTACGAAAAAGTTTTCTATTGAACGTACATGTAGTGACATAATTGATGTATTTTGTTTTGATCACCTGTATGATTATGAAAGTTTAAGATTATCTGTCCTATGTATGTCTTCACTGCTCCATGGACTATGTATATTTCATGTATTTGTTTCTGTAGCCCCTATTTATATATTATTAAGTTAAGAGGCCCTTGGTAATCCAAGGATTACTGGCTGGTTATGACACTAAACTTATAGGGGCGGGTTTGGATCATGACAACTTGTAAAGAGGAAATACTATGTATTTGTATTGCACACCATATGTTTGTTGTAATTTTTGTTAGAATAGATATTGTAAATTGTACCCAATTAGTAGGCTAGAAACTTGGTATATGGTATTGCTTTTGGTTCTGCTAGTTGAAACATGAGGCTTGGGCATTTGCTATGGTTTTTATTGGAGGATGACATGAAAAACTCTCCATGTTTGGTGCATGTGCAACCTCTAATGTCCTCTTTACTCTGCATTATCACTTGAATTTTTATTTTACTTGCTTAATTAGGTGCCGAAGTTGAAGAAAATTTAAGTTTCTGTTTTGAATATGTAATCTGTAAGTAATATATGTAAAACTATATATGTGGGAAATTGCTTGCTATGTTCTTCATGATGTTTTTTCTCTTGAGGGGTTCAGTTAATCAAATCCAATTTTGGTAGGGCTTTAAAGTGTTGGTTGGGACCTAAAGTTTTGTTTTGGTCTTAAGTTTATATTTTCAATAGTAGAGAGATGATATGTTAATTAGATCAAGTTTAAGGTGTAAAAAGTCATATGTCCAGGAAGGATTTGTGATTTTCTAGTTCTCTATGTACCAATTCTAGACAGATATTAGCAAAGAGAATTGAAAGATACTTTATTGAATCTTGTGGATCTAGAAGAGATTAAAAATTATAACTTAACTGCTGATGATTTATTATTTATTATCTTTTAAAAATCTGTGGTTAACGGTAAATGTAGTGAGAATCAATAAAGTTTTTAAAACAAGAAATGTTATATATTGTACATTGAACCACATCACCACAGAGAATATTGGTAATGCTACTGATAGATATCTTGACATTTAAATAGCTGATCTTCATAATCAATTTATTGATAATATGGAAGGTTTATCACAAAAGAAATAATTAAAATGAAAACCATATAATTAAAAGGCATAAAGAATTGTAAAATTACACATAAATCAAAAGCATATAGCGATTACACTCAAAACTAATAACATACTACATAAAATGAAACTTCAAATACAAATCTTTTCCGACTCGCTATGTAATTGCCACAAGTGTTCGACAAGGTCCGATTGGAAATGAGAATGTGTTTGCCTGTCTCTAATGTTATGATGACATTGAATGAAAAAAAATTCTATTTTGGAGGAGAAGGTAATGAGGGGGCAAACGAGTATGAATGGGATTGGAGGTTGGAAACCGGTGGTTCGAAAGCATGGTGGTCAAGCAGAGGGGGCTTTAAGGGGGAGTACCATTTATTCGGTGTTTGTGGACAACTTACCAACATCGATGGGGGCGAAAGAGTTTTTTCAACTCTTCTCAAATTTTGTTGTGGTGCTGGATGCGTACATTTCGAACAAGAGAAGAAGATCTACAGGATCGAGATTCAGATTTATCAAGTATGGTTGCTCGGTAATAGCGGACATGGCTCTGCAGAAAGCTAATGGACTTTGGTGTGATGACATAGCACTGAAGGTTAAAATGGCTGAGTTCAGCAAGTTACATGATAAGAATCAAAGTATCCGACACCTAGTACAGCAGTGGAAGGAAAATGGTGGACATCACACTGTAAGGGCTTCGTATCAGGGAAGAAAGTCTTATGCCGATGTGGTCAGAGGCAGGGGCCCTCAACCCAACTCAGTCCATACCATTAAGGTACAAAAAGGTGCAAATGGCTGGTTGTATGAAAGTGCAGTAGTAAGATTGAAATCACACCTCTCGGTTGCAAAGTTTCAGGATGAACTTCAAAGAAGAGGTTATGGAGACATCAAAGTTAGAGTAGGAGGTGGAAGACAACTAGTTCTTTCATTTAAATCAGTGGGTGCTATGAGAGAGAAATTATTGCTAATGAAGGACTGGCTCACAAACTAGTGTGACTCGATTGAGGAATGGGATGAAAGCATCGCTTTTGACCAGGTGAGACAGGTGTGGTTAAGTTGCTATGGTGTACCACTGGTCTTGTGGAATAACAATACATTTTGCACAATAGGTAGAGAGTGGGGAGATGTGCTGGGAATGGATGCAGGCACAATGAATATGAAGTCTCTCTACTGTGGGAAAGTTAAGATTGAGACAAGACGCATGGATTCCATTAATCATCTTATCAATCTAGATTGCCAAGGTGTATTATATCCAGTCAGGATCTCAGAGAAACAAATCATAGTCCCAACAATAGTGAAAGAGCAATGTATATATCAATCTTTTCTGAGGAACAATGAAACCAACTATAGCTCTGAGGATGATGTGGAGACTATTGTAGATAGAGGCAGCAGAAAGGAGGAAGAAGATGATGAGGTGGAAATCCAAGTCGGTGTTGAGGTGGATGCAGGGGGTGAGGTGGTTGCAGGGGATAAGGTGGTGGATCATGACTATACTACTGCCATGGAGGGGGAAGCAAGTTTCGGGGAGGTTTTGGTTGTGGAGGAGACAAACATGATGATGGGTGTGTCAGAGGCTGGCACCACACATGAGGAGGGCTCTGTAAGGAGGCTCTACAAAGGAGTGTCAGAGGAGGGTGGCACAAGAAAGGGAGGTAGGTGTAGAGCTGATGATGAGATGGTCATCCCTGGTTTTATTAGAAGTTTGAGTGGGTTTGTTGGGCAAAAACAAGGCATTATCTTGGAGGTGGATTTAAATAGGGCCTAAGAGGACTTAAGTGGGGATGGGTTGGCCTAGAGGGCTGTGTTAACAGGACTTAGAGCTGAGGCCAGCACTTATCCTATGAGTGCAACTGTTAATGGGGTGGGGTAGCCCAATCATATACCCAGCAGAATGGGCTCAACCCATATCAGTAACAAGAGTTTGCAGGTGAGAGGTGAGGAAAATGGTAGTCACAAATGGCGGAAGAAAGGGAAACATGAAATGGGGAAGAAATTTATGAAGCAAACACTCAAATGAGAAAAGGGGCAGTGTTCAGGTTTGTCGTAGCTGCCATTTCCCTATCAATGGCAAGTAAATCTAGTAGAGGAGGCGTACGATTATCAGAGGTAGCAGCATCCATCCAAATTGGTAAAGTGCTGGGGCTAGATTGTGATGGCAAGGAGGAGGAGGTGATTAGTAAGTTAGAAGAACTGGAGGCCACATATAAAGGGAAAGAGTTGCGAAGGGGTGGGGATATTCATTGAGCTATAAGCTTAAGAGGTCTTCAGTGAAAAAGATTTCTACTATGAAGGTACTATCTTGGAATGTTAGAGGTCTTGGCAGACCAGGGAAAAGAAGAAAAATTAAACAAAGTTTGGCAGTAAGGAAAATCAGCTTTGTGATGATTCAAGAAACAAAGAGATCATCAATTATGCCTGAATTAGTAAAGTCTCTCTGGTATGATGATAATTTTGAGTATATAGAAGTGGACGCAGAAGGTAAAGTTGGAGGGCTGCTATGTATATGGAGTACTAAGGTGTTTCAACTAGAGGCTTGCTGCGGCCACCATAACTTCATCCTACTGTCAGGTACACTTTTTTCTTTTTTTAATTGTGTGATTGTCAATGTATATGGCCCATCCGAAGTGGTCAAAATGAACGAATTATGGGTCTTTTTTGCTCGATTGAAGAGTATTTTCTTGGGGCCCTGGTGTAGGGGGGTGATTTCAATGAAATAAGGAATATTGTTGAACGCATTGGGTGCTCAAGAAGAGACAGAGGAATGAGGGACCTTAATGCCATGGTAGAACAATTGGAGTTGATTGACTTGCCCATGCTTGGGAGGAAATTTACCTAGTGTAACTCACAAATTAGAGAGAAATGGAGTAGAATAGACAGATTTTTGCTTAATCATGAATGGGTACAGAACTTCAACTTTAAGTTATGGGGTCTTCCTAGATTGATTTCTGATCATTGCCCTATCCTTTTGATGGAGGATGAAAGAGATTGGGGTCCTCATCCTTTTAGGTTTCTGAATGCTTGGACCCTTCATCCTAAGTTTGCAGGTTTAGTGGAAAAATTTTGGTTAGATTTCCAGGTTGAAGGTTGGGCTGGGTATAGATGTTTCATGAAATTGAAAGCGTTAAAACACAAATTAAGTGTGGAATACTGAAGAGTTTGGTATGCTTGAATTTAAGCTTAAGGCTGTAGAAGAGGAAGCCCATGCCATAGAGTTAATTGTCGAAGAAAGAACACTTCTGGGGACAAAACAAGCTAGATGAAAGGAAATTATGAGTGAAATTTGGAGTTTCAACAAGATGGTGGAATGGACTTGGTTACAAAAGTCCAGAATTAATTGGGCATCAAAAGGAGATAGGAATACAAGGTATTTTCACATTATGGCTTCTAATAGAAATAGTAGAAATTCCTTGTGTTCAGTTATGGTGAATGGCTCATTGGTGGAAGAACCTATAGAGGTTCGACTGGAGGTGAAGTCTCACTTTATGAATCTTTTCTCTAAATCTTGGGCTACTAGATCCTCACTGTTTGGCCAGTTCAAAAATATTGGAGGTTGTCAAGCAGCGGAGCTGTTGGAAGCAGATTTTACTGAAGAGGAAGTCAGATATGTTATCAAGAACAGTGATGGTAATAAAGCACCTGGACCTGATGGATTTAATTTGGCCTTTTATAAGAAATGTTGGGGAGTAGTCAAACCTGAGGTAATGCAATTTTTAAGAGAATTTCATCAAAATGCCTCTTTAGTGAGTGGTTTAAATAGCTCTTTTATAGCTCTAATCCCAAAAGTTGACATCCCCTCAAGCTTGAGGGATTATAGGCCAATAAACCTTATTGGATCCATGTACAAAATTTTGGCCAAAATCTTAGCCAATAGGATGAAACAAGTGATGCCAAGGATTATTAGTGAGACTCAATCCACATTTCTTGGGGGAAGGAATATCCTAGATGGGATTCTCATTGCTAATGAGATAGTTGATGGATGGAAAAAATCAAACAAGAAAGGTTTGGTGTTGAAATTAGACTTTGAGAAGGCATATGATTCGGTCAACTGGGAATTCTTATTTAATATGTTATCTAATTTTGGCTTTGGTGTTAGATGGGTGAGATGGATGAAAAGTTGTGTAACCTCCACAAAAGTGCCAGTTTTAGTGAATGGTTCACCTACTGAGGAATTTTGCCCACAGAGAGGTCTTCAGCAAGGTGACCCATTGTCCCCTTTCCTCTTCAATATTGTGGCCGAGGGGTTGAATATCTTGTTTGCTAGGGCCAACGAAACGGGTTTGATAAAAGGGGCTGCCATTGGGAATAATGGAACCACAGTAACACATCTACAATTTGCAAATGATACAATACTATTTTGTGAAGCTGAGTGGGTGGAAGTGGTGACCATCAAACGCATCCTGAGATGTTTTGAAATCCTATCGGGGCTGAAAATTAACTACCACAGGAGTGTGATTGCGGGCATTGGAGTGGATGAAGTGTTGCTGTAGAGTTTTGCCTCTAGACTAAATTGTGCCCATCAGAGGTTACCTTTTAAGTACCTGGGTCTACCTCTAGGAGCTAATCTTGGTAGGTTAAGCACTTGGAAGCCAGTCTTGGACAAGTTTAAACAAAAGTTATCTACATGGAAGAGAAGGCTGCTTTCGTTTGTTGGGAGACTGACACTAATTAAGTTCGTCATGAGTAACTTGCCTATCTATTACTTGTCTCTATTCAAAATACCTGTGGGGATGGCTAAAGCAATTGAGAAGATTCAATCAAACTTTCTTTGGGGGGGATTCGACCTCAGAAGGAAAGTTCACATGGTTAGATGGGATACCGTTACCAAGAGTAAACATTTGGGAGGTTTAGGGATCAGAAGTATCACAGTTATGAATAAGTGCTTACTATTGAAATGGTGGTGGAGGTTTGGGTCAGAGCATCATTCTTTGTGAAAGGATGTTCTATGCTCTAAGTATAACATGGGGGGTGGAAGATGGCTGCCATGTATGGAAGGAAATAGCAGACACTCAAAAATTTGGTCTGATATCATTGGTGCAATTATATCTACTCCTATGCTACATAATTTGTACCTGGAAAACTCAGTCATTGAGTTGGGGAATGGTAGGAGAGCTCTTTTCTGGCTGGATAAATGGACCAGGGAGCAAAGCTTATAGGAGGAGTTCCCTAGACTTTTTTCGCTGTCCAATGATAAAATAGGAGTAGTGTCTAACTTTTATATTAGAAGTGGAGGGTCTCAGGTTTGGAATCTGGAATTTAGGAGAGCTTTGCTGGCCTGGGAAGAGGAGGAGGTTAGGAGACTTCATTCTCTCCTTATGAATGCTCCAGCAATGAGGGGCACCGATCAAGATGCTTGGAAGTGGAAGGCTGACCCATCTGGTTTGTTTTCTGTTGCATCAGTGTATAAAAATTATGAATACTCCTTGGGTCCTATTAGGAGTATGGCAGTGGTAGTTTGGAATAATTATGCCACTCCTAAAGTCAAATTTTTCGAGTGGTTGGCTTGGCCCCAAGGTGAAAACCTCTAGCTTCTTATAGAGAATGGGGATATTAGCTACATTTGCCAATGTGGGCTGTGTCTTCTGTCAAAATAAGGAGCAATCTGTCAATCATATCTTGCTCTCCTGTCCATTTGTTTGGCTGTTATGGTCTAATATTATGAAATGGTGGGGTTTTCAGTGGGCTATGCCAAACTTAGTGGAAGGGCTGCTACAATGGTAGTCGTTTTGCAAAATGAAAAAGATCGAGAAGCTACTGTGAAAGGTTGTGCCTTTGGCTGTTTTCTGGTCCACATGGAAGCATATAAATGATTGTGTTTTTAATGGTGCCCAGCCAAATTTTGAGGAACTATGTGAGGTTGTCAAAGCTCAAATTGCTTTGTGGACCAAATTCTTCCCAGCTAAATTGGAGTTCTCTATCAATGATGTAGTCTTCAATTTGCCTCAGGTTCAATACTATTTTAGGAATGGGAGCTGAGCTAACCTCTTGCTGGGTGGAACAGAGTATGCTGCTGTTGGTGTGCTGGCTGCTGCTGGGTGTTTGGCTTTTGCCTGGTGTTTGGCTCTTGGGTGTTGGTGTTTGGCTATTTGTCGTGTAGCAAAAATGGTGCATATGCTGGTGTAAGGCATGTTTGTTCTATCTGTAATATTTGTCCTATTTATGGAATTGTCTTTGTGAGCTGAACCTGTTGTTGCTTGCTCTGTAAATTTTTTTTTTCTGATTACATGGTGTACATTGTAAAAACTTCATCTGTTTTTGGTCTGCTCTGTGCTGGTGTTGCTCTCTGGGTTGCTGCTGTCTTAGTGCTATTGGTTGCTTACTAGTTTGGTGTTGGTGTGTTGACTTTGAAGCTCTATGTGTCACTGTGAAATGAGATCTGGTTTATAATATGCAGCTTCTGTGCAGGATTTGGTCTCAGGTCTAGTGCTTGTGTGTCTAAGGGGAATGAATTGATGTTTTGGTTATGCAGTAGTATTTGAATTGTTGCATTGGGTGTTAGTTCTGGTTTGGGGCATCTAGATTGAGGCCTTGTTTGTTTCCCTGATTTTGAATGAGGATTGGTCTTGTTGGTGGCTATTTTTGAATGTGGAATGGTCTTGTTAAGTTTGCACTGCTGCACTAATGTTTGGGGGGGCTGAATCTACACTATGCTCTGCTGGTGCTCTGGTGTAGTTGGTGTGTATGATATGTTATGTTTGTTCTATCTGTCATATCTGTCCTATTTCTGCGTTTGTCTCTATGAGCTGAACTTGTTGTTGATGTCCTAGCTATTATGTTTTTTCTTTGACTACATGGAGTACTGCTGCTGGTTTGGTGCTGTTGGTTGCTCTGCTGGTGTGCTGACTTTGAAGCTCTATGTGTCATTGTGAAATGGTTATGCAGCAGCATTTGAATGGTTGCAATGGGTGTTAGTTCTGGTCTGGGGCATTTGGACTGAGGCCTTGTTTGTTTTTCTGATTTTGAATGTGGTTTGGTCTTGTTGGTGGCTGTTTTTGAATGTGGAATGGTCTTGTTGAGTCTGCACTGCTGCACTAATGTTTGGGGGGGTGTTTCTACACTATGCTCTGCTAGTGTTTTGGTGTAGTTGGTGGCTGTTTTTTGTTTTCTTTTCCGTTTCGTCGGTTGGTTGCTCACCAACTATGGGGGTGCTAGCAAATGATAGGATGGGCTTTTTTCTGCCAACCTAGTTGGGATGATTCAACCCATTGTGATGCTTTTGCACTTGCCTTTCTTTATTGATGTATTTTGTCTTGTACTTTGTACTATAGTTTACATCAATGAAGCTTCTTTGTTTTGCCGATCAAAAAAAAAAAAAAAAAATATGATGACATTGAATGAATTCCATAAGTTTAGTAGTTCTCTCATGTAACACCGTTACATGGGGACTGTCATCGATTTGATCATAATTGAAGTCTTTTACTCCATTGTCATCTCGCTCATCTTCAATGATCATATTATGCAGAATTATGCACGTCTTCATAATATATTTAAGCATTTTAGTATTCCAAAAACGTGCCAGTCGACGCACAATTGCAAATCGTGCTTGAAACACTCCAAATGCACGCTCTACATCCTTTCTTGTCACCTCTTGAGTTGCAGCAAAAAGTTTTTTTTCTTATTTCCTTGAGAAGAAGGAATTGTTTTCACAAATGTTGACCATTGTGGATATATGCTATCGGCGAGATAATATCTCATTGTATGTTCATTATCATTGATGGTGTAATTGACTGGAGGGGCACGCCCTTGAGCAAGTTCAGTAAATATAAAAGACCTTTCTAGCACGTTGATATCATTATGAGAACTAGGCAATCCAAAAAATGCATTCCAAATCCAAAGATCATATGATGCAACAGCTTCCAAAATAATTGTTGGTTCATGAATATGACCAGTATACATACCTTTCAACGCAGTTAGACAATTTTTCCATTTATCAATGCTCCCCAGCATCCCAGGAAATCCATGACTTTCACCAATTGCTAGTAGTTTAGCGATGTCATTGCTGTTTGGTGACCTTAAATACTCATTAGAAAAAATATCAACAATTGCTTTAACAAAATATTTTAAGCTTTCTATTGCAGTGCTTTCTCCAATTCTCACATATTTGTCTATAAAATCAGCGGCTACTCCATAAGCAAGCATCCTAAGTGCAACAGTTACCTTCTTAAGAGAAAACAAACCAAGTTTTCTAGCAAAATTTCTTTTTTGGAGAGAGTATGGATCGTGCGTTTCTACTGAGCTTGAATTTGAAGAAAAAGTGAATGTTTCATTCGAAATCTCTTTCGAAATAGCTCAGGAGGATATATAGGCGGTTCAACAAAATAGTCGAGAAAAAGCCTTTCATGACCTTGAATATGGTCACGATGAACAACTTTATGACCTTGAACAGAACCGCGACATGAGCTTGATCCTTTCTCATTATCTAGTAGTTCTTCATCCACAGTAACAACTTTGAGCATCTCCAAATCATCATCAGATTCAGAGAAGTCAGAATCATTTACAAGCATATCATAAAGAAGAATTGGAAGCCATAGAGAGAGATATGGAAGTTTGGATAAAGTACAAAATTGGGTTGAGGGTAAGATCAAATGAGAGGGAATTTCTTATTTATAATTGAAAAATAAAAAAATATGATTGTTGTAAAAATATGACCGTTTCAAAAATATGACTGTTAGAAAAATATGACCGTTTGAAAAATACAATAGTAGAAAAATGTAACTTTCACAAAAATATAATCATATTTAAAAGAATGAAAAAAATAATAATTTGAAAAAGTTGTTTTTTTTTTTTTTTTTTTTTTTTTAAGATGGGAAAGAAGGTAGTTAAAGTATAAGAATATTTTAATAGAAGATAGCTAAAGTAGATAGCCTTATTGAAGTGTATATTAAAAAAATAACTAGCTAAAATTATAAAGTGAAATTTTAAATAACTATTTTGACTATCCTTATTGGGGATTCTACCCATCAATCACGGTGTTAAGCTGACTTGCACTGATAGACCCGAAATTTTGGGAATCGCTATTGTTAAGACAATATTTGCTGCTTCAAGAGCGCACGAAGCTTTCTACGGGTTGTACATTGCTTGAATAACAGTTGAACACTGATCTGGAAACAGTAAGTTTTCGTTTGGCGCGTAGTTGTTGGGCCCGCGAATCGAAGTCAGTTGCACTTGAGTTCTATTGCAGACTCGTATTAAAATAAAAAAAATTGGATTCAACCTAAAAATAATTTATTTATTCATTGTGAGTGATTTAAAACAAATTAAAATATTGAATAAATTTTAGAATATAGTAGTATCTTTAGACCTCAACCTCACTTAGAAAATAATTTGTGACTAATTTAGTCTATTAAAAGATAAAATAAATTTAAAAATTAATAAGATAAAATGTTACATTCAAATTATAATCATTTCACTTTTTCTTTCACAAAATTACAAAAAAATTAAAAATTATTTTCAAACGGAACTTTTTTAGTCAGGCTAAAATAACCAAAAAATTAAACTAAAAAAAATTCTTCCCCAACAAAGGCTTAGTTGTGCGATCTGGTCACAAATGATAGTAAAAGTAACAAGGCATGTGAAGATGGCATATAGATTTAGAAAAATGTATAAGTTCTATAAAAATGAAAAAAAAAAAATTATCTTACAATTTGATGTGACATAAAACATTTCAATTTTTAATTTGTTACATATTAAATTGTGTAGGATTTATCTCTCTTGCTACATAAATTTAAAAATTCAAATCGTAGATTTATAGCACTACTCAGATTTGAACCGAAAATAGAACTTCTAAGATCATCCAATATTCAACTTCCATATGCAGCATCATTGTGAGATCGCCCAAAGTAATTTATGGAAGTTAAAATTATAATTTAAATTATAGTAGGGACTGAGTAATTTTTTAAAACCACATTATAATGTGAATTAAATTTGAGAAAAAAACGTCTTAAATACTAAGCTCAGTCATAATTTTTGTTATGTAATAAAATGCTCGATTCTTTTTAGTTTATGAAGAAATGTTAATTTTTTAAAAATAAATTTAATTTAATTTAATTATATATCTAAAAAGTAATTCGAATCATCAAAATAAGATTAAACATTTCAAAATAACCTTTCTGGATTTTTAATCTTTTAATATGAAAATAAAACCTCTCTAGTTGATTTCAGTTGAACTCACTCACTTCTCCTTTTGGGGCAAGCCAATACTAGGCCCATATCTCACTCTGCCCATTCTTTTTTGTTCTTCTTCACATATTGATGAATCAAAATAACGTAATCCGCCCAATTAAGCCCTACACGATATTTCTTGAGTAGTTTTAAAAAGTGTGCAACTTCCATAAGATTGTCCTCCAAAATGAATAATGAGAATGGATAATAACATAGGTAGACTATTAAAAAAATCTTCACAATTAGATTTAATTTTCATAAAATCCTATTAAAAATAAATTTTTTGTAAAATCGTTGCTAAAAATAATTTTTTTAACAATTTTTTGCATGTCGCTAAAAATTGACAATTAGTGATTTTTTTTTTTTTTTTGTCATGATTTTTATAAATTATAAAACTTACAATTAGTGAATTTTTTTGTGACAAATTTTTCAAACTGTCGCTGAAAGTTAAAAATTAGTGACGTTTTTTTGTAATTTTTTTAAACTATCGCTAAAACTTATAATTATTGATATTTTTGTGACAATTTTAAATTATCGCTGAAAATTAACAATTAGTGACTTTTTTTTAATAGTGTTTAATGAAAAACGCTATTAATTCTCACAGGATCTATTGGACGATAAGTCTATCTATTAAAACCTACACGTAAGTCCCCCTAATAAAATCAGATTAAGGACTTGATTAATAATAGTTATTAGATAGAATTATATACATGAAATTATTTAATTAA
The DNA here is from genome assembly GCA_025200525.1 of Camellia lanceoleosa. Taxonomy (NCBI): domain Eukaryota; kingdom Viridiplantae; phylum Streptophyta; class Magnoliopsida; order Ericales; family Theaceae; genus Camellia; species Camellia lanceoleosa. The sequence continues at coordinate 172,545,944 of CM045761.1, read as the reverse complement.
AGATATAGCATAAACTTAGAAAAGATAGATTATTTTTAAGTAGAACGAGATGTGATTACCAATAATATGTCAATAGCTTGTATTCTAGTGGCACCTTTCTAACACTTTCATATGAGAGATTAGAGATTCAAACCTCACTTTTGGTAAAGTTGGGTGGAAGAGTTTTATTAGTCCCTATATATTTTACTTGTTATTTATTGCAAGTTTACTCACCCTCAGCGTTTAAGAGATAGGGAGATTACCAATATTATCGATATTGTGGGGACACATTTTCTAAATGACAACACGTGGCAAAGGTGACGCCGAAGTGTCAACCGAGGTGCCATGTGGCCTGGTCATGCGCCGAGATGATCTCGGCTAGGCTGAGGTTGTTTGCGGAGATATCGGAATCTGAGTTAAGTAGATAAGAGACAAGAGTCTTAGAACATGGGAGGATCTCTTTCTAGATAGAGATAATGCTCAAGAAGAGTTTATCTCTATCTAGATGAGGGTCCAGGATGGGTATGGAACCTGAGTCCATTGAAGTAAGGCTTCTAAGGGGATCAGGTCACTGCTAGTTATAAAACCAGGGCACCTTCATGGGTCAGAGGTAAGTTCTTTCTAGTGAGTTTAAGCACAATTTGCTATCTTTGAGAGATATTGATTATTGGCTTGATCGTTGGAGTGCCCCCGGGTAGACGAACCACCGCTAGATTCTTATCTTCTTGTTATAGGCTGTTGGGCTTAATCTATTCTGCCGGTGCTTTCTAGCTGAGTTCCTCTTTTGGTTGTGTAGTTGGAAATCAACACCCACAATTTGACGCTGTCTGTGGCAACTCAAGGAGAATAGATGGCTAACAACGGGCATGGCGAAGAGATCGGGGACGACGTCCTAGGTGGGAGTGGTAAATATGTCGATCCTAACATCGAGGAAGAAAATCGTAATGAATGAGCACAGGATCAGAATCCTGGGGAGAAGGACGTCGGCAAAGAGGGAGATGCCCCAAAGAAAGTAGGCCGAGATAAGTATCACAACGAGAGCAAGCTCCAGGTATAGAAGGATAGATGCCTGAGGAGGGATGGCGAGATGAAGGAAATGGAAAAAAAGTTAGCGAACCTACAATCAGTTGTCAACTTTATGATGCTGAACAACATAATACAACCACCGTACCCATTGTAGGACACGCTGATACCGACGGCTAAGACCGACACCCAGAAAGGGGGGTAGAAAGCAATCCTAGAAGTCCCTCAGCATGACAAGGAGAAGGAACGTTCATATAGGCCTTCACGGGATGTCGGGCGAGTAGAGTCAATGAGAGGTGAGTCGTAGAGAACGCCTCGTATCAAGGGAACCTATGTCAAAGAACATCGACATTCCAAGGGAAGGGACTTTGCTTTGACACAGTGAATGAAGACAAATCCAAGAGGACACACCACGACGCCAGGAGTAGCGCACCAAAAAGGCTAAAATCTGTTGATAGCTGAGCCCTCGGTTGAACAAAAGAGGACCTGATAGACTACCTCCAGAGGAAGCGACTCAATGCCGAGGTCACATCCCTGTCAAACTAAGAACACTGTTCTTAGTGGATTTGGATAGGTTTGAGGCCTCAGAGAGGTTTCATATGCCGAGGTTCCAAGTTTATGACGGTAAGTCTGATATGAACTTTTATGTCGGCTTATATTTAAATTCAATGGCTTTGTATAGTGGGAACGAGCGCTGCTGTGCAAGATGTTCCCTTCATCCTTTGGGAAAATTACATCGGATTCCACAAGTTGCCGAAAGGAACTGTGAAGAGTTTGGAAGGCCTGGCCGAGATGTTTGTGGCCAGGTTTGTAACAAATAAGTTGCATCCACTAAGGGTAGACTCCCTTCTGGCTCTGAACATTAGCGATGGTAAAAGCCTGAGGGCTTATGCCAAACGGTATTATGAGGTGTTCAACCGAATACCAGCATGCAACTAGGAGCTGGCTATCGTATCTTTCAAAAACGGCCTGAAGGATAAATGTTTGCTTTGAAAGTTTCTTGCAAAAACTCCACCAAAGAGTATGGAGGAGCTTATGGCACGAATTGAGAAATATGCCAGAGCAGAGGAAGACACGTACGGAGCAAAGGCACCAAAATAGCAGAAGAGAAACGGCTCGCCGAAGCGAGACCGAGGTAACACTGGTTTCAACAGATAAGAAATAGGGTTGAGGGCTGCACATGCAGTCACTTCTATATTCAGGATCTCGATCTACAAAGTTCTAGAAAGGATCAGAAACCAACCATACTACAGAACGCCGAAAAAGGTCCCCGGCGAGTTTATAGGAAGAAGCCTCGGGAAGCATTGTGCTTACCATAATGAGGATGGGCACTTGACATAGGGGTGTAGGGCTCTGAAGACACACTTAGAGGATTTGGTCAGATAGGGTCACTTGAGAGACCTAGTAGATGGGGCCATAACAAGGAAAAAGCAGACAAGGCTGCTCCAGGCACTGATAGCATCACCTCCACCACCACTACCACAGCAAGCAGATTGTGATAACCCTGTTCTGTGTTATGTTAATCAGCCTTAATTATGATCGTGATTATATGCTTAATATGATTTTTAGAGGTAATTGTGTGATTATTCATATTTTTGAAACTATATCTGTTCACCATAGGAAAATCTGTCTAACATACTACTATAATTTGAAATTTCAAGACCGTAGAGGTTTCAAAAACTAGAATTATCTGTACCATTGTGATTAGTATAATTTTTAGAGCCTACGGTGAAATTTAATTAAAAATTGATTCGAGCCAAATTAATTAGATTAAATTGATTGATATAGGCATAATTAACTAGCCTTAATCAAGGTTGATTAGGCAAGTGTATATATGGACCTAATTACATTTCAGCTCACCATTCTTGGTGCTCAAAATCTGAGATATACACTCTAGAGAGTGAGTGAGCTGAATTTAAAAAGAGAGAGAGAGAGAGAGAGAGAGAGAGAGAGAGAGAGGGCTCATTCTTAAAGATTTTGCAAAGGAATTCAAGAACAAAGAGGATTGGCTCAAGAATTGGCTAAAATTAGAAGGGAGAAAGCTCCTAGGTGAGTAATTGAACCCAAAACCATGGGTGTAAATCTATAGTTGAGTGAATTCAAAGTTATTATGAAGAATTTGAGGTCCATATGTTCATGCATGTATAGAATTGCCTTGAATTTCCATGAGATTGCATGATCTAGCATAAGACATGTTAAACATGAAAGATTTGTGCACCTAAGTCTACATGTATGCATAATTTTGATGAGCTTCGTGATTTTGAACATTATTTGTGCCATATAAAGTAGAATTGGAGTCAATAATTAACATGCATGCATGATTGATGAAGGTATGAAGCTTGAATGCATGAGTCTTGAAATTGGCAAAGAATTTGGAATGATTTTGGAAATGGACCATGATTTTAGGACAATTGGTTTCAAACTATCTAAGTTTTTATGTTACACAATGTTTTTCTATGTTTTGGCATTGATTTGCAAACTTTGGAGCCTTTGGGGTTGTGTTTTGAAGCTCAAACAGCTTGCTAGAAAACCCAGATTTCGACCAGTCCACTTGAGTGAGGAAAGCCTTGCTCAAGTGTGAAAATTTGGCTCCGAAAAGTTATGTAGGATTCGTATAGTGGCCCAAGCGGCAGACTTTACACTCGAGCGAACCGTATTTTGCAAGCACTGCTCGCTTGAGCGTCGAGAATCTTGCTCGAGTGTAAATTACATGCAACCAGTACTTTTGCAGACCACAGGGGTTCGCTCGAGCGACCAAAGCTGCGCTCGAGCGGAGAACCCTATTTCAGAAATTTTGAAAAGTTGTTTTGTGTTTCGTTTTCCGTTCTCTTTTATTTCTAAGCACTCTTAGGCATGCATTGAGCATTGCAAATGGACTAAAAAGATAAGAAAGAGGCTTAAGAGAAGTAAATAAATTAAGAATGGATTGAATCACTTATGACCCGATATGTGATGTAATGTGTAGGGTCAAGCGCAAGGGCAAATCCATCGGCAGAACACTATGAGTAATGTCTTAGTAAGAATGTGTTGAAGTATGCTACTTTCCAAATGCTCACTTTTGTATGAGTTTTACGAATTTGTTAATTCAAATCGAATATTTGTTATGCCAATGATTGAATAAGGCCGTTGGAATATGATTATGATTATGATATGCTTATGATCCCAAGTATGAAATGTGCATAAATATAAATGATTAGGCTAAAGGTCGTTTGACACAAATGATTGGGCCAAAGGCTATTTGATATGAATGATTGGGCCACAGGTTGTTTGAGACGAATGATTGGGCCAAAGGCCGTTTGATATGAATGATTGGGCCAAAGACCGTTTGATACGAATGATTGGGCCAAAGGCCGTATGACACAAATGATTGGGCCAAAGGTTGTTTGACATGAATGATTGGGCCGAAGGCCGTTTGACACGAATGACTGGGCCAAAGGCTGTTTGACATGAATGATTAGGCCAAAGCCTATTTGATAAGAATGATTGGGCCAAAGCCCGTTTGACATGAACGAATTGAGCCGAGGCCGTTTGATAAGAACAAATTGGGCCAGGGGTTGTTTGATAAGAAGGAATTGGGCCCGAGGCTGTTAGATATGCTTGAGCCTGAGGCCGTTTGATGTATTAGATAGAAACATGAAAGGGCCTAAGGCCGCCCTTTATGTCTGTTACGAATTACATTCATGTAACTTCCTTATTTTGATATTATTCACTGGGCTTTCGCTCATTCTCATTTATATGATGTAGGTGAGCAAAGAGATGTCCAAACCCTGCCTTAGTGAAGAAAGTGAGAGGAAGTCAAGTCTTGTGGAGTCAGTCTGAATGTCTTACGCACGAGATTTTGTTTTTGTTCTTTTGTTTACCCTTTTGCTATCTTGATGAATATATTGGATCACCATGTATATAAGCTCTTGGTTTGGCTGACTTTAAGTTCGAATGATCCTGTATGTACAAGATTCTAAGTTGTTTTCCTTTAGGTGTGGGTTATTAATGAATATATGTGAGATGTTTTGATATGCCATATAAGCACAACTCTTTGGATAAAATTTTTAAGTCCGCTTCCATTCGGCCCCATTATTGTTATAAACTAAATATTGAAGTAGTTTGAGGCCATAGGTAATCTTATGATTACTGGCCAGTTATGACCTTAATCCTTAGGGGCAGGTTCAGGTCATGACACAGATGGACCTCGGGTGATCAATGTGATTTATTCAAAGGTCAATGAGAATGAGGTGCGTGGGAAGACTCAAAGAGTGAGGCACCTGTAGCATGTGTATCAAGTCCAGCAAAAGAAACCTAGGACCAATGAGTACCAGGGACTAATGGTCTCATTTATTGAGGCAAACCTGGATATGGTGCAGCATCTACACAATGATGCCTTGGTGATAACGTTGAGGATTGAGGAGTGCCAGATAAGGCACATACTAGTTGATCAAGGTAGTTCTTGTGACATCATGTACATTAGATGTTACAAGGAACTTGGCCTTCACCCAGATGCTTTGGAACAGTCCAATAGCCCAATGGGTAGGTTCAATGAAATGTCAACGTGGCCTCTAAGAGCCACAAATTTGGGGGTGCAAGCAGGTACGAAGAAGGTAAGCACGGAGTTCACGGTAATTGACACCCTTTCCCCTTACAATGTTATCTTCGGCCAACCGTGGTTGCATGTAATGAGGGTTGTTCCCTCAACATTGCACCAGTTGTTGCGATTCCCAACTGAACATGGGATTGAGGAGGTCAGAGGGGATCACATGCAGGCAAAAAATTGCTCCATGGCAACAATGAAGTCCACATATAATGTGTAAGAAGTAGAGACAGTGGAAATTGAAGATGAGGACATGGAGGTCCTAGATGATGTCGGTAAAGAACCAGCCGACAATAGTGAGAAAGCTTTAAAGAAGGTTTTAGTAAAAGAGGATGATGAAGAGCGTGCCTTTCTTCTCGGCTCAGGCTTAGTTGAGAAGGAGGAAAGGGAGTTAGAGGCTTTCTTGCGAACAAACATAAAAGTGTTTTCTTGGACACCATATGAGATGTCTGGCATTGACCCCAAGGTCACTTTCCATAGACTTAATGTAGACAGGTCGACTAAACCTGTCATCCAACGGGCAAGAAAACCGACATTGATTCATATGGAGGCAGTAGAGGAGGAAGTGGACAAGCTGTTCGAAGCCAAGGCCATTCATAGGTGAACTACCCAACCAGGTTGTCCAACACAGTAGTTGTGAAAAAGAAGAACGAGAAGTGGAGGGTCCGCGTAGACTTCACCAGCCTAAATAAGGCTTGTTCGAAAGATAGCTTCCCTCTACTTAAGTTGATCAATTGGTGGATGCCACTTTAGGGCATGAAAGGATGAACTTCTTGGATGCTTACAGAGGATACCACCAGATAGCAATGTATCCCCCTAACGAGGAGAAAACTACATTCATCACCCCAAAAGGGTTGTACTGCTACAGAGTGATGCCTTTCGAGTTGAAAAATGAAGAAGCAACCTACTAGAGGTTAGTGACCAAGATGTTCAAACATCTGATTAACAAGATAGTAGAAGTGTACATTGATGACATGGTCGTGAAGACCAAAGAACCTGGGAATCATCTGGCCAACTTAAAGGCGATTTTTAATATCCTAAGAACATATTGGCACCGACTCAATGCTTCGAAATGTGCATTTGGAGTCGGGTCTGGTAAGTTCCTGGGATACTTGGTCACCAGAAGGGGCATTGAGGCAAGCCCAGATCAAATCAAAGTCCATTACAGACTTAAAGAGCCCGATGTCTGCCAAATAGGTCTAGTTTTTGACCAACAAGGTAGCAGCCCTGAACAGGTTCATTAGCCGAAGTTCAAGTTTAAACCATTTTTTAGTTTGTTAAAGAAAGCCACGGATTTTTGGTGGACAGAAGAGTACGAAGTCACCTTGGCCAACTTGAAAAAGTACCTGACAACAACTTCAGTTATGTCAAATCCAGTACCTGGAGAAGAATTGTTCCTATACTTGGCAATTTCAAAACACGTAGTGAGCGTGGTAGTAGTCCAAGAAAAGGAGGAAGAACAAAAGGCGGTATACTATGTAAGTAAGACCTAATAGGTGCAAAAACCAGGTACCTACCCTTGGAGAAATTGACACTGGCCCTGGTGATGGTTTCGAAAAAATTGAATCACTACTTCCAAGCCCACAAGATTATGGTGCTGATTGAGCATCCTTTGAAGTCCCTGTTGCAGCATGGAGATCTGATAGACAGAGTAGCCAGATGGGCAGTGGTGCTGGGCCAATATGACTTGGAATTCAGGCCTAGAACAACGATTAAGGGCCAGGTTCTAGCCAACTTTGTGGCCGAGTTCACCCCTGGTGCCATCCCACATTGGGCTTTGGTGAGCCATGGCTTAGGTTGTCCAGGAGAACCAAAAGAAACTCAATTAGGGCCAAAGGACACCACGCCGGCAAAATAGAAGAAGACAGAGCAAGCAAAACCCTGCGACATCTACATCGGCGATTCTTTCCGCCTGTTTGTTGATGAAAGTTCAAACCGTCAAGGAGCAGGGGTAGGAGTAGTGTTAGTATCGCCAGATGGGCAAATGATAGAGTAGTCTATTCGTTTGGGGTTCAAGGCCTCAAACAATGAAGCAGAGTATGAGGCATTGATTGTAGGGTTGAAATGAGCAGCAGCAATAGAAGCCGATGAAGTGGTAGTCTTCTGTGACTCCTAACTTATTATGAATCAGGAAACGAGCGAGTATGCAGCCCAAGATGAACAAATGATAGCCTATGTAAAAAAGGTTGTTAGACTGCTAGCATTGTTTCAGGATTTTCGGTTATAGCAGGTTAGCCGAGATAATAATAATCATGCCGATGCCTTGGCTAGCCTAGCTAGTGCAGTGAAATTAGGGAAGGCAAGAACAATAAGGGTTGATTATCTATTAGGCCCAAGTGTAGAACCACTGATCACAGAGTACGAAGCAATGTGTGTGGAGTTGAGTCCAAGCTGGATGGGTGTAGTAGTAATGTTCCTCAGGGATGGTGAGTTGTCGGATGACTGAAAAGAGGTGCATAAGACCAGATTAAAGTCGGCCAGGTTCAGCCTGACAGTAGAAGGCCACCTCTGTAGAAAGTCCTTTATTGGGCCCCTTTTGAGATGTGTGTATCCCTCCCAGGTTGAGGACTTCCTATATGAAATACATGAAGGTGTATGTGGAAGCCATGCTGGGGGTAGATCACCGGCCCATAGAGCCATATCCCAGGGATACTGGTGGCCATACATGCATAAAGATACTGAAACTTATGTGAGAAAATGTGAGAAGTATCAAAGGTTTACACCTTTGATACATTAGCCAGTAGTAGATCTGAACCTAGTGTCCAGTCCTTGGCCGTTTGCCCAGTGCGGCATGGACCTAGTGGGACAACTGCCCCAAGCAACTGGACAAAGAAAGTTCTTGTTAGTAGCCACGGACTACTTCACAAATGAGGTAGAGGTAGCACCCTTGGCCAAAATCAGAGATGTGGATGTAAAGAATTTCAACTGAAAGAACATAATCACTAGGTTTTGGATTCCAAGAGCCATTGTGGTAGACAATGGCACCTAATTTCATAGTAAAATGATCAAGAGCTTTTGTGCCAAGTACAAAATTAAGAACTATTACTCTACTCCTAGTTTTTCCTAGAGTAATGGTCAGGCAGAAGCATCCAACAAGACTATCTTGGATGGGATCAAGAAGAGGCTGGAAGCAGCAAAGGGAAAATGGGTGGAAGAGTTGCCCAATGTACTATGGGCATATCAGACTACGCCAAGAAGATCAACTGGGTAGTCTCCTTTTGCCATGGCTTATGGCACTGAAGCAGTAATCCCGATGGAGGTCGGCATCCCTGGAATCAGAACCCAAGGAGTGGAAGATGGGACCAACAAGGCATTCCTGGACCGGGATCTTGATCTCTTGGAAGAAAGAAGAGAAAGAGTAGCAATTCGGCAGGGGCATACCAGTAGCAACTAGCTAGGGCTTACAACAAGAAGGTCAACCAAATGGAATTCAAGGTTGGGAACTTCGTCCTAAGGAAAGTTGTCGGCACTAAGAAAGATCCCAAGGAGGGCAAGCTTGGGCCAAACTGGGCAGGACCTTACAGAATCATCTCGATTGCCGATAATGGAGCATATCAGCTAGAAAACAGTGATGGCAAGGAATTGCCATGACCCTGGAACACTTGCAACTTGAAGTTTTTCTTTCATTAGCTTTTTGGGATTTATGTAATTAGCCGAAGTTTTAATAAAACACTAGCTTGACTTTGTTTTTATTACTGTTGATGTTTGTGTGATAGGACTGAAGTAGTCCTATGGCAATGTTTTCGATTGAAACATGACGAATAACTTAGACTTATCATATGGTAGAGTTGAATTATACTTTCCATTTAATAGAGTTGAACTAAGTTTGCAATGTTTCTGATTGAAACATGACGAATAACTTAGACTTATCATATGGTAGAGTTAAATTATACTTGCCATATGATATAGTTGAACTACGTTTGTGATATTTCCGATTAAAACATGATGAATAACTTAGACTTATCATATGTGTAAACACCCCATTTTTGACTGCCCTTACGACTTGGATGTCACCACCTGCACACCCAATGATGAATGTGTGTATGCTTGTCAAGTGCTCGGAGTCCTTAGCAGAATACCACAGCTTTGAGCTTTCAAACCCTATATACCTCTTGCCTTGTTTTGGACCACAACCATAGTTCTTCAAGCCTGAAAAACCTTGGGACCTGTTAGGCACAAGCGTGTTTTGGCAGATATGTTTTCCAACTGTGCTAACTATTGTCACAGGTGCATGCACTTTCTTACATGTATATGTATTGATATTTTTAATGGAGTTTGATGTTTGTCTATATATAGAGGACCTCCCCTCTTGCTTTCAAGGTTGGAAAATTTTGGAACAAAATATTCTCTCTCTCTCTTTCTCTCTCTTGCAAATTTCTTGAGCCTTTGCCTATAGACTCTATACCAAACCTTGCCATCTTTGAGCTGAGGTACTTTTGAGCCTACTTTAAGCTCTTGAGGGTGTGTGTGTGTTGAATTGTTGCTTAGAAGTGTTCTCTTCTTCAAGAGGTATAAGGCTTGGCTTGTTTCCTTGCTTTGTTTGCTTCTTTTCCTACTGTTTTTGGACTATATAAACTCTATAATTTTGGGCTGAAACTTGCGGTTTAAGGCCTTAAAGGGTGGAGGAGTGATTCAACTTTCTTTCCACCTTGTTTCTTTAGCCTTTACCCTTGTGTTTCCCACCTTTACACTACTTTTTTTTTTTTTGAGCTTTGAAACACTAATTTTCAGAGCTTTTTCAGTGGCTAAAATATTGTTTTAAAATCCAAAAATGGAGGGGCTGGTTTTCCCTCCTTATGCTTTGTTTACTAGCTTACATAGTTCCATGTTTTAGCTTATTATTCTAGCTATTTTTCCAACATGTTTTAGGACTGATTTAGCACTATTTTAAGACTATTTTTAGTGGTTCATTGCATTTGAGCCTTGTATTGCATGGTTGTAGTGTAATTGTCCTCATAGGCTTCGTGGTCTAGGCCTTAGCCACCAACCGATTTGAGTTGATAGCATTTCTTTATGGCTTTCCATACTTGTGATCACCTTTAATCACCTCTACAACCTCCATCCTTTCTTGGTTTTTGCTTTGCTTTGAAAGTTGTTTCAAGCCACTTGTTTGTTTAAGCTTGAGATTGAGGCCTTGTGCTTAATGGTTAAATCCCTTTAGGGGTTCATTACCAACGACATGACACTTCTCTCATGCCTAAAATAACTCTTGGTTTAATGTTTCTTTCCATTAGAGCACTTAAAACTCACTTTTGAACTTAGTTGACTAAGGAATGATTGCTAATTAAAATGGAGTAATAAAATGAGGACTAAAAATAATGCAAGATAATAACTTGGTTAGGGTTTAATTGGACGTTAATGGAACCCTTGAGTCTTGAATCGTTTCATACTTGTTAGTGATGTAAACCGTTCAAGAGTCAATGTTAACTACTTCCCTTGATCAATTCATGATAGGGAGGGGGTTTGAGAGTCTTTATTTGTTGCATTTATTGAACTTGCACACTTTGGTTTATAGACCATTATGCAATGAAATTATATCAATTGATGGTTTGTGAATCAAATTTACTACTCCTTTGAGCTGTTTGATGATAATGAGGGGTAAGTTGTGCAAACAATCCTTGAGAATATCCTATTCTTGATCTGTTTGCTTTCTGTTACAGTGGGAATAACCAAGCATCAGTGGCCGATAGGCCACTATTTCTGGACGGTAGACCATCTTTTGTGGACGGTAGGCCACCACTTTTGGCTTGTCGGCCACCTTTGAAAAACCCAGTAGTGCCTTTTTGAAATGGAATAGAGCTGATTTTGAGGTAAAAAAAAAAAAATAGAGCCAGCGTTTTAACTGTGCAACAGAGGATTCCTGGCAACAGAACAATGGCTTTTTCAAGTGAAAATCGGCGTGCATGCATAAGCATTCCTCGTTTCTTGAGGCAGAGTAGTTAGAGTAGTTAGCCAAATACTTCTTTCATATTATATTCATGTTGTAATTAGTTAATTTGTAATTCATTAGTTAGTTTATAGAATAGTTAATTAATTAATTGGTTTTGTAATAACTAGCTAGAATAGTTAGTTTATTTGGTTTGTAATAATTAGTTAATTCGTTTTGTAATAGCTAATTAAGTAGCTTAGCTAGTTAGTTTATTCGAACCCTTCTACATGAGGGCTCAAATGTTGTAATAATGTGTATGTCTTCCAACCCCACGTCTTTCTCCATTTTATTTACCTGCTTATGATGGTTATTTTAGAACATCATGTTTCTTTTAGCATACTCCATGATTTGCATCCACTTGTTTTGTACGCACCGAGGCTTGGTTCATCATTCTAACAAAGCATTATAGTTTACATACTTTGTTGAATACATGTTAAACAGCATGCTTGATTCACGTATCATAATTAGTAGCCAGGCCTCTTAATTGCATCTCGCATGTGTTGCATTAGTTAAGAGCATGCATGTTTTCTAACTCTTTTGTTTCTTTCGGCTTGCTTTGGAGTACTAGGTGAGCTTTTATTCGCTTTAGCATATCACATGTGTGTGATTGTCACCATGACTAACGTGCTTACCATGAGGCTAATTGCTTAATTAGTAAACTGTTTGAATGCCTGTGGATGAAGACTAGTTGCTTGAATTAGAATAATTTGAGTAATGATCATATGCGATCAATTTTTCAAGTGGTAACATATTCGAAATAATTTTCAAAACAAACATGAGATCAAGTGTTCTAATTCTTGAAAATTAGTCTATACTTGTGTGTGCATCACATAATAAAGTTAGTCTAATAATCAGAACAAGAGCATATAATGTAAATAAAAATCACATCATGATTAGTAGAGGCCGATCTTTGATCGGGTGAGCAGGGGTGTTCAATTCATGACCTTCCCCTCTCGTACCTAAGTTCCTGAGCTGAGACAATCTTGGTCATGATGGACACGTGGCCTTTGGCATGAGTCATGGGTTTCCTAAATTTTCCAAAAACATTTAGGTGGTGACTCTGTATCTAGCAAAACAGTCCATTTTTGACAATTTGATTCAAATTCGATTTTCTAAAAGATTTTCCAGATTTGGACTCTTTGGTGTTTGTCTATTTCACATTGCACTTGTGGAATCAGATTCAGAACCACAGGAGTTTGATATTGTAGGGCTAGTCGTCTTCTGAAAGGAGAGCAAAAAGTCAAGCTACAGTTTCTGGCGACTCTACTGGGGATTTAGAGAACTTGACTTGAACTTTATGATGTGAAATTTTATCTACACTTATATGTTCTTTGCATTTCATTTGCATTGGTGCACCTAAGTCACTGTGTTTGCCGACTGCTATTACTGGATGATTTGCCGAAGGCTTGCCCAAAAGCTTGCCAAAAGGCTGACAGGTCGTGGGCTCTGCCACGTTGGGAACACAACCCTTAGATCTGGACTACCACTGTACCGTTTGATCCTCCTTTCATTTCTCGGTGTTAGGTATGAGAGGTATATTAGGTAGTCTTGCTGAGGCACCCTTTTTAACCATTTGGCCTAGTTGCTTGTAGAAAGCCATAGTGGCTGTTCCAAACTAGGACATGATACTCTCCCATATGTAGGATGATGTGATACCACTTGTTTGAGTAGTAATGCTGTAAATCACTCCAAAGCTAGGACAGGGAAATCCTAAACCTCTCATAGGAGTGTTTTGAATGCTTTTGTGCAAAATGTGAAATCTTTGGAAATGTGTGATGCAATCATAGGAGAGTCTTAATCTTGAGGCATTTCTTTTCAAACTTGAGAGTCATATCAGAATCAGAAATTGAGTCAAAATCCAAGGGTTTGTATTTGATATGGGTGAAATTTTAGCAAAACCAGAACTAGGGCCAAAAAATTGCATCTTGCTTTGCTTTGACTGGCATACTTGGTTCCTGATCTGATGAGGCATTTGTTTTCAATGCCAGGTTTGTCTGAGCCAGAAAAGGAGCAGTACCCACCTTAACACATCATAATCCATCCAATCCTAGAAAAAACCTATTCAGCAAGAACCCAGTCCATATGGTCCCCAATGGCCAACTCAGAAAAGATGCACCCACTACTGAAAGACCCATTCTAAACAACCTAATCCAGTCAAACCCTTCTAGACCAATCCAGTTCAAATCCATTAAATATAATCGGGTCGAAGTCAACTCTCAGCTTAGACCCATCTATTTCCCCAATTGCCAACTCAGCAGACTTGTGATGACACAGAGTCTAAAAGAAGTTGTGGCCATGATAGTGGCGTTAAACTAGGGAATTGCTATGTAGCATGAGACTGATGCTGAAATGCAATCCCTATCTTGGGCATCTACCACACTTCCAATCTTGAGCCCCCAGCCAACTTTGACCTACCTCCGCTAGCTGAAGATTTGTAGGGTCTAGATCCTCAAAAAGGGTAGACTCAAGCTCGAGTTTTCAGACCCCTAGTGTAGCCTAATGATGGGCTTTATCCCCTTGAAACTAATGATCTCGACCCGACCTTGTTAAAAATTGCTAACCTTGAGAAGCAATTCAAAAAGGCACAGGGACTTAACTCCATTCCTGAAATTGAGGATGGGTGCATCGAGGCTACCGTAAGGCTCCCAGAGAGATTCAAAATGCCACACATTGACCGTTTCGACAGGTCTGGGGATCCTATGGTATATATCTGACTTTTCTTGGACATCCTGAAACTGATGGGTCTGACTAAGCCTCAGAAACTCTGTCTGTATGGAAGAACCCTGTCAGGTATAGCAGCCACTTGGTATGCCATGTTAGAGGATATAGTGAAGCAGAATTGGGAAGATTTGGCTGAGGCATTTGTCGATCAGTATTCTTACAATACCCAAATTGAAATGACCACCCAAGAGCTTGTAGCAACCCACCAGAACCCTAAAGAACCTTTTGTGGAATTTGTTGCAAGGTGGAGAACAAAGGCAGCACAAATGACATATCGGCCTTCTAAGAGGGACCAAGTGCAGATAGTGGTGTTGAACCTTGAGCATGATATATTACAAAAGTTAATAGTCGCTCCACTGTTCACTTTCAAAAATTTGCATGAATTAGGGGTGCAAATTGAGAGTGTATTTAACAAAGGGATTATTCCCAAAACAAGCGAACCAACAATGAGGGTTTTTTTCGGGAGTACCAATGCTGGCAGTAGCACTATTCCCAAACCCATTGAAGTCAATACCATCACCACTGGTCCAAAAACTACCGACCCATTTGCTAATACCAACCCACCAACAACCGGCCTAACCTAAGCTCAAGGCCGAACTTGTACTCCCTCCATATGAGCCTAACCAGTGCACTAAAAATCTTGATGGAAAGAGGGTATCTCAAACCCCTTGATCCCCAACCACTTCCTGACCCACTCCCTGCTAGACATAACCCCACCAAATACTGCGTGTACCATCAGCAGTGCGGTCATGATACCGATCGTTGCTACGGTCTTTATCATGAGGTTCAGAATCTCATTGACAACCAAACGATAACCCCACCTCAAGAACCCAATGTTACCACCAACCCACTTCTCATCCATGACCAAGTACCATCTCCTTACCTTAACCTCATCCACACACTCCCATTTACCTTTAACCCCAACATATACATCACCCAGGCCCATTTACCCAAGCCTGAGGTGTTCATTCCAGAAAGCACTGACTTGTGCGTGATGGATGCACCCAATCTAGTTATGGTATGCCAAGAGCGCCAAATGACCGAACCCACTATTACTGAGATGTTGGGAATGATTAAAGACCTTCAAAGAACGACGGCAGATTTAACATTTGGGGTTTTAATCCTGTCACAAAGCTTTCCAATCTTGGGGCGAGCTACAGTTGAAAAGGGCCAACCCGAAACTATCTCAAGTTTGGGTGATGACAGATCAACAACAAATGGGCCTCGTTTCGATATAGCCATCCAATCCCTTGGCCAAGCAGAAGCAAGTAGCAAGAACAAAGCTGGGACAAGTATTGATCCCTACGCACAACTTCAGTGGGCTATTAAGACTTTGAAGGTCAACGGGTTAAACAAGCAGCAAGTGCTTGAAGTTGTTGCAAAGACTGTGGATAACACTTTTGTTGCTCAGGTTGAGAGCATTTTGAATCAGGGGGCAAGCTGTGAAAAGGGATGCTTTACGAGAAACACCCATCTTGATTCCAATCCCAAGCCCATGAATACCTAGCCAATACTTGCCAATCCCTTTGCTAATATTTCTAAACCTAATGCTTCCTCCTTCAAAAAAGGAACCTTCGCCCAATTCCATATGGGCCTAACCTGCGCATTGAAGGTACTAGTGGAGAAAGGGTATCTCAAACCGCTCAATCCTCGACCTCTCCCTAACCCTCTCCCACCTAAATATGACTCTACCCAATATTGCACATTCCATCAGTAGTACAGTCATCATACTGACTGTTGCTTCCGTCTTCGCCGTGAAATTCAAGACCTGATTGACAAAAAGGTCATTACCCCACCTGAAAATCCTAAAGCTATCAATAACCCTCTCCCTGACCGCAATAGATTGCCATTCCATAATATGAAACACATACACAGCTTGCCACCAACAAACCATTACCCTAGCCAACACATCATACCCACTAATGAGCCCAAACCGATTATGTTCATTCCTGAATCTTCTAATTCCGATCTGAGCATAAGGAATAAAATCTTTGAAGAGATGAAAAGTTTACTCAATCTTAGTGAGTTCAAGCTTGATGAAGCAGTGATGCCAGCACTAGTGGTTGGAATGATGAATCTCAGTCTCAGCTAGGGGAATGCATTCGGAAAGGACCTTCTGAACTAGGCGCATGGTGTGAAGAAACAATTGTTTCGGTCAAGAAGATGTGTGGGGACAACGTAATTATGAGATTCAATCTGTGAGACCCGATTTGAAAGTCAAAAATCAATCCTGCTAGGAGTGGATGTTAGTATTGTTGAACTAAAGGCAGGTCTAGACCTTCCCATGGGCTACTTGAAGTTGTTTTTGAAATTCTGTAGATGGACTTGGAGAAGGAAAACCCTTTTTTTGTCTCAAAAATGCTTATTTTGTTTTGAGTTATGTCCTGCAAATAGTTGTGTTGTGAGTTTTATTTTCTATCTTTTCTTGCATTGTTGCGTCAGTTGAGTCTTTTCCTTTGAGTCATTCTCGTATACCCTCAGGTCTTCATCTTTATAAGAAAGTGGGAGTCAAGTTTCTGATCACTTTATTGTGCCTATAGTGATGCATGTGTGACCTTTTACAAATAGAAAAAAGGCTTTGAATTTGCCTTTTGAATGAGATTCTGTTAATAAGCTCGAGTGTTGAGAAGGATCCCCCGAATGGTTTGAGTGAATTCTGACTTATCAGTGCAAAGTCGTTCATGATTTCAGAATTACAAACTTGCAAAGATAGGTTCAGAATTGTGTGTGGTATTCTACATTGTCCTAGGGATTTTCTTCGCCATTAGGCGATCATTGTGGCAAACGTAAGGCGATTTTCAAACCTACAAGGACAGGGCAGCTTTCAGACCTCACAAATCATAGAATTTTCTCCCCTAGTGTTTTCATTATTTTAAAGAGAAAAGGATAAAAGAAACCTAAAAGAAAGGAAAAAAGAAGAAAAAGAGGAAAAAAAGAAAGAAGAAAAGAAAGAGAAAGAGAAGAAAAAGAGAAGAAAAAAAAAAGGGAAAAGAAGTCAATCATCATGCTAGGGGCATCCATTAGACTGAAATCCAATCAATTTTGAGGAAAGGAACTTCTGTCTGAATTCGGGGAAACCAATGCCAGAAGGTACCATATTGTGGGAAGAACCAACTTTCAGAATGGAGCAAAAGAAAGGAGGAAGACATGCCTAAAAGAATGGAAAACCAAGCTCAAATCAAGGTGAAGCCAATTCTAGTGTTAGGACAAGGATGACTATTGATCAAATTCCCCACAAGTGTTGTAACGCTATCCTTGAGAGGCTCGCTAGGGCGAAAACCCAAAAGGGCAACCCAGGCAAAAGTTAGAGCATGAAAAATGAGAAATCAAAAAATATAGTTCGCAAGGTTGAAAACCACGAAGGGGCAACTTTGGCAAAAGTTTAAGCGCAAAAGGAGAGTGTCAATACCCGAGTGAACCTCATCCATAAACTACATTGACCTGATTCCCATTCTTAGGATACATAGGTAATTTCATCATGAAGTTCGGTCTCAACCATATCTATCTCATTCATCTCGAATTTGCGTCGTTAGCTTTGCATTGATCCATAAGCTACACCGATTGTTGTGTATATCATATGCTTGCCTTGGGTAAGGAAGAACTAACTTGAATCAACAAGTAGAGAAATTTTCAATACTTGAACTTATCAGTAGAATCTCTATCTTGAGCAAAAAAAGAATCGAAACTCGGGTTTTGCAAATTGAATTTTAAAGGGAGCATAAGTAATACTAGAGGCACTATGAATGATCAGTTACCTTGAGTCTTTTTTATGCTTTTGGGTCAGTTGTAAGTTTTTTTGTGTCATGCTTGGTATTTGTCTCAGTCTGCGCTCTGTATCAAGTCACCATAGCGTGTCGCTTTTCATCGAGTCAACATAATGTTTTTGTCACTCAAAAGCACTCTTCATCGAGTCACCATAGCGAGTCTGTCGTTCAAAGTTCAATAGAGTGGCATGGTCAAAATTCCATACACGAATGTTCGCTCCAAACTCAAAAGCAAGTCCATGTGTGGAATTCATAAACGAGCTGAGAGTCCCTATACAAGAGGCATTGCATTCATGATCACTGCAAAGTGTATATGAGGAATCCATCACTGTTTTGGAGGCGACTGGAGTAAGTTCTCAACATGTTGGGAAAGAAAAGAAGCATGAGTCTGATTGGTTGGCAACCATTCCAGGATCTGATGATCCCCATCACACATGCCGGTGTCCAGTAACTGGACACTAGGGGCGCTTTTCAGTACATTTGACCGCGTCATCAATTAAACAAGGGGCATGAACCCAACTGGTGGCCAATGACTGGACACTAGGGGCAATTTTCAATTCATCTGATTGGGTCATTATCTAAACAAGGGGCATGAACCTAACCTTTCCCTTAGTCCATTCAAAGCCTTTTGTTAGGACCTTTCCCTGGATTAGGGTAGTTTACCCCCATGTTGATTTTTATATGATTTAGCTTTCGAAAATTGTCTCAGACCATTTCAAAACTCTATTGGGATTGACATCTTTTCTATGATTAATACATGTGCTTTGGATTATGCCTGCATGTTTATACACTCTGGTTGAGTTGAACTATGTGATTGGCTGCTCTTGCTCTTGACTTTGTTCTGCACTTAACAGAGTTTTGTCGAGTTGCCTCCCTTTGTGTTATATTTCAATGAGTTGTGGCAAGTTGCCCTATACTCATGTCATAAGGTACATGATGCACTACTCTATGTACAACTCATTTCCTTCTGCATACCTTTCACCTTGCATCACACTGTTTTATGCACCTTGTATCGCACTGTCCTGTGCATTTTGTATCGCACTATTTTGTGCATCCTAGCCTGTATCACACTATTTTGTGCACCTTGCATCGCACTATCTTGTGCATTTCACCCCATATCGCACTGTCTTGTGCAAGTTCCACAACACTGTCTTGTGCATTCACTTGCATCACATTGTCTTGTGCACCCACCTCGCACTGTCTTATGCACTTGCATCGTACTGTCTTGCACCTCGTATTGCATTGTCTTGTGCATTCTCATCTATTTTGTGCATTCCACTCACATTGCACTATCTTATGCACCCTCACTTGCACTGTCATGTGCACCTACATTGCGCTATCCTGCGCATTCACCCATATCGCACTATCTTGTACAACTTGCATCACACTGTCTTGTGCACCTACACAGCACTGTTTTGTGCATTCACCATATCGCACTGCCTTGTGCAACTTGCATTGGACTATTTGTACACCTTGCATAGCACTATTTTGTGCATTCGCACACTCGGCTTGCACTGTTTCACACACCTTACCCATACTGGCTTGTGTAGTCCCTGGGTCTAGGAGACCTTAAATCCTCTAGAGGTGCAATTCTTTTGGTGTTTATCATGCCCAAACGGCTTCAGGTGGTCTGGTATAGCCACCTGGCTATGTTTACGATGAGTTCCTAGGAGACCAACTGAGACGGTGGAAACTAGAGTTCGAATGGCGAAGGCCTAGAACGCAAAGGTTCTGGATTTCCGAGACTAAAGTCTGGTTTAAATACCCAGGGGTGTATCTCGGCTTGAAATCTTTATGGCAGCCCCATAGGTTGAGGTAGCGTGTATGCACCTCAATTCTGGATACTAAACCAACCTAGTATGTTACCCTGTTGGAGAATAGAGAAAGTTACTAACATAGCTAGGGAGAAAAGTAGTACATGTGGTTTGGAAGTGCAACCAAGAAGAAAAGGAAAAATCCACAGTAGCATAAAGTGAGTCATCGCCAATTGCCCCTGTAAGGTACTTCCATTTCCTAGCTGCTACATCATATCCATTATTATATAGTACCTCTATCGCATTGCATATAGAATTTATTGCATGCATCTACTACACTATCCATTGTATTCATTACATTATACCATTTTATCGCCTGCATCCTTTCCATGTTAAGCTTAGTTCAGCATGTGCTCAAACCTTTCCCTCATTGAAACATAGTTCTGTCATGTGTAAGTACCTATGCTGCGTTGAGGCTAGCATTGAGGGTGTCAACACCTTTTCTATATTAGACGTGGTTTGTTTTGTCTCCATGCCTTTTCTAGGTAAGATATAGTTCGGCTTGCGCCTTTTATTCACTGCATTCATTGCATCGTACTTTGTCTTGTTGCATTCAGCATTTAACATTATCTTTCCCCAGCAGATCATTCCTTACTTATATCATACAACCCAATTACTTGTACTCTTTCTACGAAAAACATAGTTTTGCATGCACTCGCACCCCTTTCGCGTTGAAACATTGTTTTGTTATGTGTAAGCATCCATGCTGTGCTGAGGCCAGTATTGAGGATGTAGGCACTTAGCCTGTGTTAGGCGTCGTTTAGCTGTGCCCCATTCTTTTCTATATAAAATGTAGTTTGATTTTGCATCTCCATCCCTTTACGGTATTGTAGACACCCCATTTTTTACTGTCCTCAAGACTTGGACGTCACCACTTGAACACTCAGTGATCATCCATGTTTGTGTTCGTCTTGAGTTCCCGGAGGTCTCGGCTACGCGCCTTGCTTCAGGATCTCTCGACTCGACTGTTTTGTGTCTGGTTTTGCACCAAACACTTGTGCTTTGCCTTGGAGGGGCAGGGAATGGCTTGTGGGCCATCCCCACACTCCACCGGCCATGGCTTGAGGCCACCGACTGTGTTTTGTTGCCACCGGCCAAATGTTTGGCCGGCCGACACTATAGATGGCCGGCCGGTTATCTTTTTTTGGTCAATTGCATTTTTGGCCGGCCAACTACTGTGCACCTGCTTTTGCAGATATTTTTGTGCAGCTGGCATGCACTTGGCTCCCCTCCATACACGTGTATGGAGGGATCTCCCTCTTAGCAAGCTTGTCTTGTAAGCTTACAAGATTGAGCTCTATAGGAGGAGGTCTTCTCTCCCTTCATTAGGGTTAGACAAAAAAGCTGAGGAGAGCTCCGATATTAGGGTTTTGAATTTGTATCTCTTCTATCTCTATATCTCTCTTTTGAGCTTAGTGTGTGTGTTTAGCCTTAGTTTTGCACACAAACACCCACCATCACACCTTCTCTTGGAGCTGAGATCCTTGAGGCTTGTTTTTGGAGCTTTGGAACTGGTTTGAGCTTGAAGAACCAGCCAGAGCACCATTTGTGAAGAGGGTCTACAAGAGTAAGAAACTAGTCCCTTTATTCCCCATTTTTGCATAGCTTTTTAGCCTATCTTGAATCTATTTTTGAGCTTAACACATAACATAGAAAAGTCTTGTTTTTTCCTGCTCTAAATAGTTTGTTAAGGGTGTTTCAAGCTTTGGGGTTGTTTGACCCCTCTTAAGGCTTGTTTGGCCTTTGTTTTGTGCCATTTTGGTTGAGCTCCGGGACCATTATGTTTGGGCCTCCTCACCACTGAAATCTTGCGGGATTTCAGAGGTAAGGATGGTGCCTTGAGGTCCTAGGAAGGAGAGGGCCACACCCTCTCCTTGTTGTCCTTGAAAAGGGCCATTTTTCCCTCTTGAGGGAGCATCTAGCCTAAGTGGGTGTTGGCCATGCCTTAGCTGATTTTCATGCTTATTATGTCATAATATGCCTCTGTTTTTAGTTAGTTTTGGTACACCAAGCTTGCTTAGCATACATGCCTTGTAATGTCATGATCTGCCTCAATACATGCATAGCATTTAGACTACCATGCTCATGTATTTTGGCCAAGCTTTGTGAAGATTTTATGCATGTTTTAGTGTGCTTGAGGACCATTTTTGGTTGTTTGGGTCATCCATGCTTTGCTTTGTATAGCCACCATGTAATCCCTCTTGTCTGCCTTAAGCATTGGCCCCTCTATCATGCCATCATTGCATTGTTTCAGTGGATTAGAACCACTTGGCATGTTATTTCAGACCTCATGATGTGCTTACATGCTTGCAATTGATGTCCCTTTAATGTTTCATAAGGTTGTCATCTCATGCTCCATGTTTTGGACCTCTAATTGCATGTTTTGCTTGTGTTGATGAACCGGTTTGGCACCTCTATTTTATGCATATTCAGAGTTTTTCATGCATGCTCATTGGTCCATGTTTGCATCTTCTTAAGTGTGCTTGAGAGTTGCTCTTTGTGCCTAAGTAATGGACCATGTTTATATGCATGCTTCTATGTGCATTTAGCCCCACTTCCTTAGCTTTTGGCCACTGTTTGGGCTTAGTATAGAGCTATCCAATTAGTGTAAATCTCTCATTTGCATGTTGTTTCATGCTCACCTTGTATGTTGTTGCATGATTGAAGTTGCATGATTGAATGAAGCCACATGCTTGCTTGCATGCTTGAACACCCACATCGCATACTTGTTGGTTGCATTGCTTCATGTCTTGCATGCTTTACATGATCATTGTATCCCTTGCATGCTTCCTTGCATTGCCCATATTGCATACTAGTCGGCATGCTTAGGATTGCATTGCATCGGCATGCATGCTTTGCCTCTTGAATTACTTGTGATAGAGGTTGAGTTCAATTTGTTCGATTACGTGCATTGCATTCCATATCAAAATGCATACTTGATTCTTTGGGCCATCATGCATGGAAATGCATGATTGGTGGTCCAAGGATCAAGGCCCATCCTCCTTTGAGTCATAAAAATGATAAGGAGTGTGGTTGGTGCAAACATTGCTTGAAATGCATTTCCATGCCAAATTCTGCCCTCTGTTGCTATCAACACAGATTCTGTAGGAAGATTTGGCCGGCCGGCCATCTTCAGTGCCAGCCGGCCATCTATCAGTGGCCGATAACTCAATTTTTTGGCCGGTGACCATTCTCCATGGCCAGTGACTAATTCCCTCAGCTGGTGGTGTTCCACAGTACTCAGAGAAGCAACCCTGAGACTTTGGCAGTCATCAGAGAAGTAGAGTGGGGAAAATAGAGGCAACTTGAGCATGGTGGCGGATTTCCGAGCAAAATCGAGCACGCACTGCATTGAACCCTCTTTCCGAGGCTGCTTATTGCTTAAATTAGATTGGTTAATTTACTTAGCTAGTTTAATTTGTCTGTAATATTTAATTGGCTTGTAGGTTAATTAATTGTATTATTCTTTCGGTCCCTCCAAACGAGGGCAAATTTGTAATAAGTGTGGGTGCGTGTGTGCATGTCTTCCAACCCCGACTTCTTTCTCCCTTTTACTTACCTGCTTTTGATGGTTAGTATTAGGACATATTTACTTTAGCATACCTTATGCTACGCATGCCTGCATCATTCATCAGTATTGTATGCACCGGGCTCGGCGTATCACGCTAGCTGCATAAGTACTTCAAATCTAACTTGAATACGTGGTACTTGTGCATTTTCACATGTCATTATAGACTAGCCGAGCCTACTCTAGTGACATTCCGTATGCGTCACATTAGGCATTTAAACATGGACTTGGATCATGCATGATTGCTAACATATTCTTGTTTTGGCACGGAGTACTAGGTAAGCTTTTATGCTTTAGCATACCGCATGCGTGTGAATGTTGCCATGACAGCATGCTTGCCATAAGGCTAATTGCTTATGTGATATAACTGCCTGAATGCTTGTGGGTGAAGGTTGGATTGTTTGAATTGGAATAATTCATTGAAATCCATATTTTAGCCTACTTGCGAGTAGCAAATCTCAAAACATTTTCAAACAAATGGATATGCAATGCTTTGTCCCAAATTAGGCGATCTAGTCTATACTTTTGTGTTGTGCGCATCACATAGTAATTCTAGGCTAATAACCGGAATAAGAACACATAATGTTTTCAAAGTCGGATATCATGGTTAGTAGAGGCCGATCTTCGGATCGAGCGAGAGGGGGTGCTCATTGCTTACCTTTCCCAATCGTACCCAAGTTCCCGAGTCGAGGCAACTTTGGTGATGACGGACACGTGGCCTTTGGCACTGAGTCAGGATTTCCTAATTTCCCCTATTAAAAAATATTTAGGTGGCGACTCTATATCTGGCGAAGCAGTCCATGTTTGGCACTTCTTTCAAAAATCTGTTTTCTCAAAACGATTTGCCGGATTTGGACTCTTAATTGAGTCCGAACTGTAGTGAGGTCCCTCGCGGACCTGTTACAGTTTCTGGCGACTCTGCTGGGGAGTTTAGAGAACTTGACTCAAACTCGTGATATCCTGTTTTGACTACACTTATGTGTTTCTTTGCATTGCATGTGCATTGGTGCGCCTAGGACACTGTGTTGGCCATCTGCTATTCCTGAGCGGTTTGCTGGAGATATGACTTTGTCAAAGCATGCCATAAGACTGACCGGTTGTGGGCTCTGCCAGTATGGGAACACAAACCCCGGTTTTACCAGGGCACCCTTTCGACCATTCGACCTGGTGCATATCGAAATCCATAGTAACCATTCCAAACTAGGACAGGTTGCTTACCCGATGTTAAGTTGTTTGAAACTGCTGCATGCGTAGTGAAATCCTAACTCCTGACAAAATAGGACAGGGAAACACTACCCCAACATAGGGATGTTTCGGCTCTCCTTTACGTGCTATGTGCTTTTAGAGTGTATCTCTACAGGAATGCACATATCAGTTTGCAAAGTTTGAGTATCAGGCCCGAGGGCACCAGTGTTAGTATTTGACAGAATCAGTTATATCTGTGAGTATCCGATTCAGTGTTTTGGGACAGTGATTCTGGGGAACAGTGATCAGTAGTAGAGTACAGTTGTTCGACTACACCTGCGTTTGATCCGTTTGGGCTGAAATGCTACTTGTTTTTCCTTTCAGTTCAGAGAGTTGATCTAGGATAGCCAGTGTTCCCCCTTACTGAGGCAAGATTTATGATGACGCAGAATTCGGAAGAGATTATTGTTATGACAGCCGCATTAGATCAAGAAATCACTCTACAAAGTGAGACCAATGTTAATATACCGCATCAACCCAGGTTGCCTGCTGCGCAGCCGGTTTGGACCCCCCAGCTGTATTAGGCTCGTGAACCTACCACATTCGAGTTGATGGGGATGATAGGTGACCTCCAGAGGTCCGTGGCGGATCTCGCCTACGGAATGTCAGCTTCGCCACCAGCTGCACCATATGCCGGGAATTTTATACCCCAGGAGCCCCCATTGCTTGGACGGATTGTGATCGAGCTTAGCCAACCGGAGATGGCCTCCAACTATAACAATGACATGCCAACATCAACCCAAACCCTCGATCAGGCTGAGGCCAGAGGTAAAGACAAAGTGAAGGCAGATGTCAATCCCATGGAACAACTGCTGTGGGTAGTCGAGGCTTTGAAAGCCGGGGGGATGAGTAAACAACAGGTGTTCGCGGTCATGATCAAGACTATGGATGATGTTTTCCCCACTCCAAGTGAAGGCAGTACCAGCCAATCAGAAAACTGGGATAGGCCCCGTCATGCCAAAACAGTTCCTTCCGCTCCCAACCCTACACCCGGGAAGGATCAGAAAGTCAAGGCAGTGCCTACCGACCCTTTCGCTAGTGCGTCTAGCAAGAATTCTCAGCCTTCAAAGTACCTGCCCCAAGGGCGCAGGGTCTTTCATGCTCTCTACATGGCTCTGTCCAAGGCACTCCAGATACTGGCCGAAAGAGGGCACCTTAAACCCCTGGAGCCTCGGCCTCTCCCGAAGAATCTCCCTCCCACAAATGATGCTGCCTTGTACTACGCGTACCACCAGCAAACAGGTCATGCTACTGATAATTGTTTCCGCCTCCATCATGAGGTGCAAGATTTGATCGACAATGAGGTTATCCTCCCGCCCACCTCAGCCAAGTCCGTTACTACCCAGTTATTGGATTTTGAGGATACTGATATTGCGAGTATGTGATCGGGAAGTGAATCACCTGCGGGCAACGCCCGGTATTTTTGATGTGGCGTCTGGCACGCATTTTTAAGCATCTGCGATTGCTAGTTTTGTAAATTCTGGCTTGGGTGTCTGTAGACACCCCATTTTTGACCGACCTTAAGACTCAGACGTCACCGGTTGAGTGCTCGGTGATGTTGCATCATGTGCTTGCTCAAGAGTTTCAGAGTCGCACCAGGCGCCTCGCCTCCCGACTTTAACCCTTTTTCTACCTTGTCTCGGTTTGCAACTGTGCTTGGTTTTTCTGCTTTTTCCCGAGGGAAGGGAGTGGTCTTGTAGACTATCTCCTGGCCGTGGGCTACTTTTTCGCGGGTCAGAGGCCATTTTGCCTGCTGGGCCCGGTTCCTGCTGGGTCAAGTAGGTCAGGTGCCTCGGCTGGACCGCCCAACCATCTCCGACTTCTCCGGTTTTTTATGAGACCTGCTTTTAGTGTTCCGAGGAACATTGGGGCCCCTGATGCCCACTTCGCAGCCGAACACCACTTCCGTTGCGGCGACTTTTCGGACCCGAATCGCGTGATTTGGGCCCCGGGCATTCATTTTGCATCCTTTTTCTCCGGATTTTGGCATGTGCTCGCTTTTAGTGTTCCGAGGGACACTGGGCCCTCGATGCCCACTTCGCAGAACACCACTTCGGTGCGGCGATTTATTTTGGACCCCAAACCGAAAGCTTTTGGTCCCGAGCATTCATTTTGCATCACTTTCTCCGGTTTTGGAGACCTCTGTTTAATATTTCGAGGAACCCGGGGGCCCCCGAAGCCCACTTCGGGTCAGATGCCACTTTCGTGCTCATAGTTGCTGGACCCCAAACCGAGCGGTTTTGGTCCCGAGCATTCATTTCAGATCCATCTTCTCCGGTTTTTGCGGTGTACTGCTTTTGTCATTCCAGAGGACACTGGGTCGCGGATACCCACTTCTGGCCGAACACCACTTCCGACCAAATTTCATTTTCGGATCCCGATTTGCTTTTTGGCCTCAACGCTCATTTCTCATTAGTTTTGTTCAAACTTGGCAGTAATCTGCTTCAACATCGAAGATCACCGGGGTGGAGGCCAGCAATTATCCCAGATAACTGGGCCGCTTCCTCCTGAGCCCGCTTTTGCTCACTTCCGCCAATGTTGAACACCTTGGGGGTATTTTCTTCCAACCAAAGTTACATATCTGTGATGAGGGACCTGGAGGACCCTACCAACCATCGGGTCGGCCGTAAACCGTGAGTTTCATTTTTGGGCCTCTCCTTCAAGCTCTATGTTGTGACTCGCCCAAAGGTTGCCAATTTCCCTTGGAACCTTGTTGCACACATCTAGGAGGACACTTTGGTATGGTGGTCGGCCGAAATTGTGCCTTTCATTTTTGGGCCTCCTTCAAGCTCTATGTTGTGACTCTCGGTTCAAGGTTGCCACACCCCTGGGGCCTTATTCTACACACATGGGAGGACACTCTTGTATGGTGGTCGGCCAGAAATTTTGAAGTTGATTTTTTGAGGTGGCTGGCGGCCATAGGAGGTGGCTGGTCGGCCATGGTGGGTGGCTGGCCGCCACCTTGAGCAAAACTATCTGCCGGGCCAGACTGCTTCCATTGCTCCACTGCCACTGCTTTCAAAGTGTCTCTCTCATCCGGGGGACATTTCAGGAGGGAAAGATTGGATGCTTTCCTCCCTTTACACCCCATCTTCTTGCCTATTTGAAGGCCCTCCCTCCTTCTTCAAGGTTAGAAATTTTGGTCTCAAGAACACTTAACCAAATTCCTCATTTTCATAGCTTTAAACTCCAAAAAGCTTCAAGTGTCAAGGCCATTCCTTCATCAACACCTAGCCTCACCATCCCTACCATCACTTCAGCAGCAAGGAGGTGAATTTCAGAGGTTGAGAAGCTACAAATCAGAGCCAAGAATCAAAGAAAGGCATGTCTTCAAGGGTAAGTCCTCAAAACCAACTTTTAGGGCATTTTCTTGATCCTTTCTATACTTTAATTGGTTGAGAATTGGGGCCTGACCCCTACTGCTTTTGTGCTTAAAATGAGCCCTCTACAACTTTGTAGAAGGGCTCAACCTCATTTGGTGTTTGTATACACTAGTTCCTTCAATATTCTTCAAGTTGGTAACATTTTTGCATGCTAAAATTGACCTATTTGTGTTGGTTTTGGGGGTCCGACCCATACTGATTTTGTGCTTAAAATGAGCCTCTCTACAACATTGTAGATAGGCTCAACTTCATTTGGCCTTTGTATCTACCACCTCCTTCAAATTTCATCAAGTGTGCCACTTTTTGTATGCAATTTTTGACCTATTTGTGTTTGGTTTTAGGACTTCGACCCCTACTGGTTTTAGTCTTTTTTTGACCCCCTTTACATGTTTCATGAAGAAGGTTTGGTCATTTGGCGTATAGATTGCATGTCTTAGGTTATACCTCCTTGTGGCTTCATTTTTGCCTTCTATTTCTAGCATCTTTGTCTTATGATTTAGAGGCTTCCATCTTCTGCATATATGCTTATTTTTGGGCCCTCTTTCATGTTGTAGAAGAAAATTTTTCTATTTGAATTTTCTATATACTACTTGCTTTGAAAATCCTCTCTTTTACCGTATTCTTGCGAGCTTTTGTTGCCATATCTATGCTTGCATTTTGGCCATGTTTATTACTGAAAAAATGCCATATTTGGGACTGCCTTGCTACTGTTCTTGCTTCCATGATCATATTTTGCATGTATAGCATGGCTATAGGCCACTTCGGCTTAATTTCAGACTTTCGGATGAATGCATGCTTCGGTGTCGTTTCGATTTGTTTCTGGGCTGTTTTCCCTTTATTTAGGTGCTGAAATTCCATTACCATGCTTGCATATCATTTCGCCATTCAGATTATTTTTGCATTGCCTCGGTTTATGCCAATGGGCACGATTTCGAGGCACCTCTTTTTATCATTCCTAAATGACCTATGTGAGTGTGGTTGAGGCCCTCTCATGTTGGCGTAAGCCCAATTCGCATTTTCATTCTTGTATGCCATTGCCTCGATTTGCGTGTCAGCGCGCTGCTTTCGAGGCAAATTTTATTTTTACCCGACGGCCTCCTATGCGAGTGAGCCGAGGCTCTCCCATGTTGGTGTAAGTCCATCCCGATTCCGTATGCCATTTCATTGCATTTTCATCGCCGACGATACCGCCGCGGCACGCTGCTTCGAGGCACTTCGGTCTTATCCGATTTTCATTCTTTCATCATCGCCGACGGCGCGTCAGGCACGCACTTCGAGGCACTCCGCTTTATCCGATTTTCATTCTTCATCATCGCCGACGGCGCTACCGGCACGCTGCTTCGAGGCACTTCGGTTTTATCCGATTTTCATTCTTTCATCATCGCCGATTTGCGGCGCGCCGGGCACGCTTCGAGGCACTTCGGTCTTATCCGATTTTCATTCTTTCATCATCGCTGACGGCGCTACCAGGCACGCTGCTTCGAGGCACTTCGGTCTTATCCGATTTTCATTCTTTCATCATCGCCGACGAAGCGCTGTGGGCACGCTGCCGAGACACTTCGGTTTTATCCGATTTTCATTCTTTCATCATCGCTGACGGCGCTACCAGGCACGCGTTCGAGGCACGCTGGTTTCATCCGCTTTTCATTACATCATCGCCGCTTATGCGGTCCGGTGCACGCATTTCAAGGCACTTCGGTTTTATCCGATTTTGCATCAGACATCATCGCCGGGTTTATGCGTCTGCAGCACGATTTCGAGGCACTCCAGCTTTATCCGATCTCCATTTTGGTTTCGTTTCGCTTATGCTACCAGGCACGCACTTCGAGGCACTTCGGTTTTATCCGCTTTTCATCTTTTCAAGAGGTCGGTTTTGCGTGTCTGCGGGCACGATTTCGAGGCATCCCATTTTTCAGAGCATTCATGTGTATTCATCCCAATATTGAGTTGTGCAACCGCCTCGCCATCATGCATCGATATGCGTGATTGGTGGCGCGAGGATCGAGACATGCATATATTTGTGAAATACACCGCTATGCCCTCTTCCCGCCTCCGCAAAGAAAAATGAAGAATTATCAGCTTTCCGGAATCTGGCACGCAATTCGAGGAAACCTGCAAACAGAGGCTAATCAGGCATCCCAAAGGATTTACGCGCAAAGCCCAAAGATATACTATCCACGAAGCGAGGCGCCTCGGCTTGCACGCCAGCCTCAATTTTTTTGTAATTAATTTGTTAATTAATTAGAATCAGATATTTCTGATCAGATATTCTTTTTATTCGTCTCAGATATTATTTATTCGACCTCGCACGAGGGCATAAATGTAATAAGGGTGTGAGTGTGATGTATGTCTTCCAACCCCATTTCTTTCTCCCTTTTATTTACCCGCTTTGAATGGTTAGATATAGGGCATATTTCAATTAGCATACAAGATGACAAAGATGTTTGCATCATTCATCTCAGACATGCATCGGCTCAAGATCATACAAACCGCATTTGTATTTCAATCCTAAGTTGAATACATGTTAGCTGCTGCATTTCATATGCCATCTCTAGAATAGCCGAGCGCTATAGTTGCATTTTTGCATGTGTTGCATTAGGCATTCTCAGATATTTTAGGATCATGCATGATTTCTAATAAGCTTTCGCTTTTGGCTTGGAGTACTGGTAAGTGGTTATGCTTTAGCATCCTTGCATGCGTGAGTGTTGCCATGATAGCATGCTTGCCATGAGGCTAAATGCTTATGTGATATAACCGCCTTTGAATGCCTGTGGGTGGAGGTTGGGTTATTTGAATTGGAGCAATTCATCGATTGTTTGTTAAGCCCACTAGATTGTGGCAAAATCAGATTTTAAGCCTACCTGGGTAGCAAACCACCTTTCACAAACAAACATGAAATGTTTTGTTCCAATTCAGACGGCCCGCCTATACTAATTTGTCATGAGCATCACATAGTAACCTAGGCTAATAACGAATAAGAGCATACAAAGTTTTCAAAATCGATATCATGGTTAGTAGAGGCCGGTCTTTGACGGCGAGAGGGGGTGCTCACGATGTGACCTTCCCTAATCGTACTCCAAGTTCCCGAGCCAACTTTGGTGATGACGGACACGTGGCCTTTGGCACCGAGTCGTGGTTTCCTAAATTTCCCATTTTAAAATATTTAGGTGGCGACTCGTTATCCGCAAAGCATCCATGTTTGGCACTTCTTTCAAAAATCTGCTTTTCCTTCAAAACGATTTGCGGATTTGGACTCTTGGTTCGAGATTGAGAACCGCAACATAAAATCGAGTCCGAAGTGGCTGTGGCGAGGTCCTCATGGGCGTTGTTACGCTTCGCGACTCACTGGGGATTTAGAGAACTTGACTCAACTCTTGATATCCGGTTTTGACTACATTTGTGTGTTTCTTTGCATTGCATTTGCATTGGTGCGCCTAGGACACCGTGGTTTGCCATCTGCTATTCCCCGAGCGGTTTGCCCGAGGCTTGTCTTGTCAAGGCATGTCCATAAGGCTTGCCGTTACGGCTCTGCCAAGATGGGAACACAAACCCTGCTTTTACTGGGCACCCTTTTTACCATTCGACCTAGTGCATATTCGATCCATAGTGACCATTCCAAACTAGGACAAAGTTGCTTACCCATTTATAGGTTGTTTGAAGTCACTGCAGCGAGTGAAACCCTAGTTCTTGACAAAATAGGACAGGGAAACCCTACCCCAACATAGGGGTGTTTTGGCTCTCACTTATCTCGCTATGTGCTTGTCGAGTGTGCCTCTACAGGAATGCATGTCAAGATAAGTTTGGGCATCAGTTCATGGGCATCGCTGAATTTGGGAATCAGGGCGCGGGCATTATCCAGTATTTGAGAATCGCTTGTCCATGGATATCGATTCAGCTTTATCGTAACGGATACAGGAATATTGACCAGTATTTGAGGGCAGTGTATAGCCAGCTTACCAACTGTGTGTTGTTGTATACCCGACTGTGTGTGGTGTATTCAATTCAAGCCGTTATGCTGCCCGTTTGTATACCCGACTGTGTGTGGTGTATTCAATTCAAGCCGTTATGCTGCCCGTTTGTGTACCCGACTGTGTGTGGTGTATTCAATTTAAGCCGTTATGCTACCCGACTGTGTGTGGTGTATTCAATTTAAGCTGTTATGCTTTATTTCTGGTTATTTATTTCTTTTTCGCTTTTATTTATCCTTTTGCTAGGACAGTTTGTAGCACAATTGCTTCCGAACCCGTCGATACCCCCCAAGCAATCTGGACACGAGGTCGCCGACTCAACCGATCCGAGGATCTAGTTGACGGACATCCAGTGTTCCATTCGCTACCCCCGGTTTTTAGAAGGAGACCGAGGAAACGCAGTCCATCAGAGCAGAGATTATTGGTACAACAGTCTACTTTAGAGACAGATAGTCGGGTTGAGATTCCCATTTCTGCTATAGAGACACCCTTGCTAGTTTTTCAGATGGAACAACAGAATCCAACAATAGAGGCGATGATGCGCCAGATGGCTGAAAGCATGAAGCAAATGCAAGATGATGCTATCCGCCAGGCGGAATATTCCTGCATAACAAAGTCGTTATGGCCCAATACCCTGAAAGTTGATCACCAGATTACAACAAGAACGCAGGCTCGCTTCAAATCAGTTCCTCCTCCACCCGGCCCCATTACTGAACAACCACCGCCGCGAATGCCCCTCCAACCCCTCAAAATGCCCAGTCGCCTGTAATACCCTTCCAAATCCACAAAATGCTCGCCCAACCCACAAACACCCAAGAGGACACAGTCATCCAATCTGGTCGCTCCCGCTTCTACCACAACCGGTCCAAAAACATTACCCTAAGCACCCGACTTCCATTTGAGTTCGAGGTAGACCAGACACTCAAATTGAGCAAGTTGGAGAAGCTCTTTAAGAAGTCTCAAGGTAAGGCCATCCCAAATATCGAAGGCTTATATCGATGTGGCCGTGACTCGCCTCGACAGATTTAAAATGCCCCATCGATCGCTTTGATGGGTCTCGAGGATCCTATGGACCACCTCCTGTTATTCTCGGACGTGTTAAGACCAATGGGTCTAGCCCGACCGCAAAAGATCTCTTTGTTCGGCCGAACCACGCCGTGTGGCATCCACTTGGTACTCAAAACTCGATGATGATGTGAAAACAAATGGATGAGATGGCCGAGGCCTTCCTTGCACAATATTCATACAACACGCAAATCGAGGTCACGACTCGTGATCTCGAGACGACGAGGAGCCTAAAGAGTCTTTTTTTTCGATTTCGTCACCGGCGGAGAGCCAAGGCATCGATGATGACCTTGAGGCCAAGCGATAGAGATCAAATTCGGATGATTGTGCGCAATCTCCGGTAGGCATTAATGAAGAAGATGATCTTGATCCTTTCCCCACCTTCGCAGATTTGCATGATATGGGGATGCAGATAGAGGATGCAATGAAACAGGGTCTGTTTGACCAAGATCGGGATCAGCCCCGAAGAACATTTAATCGAAATACCAATGCAGGCCGGAGTGGCTCTGCCAATACAAGAACTTCAGAGGTCGGAATGGTCACCACCAATCCTCTTCCCAACCAAGGTCCGGCCACCCCTTTTTTTGTTGCCTCGGGGAGCAGTAATCAAGCCCCAAGATATCAACCCAGGGGCCAACGAACCTTCTCCCCACTCTATATGCCTTTGTCTAAGGTCCTCGGGGATCTAGTCAGAAAGGGGCACCTGAAACCCTTGGAACCGAGGCCTCTCAATCCACTCCCTTCCCATAATCCAAACCAAATATTGCCAAT
This sequence comes from Camellia lanceoleosa, assembly GCA_025200525.1. Taxonomy (NCBI): domain Eukaryota; kingdom Viridiplantae; phylum Streptophyta; class Magnoliopsida; order Ericales; family Theaceae; genus Camellia; species Camellia lanceoleosa. The sequence continues at coordinate 172,512,132 of CM045761.1, read as the reverse complement.
ACCACCAACAAGATGGTCATGACACCGACCAATGCTACAGTCACACATGAGGTTCAGGACCTTATCGACAAAAATATCATCCTACCTCCCCAAGGACCCAACGTCACAAACAACCCACTCCCCAAACACAACCAAGATCCACCAAAAGAGTCAACCTTATCCACACTGGGCGATCTTACGATCCCAAAGATCTACATAACTCCCACCCACCTACCCAAGCCGAGGTGGTCCTTCCCGACAACGACTTGTGCGTGTTGGACACCTCCCCAAATTCAACCCGAGCCAAAGGTGGTGACCATCGAACATGGAGCAGGCAGCTTCGAGGAGAGCGAATCTGTTGAATCTGGGGTGGAGCTATCGAGAATTCACCGGCGAGCTTATGATCCAGTGGTTATATCTTGTCAATGAGCCGCCTAAACCGAGTATGGGGTTGTCGAAGAGGCCGAGTTGTGTATGATCCGGGGACAAGCTTGAATCACGGGGATGATTTGATCGGTGGACAAGGACTTCGCCAACCTTCAATCCTACGAAAGCAGAATCGTGGATGCACCGATTAATTGGTTCGAAGATGAGGAGTCAGCAGAAGTCGTCGGGTGGTTGGATGACCAGCCTGATATTGTACCATTTGTGGCCGGAAAGGCCGAGGATCAGATAACATTGCCGGAGAGCGCCGGTACGAAGAATTTCGCTCAAGAACGAAACATTTTGAGAACCGCACAGTTGTTCTTTGGAAGAACAAGAAAAGATGGGCCTCCGAGAGCCCGAAAAGCAAAGAACCATGAGGGAGTAGAGAGTGTCATGCAGACGCGAAGTGAACATCCGTGAGCATGAGGAATGAAATTACCGAGAGCACAAACAAACCAGAACCGGACAGATGCCTGCTAGACGCTAATGGAATGTGGTGGGAAGATGACGACTTGTATCTTGCCCATACAGACGAAGACTGGGCAGGTGGCCAACCGGACAGTACCTGGTACCTCGAGGAGGTAGACCACATGACTAGAAGTGGGCGGTATTTCAAGCCCCCACACCTTGATCAACCCGAGGCATCAGGGAAAGATAAGGAGGCAGAGAAACAGAAAGGGAAGGAAGTGGAAGAAGAGGTCATCTTGAAGCGGCTAAAGAAAATACAAGACATCTCCATTTGGGGAATTTGCTTATGGCTTCGAGGGTGCACAGTCAGTCTTATCTCTGCCATGGACAGAAACTTTCCATCGAAACTACGCCGGAACAACTAGTTGGTTTGGTCTTCCCGGGAGGAGGTTCCCCGGCATTGACCTTTACGGACAAAGAATTGCCGCCTGAGGGCGTGGACCATAACAGACCTCTCTACATCTCTGTAGAATGCAGGGACAAATGGATTCCGGTGGTTCTTGTTGACACCGGGTCCGCTATCAATGTTTGTCCGGCCAGAACGGCCTATGCAATCGGGTTAAAGCCTGCGGACTTCACACCGACTACTCAAGTAATCAGAGCATATGATAATACAAGCAGGGATGTCTTGGGGACAGTGAAAATCCAAACCAAGATTGGGCCTGGACAACACGAAATAGATTTTCATGTCTTGGAGGTCCCTGCATCTTTCAACATGCTTTTGGGGCGACCCTGGTTGCATCAGGTGAAGGCCGTCTCATCTACTCTACATCAAATGGTGAAATACCCCTTTGGAAAGGGAGTAGCCATTGTTTTTGGGAACTCATCGATCCATCCCCCTCCGGAGGTATCTACGCCAGTCCTGGAGATTGAACACGGCATGGAAGATATGTTCATATCGGGATTTACTTTGGCTGAGGCCCGGGTGGTACAAAACATAATGGCTGTGAATGAGGGTTTGTATGTCAGCGCTCAAGCCGTCTACCTCATGAACAAGCTACAAACATATCCTCGATGGGATTGGGAAAGCGGCGGAAGGTGTCGTTGGCCGGAGTGCCACATAATCCACATACCTTTGGATTAGGTTATCTGCCTACCAAAGAAGACTCGACGAGGAAAGGAAAGGAAATGGCCAGCAGGGCCAGGGCGAAGCAGGCTGGGAAGCGCATTGTTCTAATACATAGGCCCATGGGGTACCACGAGCGACGTCGTCCGGGAGGAAGATTTTCCATTTGCGGCTTCCCGTAACCATGGTTGAGCGGAGGAAGCGTGCAGGTTTAAATCTTCTTGACTGCAACTATCCGGGGATGACGTTGTCAAGAGCGAACAGATCCAACAATCGAGATCGAAAGCAGAATGAGGCAGTGAGTCCTGAGGGCACTGAATTGGAAGTGGGGGTAGCGCTGGCATGTCTCCTCTCTGATCCTCCGATCGACCAGGATTGCTTGGGGAATAACGTCGCGGTTTCCGTGATTGGAGATGAAACGGCTGCGGGCCAACCAGCAGCTATCTTGGACGCATCGATCGCACCCTCTCTCATTTGGCAGTACGAGGAGGGATTCTTATCCAGCCAGCTCGGGTGTAGTGAGCGGAATCATTCCACCGAGTCTTCGAGTCGAATCAGGTTCTGCTCGTGAGTCCGAGTCTGGTACTTCGGGGATGTTAACGGATGCGAGTCTTGTCCAGTCGTCTTTTTCCTTTTCTTTTGAGTCTGTTGTATGCGAATTGGATGATCTGGATGAACTTAATGAGAATGAGGTGAATGTGGTTTTAGTACTTTTACAGGCCCTAATTTATTGCATTAACTCGACTTTCAAAATTTTGATCAAAGCAGCGAGGACGAAGTGCCTCGGTTTACAACGTTTAATTGAGCAAGAGCAAGAGATTTGTTAAGCCTTTAACGGATGAAATCATTTCAGTAAATATTAGACTTGAGGAGGACCCGGTGGTCCAGATCGGGTCCACGTTGTCTTCGGAGGAACGCGGCGCTTAGTCGCTTTATTAAAAGATTTCAAAGATGTTTTCGCGTGGTCCCACGAAGACATGCTCGAATCGATCTGAGATTGTACATCGGATCCCCTTGACCCCAGGCCCGACCTATCAAGCGAAGCTCGGAAGGATCCGCCGGATTGGGCTCTCAAGATCAAAGAAGAGGTCACTACAAATTGACGCAGCTTCTGCTAGTATCGAGAATATCCCACTTGGTTGGCCAACATAGTGCGGCAAGAAGAAAGATGGCAAGATCGGTGTGCGTAGACTTCAGGATTTAAACAGAGCCATCAAGGCGACTTTCCTGCCACACATTGATGAGCTAGTGGACTTCTGGCCGGGGCATGCAACGCTCTCGTTCATGGATGGCTTCTCGGGCTATAACCGATTGTGATGGCACCAGAGGACGAGAAAAGATCGTGATTCACCACCCGTGAAACATATCGCTATCGGGTCATGCCGTTTGGGTTGAAGAATCTTTGGGGCTACTTATCAACAGCTGCGACCACAATACTACATGATATGATCCACAAAGAGGTTGAGGTGTACGTGGGCGACATGATTGTCAAGTCCAAAGAAAGAGAGGGCCACTACACCGCCTTGCAAGTTTTTCCAAAGGATCGTGGAATTCAGTTGCGGTTAAACCCTCGAAATGTACGCTTGGTGTTACAAGGGAAAAATGTGGGGTTTCGATTACACAAAGGGCATCGAGGTCGACCCTTCCAAAATCAAGGCCATCTTAGAAATGCCACCACCAAAGACGAAAAAGAGGTGCGAGGCTTCGGGTAAAGTGCAATTCATAAGACGGTTTATTTCAAAACTAACCTTGACTTGTGAACCACTTTTGGTCTTCAAGAAAGGCAAGAAATTCCAATGGGACGGCGGTGCCAAGGCGTTTGAACAGTTAAAGAATATCTCTGAGAACCCACCCGTTTTATCACCACCAGAACCAGTGAAACCGTTGATTTTGTACCTATCAGTGACTGAGAGCACAATGGGCTGCATGCTTGCACAAGAATCAGAAGATAGGGTGGAGAAAGGCATCTACTATGTGAGCAAGCAAATGCTAGAGTATGAGACCCGTATCTGCCATTTGGAAAAAGGCTTGTCTAGCTCGGTATGGGCTACCAGAAGTTCTGGCACTACTTGTTAGCTCACTCTGTAATCTTTGGTTTCGCGACTTGATCCCATCAAATATCTTTTCGAGAAACCGGTAACTTCTGGTAGGCTAGCTCGTTGGTTGTTGTTGCTCTCGAATTTGATCTTACATATGTGACGCATAAGTCAAGAAAGAAAGCGAGAGCGAGTTCCTTGCCGACCATCCGTTGAGGGATGAAGCGATTGAGTACCTATTCCCGGATGAAGCAATTCGCATATCGACGAGGAAAATTGGATAATGTACTTTTGACGAGCGCCAAATCAACATGGGTATGGGATAGGAGTGTTCTTGATAGCACCGACAATTCCGTATCCTCTAGCCTTCAAACTCCGTTTCAAAGTCTCAAATAACGGCGAGAATCTGAAGCGTGCATTCTTTGGTATGGAAGCAAACGGAATTAGGGGCAAGATTTGGGCGCCATCGGAGACGAATCTTGTTGTGTCTCAAGCCAAAGGAGACTGGAAAGTAAAAGAAGAAAATATGATGATGTATCACCAAACCTTGGATTTGCTGATTCCTCGGTTTGAAAAGTTAAGTTTTACTCATCTACTAAGAGAGAACAACAAGTTCGCAGACGCTTTAGCAACTCTATCATCCATGATAGTCATCCCGTGGAGTCGAATCGCCCAGTCATTATCGACGAAGTCCTTTTTGCCTATGAGTCGATTGGCCATAGATGAAGTTCGTGACGAACACCCCGGTATTACGACATCCGGAACTTTTGGAAATAAACATACCCGCCAGGTAAATGCCAAAGACAAGAGGGCAATCGGAAGAATGTCATCCAGTTCATCATCTGCGGGGTAAATCAGATAGAAGAGGTCATCCGGGAATGCATAAACGTGTGTTGATGTCAAGAGTCCAAGCGTCGATGGAAGCCATCCACGGGGTGAATGCGGTGCACATATGAATGGGGTGATGTTGGCTAGAAGATCCTTAGGCAAGGTTATTATTGGTCCACCATGGAGGAGGATTGTATCGGTTTGGCCAGCGATGCCACAAATGTCGATTCATGCAAATCGCATGAATATTCCGCCGTCAAAAGGTACAACATGACCGCCATGGCCTTTTTCGTCTGGGGAATTGATGTGATCGAGCCACGCCCGAAAGGGTCAAATGGGCATGAGTTCATCCTCGTAGCGATAGATTACTTCACAAAGTGGGTTGAGGCCCAATCTTATGCGGTGTTGAAAGCTTCACACGCTGCAAAATTCATCGTAAACAACATCATCTGCCGCCACGAGTCCCGAATGAAATAGTTTCGCATAATGGTTCCCACTTCAAGAAGGAGGTGATTGACTTGTTGGAGAAATACAACGTGGCTTTTCATAAGTCGTCTACTTTTCGGCCGCAAACCAACGGGGGAGTTGGGGCCGCCAACAAGAATATCAAGCGCATATTACCAAAGATGGGGGAAACCTACAGGTGGCGGATAAGTTGCCATTTGCTCTATGGGGCTCTGAGGACTTCGATCGAGAACTTCTCGGGCGACTAGACTCATTAGTCTATGGGATGGAGGCCGTTCTACCAATTGAGATCGAGGTCCCATCATTGCAGTATTGGCGAGTGCGGATAGCAAGCGGATTAGCAAAGAAAGCAGTTTGAAGAACTCATGCTCTTTGATGAAAGGAGATTGAAAGCACTGTACCACGTTCAGGGTTATCAACGCAGAATTGCCCGGGCTTTCAACAAGAAGGTTAAGTCCAGGAACTTGAAAGAAGGGGATTTGGTACTCAAAGACACCCGCCCTCCCATCCACCACCCAAGGGCAAGTTCGGACCAATTGGGGCCCCTACATCATCAAGTCAATCCAGTCAGTGGAGCTGTGGTTACGATGGATCTAGATGGCTTGGAGTTTTCCCAACCGATCAATATGGACAAGTTGAAGAAATACTACCCTTGAGAGGCTCGCTGGGCGAAAACCGAAAAAGGCGACCTAGGCAAACTTCGAGCATAGAAAATTTGAAAATTATAAAACCGAGCTCGCAAGGTTGAAAACCCGCAAAGGGCGGCCTTGGCAAAAGTTAGAGCGCAAAAGGAGAGCAAAAACACTCGAGCGAACCTAAACCTGAACTACGTAAGACTTGATTCCCATCTTTGGGATACGTAGGCAGCTTCATCTTGAAGTTCAGTCACAATCTTTTCCCCGATCAACTTAGTCCATTTTGATCACCTCAGTCATCTTTATTCATCAGCATTCACTACGATCTCCGGTACAGTGCTATTCAAACTAGGGGCAACTTTCCGTTGCAATGAAGTGTCGCGGCATCATTCAGACTAGGGGCAACTTTCCGTTGCCACACTTTGCCGAAGCATCTTTTCAAACTAGGGGCAACTTTCCAGTTGCTAGGATTCGGGGTTGTGTGTCTCAGTGGCAGATTTCAGGCGTGTCCAGTTCTGATCCTTATCGAAAATAGTTTTTGAAAAGTTTTCATAGAAGTTGACTTTGTTCAAATTAATCTTTTCACAACTAAGACCATTTTTGGACCAAAAGCGGAGGATTTTCAGTACCACAACCTTCAATTTCATTAATTTCAAAACAAAGTTCTTTTGCTCTTGCATACAATTGAAGTTGTTTTTCATTACACTCACGCTAGAAAACTTTGAAAGTACTAATAAAGCAATAAATCTGGGGCATAGTCTAGTCAGGTGTCCCTGTGCCCCCTCCCAGAGCTAGTCAAAGTTTCAGATGCCAACTTAGGCCCAGCCTGTATGACCGAACAAGCGCGGAGTACGGAATGGGAGATAAAATATACAGCGAGTCAAGCCGTCGACGGATCCCAAGATCCCGGAACTTCTTGTAACTCATCGAAAAGATTAAGCGGGGCGGCGCCATGCAATGCGATCTGCTGACAAGTTGCGCATTCATTCGAACCACCAGCTCTGATCGTGAGCATTAACTAGGCATTGCCGAAAGAAATAGCCGCGGACTGAATAGGCAGGGCAAGAGTGCACAACTTGCAACTTCTCCATCAACTATATCTGGGGAGGGATGAAAAATGAGAGAATAAAGAATAGAGATGTCTGTTGAGAGAAAAGTAAGATAAGGTTTTTATTGAGAAAAGTCGAGCCCGAGGGTCGAGTGATGTAAGCAAATACAAGTGAGCTTGGGTGGGAAACATTACCTATAGCAGTAGTGGACTCCCTGCAAATCTGATTGTCTCCCGGCAATAGGAGGCATCCAGGCCTATCAATTTTGGATACACTCCACTATCCAGATAGTCCATCCGCAGTGCATCGTGTTATATTTTTGCTTATCGAGTTGTTGTTTTTGCTTATTGAGTTGTGAGTTTTGTCGAGCTGTCGCGTTTTTGCGTTTTGAGTTGTTACTTTTTGATTACACAATTTTGTTAAGTCTTGTCTATTGAGTCGTTAATATTATTGTACTTTGTTTATCGAGTTGTAAACTCGCTAAGATTCTGTTTTATTTCTTAGTGAGTCGTTTTGTTTTGCTTTGTTGCGTCGGTTCCCCACCTAACCCGGTAAATACATGAGGCGCATGTCCATTCAATTCCATTTTGTGCAAAATAATGCGATGCGATGCTGAGAATTTCAAATACAACATCTTTTCAAAAGCTGTTTCATTTCATCATGTCTTACAAAAATAAAGGTACAAGTTTTACAGAAAATAAAACTGCCTAACAAATGTGCAAAGTGCTACAAACTACTAGCTAAAAAGTAGAATAAAGCAGGAAATAACATCAGTGCCCTCGAGGCGAAGGGAGGCCCCTCATCCTTTTCGCGGGATAATCTCTACATCATCATCACCATCTGGATCGAGCTGTCATCCTCCGGATCCCCTCGAGCTTCTCCGCTCTCGGAACCAAGACCAGGGCCTCCCTCTCCAGGAGACGCCGCTGACACATGATCTGCGATCTCCTCCTCGTCATCCTCGACGATGGGTGCCCTGCGTCTGCGAGACGACCTTCCTTCGCCAGCTCCTCGATGAGACCTGGATGGCCCAGCTCCTCCAGTCCCTGTACCTCGGGTAGGTCTAGCACCTCGACCTCTCTGAGAGGGCCCCGGTGGCCTGGCCCGTGAGGAAGCATATACGGGAGGCATCTGAAGATGCAAAGTGCAATACATCAGTTCAAGCATAAAAAGCAGGGGTAAATGCAGAATGTGAAAAGGGTGTGTGTCAGATGTGCTCTACACAGTCTATCAATATAGCAGAAGGTCTAAAACCGGAGTATCATCAGAAACATGCTAGTACAGGGAAAATGGACAGTACCTCCACACCCACGATGCTCATCTGCGTCTCCCTCCAGAAGATCATGCCCTCGAATGAGGAAAGATCCCGGCACTCCGTTCAGATATTCAACAGAGGTGCAAATACAAATGCAAAATTATCACTAATGGAATCAATGTTCAAATATCATCGATAAATCAAAATCTGAAAAACATACCGGGCGAAGTCGGGTCTCTAACATATCTGTGATCGTGCAGAGGAGGCTCTATCGGACCGTAAGGCGTCCCAAATCGCCAGTCATTAACTCGGTCGGCATGTCCGCCACCTGGATGATCAAGAGACGGAGGATTGGGGATCGAATCGCCCCACCTTCGACTCGCCACTGCTAGAAGAAGGGATATCGTAGCATGGGCGCGATCAAGACGGTGCACGAGAGGTCCGTGTCGAGCCCGCACTCCCGTCAAGCGGGGCATCAAATATATGCGGCGGTAGGTGGCGTAGTTCCATCGAGATGATGCAACAAAGCGCCACTACCTCGCATATCTCGCCGACCTCCTCAGGGGATAATCTATCAGCAGTCCGCATGGTGTCTGGAGGCACAGCAGGAGTGTCCTGAGAATCGGCCCCCCATATCTCGACAAAGCGTTCCTCAGAACCAAACCGCCGACCGTCCTCGAAAGGTGAATCTATACTGACCACAACTCGACGCTCCAGGGTACAGAGTCTCGAGCCACATCAAGATCGCCTAAGGTCGCCAGCGATCTGTGGATAACCAAGATACAAATCATCGAAATCGATATACAGAGCGATCAAAGATAAAAATAAAAGGAACCGAGAGTTCAAGCAATGCCTCTGCTGCCGAACAAGATCAAAGTATCGCCGCAGAGAGAGAGTCTCGAGGCCTCGCCAGATGCTCTCCTCAAACATTAAAGAAAATGGAGTCATAGGAGGTCCCACCACCTCCATCTCCGGCTGTAGGGAAGTACACATACACCCACAGCTGAGAAAAGCAATGCAGAGTGTGAGTACAAAGTGCTAAAGGCAGAATACAGAATGCAAAGTGCGCCGTGTGTGTGCAGTGAACAAGTAATGGGGAGCAAAATGAAAATCAAGAGGACGGAATGTACCTCCTGTGCTCTCCAAGAGCCAAGTAAGTCCCCCAGGTGCGAGATCAAGGCCATGTAGCAAGAAGGGTAGCTGCCGCCCAATCATACTGCTCACTGTGATAGGTCCACTAGAGCGCCAAGAAGTACAACCCTACCATGTTCCTCTATCGTGAACAAGGTGGTACCGAGGAGGTACATGAGGAAACCACGGCGTCTTGCCCGCCTCCTCAGAGTCTCGGCCCATCTGTGGGCGGAAATAGGAAGCAAACCAGAGTATCGGACTCTCCCAACCTCTGCTTCACTGGCGGTGTGTCCCCAACAAATGCATCCAGCACTGCCACTCACCCATGTCCTCATCATAGGGAATGGGCCTACCGCCTAAGTCTAGGCCGGTGAGCATAGCAAAATCCAATGGGTCATGGTCATGTCCCCGTCATAAAAAAAATGGAAGGAATTGGTAGTGTCCCACCACCTCTCGCTAAAGTCGCTAATAGGGTCCTACTAATGAGGCAACGAGTTAACCCTCCGCAATGGCCCAAATCCGCAAGATCGACCAATCCTGGACAGCCTGAAGCTCAAAATACCATTCCTTGCATGAGCCATATCCTCGACTGTCCGAGAACGAACTCAAGATTTAGAATCAATGCATGAATCAAGAAATGAAGTGAAAATGAGTGGTGCAAATAAAGCGAAAATGAGTCAGTGTGCCAAATGAAGTTAAACGGGCGTGTTCATGAATTTGATATTTGGGTCATGTGTTCAAAGTTTCAAGACATCCGAGTTTGGGATCGTGTGTTCTACTCAACATCGATTACGTGTATTCGCTTCAAGTTTGGGACTGTGTTCTACTCAACATCAGTGTGCTGTGTGTTCGCTTCAAATTGTGATCGTGTGTTCTATTCAACATCGATTAAATGTGTTCGCTTCAAGTTTGGGATCTGTGTTCTACTCAACATCAAGATGTGTGTTCGCTTCAAATTGGGACTGTGTGTTCTACTCAACATCGATTATGTGTGTGTTCGCTTCAAGTTTGGGATCTGTGTTCTACTCAACATCGATCAGGTGTGTTCGCTTCAAGTTTGGGACTGCGTGTTCTACTCAACATCAGTGGGCTGTGTGTTCGCTTCAAATTGGGACCGTGTGTTCTACTCAACATCAGTGGGCTGTGTGTTCGCTTCAAGTTTGGGACTGCGTGTTCTACTCAACATCAGTGGGCTGTGTGTTCGCTTCAAATTGGGACCGTGTGTTCTACTCAACATCAGTGGGCTGTGTGTTCGCTTCAAGTTTGGGACTGCGTGTTCTACTCAACATCAGTGGACTGTGCGTTTGCTTCAAATTGGGACCGTGTGTTCTATTCAACATCAGTGGGCTGTGTGTTCGCTTCAAGTTTGGGACTGCGTGTTCTACTCAACATCAGTGAACTGTGTGTTCGCTTCAAGTTTGGGACTGCGGGTTCTACTCAACATCAGTGAACTGTGTGTTCGCTTCAAGTTTGGGACTGCGGGTTCTACTCAACATCAGTGGACTGTGCGTTTGCTTCAAGTTTGGGACTGCGTGTTCTACTCAACATCAGTGAACTGTGTGTTCGCTTCAAGTTTGGGACTGCGTGTTCTACTCAACATCAGTGGACTGTGTGTTCGCTTCAAGTTTGGGACTGCGTGTTCTACTCAACATCAGTGGACTGTGTGTTTGCTTCAAGTTTGGGACTGCGTGTTCTACTCAACATCAGTGAACTGTGTGTTCGCTTCAAGTTTGGGACTGCGTGTTCTACTCAACATCAGTGGAACTCGTTGTTCGCTTCAAGTTTGGGACTGCGTGTTCTACTCAACATCAGTGAACTGTGCGTTTGCTTCAAGTTTGGGACTGCGTGTTCTACTCAACATCAGTGAACTGCGTGTTCGCTTCAAGTTTGGGACTGTGTGTTCTACTCAACGTCTGTGGGCTGTGTGTTCACTTCAAATCTGGGCTGTGTGTTCAGTGCTTCAAGTTTGGGGCTGTGTGTTCTACTTTTAATCAGTGGGCTGTGTGTTCGCTTCCAAGACTGGGCCGTGCGTTCAGAAAGTCTGAGTTTTGGAGACTACGTGTCCTACTCTTGGTCAGTATGTGCTGTGTGCTCACTTTCAACCTCAAGCTGTGTCTTCAGTGAATCAATGTTAGGGCTGTGTGTTCAATTTCTAACTAAGGTGCACTGTGCGTTCACAATTATTCAATGCGCCAAGTGTTCGTGAAATTCAAGTGGCTAAGTCACATGCTCAAAATACAAGTACTGTGTCGTAAGCTAAACTGTGTGTCTAAGCATGGCAAAGGTACAGAATGCACGAAAGATGCGAATAATAAAATACCTCTGCATCATAGGAGAGGTGCTGCTCCGGCTCTCGTAAGAGAAGATCCCCGGGTGCTCGATCGTTAAAATCGGTAAAATGGCGGAAAGTGGCTCGCGGAAGCCTACGAACCGCCGGAGCATATCGATCGGGAAAGAAAGGGCGAACCCCCGGCGGGAATGCCATAAAGTCAAAATCATCTCCGGCACCGGGAAAACCTCCGTCGTGAGGAAAATGACCTGCCATTGCGAGAAATCTGCAAAGAGGAGCAAAAATGAGCAAAATGGGCCAAAATTGGAAAAAGTCAACAAAAGTCAACTCTCGGGAAATGAAAAAGTCAACAAAAGTCAACCCCCCGGAAAATTTTCCAAATATTGAAACAAAATTACCTCAAGTGGTGGAAATGAGAAGAGAAGCCCCAAAGTCGAAATTTAGTCGCTTCAAAGTGCTTAAATCTGAAAGATTTCGCGAAAACAACTCGCGTGGGAGGCCGAGGGACGCGTATAAAATACAGATCTGAGAGAGAAAGTGGCCTAGAGAGCAAGAGGAAGAAGTTTTGCAACTTTGGGTGTGATTTCGGAGGCAATGGAGGTGCATATATATAGAAAATGCCAAAATGACCATTTTGCCCCTGCTTTTGGGCAGGTGGCCGGCCGGCCACCTAACCTGGCTGGCCGGCCCCTCTACTTTTTGGCCTGGCCGATGGCCTCCCCTAGGGCAAAGGGCTGGGCGGCCACCCTTCCCCCTCCCTCCCTACCTCTCTTGCAAATTTTGAGGAAAATCCGAGCTCCGGGGACCCGAAAAAGTTGAAGAAAAGTACACTTTCTGGCGCGAATTGCTCCGCTGAAACTTTAATGGCAATTATTGACATGTGTCTCATCATTATTCATCGAAATCGGAGTGTATCCATTTTAAATCATGTCGTGACCTCCCCGGAATGTAAATCGAGGTCATGATCGGGTTATCGCCGAATGCGATTTTCCAAATTTCGTTATTGTGCAACAACCGCATCCCGATTTGTGCTCATTTGTCATTATCCGCTCCTAATTCGCATTCTCGTGATTGTTTTGCATTATCATGCATGATTTCTTGATATACCGCGACTTTGCGGCATAAACATGCGTTGTCGCGCATTACCTTTCCTCGCGTGCTGCATTCGTTCACCCAAGACCGTGTGTGTCGAACTTTTGGAATCATAAGAATCACATAGAATATATGTTGTCGGCATATTGTTCTTGTTTCATTTCTATTTTTCGTGCACGATATTGTATGTACGGTTCATTTGAGGCTGGTGCGACCAGATGAATCGCGCAGGTATCGTATCTTCTCCGTGTGAGACGCGACGAGGATTGAATGATTCTCCGCATTCCTAACTGTATGAAATGTAGTTGTTTGCTTTGCATCCTTGCTTAAAACTGTTGCATCTATTTGTCAATACCTGCTTCATTACAGCTTGCTGCATTTGCATGATCATCTGGCTTCGCGCCTATCACTTTGCATTTGGCCCCTGCCTGCGGGCACATATCTCTGTTTATCTCGTATGTTTGTCTAAGTCTTCGGCCTTGTCAAAATGGGTCGCTCGGCTTTGACATTCACTCCGCCACTTGACTTCCGAGTTCACAAAGAGGGCAAATCAGAGACACCCAATTTTTGACCGACCTTAAGACTCAGGCGTCACCGGTTGAGTGCTCCGTGATGTTGCATCATGTGCTTGGTCAAGAGTTTCAGGGTCGCGGCCGTGCGCCCTGCCTCCGGTCTCCCGAACCCTTTTCTCTACCTTGTCTCGGTTTGCGAACTGTGCTTGGTTTTCTCTGTTTTTTCCCGAGGAAGGGAGTGGTCTTGTAGACTATCTCCGGTGGTGGGCTACTTTTTCGTGGGTCAGAGGCCATTTTGCCTGCTTTCGGGTCTTGCCTTGCCGTTAGGCCGGGTGTGCCTCGACCGCCTAACCATCTCCGACTTCTCCGTTTTATGAGACTGCTTTAGTGTTCCGAGGAACACTGGGCCCTCGATGCCCACTTCAATTAACACCACTGCCGGTGCTATGACTTTTCGGGACCAATCTGCGTGATTTGGGCCCCGAGCATTCATTTTGCATCACCTTCTCTGGTTTTTGGCATGTGCCTCGCTTTTAGTGTTCCGAGGGACACTGGGCCCCGATGCTCACTTCGCAGCGGCGAACACCACTCGGTGCCCATGACCCATTTTGGGACCCCAAACCGAGCGGTCCCGGCATTCATTTTGCATCGGCCTTCTCCGGTTTTTGGCGGAGACCTCTTTTAATATTTCGAGGAACCCCTGGGGCCCCGATGCCACTTCGTGGTCAGTATGCCACTTCGGTGCTCATAGCGGTTTTGGGACCCCAAACCGAGCGGTTTTGGTCCCGAGCATTCATTTCGTGATCCATCTTCTCCGGTTTTGGCGGTGTACTGCTTTTGTCATTCCAGAGGACACTGGGTCGCGGATACCCACTTCGCTGCCGAACACCACTTCCGCAAGACCCATTTCCCATTTCGATCCCGATTTGCTCGATTTTGGCCCCGAACGTTCATTTCTCATTAGTTTTGTTCAAACTTGGCAGTACCTCTGCTTCAACATCGGGAAGATCACCGGGGTGGAGGCCAGCAATTATCCCAGATAACCGCTTGCCTCCGAGCCCGCTTTTGCTCACTTCCGCCAATGTTGAACACCTTGGGGGTATTCTCTTACAACCATAGTGTCATTTCTGTGATGAGGGGACCTGGGAGGACCCTACCAACTACTGGGCGGCCAGAAACTGTGAGTTACATTCTTGGGCCTCTCCTTCAAGCTCTATGTTGTGACTCTGCTCGGTGTTGCCAATTTCCTACCTTGGAACCTTGTTGCACACATCTAGGAGGACACTTTGGTATGGTGGTCGGCCGAAATTGTGCCTTTCATTTTGGGCCTCTCCTTCAAGCTCTATGTTGTGACTCTTGGTTCGTGTTGCCAAATTCGACCACGGGGCCTTATTCTACACACATGGGAGGACACTCTTGTATGGTGGTCGGCCGAAATTTTGAAGTTGATTTTTTGAGGTGGTGGCCGGCCATAGGAGGTGGTCGGCCGGGCCATGGTGGTGGTGGCCGGCCACCTTGAGCAAAACCACCTGCCGGCCAGACTGCTTCAAATTGCTCCACTGCCCAAATGCTTTTCAAAGTGTCTCCTCATCCGGGACATTTCAGAGGGAAAGATTGGATGCTTTCCTCCCTTTACACCCCATCTTCTTGCCTATTTGAAGGCCCTCCTCCTTCTTCAAGGTTAGAAATTTTGGTCTCAAGAACACTTAACCAAATTCCCTCATTTTCATAGCTTTAAACTCCAAAAAAGCTTCAAGTGTCAAGGCCATTCCTTCATCAACACCTAGCCTCACCATCCCTACCATCACTTCAGCAGCAAGGAGGTGAATTTCAGAGGTTGAGAAGCTACAAATCAGAGCCAAGAATCAAAGAAAGGCAAGTCTTCAAGGGTAAGTCCTCAAAACCAACTTTTAGGGCATTTTCTTGATCCTTTTCTATACTTTAATTGGTTGAGAATTGGGGCCCCGACCCCTACTGCTTTTGTGCTTAAAATGAGCCCCTCTACAACTTTGTAGAAGGGCTCAACCTCATTTGGTGTTTGTATACACTAGTTCCTTCAATATTCTTCAAGTTGGTAACATTTTTGCATGCTAAAATTGACCTATTTGTGTTGGTTTTTGGGGGTCCGACCCATACTGATTTTGTGCTTAAAATGAGCCTCTCTACAACATTGTAGATAGGCTCAACTTCATTTGGCCTTTGTATCTACCACCTCCTTCAAATTTCATCAAGTGTGCCACTTTTTGTATGCAATTTTTGACCTATTTGTGTTTGGTTTTAGGACTTCGACCCCTACTGGTTTTAGTCTTTTTTTGACCCCCTTTACATGTTTCATGAAGAAGGTTTGGTCATTTGGCGTATAGATTGCATGTCTTAGGTTATACCTCCTTGTGGCTTCATTTTTGCCTTCTATTTCTAGCATCTTTGTCTTATGATTTAGAGGCTGCCATCTTCTGCATATATGCTTATTTTTGGGCCCTCTTTCATGTTGTAGAAGAAAATTTTTCTATTTGAATTTTCTATATACTACTTGCTTTGAAAATCCTCTCTTTTACCGTATTCTTGCGAGCTTTTGTTGCCATATCTATGCTTGCATTTTGGCCATGTTTATTACTGAAAAAATGCCATATTTGGGACTGCCTTGCTACTGTTCTTGCTGCCATGATCATATTTTGCATGTATAGCATGGCTATAGGCCATTCCGGGGCTTAATTTCGTACTTTCGGGATGAATGCATGCTTCGGGTGTCGTATCGATTTGTTTCTGTGATGTTTTCCCATTTATTTAGGTGCTGAAAATCCATTTCCATGCTTGCATATCATTTCCGCCATTCAGATTATTTTTTGCATTGCCTCGGTTTATGCGTGCCAATGGGCACGCATTTCGAGGCACCTCTTTTTATCATTCCGCAGCCTATGTGAGTGTGGTTGAGGCCCTCTCATGTTGGCGTAAGCCCAATTCGCATTTTCATGCTTGTATGCCATTGCCTCGATTTGTCATGCGCGCTTTCGAGGCAAATTTTATTTTTACCCGACGGCCTCCTATGTGAGTGAGCTGTGGCTCACCCATGTTGGTGTAAGTCCATCCCGGCATTCCGTATGCCATTTCATTGCATTTCATCATCGCCTCGATTTAGCTACCGACGGCACGCTGCGAGGCACTTTGCCTTATCCGATTTTCATTCTTTCATCATCGCCTCGATTTGCGCGCCTGTGGGCACGCACTTCGAGGCACTTCGGTTTTATCCGATTTTCATTCTTTCATCATCGCCTCGATTTGCGCGCCCGTGGGCACGCGTTTCGAGGCACTTCGGTTTTATCCGATTTTCATTCTTTCATCATCGCCTCGATTTGCGCGCCTGTGGGCACGCGTTTCGAGGCACTTCGGTTTTATCCGATTTTCTTCATTTCATCATCGCCTCGGTTTGCGCGCTCAGGCACGCTGCTTCGAGGCACTTCGGTCTTATCCGATTTTCATTCTTTCATCATCGCCTCGATTTGCGCGCCTGTGGGCACGCGTTTCGAGACACTTCGGTTTTATCCGATTTTCATTCTTTCATCATCGCCTCGATTTGCGCGCCTGTGGGCACGCGTTTCGAGGCACGTTGGTTTCATCCGTTTTTCTCATTACATCATCGCCTCGGTTTGCGTGTCCGTGTGCACGCATTTCAAGGCACTTCGGTTTTATCCGATTTTGCATCGTACATCATCGCCTCGGTTTGCGTGCCCGTGTGCACGCATTTCGAGGCACTCCAGTTTTATCTGATCTCCATTTTGGTTTCGTCTCGGTTTGCGCGCCTGTGGGCACGCACTTCGAGGCACTTCGGTTTTATCCGTTTTTCATCTTTCAGCAGTGCCTCGGTTTGCGTGCCCGTGGGCACGCATTTCGAGGCATCCCTTTTTTCGTAGCATTCATGTGTATTCATCCCAATATTGAGTTGTGCAAATCTGCTCCTCGGCCATCATGCATCGATATGCGTGATTGGTGGCGCGAGGATCGAGACATGCATATATTTGTGAAATACATCGCTATGCCCTCTTCCTCTCCGTTGCAAAGCAAAAATGAAGAATTGTCGACTTCCGAATCTGCACGCAATGAGGAAAAGCGCAAACAGAGGCTAATCAGGCATCCCAAGGATTCTGCGTCGAGCACCCAAAGATATATACTATCCACGAAGCGGCGTCGGCTTGCACGCCAGCCTCAATTTTTTGTAATTAATTTGTTAATTAATTAGAATCAGATTATTTTGATGTATATTCTTTTATTCGTGCAGATATTATTATTTATTCGGACCCTCTGCACGAGGGCATAAATGTAATAAGGGTGTGTGAGTGTGATGTATGTCTTCCAACCCCCATTTCTTTCTCCCTTTTATTTACCCGCTTTGAATGGTTAGATATAGGGCATATTTCAATTAGCATACAGTATGACAGCATGTTTGCATCATTCATCTGTATTGCATGCATCGGGCTCGGCGCATCATACAAACTGCATTTGTATTTCAATCCTAAGTTGAATACATGTTAGCCGTTGCATTTCATATGCCATCTCTAGAATAGCCGAGCCTGCTATAGTTGCATTTTTGCATGTGTTGCATTAGGCATTCTGTATATTTTAGGATCATGCATGATTTCTAATAAGCTTTCTGTTTTGGCTTGGAGTACTCGGTAAGTGGTTATGCTTTAGCATCCTTGCATGCGTGTGAGTGTTGCCATGATAGCATGCTTGCCATGAGGCTAAATGCTTATGTGATATAACTGCCTTGAATGCCTGTGGGTGGAGGTTGGGTTATTTGAATTGGAGCAATTCATCGATTGTTTGTTAAGCCCACTAGATTGTGGCAAAATCTGTATTTTAAGCCTACCTGCGGGTAGCAAACCACCTTTCACAAACAAACATGAAATGTTTTGTTCCAATTCAGACGGCCCAGTCTATACTAATTTGCTGCGAGCATCACATAGTAACCTAGGCTAATAACCGGAATAAGAGCATACAAAGTTTTCAAAATCAGATATCATGGTTAGTAGAGGCCGGTCTTTGACCGGGCGAGAGGGGGTGCTCACGATGTGACCTTCCCTAATCGTACCCAAGTTCCCGAGCCAACTTTGGTGATGACGGACACGTGGCCTTTTGGCACCGAGTCAGGGTTTCCTAAATTTCCCATTTTAAAATATTTAGGTGGCGACTCATATCCGCAAAGCAGTCCATGTTTGGCACTTCTTTCAAAAAAATCTGTTTTCCTTCAAAACGATTTGCCGGATTTGGACTCTTTGGTTCGAGATTGAGAACCGCAACATAAAATCGAGTCCGAGCTGTGGCGAGGTCCCCCGCGGGCGTTGTTACAGTGTCGAGTCAGTCTTTTGTTTTGTTTTGAGTTTGTCTCATTGTCATGAGTTAGTCCTTTTTGCTTAAGGGTCTGTCTTGTTGTAGCGAGCCAGTCCCCTTTGTATAGAATATTAGGTGATTCCAGGGTTGTTGCCTCGAACACCGTTTTGTTTTGTAATTACTCCTTTTGCTTTCTCTTTGAGTCTGTCTCTGCTGTGGAGCCAGTTACGACCAGGAAATCTAAATGAAACAGCTACGGCTATCATGTTTTCGTGCTTATTGCTATTTTGGGCTGGTTGTGCCAGAGGATTTGAATGGGACAACAGCACATTCCACCTGCTCTCTTGTGCCTTGAAAATCATTGTAATGACCTAAGTTTTTCCAAAACCTTTTTGAGCACTGTGGTGATGAAAACGAAGAGGAAGGAATTCCTCGGGTTTTGCAAAACTTTGATCAATTTGAGAGAAGGTGAGGCGTGCTAAGCCTTTTAATGAATGAAATCGTGCTTGTTTGCATGAGTACTGAGAAGGACCCTGGCTTGACTCAGACTGGTTTCACACTATCTTCAGCGCGAGCGATTTGTCGCTTTCTTCAAAAAACTTTCAAAAACAAAATATTTTGCGCAGTCCTGTGGAGACCTGTATGGAATCGCTCTTGAGATTGTGTAGCCTAGGATCACTCTCAGCCTCAAGATTCAATCCGTTTGTTTCCGAACCTTGAATCCATTCAGAATGTTCAACGATCAACCATCAAAAGAGGCCTGTGAGGCCGGGTTTGGAGCAGCCCTCGAACAAAAGGCACCAAAGTTAGATCAAGAGATCAGACATCGTCAACAGAAGTTTGCAAAGCTGGAACAGAAGCACCCCTCAAACTAAGGGCAAAAATGTCCAATGTACTTGAAGAGCCGAAGATGAGTCCTTTTGCAAATCAATAACAGCAGCCATTCCCCTAGATATGAAGGGCTTCAATCTCAAAACTATTTGGCATGGACTTTTTATACTTTTACCCTTTGAGAGGCTCGCTGGGCCGAAAATCCGGAAGGGCGACCCAGGCAAAAGTTAGAGCAAGAAAAAAAAAAAGAACAAAAAAAAAAAAAAAAGAAAGAGAAAAATGCAAAGAATGAAAAAAAGAAAAGAAAAATGAAGAAAATGAAAAGAAAAGATGAAAAAAAAAAGAAGGAAAAGATTGAAAAGAAAAGAAGAAAAACATAGCTCGCAAGGTCGAAGACTCGCATCGGGCGCCTTGGCAAAAGTTAGAGCCTAAAAAAGTGAAGGTTAAAATACCCGGGTGTACCTTAACCGGAACTACGTAAGGCTTGATTCCCATGTTTGGGATACGTAGGCAACTTCATCCTGAAGTCCAGCCCCTAACGCTTTCATAGCGTCTTAGTCCATGTAATGGTTTTGATCGCCTTTGTTTCCTCTGAATCCGATAGTTCGGTTGTGACAACCGGAACCACGCAATCAACTTCATCCTGAAGTCCAACCACCAACATTGTCACAGTGACTGTGTCCATATATTGGTCCTGACCATCATCATCTTCTCCGTGTCCGAGAGTCCGTTTGCAATCATCACCAATAAGGACTGGCTTTCAGTATGCCGTGGCATCGTCCAAACAAGGAGCAACTTTCCGTTGCCATGAGTTGCCATGAGTCGCTGCTTAAACCAGGGGCAACTTTCCGTTGCCATGCATCCCTTTCAAGCAAGGGGCAATTTTCCATTGCCTCCGATCCGAGGTCGCACATCTCAAGGGTAGATTCCATGCTCGTTTAGCATTGGTCGTTTGCAAAAATAGTTTTTGAAAATTTTTACTGAGGTTGACTATTTTCTCAAAAACTATTTCATTTTCCGAAACTAGACCATTTTTGGGACCCAAACGGGAAAATTTTCAGTGCTTATAGTCTAACTTGCATGATTTCAAATCAAAAATCGAACAAGCATGCTAATCTAACTCTCATTTTGGTCAAAACTGTTTTCGTAGAAAACCAAAACAAAAAAATGATCAAAGTGATGAACTAGGGGCACAGTCGAGTCAGGTGTTCTGTCTTTCCCCTGTCATCAACATGCTTGACAAAAGGGCACCCTATTCGCCAGAGAAGGCACAACTGAAGTTGTCAGTAAAGGGCTGAAAGCTCGCAATATCCTCCAAACGATGAGGTATCAAGCCAAGTGCGAAGCGCACATTAGGATGGATCAAAATACTCCATTCCCTGTCCGAAACATCGATTGAACATCACCAGAAGAAATAGCCGCGAGCCAATTGTGTTAGGCTTGAACCCACAACTTTCTATTCATCTATTAATCACCCAGGGGAGGGACGAAAAATGAGAGAATAAAGAATAGAGAGGTGTAAGCCGAGAGAAAAGTGAGCAAAAGGGGTTTCGAGAGAAAAACCGAGCCTGAGGGCCGAGTGATGTGAGAATCACAAATCAGAAAGGGTGGGAAACATACCCGGAGGAACTGGCTTCTCGAGATTTGAGGTCTCTTGTTTTGTAAACATGTCTGTGTGTCGTGTCTTTTGTCTTGTTTAGCCCAACTTTCGTTTTGGGTCTTTTCCAAGTATGTTTCGTTGTGTTTAGGTCGTGTACCTTTTGTCTGAGTCTGTCCTGCTGTGTTTAGTTGTAGGCTCGATACCCCGGTTGAAAAAACCCTTTTTCAAATTTCAAAAAAATCACTTATGCTCAGAGTATTGTGCCATTCTCTACATTTAGGCGAACCAAAAGAAGCAAAAGAAGAAAATTTGGAGCATCTGAATGTGCTTCAACTTCAGCCGGTTTCAGCTTTTGTATTTTGTCTTGTCAGATTGGACTATTGCTCAGGGTTGCCGTGTACAGAATGAACCGAATGCTGTGTTACGGGCTGTATGCAGATTGGTCCCTAGTAGAGTAAGGGCTGTGTGTTCAGAATCAGGCAGTGGGTTGCTCAGGTTGTTTTACTGTTGGTTAGTTAGTTATCTGATTATTACAGTACAAGTGTTCAATTTTCAGACAATAGATCAATTTCATTTACATTGAGGTGTAATATGATGTATTGCGATGCAGTGTATAGATATACAAATGTAAACACTTTTTTTTAAAAAAAAGAGTTCGTTTCAT
This sequence comes from Camellia lanceoleosa, assembly GCA_025200525.1. NCBI lineage: Eukaryota > Viridiplantae > Streptophyta > Magnoliopsida > Ericales > Theaceae > Camellia > Camellia lanceoleosa. The sequence goes on along the minus strand of CM045761.1, from coordinate 172,490,480 downwards.
TCCATCATCTTTTCAAGTACATAGTTTTGGAAACAAAAATCTACTTGCAGCAGTACAAGGTACCCTAGCTACCAACAAAAGAAAAAAGTACAGAAAGAAGAACAATAGCAAAAGTCTGTGTTAATATCAAGTGGCTCTAGGGCTACCGGTCCGACCTAGTCCTCTTTCTGGACGAAGGTCCAGGAGCATCATCAGCACTGTCATCTGAGCCCGAGTTCAAGCCATCCCCGGTCTCCTCCTCCGATGACTCTGCCTCTGCCTCTACCTCCGCCTCGGACTCCTCCTCGTCATCATCATCAGGGACTAGAGCCCGTGAGCTACTCCCGACGTGAGTACAGCCTGCCTTGGTGCGAGGGTACACTCTGCCCTCTCCAACTCCTCCTCGAACAGGAACGGAAGGTCCAGTTGGAACACCTCCTACGGTGGGAATCTGGAAAGGAGGCTGCAAAGTATAAAATGCAAATGTATCAAGATATCTGAAAGCTTTTATCAAGAATGCACGATGTATGAGTGAAGTGTGTGAATCTTGTGCGCGGTTATCGATGCAGTCACGATGTATGAGCATTGTGTGAATACTGTGAGCAGTTTATCGGTGCAGAATGCAATGTATGAGTACAGTGTGTGAATACTGTGAGCAGTTTATCAGTACAGAATGCAGTGTATGAGTACAGTGTGTGAATACTATGAGTAGTTTATCAGTGCAGAATGCAATGTATGCGTACAGTGTGTGAATGCCGTGAGAACAGTGTGTCAAGTGTTGTGTTGTGCGTCAGATTATGTGAAGCAGTTTATGTATGGTTCAAGACTGTGGTTGAAGAACATACCGGAATACTGTAGAGGGCCAAGAGGTCAAAAGTCCGCTGTAACATCCCCATCATGGAGGCATTCAGCTCCAGAGACTGCCGGGTGTACTCGGAGGAAGCCTGCAGAAGTTTCAGATACATCAGTATCCTGCGGAATATCAAAGAAATGAAATGAAATGAAACGACAATGCAAGATGCAAAATGCAGTAGTACATACCGGAGGCAGGTCGTGGAAACCAACTAGCTCGTGATCAGCCGGAGGAGGAGCAAAGGGGATCTGGTAAGTCGCCCCACCCTGCCCTCTGTATGTCAGCGAGGTGGGCAGTGCAGGCCAACCAGCCCCTCGCCCTCTTTGAGCTCCGCTCCTGCTGCGGACCCGAGCTCTCCTCGACGCTTCTGCTCCAGCCCCCACTCCTGCCCTAGCTGCTGGTGCCACGGGCCTCTCTCCTTCAACCCGACGGCCACCAAGGCCGCATGATATACGTCTGCACGTACTCTCTGTAGTCGCCTATGCCTCTGAAGTGAATCGCGTCCTAGCCGATCGTGTAGTCGGCCATCTGCTCGGCAGTGAATCTCTCGGTCTCCCTCATATCCTCAGGAGGGTGAACCGGGACTATCTGCTCCGGTAACCCTAGGGTCTGGCGTAGGAAATGCTCATCTAGGTACCAAGCTCGACAGACCGGGCCCTTCAGCAGAATCTGAAAACGCGAGGTCTCCTCAGCACTAGCAAATCGGTCTCGAATCGTCGCTGACAACGGAGCCCAGGGCTGCCAGGTGATCTGAAAATGACATACAGTTTGTTATCTACTGTTGTTGAAAACATACAGTGCAAAGCGAAGCTTAAATAAACTCTGAAGTTAAACATACCTCCGCGGGGTTGATGGTGTCAAAATAGTAGCGGAAGAAGCTAAACGTCTCCCGGGGCCTCCGCACGCACCTCCCATCGAAGTGTCGCGAGAACGGGACGACGAGAGGGGTCTCCACATCTGGCACTGGAGCTAGTTTGGGAAAGTAGGCGGAGACCCACAACTGCAGAGAAAATAGCAGTATGCTTATCAGATAAAGCAGAGTATAGAATAAAGCAGAAATAAAAAAACTGTGTATTGTGCAGTATGCAGAGTGTGTACAGTGTGAGCAGTGTACAGTCAGGGTAAAGCAAAGTATATGTGTGCCGTATGTATAGTATACAGTTAGTGAAAAGGCATCACAGTGTGTGTAGTGTCAGAATCTGAGAGTAAATGAGATAGTAGAAAGTAGGAAAGTAAATGAAAAGAAAGCATTACCTCCCAAGCACGCCAAGAGTAGCTCGAGCAATCGTCGCTACCACGGGAAGCCGAGCTCATGTATCCGTAAAGCGTAGCCAGAGCGGCGCCTCCCCAGTCGTAGTGCAGGATCTGCGTGACATCCACTAGGGCGCTAAGCAATCACAGGGGCACGGTATTTGCCTGGTTGGCAAAAATAGTCGTCCCCAGCAAGAACATGAGAAAGCCGCGGGCGTACTGCTCCACCGCCTCCTGGGTCATCAGAGCCTCCTCGGTCAAAGCTGGCTGAACCCTGTACTGGACCTCAAACCAGGAATAACGAACGAAGACGGGCAGAGGAGGTGGCACTCGCCAAGTGATAGATCCGGCGAATCCACTCATCCATATCGCATGAACGGGATCGGATCGCTTTCACCCCGATGCCGGTGAGCATCGAGAAATCATAGGGAGTCATTGTCATGTCTCCCGTCGCAGAAAGGTGGAACGAGTCGGTGGTGTCCCACACCTCTACGCTAAAGCAGCGAGGAGAGGCCTGCTCGTGGTGAGCCTAGATAGTCCTCTGCAGAATGCGCTAAAGCCGGCCTGATCCACGATGTGGCGAACCGCATCGGGTAGCTCTGCGTACCAATCTCGAGCGGCGATGTTCCCATACCCCTGGACGGTATAGGAATCTCCCTGTTTTCAAGCAAACAATTGCGAAGCAATGCTAAATATACCAGTTTTGAAAGGCATTCAGAATTCAGTGTGAAAATGTGGCATGTGTGCATGTTTTCAGATTCAAACAGATACCGAGTGCCGGTGTGCTTACAGTGAACTACAACGTGTGATGTGTCAGCGTGTTTGAGTGGTTCAGTGCAAATGTGGCATGTGTGCATGTTTTCAGATTCAAACAGATATCGGGTGCCGGTGTGTTTGCAGTGAGACACAGTGTGAGCCGTGCGTTTGAGTGGTTCAGGGTCAGTGTAGTGCGTGTGCACGTGACATTTTCGAACAGATATCAGTTACGAGTATGTTCACAGTCAACTACAGTGTACAGTGCATCAGTGTATTTGAGTTAAGCAGTTAAAGAACATAATCAGCTATGGCAGTTGGCAGTTAAGTGTTCTACATTGCGGAAAATAAAACAGAGGAAGGAATGTTACCTCGGAAGCACCGAAGGACAAATGAGATGTAGGCTCGCGCAGGAGAAGCTCTGGGGGCATCGCCCTATCAAAACTCCGAAACTGACGAAGAGCGTCAGGAGGTAGCACGTGAATAGCCGGCCGGTAGGTCACCGGGTCAAATGGACGGACGCTGAAGGGGAGAAGCTCGACCCCAGGATCCATCTCGTGCTCCGGGGGAGTCCCGCCCTGTGGGATGTTGTCTGCCATGACAAAGGTGATGAGAAAATAGCCGGAAGAGGGAAAACCGGGCTAGAATATGAAAGGTCAACGAAAAGTCAACCCCCGGGAGGGTGGAAAATGGCCGAAAAAGCCGGAATATGGAAAATGTGGGAAAATCAAGGAAAACTTGGAGGAAACAAACCCCAAGAAGCGAAAATCAAAAAGGAAACACTGAGACGAAGTTTCGATCGGGTTAAAGTGTTCGAAACACGATAAACTTCGCAAATCAAATGATGGAACGCGCGTAAAACGCAAGAAAATGGGAGAATGAGAGCAAAAAGCTCTAGAGAGAGAAAGAGTGAGATTTCGGCTAAGGAATATGAGTAAAATAGGGTTTGAAACCCTATTTTAAAAGACCCAAGGCGAAAAGTCAAAACTGCCCCGAATCAGGCATTTTTGGCCGATCGGCTAAATTTTTGGCCAACCGGCCAAATATTTGGCCGGTAATGTTTTTTGGTGGCCGGTGGATGGCCGGTGACCTCCCCATGTGGCCGGTGACCTCCCCATGTGGCCGGTGAGCCTCCTCCAACCTTGTTTGGGTCAGATGAGTGGTTTGGGGTCTTCATTGCTCAAGATAGTACAAGAAATGGCATTTTCGAAGCTCAACCGGCCTCCGTTTTGACCTCGAACCATGTCTTCAGTGCGTGGCACTCGAATTTGTGCAAGGTTGTATCCTTTCCGTATCCTTTTGTCTTTTACAAAATTCCAAAGTTGCCCCTTATGCATTTCAAATCATTCGCGCTGTCTTGCGCACCTCAATCGCATTGTCTTGTGCACTCGCATTGTCTAAACGCATCGCGCTGTTTTACGCATCTCATCGCATTTTGCATGCATTCAATCGCGCTGTCTAGTGCATCGTGCTATCTTGCGCATCACACCGTCCTACGCATGGTCTGGCGAGACCTTAAACCTGCTTGGTCTGACGAGACCTTAAATACACATGGTCTGGCGAGACCTTAAACCCGCTTGGTCTGACGAGACCTTAAAATCGCTCGGTTGCATTGTCATGCATTTCAAACTCACATGCATTGTCATGCATTTCAAAGTCACGCGTTGTCACGCATTCTAAGTTCATTTGCATTATTATGCATTTCCTAAACAGACGGTCTGGGAGACCTTAAATCCTTGGAAGGTGCAAGACCTTCGGTGCATGTGCACAGTTCATTTGCATTGTCATGCATTTCAAGCGACTCGCGTTGTCGCGCGCTCCATGCAGCATGCATTTCAAAACAAAAACAAAAACAAAAACAAAAAAAAACATATCATGCATATGTCATGCATCCCATTGTAAATATTGCATATGTCATGCATCATTGTAAATAATGCATATGTCATGCATCCCATTTTAAATACCGCATATGTCATGCATCTAAGCCAAAAACAAAAAAAAAAATTGCATATGTCATGCATTTTCTGTAAGTATCCACTCCATATGGTAAATATCGCGTTATAGCCTGCATGCATCCATTGCATCCCCTTCCATCTATGGCTCGCACCTTTCCTTGTTGAGTTTGGTTTGGTATGTGCTCATACTCTTCACGTCGAAGCACAATTCTGCATGTGTACGCGCCTATTCCTTGATGAACTTGGTTTGAGGGTGGCAGTACCTTTTATGTGTTAGACGCGGTTCGTTTGTGTACATGCCTTTCCTAGGCAAGATTTGGTTTGGCCTGCATGACTTATCCATCGTATCTATCCATTCCATTGCATATTATAAATATCGCATTGTAGCTTGCATGCATCCACTGCATTATCACCTCCATCTTTGGCTTGCACCTCTCCTTGTTGAGCTTGGTTTGGTATGTGCTCATACTTTTCACGTTAAAACACAGTTCTGCATGTGCATGCGCCTATTCCTTGATGAACTTGGTTTGAGGGTTGCGGCACCATTTCTGTGTTAGACATGGCTCGTATGTGTCCATGCCTTTCCTAGGCAAGATTTGGTTTGGTTGCATGCCATATCCACTGTATATATTACATTGTAGTGTAATTTTTGCATCCAGCATTAGGATCATTGTTCTTTCGTTAGCGGGTTGTTTTCCCACTCATGTCATTCCACCAAATACTTGTTCTTGTGCCCATCTACATCACCCATAGTTCTGCATGTGTACGCGCTTTGAGGGTTGCGGCACCTTTTCTATGGTAGACGGACTTCTTACTTCCATCAATCTATTTGACATTTGTGTGGTTTTGAACCGCTCATGATTGGATCATGATTCAATTGTATTGCATTTCGTTCGCATTGTTTCAATTGCATTGCATTATTATACATAGTTTTGTATATGTTGCATATCATTTTGCATTCATTTTGCATGTTATGCATGTTGCTAACAATATTGTACCTGTTAAGTTTGCTTTCTTTTTAGGCATGATATTGTATGTATGGTTCATTCGAGGCTGGTGTAACCAGACGAACCGCACAGGTATTGTATCCTCCGCGTGAGACATACTGAGAATTGCATAATTCTCTTACATCCTTTCTATATTGTAGTGTAGTTTGATGTATGCTAGCTTAAAACTGTTGCATTGTATGTGCTTCGTTACAGCTTTCTTTGCATGATCATAAGTTATGTTCGGCTTTGTGCATTGTCTTGCATCTTGCCCCTACCTTCGGGCGCATATCTTGTTTGTCTTGCATGCTCTGTCTAAGTCTTCGGCCTTGTCAAAAATGGGTCGTCTCTGGGCTTTGACAATCACTCCCGTCACTTTGTGACTTTCGAGTTCTGTCAAAGAGGGGCAACTATAGACACCCCATTTTTGACCGTCCTCAAGACTTGGACGTCACTGCTTGAACACTTGGTGATCATCCATGTTTGTGTTCGTCTTGAGTTCCCGGAGGTCTCGGCTATGCGCCTTGCTTCAGGATCTCTCGACTCAACTGTTTTGTGTCTGATTTTGCACCAAACACTTGTGCTTTGCCTTGGAGGGGTAGGGAATGGCTTGTGGGCCATCCCCACACTCCACCGGCCATGGCTTGAGGCCACCGGCTGTGTTTTGTTACCACCGGCCAAATGTTTGGCTGGCCGGCACTATAAATGGCCGGCCGACTACTGTGCATCTGCTTTTGCAGATATTTTTGTGCAGCTGGCATGCACTTGGCTCCCCTCCATACACGTGTATGGAGGGATCTCCCTCTTAGCAAGCTTGTCTTGTAAGCTTACAAGATTGAGCTCTATAAGAGGAGGGCTTCTCTCCCTTCATTAGGGTTAGACAAAAAAAAAGCTGAGGAGAGCTCCGATATTAGGGTTTTGAATTTGTATCTCTTCTATCTCTATATCTCTCTTTTGAGCTTAGTGTGTGTGTGTGTAGCCTTAGTTTTGCACACAAACACCCACCATCACACCTTCTCTTGGAGCTGAGGTCCTTGAGGCTCGTTTTTGGAGCTTTGGAACTGGTTTGAGCTTGAAGAACCAGCTGGAGCACCATTTGTGAAGAGGGTCTACAAGGGTAAGAAAGCAGTCCCTTTATTTCCCATTTTTGCATAGCTTTTTAGCCTATCTTGCATCTGTTTTCGAGCTTAACACATCACATAGAAAAGTCATGTTTTTGCCTGCTCTAAATAGTTTGTTAAGGGTGTTTCATGCTTTGGGGTTGTTTGACCCCTCTTAAGGCTTGTTTGGCCTTTGTTTTGTGCCATTTTGGTTGAGCTCTGGGACCATTATGTTTGGGCCTCCTCACCACTGAAATCTTGAGGGATTTCAGAGGTGAGGATGGTTCCTTGAGGTCCTAGGAAGGAGAGGGCCACCCCCTCTCCTTGTTGTCCTTGAAAAGGGCCATTTTTGCCTCTTGAGGGAGCATCTAGCCTAAGTGTGTGTTGGCCATGCCTTAGCTGATTTTCATGCTTATTATGTCATAATATGCCTCTATTTTTAGTTGGTTTTGGTACACCAAGCTTGCTTAGCATACATGCCTTGTAATGCCATGATTTGCCTCAATACATGCATAGCATTTAGACTACCATGCTCATGTATTTTGGCCAAGCTTTGTGAAGCTTTTATGCATGTTTTAGTGTGCTTGAGGACTGTTTTTGGTTGTTTGGGTCATCCATGCTTTGCTTTGTATAGCCACCATGTAATCCCTCTTGTCTGCCTTAAGCATTGGCCCCTCTAGCATGCCATCATTGCGTTGTTTCAGTGGTTTAGAACCACTTGGCATGTTATTTCAGACCTCATGATGTGCTTACATGCTTGCATTTGATGTCCTTTTAATGTTTCATAAGGTTGTCATCTCATGCTCCATGTTTTGGACCTCTAATTGCATGCTTTGCTTGTGTTCATTAGTAGGTTTGGCACCTCTATTTTATGCATATTCAGAGTTTTTCATGCATGCTCATTGGTCCATGTTTGCATCTTCTTAAGTGTGCTTGAGAGTTGCTTTTTGTGCCTAAGTAATGGACCATGTTTATATGCATGCTTGTATGTGTATTTGGCCCCACTTCCTTAGCTTTTGGCCACTGTTTGGGCTTAGTATAGAGCTGTCCAATTAGTATAAATCTCTCCTTTGCATGTTGTTGCATGCTCATCTTGTATGTTGTTGCATATTTGTATGTTGTTGCATGATTGAAGTTGCATGATTGAATGAAGTCACATGCTTGCTTGCATGCTTGAACACCCACATCGCATACTTGTTGGCTGCATTGCTTCATGTCTTGCATGCCTTACATGATCATTGTATGCCTTGCATGCTTCCTTGCATTGCCCATATTGTATACTAGTCGGCATGCTTACGATTGCATTGCATCGACATGCATGCTTTGCCTCTTGAATTACTTGTGCTAGAGGTTGAGTTCAATTTGTTCGATTACGTGCATTGCATTCCATATCAAAATGCACACTTGATTCTTTGGGCCATCATGCATGGAAATGCGTGATTGGTGGTCCAAGGATCGATGCCCATCCTTCTTTGAGTCATAAAAATGATAAGGAGTGTAGTTGGTGCAAACATTGCTTGAAATGCATTGCCATGCCAAGTTCTGCCCTCTGTTGCTGTCAACACAGATTCTGCAGGAAGATTTGGCCGGCCGGCCATCCATCAGTGGCCAATAACTCAATTTTTTGGCCGGTGACCATTCTCCATGGCTAGTGACTAATTCCCTCAGCCGATGGTGTTCCACAGTACTCAGAGAAGCAACCCTAAGACTTTGGCAGTCATCAGAGAAGCAAAATGGGGAAAAACAGAGGCAACTTGAGCATGGTGGCGGATTCCCGAGAAAAATCGTGCACGCACTGCATTGAACCCTCTTCCCGAGGCTGCTTATTGCTTAAAGTAGATTGGTTAATTTGCTTAGCTAGTTCAATTTGTCTATAATATTTAATTAGCTTGTAGGTTAATTAATTGTATTATTTTTTCGGTCCCTCCGAGCGATGGCGAATTTGTAATAAGTGTGGGTGCGTGTGTGCATGTCTTCCAACCCCTACTTCTTTCTCCCTTTTACTTACCTGCTTTTGATGGTTAGTATTAGGACATATTTACTTTAGCATACCTTATGCAACGCATGCGTGCATCATTCATCAGTATTGCATGCACTGGGCTCGGCGCATCACGCTAGCTGCATAAGTATTTCAAATCTAACTTGAATACATGCTACTTGTGCATTTTCACATGTCATTTATAGACTAGCCGAGCCTACTCTAGTGACATTCCGTATGCGTCACATTAGGCATTTAAACATGGACTTGGATCATGCACGATTGCTAACATATTCTTGTTTTGGCACGGAGTTCAAGGTAAGCTTTTATGCTTTAGCATATTGCATGCGTGTGAATGTTGCCATGACAGCATGCTTGCCATAAGGCTAATTGCTTATGTGATATAATTGCCTGAATACCTGTGGGTGAAGGTTGGATTGTTTGAATTGGAATAATTCATTGAAATCCGTATTTTAGCCTACTTGTGAGTAGCAAATCTCAAAACATTTTCAAACAAACGGATATGCAGTGCTTTGTCCCAAATTAGGCGATCTAGTCTATACTTTTGTGTTGTGCGCATCACATAGTAATTCTAGGCTAATAACCGAAATAAGAACACATAATGTTTTCAAAGTCGGATATCATGGTTAGTAGAGGCCGATCTTCGGATCGGGCGAGAGGGGGTGCACATAGCTGACCTTCCCCAATCGTACCCAAGTTCCCGAGCCGAGGCAACTTTGGTGATAACAGACACGTGGCCTTTGGCATCGAGTCAGGGTTTCCTAAATTCCCCCATTAAAAAATATTTAGGTGGCGACTCTGTATCTGGTGAAGCAGTCCATGTTTGGCACTTCTTTCAAAAATCTGTTTTCTCAAAACGATTTGCCAGATTTGGACTCTTTGGTTTAGATTAAGAACCGTGACACAAAATTGAGTCCGAACTGTAGTGAGGTCCCTCGCGGACCTGTTACAAGTATTTGTGTGGTTTTGCACTACTTGTGGTTTGATTATTTTGTTACATTGTATATCATTACATTATTTTGTTGCATTGTGTATCATTTTGCATTCTGCCGCTAAACTACACTAGTTTGATTCCTTGCAAAGGGATAAGTAGGCAGCTTGCGAGTGCAACCATTTAATTTATGTCTTGATTGTTTGTCCAAGACTTACGGCCTTGTCAAAATGGACCATCTTCGGGCTTTGTCATTCACTCACATCATTTCATGACTTCGAGTTCGGTAAAAAAAGGGCAACTGTAGACACCCCATTTTTGACCGCCCTTATGACTTGGACGTCACCACTTGCACACCCAATGATGAATGTGTATATGTTTGTCAAGTGATCGGAGTCCTCAGCAGAATGCCATAGCTTTAAGCCTTCAAACCCTATATATCTCTTTCCTTGTTTTGGACCACAACTATAGTTCTTCAAGCCTGAAAAACCTTGGGACCTGTCGTCCAGAATTAGTGGCTTGCTGGCCACAAGTGTGTTTTGGCAGATATTTTTGCTAGTTGTGCTAGTTGTTGTCAAAGGTGCATGCACTTGCTTACATGTGTATATATTGATATTTCTGAGCGAGTTTGGTGTTTGTCTATATATAGAGGACCTCCCCTCTTGCTTTCAAGGATGAAAAATTTTGGAACAAAATATTTTCTCTCTACAATTCTCTCTCTCTCTTGCAAATTTTTTGAGCCATTGCCTATACACTCTAAACTAAACCTTGCCATCTTTGAGCTGAGGTACTTTTGAGCCTACTCTGAGCTCTTAAGGGTGTGTATGTGTTAAATTGTTGCTTAGAAGTGTTCTTTTCTTCAAGAGGTATAAGGCTTGGCTTGTTTCCTTGCTTTGTTTGCTTCTTTTCCTGTTGTTTTTCTACAATTTTTGGACTGTATAAGCTCTGTAATTTTGGATTGAAACTTGTGGTTTAAGGCCTCAAAAGATGGAGGGGTGGTTCACCTTTGTTTCGACCTTGCTTCTCTAGCCTTTACCCTTGTGTTTGCCACCTTTACAATACTTTTTTTTGAGCCATTAGACATTGATTTTCAAAGCTTTTTCAGTGGCTAAAATGTTTTTTTGAAGTCCAAAAATAGAGGGGTGGTTTCCCCTCCTTATGCTTTATTTACTAGCTTACATAGCTCGATGTTTTAGCTTATTGTTCAAGCTATTTTTGTCTTAATTTCAACATATTTTTGGACTGATTTAGCACTATTTTAGAACTATTTTTAGTGGTTCATTGTATTTGAGCCTTGTATTGCATGCTTGTAGTGTAATTGTCCTCGTAGGCTTGGTGGTCTAGGCCTTAGCCACCAACCTATTTGAGTTGATAGCATTTTTTTATGGCTTTCCATACTTGTGATCACCTTTAATCACCTTTGCAACCTCCCTCCTTTATTGGCTTTTGCTTTACTTTGAAAATTGTTTCAAGCCACTTGTTTGTTTAAGCTTGAGATTGAGGTCTTGTGCTTAATGGTTTAATCCCTTTGGGGGTTCATTACTAACGGCATGACACTTCTCTTACGCCTAAAACAACTCTTGGTTTGATGCTTCTTTCCATTAGAGCACTTAAAGCTCACTTTTGGACTTAAGTGACTAAGGAGTGGTTGGTAATTAACAACTTGGTTAGGGTTCAAATGGACGTTAATTGAACCCTTGAGTCTTGAATCATTTCATACTTGTTAATGATGTAAATTGTTCAAGAGTCAATGCCAACCACTTTCCTTGATAAATTCATGATAGGGAGGGGGTTTGAGAGTCTTTATTTGTTGCATTTATTGAAACTTGCACACTTTTTGTTCATAGACCATCATGCAATGAAATTGCATTGATTGATGGTTTTTGAATCAAATTTTCTACTCCTTTAAGTTGTTTGATGATAATGAGGGGTAAGTTGTGCAAATAAGCCTTGAGAATACCCTGTTCTTGCTCTGTTTGCTTTATGTTACAGTGGGAAGAACCAAGCATCAGTGGCCGGTAGGCCACTATTTTTTGACAGCAGACCATCTTTTGTGGACGGCAGGCCACCACTTTTGGCCTGCCGGCCACCTTTGCAAAACCCAGCAGTGGCTTTTTGAAATGGAACAAAGCTGATTTTGAGGTTAAAAAAAATGGTGCAAGTGTTCTAACTGTGCAACAGAGGTTTCCTGGCAGTAGAACAGTGGCTTTTTCGGGTGGAAATCCATATGCATGCATGAGCATTCCTTGTTTCCCGAGGCGAAGTAGTTAGAGTAGTTAGCCTAATACTTCTCTCATATTATATTCATGTTGTAATAATTAAGTTGTAATTCATTAGTTAGTTCATAAAATAGTTAATTAATTAATTGTTTTTCTAATAACTAGCTAAAATAGTTAGTTTATTCGGTTTGTAATAATTAGTTAATTCGTTTTGTAATAGCTAATTAATTAACTTAGTTAGTTAGTTTATTCGGACCCTCCTGCATGAGGGCGCAAATGTTGTAATAATGTGTATGTCTTCCAACCCCTTATCTTTCTTTCTTTTATTTACCTGCTTCTGATGGTTAGTTTAGAACATCATGTTTCTTTTAGCATACTCCATGATTTTCATCCACTTGTTTTGTACGCACCGAGGCTCAGTTCATCATTCTAACAAAGCATTATAGTTTACATACTTCATTGAATACGTATTAAATAGCATGCTTGATTCACATATCATAATTAGTAGCCGGGTCTATTAATTACATCTCGCATGTGTTGCATTAGTCGTGTTGCATTAGTTAAGAGCATGTATGTTTTCTAACTCTTTTGTTTCTTTCGGCTTGCCTTGGAGTACTAGGTGAGCTTTTATTTGCTTTAGCATATCGCATGCATGTGATTGTTGCCATGACTAACGTGCTTACCATGAGGCTAATTGCTTAATTAATAAACTGTTTGAATGCCTGTGGATGAAGGCTAGTTGCTTAAATTGGAATAATTTGAGTAATGATCATATGCGATCACTTTTTCAAGTGGTACATATTCGAAACAATTTTCAAAACAAACATGAGATCAAATGTTCCAATTCTTGCAAATTAGTCTATACTTGTATGTGCATCACATAGTAAAGTTAGTCTAATAATTAGAACAAAAGCATATAATGTAAGTCAAAATTACATCATGATTAGTAGAGGCCAATCTTTGATTGAGCGAGTGGGGGTGCTCAATTCATAACCTTTCCCTCTCGTACCTAAGTTTCCGAGTTGAGACAGTCTTGGTGATGACAAACACATGGCCTTTGGCACGAGTCACAGGTTTCCTAAATTTTTCAAAAACATTTAGGTGGCGACTCTGTATCTGGCAAAGTAGTCCATTTTTTGGCAATTTGATTAAAAATTGATTTTCCAAAAGATTTGTCGGATTTGGACTATTTGGTGTTTATCTATTTCACATTGCACTTGTGGAATCAGATTCAGAACCACGGGAGTTTGATACTGTAGGGCTAGTCGTTTTCTGAAAGAAGCACGAAAAGTCGAGCTACAATACAATAAAGTTGAATTATACTTGCCATATGATAGAGTTGAACTAAGTTTGCGATGTTTCCAATTGAAACATGACGAATGACTTAGAGTCATCATATGGTAGAGTTGAATTATATTTGCCATATGATAGATTTGAATTAAGTTTGCGATATTTCCGATGAAAACGTGACCGGTAACTTAGACTTGCCACTACGGCAGAGTTGAACTAAGTTTGATCTAGTTAGATTAACAGACAAACCGTCGTCGTAAAACTCAACTAATCTTTGTTTGAATCAGACATCGGCAAGAATTGGAGTTGCTTGATTAATGTGAACATAAGTGGTACTTAGGTTCACATTAGGAGGCAGGAGGCAGGAATGAGGAATAGGCTTGACACTTGTTGAAATTTTTGAAAAAAATTAACAACTTAGAGTCAGCCAAGGTATCCAGATAGGAATACTTGAATTGCTTGTTACTCGAGATCACCAGCTAGGTTAGTCTATCTGTGAAAGGATGAGGTCTTGCAAAAGGACAGCCAGTACAAGTGAAGGAAGAGGTGAACTCCAAGGTAAGTTGGTCCGAGGTGACCAACTAATGGTGCACCTGAGATGAAGTGGATCCGAGGTGATACATATTAGATGTATTATAACCTGAAGTGATTACACAGTTCAAATGTACTTGAAAAATTGCAAAAATATTTTAAGTGTGGAAACATGCAAGGCATAGAAGGGAAGCAGTAAGCATACATGAAAAGAAGCATTCGAAGAAAAAGAAGCATGCATTCAAAGAAGAAACTTGTTTAGATACAAAAGGCACAATGGCCTAGCATAAAAGACTATTTGTCCAACTATAAGAGATGGCACTTCGGCCAAGCAAACAAACTATTACAAGAGTTCAAAAGTGAAAGAAAAAGTATTGAAAAGAGAAAAAGTTCAAAGGAAAGAAAGAAAAAAACTAAGCACTATGATCTTTGGCAATGGTCTCAGACTGATTTGCCTTGACTATTGGTGTTGTGTCGGCCTCAGTGGACAGCTACTTTGACTTCTTAGCCACGATCTTGGCTTTAACCTCAAGGAGAGTCAGGTCCAACATCCTCTCAACAGTCGCAGTCTCGGCCTCAAATGTGGCTTTCTTAGTAGAGATATGTTTGGGGACCTCATCCTGCTCTTCGTCCTAAGTCAAGTCCAGGACTTGCTCATTCAGAGTTGGGGACTTGGCCCCAACAGATTCTTTAACATCGGCTTCGGCCTCAGCTTCCTCTTTACCCTCAGCCTTATCTTCAAATTGGCTTGGAGTAGGAGGGAATGGCATGACGAGTCGGCTTGTATCCCGAAGAGGCAAGTCATCTGGGATGGCCAACTCCTTCAAACCAACCAACCAGCCAAGGGTGTAACCCTTGTTGCATGCCTGATTGACTTGCTTCTTGTAGGCATCACGGATGTCGGCTACCCCTTTGGCGTAGGCCTTCTTGTTGGTAGCCTTGAGTTAGGCCTCTTTTGTGGCAAGTGCCATTTGGAGCTCGGTTTGGGCCTGGGCCTCATTCTCTTTTGCTTCTTTTGCTTCGACTTAGGCCACCTCAGCAACGTTCTCGATAGCTTCAGCACGATCCTTGGCTTTACTTTAGGCTAGTTGGACAGCTTTGTCCAGGTCTAGTAAACTTCGAATGCAAGCCACGACTTGATTCAGGGAAGTAAGGAGTTTGGCCGCCTCTTTGGTCTTCTTTGCCAACTCTTTCTTAAACGCATCAGTTTTGACCGTGAGGGAGTGACCCTGCTGAATAGTCTGTTGTAGCTCGACTTTTTGTGCTTCTTTCGGAAGGCGAAAAGCCCTACAGTCCGGACTCCACTTGTGGTTTAAAATCTGATTTCACAAGTGCAATGTGAAATAATGAAAACACAAAAAGAGTCCAAATTCGGAAATTCTTTTTGGAAAATGAATGTTTGAATCAAATGCCAAAAATGGACTACTTTACCAGATTACAGAGTCGCCACCTAAATATTTTTGAAAAACTTAGGAAACTCGAGACTCATGCCAAAGGCCATTAGTCTGTCATCACCAAAGTGTCTCAGCTTGGGAATTTAGGTACGAGTGGGGAAGATCATGAATTGAGCACCCCACTTGCCCGATCAACGATCAGCCTCTACTAATCATAATGTGTTTCTTATTTACATTATATGCTCTTGTTCGGATTTATTAGCTATTTTACTATGTAATGCGCACACAAGGTATAAACTAGTTTGCAAGAATTGGAACACTTGATCTCATGTTGTGTTTTAAAATTGTTTTGTGAATTTGCCACTTGAAAAAGTGGGCTTAAAATGGACATCGATCAAACCATCCCAGTTCAAACAACTAGCCTTCATCCATAGGCATTCAAACAATTATATCATTTAAGCAATTAGCCTCATGGTATTCATGCTTGACATAGCAATAAAAACATTCGATGCCACATGCTAAAGCAATAAAAGCTCACCTCGCACTCCGAGCCAAAAGAAAGCAAAATAATACAACACATGCATTATGTATTTTTATAGGCCCGGCTATGAGCATGGCATATGATTTCACTCAAGACATGTGATAAAGCATGTAGTCAAGTACTAAATTTTGAACATCTGATATCGGGTTAGCATGATGAGCTGAACCTTATATAGATGCAAGACGAATGGATGCAAAACATGAAGTATTCAAATGAAATATGATGTCCTATATTAACCATCATAAGCAAGTAAGTAGAAGGGAGAAAGATGTGGGGTTGGAAGACATACACATTATTATAACATTGCCCTCGCGCAAGAGGGTGCAAATTAAAGTCCAAAAGTTCGAATTTAACTAATTATTACAAAACAAAATGAATAAATAAGCGAGGCTAATTAACTAGCTAACTATGCTACTACAACAAGGATTAAACTCAATATTTAAACTAATTAACTACAACAATTACAAAGGGACAATAATAATTATTACAACACTTAATAATTAACGAGACTAATTACAACAAACAACATTAAATTAATTAATTACAATGATCATAATGTAAGCGAGGATGTGCAAGAATTGCATGCATGCACATGCACAATGTTGAAGAACAGCTCTGTCTGCCCCAGGCTTGCTCTGTTTCACCTCAGCCACTACCCTTTGTTTTTTGCAAAAATACACTGCTGACCAAACATTGAGGGCCGACCGGCCCTCAATGAAGCCCAGTCGGGCCTAAAGAAGGCCGGTCGTGCCTCAATTTTGTGCAAAACTCTGTTTTGTGTTCTGAAGTGAAAACAGTGCAGATAGAGTTGTTCAACCTTTGTTTGTACCTTCCTTCCTTCTCTGTCATGGAAAATCCTTGAGAGAATGTTAGAATTGTTTCCAAAGCCATCAATGAGCAAATTGATTGCTTGATGATTCCGGATACAATTTTGGACAAAAATCAATGAATGTAATGAATATGACCACTCCTCCCTCTAGTCATAGAGTGAACTCAAAGAGGGAGGTAGAGACGCTTCAAGAATCATCAAAATGCCATGAATTAGCGCATGATCACTCTTGACTCGATAAAATTGGCATAACGTCCAACTAAGCCTAAGCAAGGTGACTCTTTTTCTTTATGTGTGTTGGTTGTTTTTAAACCAATTCTTTTAGTCATTTCCATTTTTTAGTCCATTTGTCCGAAGTGATGATTAAGTCCTCTAAAAGGAGAGAAGCATCAAATGGAAAGTAATTCCCAACATGAAAGAAAGACTTTGCCGTTGACAATGAATCTCTGTAGAGATTAAACCATTAAGTGTGAATCTCTAGTTCATGTGTTGAATAACCATCAACCGATTGAAACAACTCTCAAATGAAAGAAATGAGTGACAAGTTGATTTTGAAAATGAGGTTATTACCATGAAAGGTAGACAAAGAAAGGCTAAGAACAATATAATACAAGCTATGTACAAAGACCAATGCTGCAACGAAAGAACTAATCAAAGCTTGAATCAACTAAATAGATTAGAACAGCCCTAGAACAACCTCTAATAAGCCAAAAATAGTGGCTGAAAATGTAAGAAAAGAGCTCAAAAGCTAAACAAAAAGGTAAAGATAATAAAGCTATGTAAGCAAAAATAAGGAGGGGTGGCCAACCCCTCCAATTTCAAGACTTCAAATCATGTTTTTTGGCCTTAGTTCAACTCTGAAAATCAGTTCAAAAATCAAAGAAAATGAGTGTAAAGGAACTAAGGGTTAAGCTATCAAAATAGGTGCAAGTAAGGTGTTAACCTTACAACCTTTGGTAGCTTATCCAAACTCAAGTTCCAACACTAAAAATGGATGTAAAACAGCCCAAGAATAAAAGAAATAGATAGAAATGAATTAAGCAAAAGCAAGAACAAAAGTTACAAGCTTATACCTCTCAAAATGGAGTAAGCTTTGGTTAATGATCAAACTCACTCTTGACACAATCTCTAGCTTGAATTAAGCTTCTCAGGGGTCAACCAAGGCTCTAAGATGATGAGTCAAGGTTGTGTATGGTCTATATAGATGATACAAAGGTTGGTAGGTTAATTCAAAGGTAGCTTGCAATGGAAGAAGGAGGAAGAATGAGGAAGAAGGAGCTCTCTCTATGTGTATAGGCTTTTTCTCAATTGTTCAACCCCCAAAATAGAGGTATATGGTCGTATTTATGGAATTTGAGCACAAAAGGTGATAAATATCTTCAAAGATGGACAGCTGGCGGCCTCCTGCCCAGAATAGTGTTTCTCGCTACTAAAGCCTGGCCGACCCTTAATAGCCACGGCCGACCCTCAATGAGGCATGGTCGGGCCTCAATGAATTCCCTTGTTTTTCTGTTTCGACCTTAACGCAGGGTGGCAGAAGCTATAAAAAGGGATTTCTTAGGTATGATCAATGGGAATATGGAAGGTTTGGGGTTGTTTCGAAGCTCGAACAAGACTCCTTTGTTGAAACCTCAAAGCACGCATAATACCACTTTCATCATCGAGTGTTTTGAGTAAAGCGCTCGAGCCTTGAGGGTGGTCAAAAATGGGATGTCCATAGTTGCCCCTTTTTGACAGAGCTCGAAGTTATAAAGTGACATGAGTGAATGTCAAAGCCCAGAGACGACCCATTTGACAAGGCCGCAAGGCTCGGGCAAGAAATCAAGACTTAAATGCAAAAATTTAACTGGGGCAAAATGCAAAAACGAAATGTAACAAATAACTTATAATCATGTAATGAAGCAATGCAATGAAACACAATGCAAATAAAGCAATGAAATAACATCACAATCTAGACAAGTATGTAACATTTGAATGACAATGAAAATCAAAGCCAAATAGACCTCGTCGTGTTTCACATCAGAACAAAGTGAATAAATAGGCACGCTTCGTGTGAAAAAGACAAAGAAAGCACAAACCAACCGACGTCTCACGTAGAAAGGATGTAAGAAAATGCAAACCTAACTACGCCTTGTGTAGAAAGGGGGAAGGGCGACATAACCATCGAGTGCACCCAAGGTCTCAACCGAGATCCAAACACGTCACACGCGATAGGAGGAAAGGTGGTGTGAATACCGGGCGAGCCTGATGTTTTTAACCAAAGGTACAATCCTAATGCGTCATATATGAGAGAAGGAAATGTGGCATGAACACCCGGCGCACCTGATGTTTTTAACTGAGGGTACAATCCTAACGCATCACATGCGAGAAAAGGCAAGGTGGTGTGAACAAACAGGCGCACCTGTTGTTTTTAACCGAGGGTACAATCCTAATACGTCACACGCGAGAGGAGGAAAGGTGGTGTGAACACCGGGTGCACCCGATGTTTTTAACTGAGGATACAATCCTAACACGTCACACGCAAGAGGAGGAAAGGTGGTGTGAACACCGGGTGCACCCAATGTTTTTAAATGAAGGTACAATCCTAACACATCATATGCGAGAGGAGAAAATATGGCGTGAACACCGGGCGCACCCAATGTTTTTAGCCGAAGGTACAATCCTAATGCGTCACACGTGAGAAGAGGAAAGGTTAGTTGGATAAAAGAACAAACAAATCACATAAGTAGGAATTAGAAATAAACATGGATTCTAAACAGAGAGGCGTAAAAATCAAAACAATCAAGGCGGTGGGAAAGCTAATTTACCAATGTGTTGAAACAATGAACGCAACACACCGTGCTTAAATGTGGTTGTGAAATGGATGATGATTTTACTGTGGCACGAATGATTTCATCTAGAACTCCTCTGAATGAACCGTACATACAATATCATCTAGTTACAGAACATAATAACAGATGGAACTACGATTTTAGACAAAGCAAATTATAAACTACTCGAATAGTTTAAACAAATTAAAAGTTTTGAACAAATGAGTTTAACCAAGTAAACTTTAAACAAATTACATCAAGAATCAATCACAGAGGCACTCATATAAAAAAAATCCTTTCTTTTCTTTTTCACTCTCTTATATTTTATTATTTTCTTCTTTCTTCCTTCTTTTTTGTTTGCCTTTCTTTCTTCCTTTTTTTTTTTACTGTTTTTTTTTCTTTTCTTTTCTTTTCTTGCACTGTTTTTTCTTTTCTTTTTCTTTTCTTTTTTTTTTTTTGGTTTTGAACCCTCTTATTTTTAACTCCATAAAACAAGAAATAAATAATAGAAAGGAAGAGAAAGAGGGAAAGAACAAATCTGTACTATGTTGTCATTGAGGGCCGACTAGACCTCAATGAAGCACAACCAGGCATTGAAACAGCTGGCCGGGCCTCGATAGCGGCAGGGGTAGTTCTGGCCTTTTCTCACAACTTATGTGTTTAAAATAAATCCAAACCCTATTTCCTCACACCTTGCCCGAAATCATTTCCTCTCTCTCTCTCTCTAGCTTTTCTCTCTCTCTCTCTCTCTCTCTCTCTCTAGATTTCCTCTTTTCCTTACATTTATCAACAAACCTCGCCACTTTTTTCTTCAAAACCCATCATCTCCTCTATATTTTGAACCGATTGGAATTTGATTCGGCCAATTTTTTGGGTTTCTCATTGTTTTTACTTTGTTTCTCACAAGCTTTTCTGGGGTTTTGGGGACTTACTCTCATGTTTTCACTTTCCCATCTCATGTTATCTCTCCTAGGGTTTAGCCCCTTACATTTTCTTGCTTTCTATTCATTTCCTCCATTCTTCTCCATAAGTAGTGACAAAGTTCCCATTCTGGACCCCGCCATTGGTATTGGGCTGCCCTAGGCATAGACATGGAGGCCGAGGACGCTCCTACGTTGCATCCCCTCGTTGATCGGCCATTTGACGCGACCACATACCGACCACGCACACATGCTTCACCTCGGGTGGGATTTTGAGATTTGACGGCCTCATTCCTAGGATAGACAAGGAAATCTTGTTACGAGAGCCCACAGAGCACTTGTCCGCCGATGCCTCCATGGTAAGTAACTTCTCTTTGTTTTGATGTATTGTTAAATCTCACAAGTAGCCCGCTAGTTAAATGCCATTACATTTCCCATTTGCAGGTGATAGCTAGGAGGATTAGCAGATACAGATCCATATATAGGCCTCGGCGCTAGTATGAGAGACTGCTCGCGGAGGTTCGCACACTAATTGATGCAGCTGGCTTTGGACCCTTTCGCTCAGGGCTTATACAGATGAGAGTCGAGTCACTGCTGTACGGGGCCTTGGTCGAGAGATGGTGGGACACCATAGACTCATTCCACTTCTCATCGATCGAGGAGATGACTCTGACCCTGTACGACTTTGCGATGCTCACCGGCTTATGGGTTGGAGTTTGCGGTCTGATCCTATGTGATCCTGACATGACGCAGTGGAGAGCCGCATAGCGTCAGCTTCTTGGAGCAATCCCAGACACTACCAGCCATAGGATGGTGAGGTACAGCTGGTTCTTCAAGTACTTCTTTGACTTTCAACCCACCACTCTAGATGAGGTCGCCTAGTACACCCGCGACTTCCTTATGTATCTCTTTGGTACTACCCTATTTGCAAATAGGGAAAATACCATGGGTTATATCTTATAGAGGCGCTAGTGCACTTCTCTCAGGTGGCAGAGTACGATTGGGGCGGCACTGGTCTGGCCACCCTATATTGCTATATAAGGTCCGTCTCCTACCGTAAGGCGGATTCACTTGGCGGCTATTGGATAGTCTGGGAGGTATGCCTCACATTTATCTTTTCTATTCATTCTGTTTATTTTGCATTTTATTTTCTGCTTATTTACTTTTTCCATCATTTTCTATTTACAGCTCTGGGTTTACACATACTTCACCTCTTTGGCTCCGGTCCCGATGAGGCCGATAGAGTTGTTAGTACCTCACTCACAGTTACAACTCCCGATTTGAGCATTATCGTCATGTAAATCGAGATTTCCCTTACTTCTGCCGCTTCTTTGACACGATCACTGAGGATCAGTTAACAAAATACCAACCCTTAACTGTTACATACTATGAGCATACTGTATTGTTTCCTACACTACACGGTCATTCTCATACTGTTGATTTCTCACACGCATCGATCTCGACATCGATCTTGATTTCGACCTTTGCATTGATTTCGACATCGCCGCCATTCTCATCTGCATCGATTTCAGACATTGCACTAATCTAACACTCC
Organism: Camellia lanceoleosa; assembly: GCA_025200525.1. Taxonomy (NCBI): domain Eukaryota; kingdom Viridiplantae; phylum Streptophyta; class Magnoliopsida; order Ericales; family Theaceae; genus Camellia; species Camellia lanceoleosa. The sequence goes on along the minus strand of CM045761.1, from coordinate 172,468,584 downwards.
ACTAATTTCTCACACTGTAATTCCATCTGACACTGCAATACCATTCTTATACTGCACTGATTTCTGACATTGCACTGATCTAACACTGCACTGATTTCATAGGTTGACTGGCATCCTTGGGCAAACATCCCCCAGGTGTCGAGGATGACCTACGCCACTGCATGGCATGCCTCCACCATGCGGATTCTATTCGAGGGCCCCTTTGGTCGGGTGTACTACCTGGGGGAGAGGTTCATCCGTCAGGCGCGGGATGCTGCTGACCTCGACATCTCACATCTCCCTCCTCCGATTATGAGGGTAGTTGATGAGCTGTAGGACAATCCTCAGATCGACCTCCTAATGTTAGGCAAGGATGGCGATCATCATCATGAGCCTGGCGACTTTACTACCTTCTTACACACCCGGGTGATGGCGTCTCTTACCCCCGGTGTGGCTCGAGTTGTGTCAGAGGTTGTTTCTACTACTGCTATGGTTGGTGATGCATCTGCTGGAGGTACCCTTGTTGTTTCTCCCATTCCTAGATTTCCTATGATCCCCACTGAGATCATATACATGTGTCCAGATGGAATGATCAAGTATATCTCACTTGAGCGCATCGAGAAGAGGGACCACAGACTAGTGTTTGCTCCTAGTATCGAGCAGGTACACATTCCTTTATGCTTCTACTTACTGCAGTTTGTCTCGTTTTCTACCATTTTTGTTCATTGGTCTCTATTACTTTTATCTGCCATTCTCAGATTCTTCCTTTTGTAGGTACCCCAGGCGTATGCCGATGACCTTCTTCGTATGATCGACTGACTGCTCCTCATGGTACGGAGGAGGCAGACCACCTTAGTCACCCATGGGATCGAGGTACATACTATCTGTAGCTTACTGTTATTGCCATATTGTACTCTCTTGTTAGTTCATACAAATACCTATCATGTTTTCAACTTGAGTCGACGTTAGCAGTGTCTACAAATCCTTCCGTAACAAGTAAATAGAGACGGGGCCCAGTGAGGGGCCGAGGGGGAGCCAATCAGGGAAGAGGCCGAGCGAGGCAGCGCTCACCTTCCGAGGAGCCTTTTGACAAGTCTATGACCCCTGAGGATGAGGGAGAGAAGGTTGAGTTGCAGTCCAGTAGCCCTAGCGACGATAATGATGGACCTCCTCCGCAGTCGAGGAGGAAGAAGGTGAGGATGGGCTATTGATGAGAGCGACAATTTCGTTTTAATTTTTTTGTTTTTGCTTTTGCTTTGTAGTTAAAGACTAGCTTCAAATAGATCCTTTTGCTTTGTTTGAAAAATTTTCTTTTGTTTTATTACTCTATAAAACAATGATTGGGGTTGGACCCGCCAGTTATAAAAGACAAGTTTTTGTTGAATGATTTCCTTGCACAATGTGATGAATGGTATTTGCATGTGATGAATGGCATAACCCTTGCATGATAACTTTACATAAGACTTGCTCTTGCATTCATTTGAATCGGATTACTACCCATGACCGGACAAAATTGTGAAATACAACTTGATAACAGGAAAACAAAATAAAAACAACTCGAAAATATCAAAAAAAACACTTGGTACAAACAAAACAAGACTCAAAATATAACTGTGGTATGTCAAGGCAAAAGTTGGCCTTTCCTGCAACTAAACTGCTCTGAGCCATCATTTAGACCTGGCCGGGCCTAAATATGCATGGCCGAGCCTCAATGTGAGGTCAGTTAGTGCTGCCCAACTGTCATAAACTACTCCTTCTCATCTTCTATAAATAATGCTCCCATGCTATTTTTCTGGCAGAATAACAAGTCTTTGATATTTTGCTCTCAAAATGGAGACATTGTGCAATAACAGGCTCTAAGACTAGATAGTCACTTTGGATGGCTCGGAAAAGGTGAATTTTCACGATTTTTCCCTAAATGCCCTTTTTCCTCTGAGTTGCACTTCTCTTTACTTTCCATTCCTTCATGCCACTGTTCGATGTTGGAACCCAATCACGCATGTGTTTCAATTTAGATATCAAGAGGTGTGTTCGACACTCGAGGAATTTCAAGTTTTGATGGAGTTCCAGTGTGACGAAGAAATTATACTGCAGCCCCATTTTGGCCATACCCAAGCTTTGGGATGGATGTGTGGATTAATATTACATTAAGCCCGGTCTTTGGTACATACTGGGGAGCTAGATCCCGGTTTAGTTCATCAATTTTCCATTGTTGGAGACAAGAGTGACCTTCTTTGGCGAGGACGCCAGCAACATGCTCTCTATTTATGCCTTCTTGCACAATTCCTCCTTTCCCCTAGTTTCGGTAGAGTTAGCATCCGATTGATCGAAGTAGCTCGACGTCTAAAAGAGGGTAAGAGTTGCATAGGTTTGGTACTGGCCGAAACCTTGATAGGTTTAGATGCCTTCCGCCGAGGAGAGACCACCCGACTGGCAGGGAGTTTGCTACTTCTCCAGGTATTATTTTCCACCCTTCTAATTTATGATTATTACATCACTCAACTCTCATTTTCTTTTTTTCTCTTAAAACCCCTTTCTTTACTTTTCTCTCGCCATATACCTCTCTATTCTTTAATCTCTCTTATTTTTCATTGCTCCCCAGGTATGACTTATGGATAAACTGCAAGTAGCTGCTCCTTGTCCCGAGTATTCGGCCCGAAACTGCAAGTAGCTGCTCCTCTCTTTAATCTCTCTTATTTTTCATTGCTCCCCAACCACTTCAACTTGACCCTAAGTCTGAAATTTCCATCCTCTTTACATGAGTCTCTCTCAATCTTTGAAAATGCTACAAGAAAAAAGGTACCTAGAACTCCTAGAACCCTAACCCCTTCCAAATCCTCTTCCACCAAGATATGACCCAGTTAAATACCGTGCCTATCATCAACAACATGGTCATGGTACAAACTGTTGCATCGCCTCCATCATAAGAATCAGGATCTTATTGACGAAGAGATCATGGCTCCACCAAAAGGACCTCAGGCCACCCCTAATCTATTACCTCCACATCTCAATCTAATCCATACACTACCATCCACCTACAACCCCAGCATATCCATCACCCCTGCCTATTTACCTAAGCCTAAGGTGTTCATTCCAGAAAGCATGGACTTGTGTATGATGGATGCACTTGCATCCCAATTATCTCAAACCCACGAACCCAATACTTCTGAGCTAATGAGCATGATTGAAGATCTTCAAAGAATTATGGCAGATCTAGCCTTTGAGATATTGGCTCCGTCATCGACCACATCACATACCAGGAATCTCATGTCAAAAGGCTCCCTGATCTTGGGACAGGCTGCATTGGAAGAAGGCTAATCCCTTAGCAAAGTGGAGGCAAATTGCAAGAACAAGGTATGGGTTGGCATTGGACCCTATAAACATCTTCAGTGGGCTGTTGAGGCTTTGAAAGCTGAAGGGCTAAACAAATAGCAAGTGCTCCCAGTTGTTGCAAAGACTGTGGGATGAGAGTGTTCTGAATTAAAGGGCAAGTCGAAAAAAGGGATGCCGTACTAGAAACGCCCTTTTTAGCTCCAATCCTACACCCATAAGAGATCATCAAACCTAGTTAACACCTGTCAAGCCCTCTATCAAGCCTGTCAAAACTGGTAACCGCACCTTCAATCCCCTCTACATCACCTTGTCTGAAGCTCTCCAAATCCTTATAGGACAAGGCCATCTCAAACCCCTTGAGCCTCAACCCCCCCCAGATCCCCTTCCAGCCAGGCATAATGTTGCCAAGTACTGTGCCTTCCATCAACAAACTGGTCATGACACAGACAGTTGTGATCGTCTTTGCTATAAAGTTCAGGATCTAATTGACAACGAGGTCATCGTCGCACCAGGTCCTGCAAAATCTGTCGGTACTGGATCGATGAACTTGGGAGATAATGTGACTATGTGATCGGGGATGAACCACTTGTCGATGGCGCTAATTTTATCCCAGATATGGCGGATGGCATGCACTGTTTTGAGCAATTTGCAAATGCTGTTTATTTTACTTTCTGACTTGGATATTAGGTCAGTCTTCTTGTGTTGTATTGAGTCAGTCTTTTTGTATTGACTCAGTCGAGTTAGTCTTGTTACGTTGAAGGTTGGTGATTTCAGGGGTGTTAACTCGGACATCACTGCCCTGTTTGTTTTGTTTGTCTTTTCGCTCTTTCTTTTAAGTCTGTTTCTATCATGGAGCCAGTTGAGCCAGAAGTTCTGAATGAAATGACAGTACATTTTTGCCAACTTTTTTTTTCTGTACCTCTGAGTCATTGCATTGACCTAAGTTTTTCAAAATTTTTCAAACACTGTGGTGAAAACAAAGAGGAAGGAATTCCTTGGGATTTGCAAAAATTTGATCAACTGAGAGAAAGAGAGGCATGCTAAGCCCTTAATGAATGAGATCATGCTTGTTAATGTGAGTATTGAGAAGGATCCTGGTTTGATCTAGATTGGTTCTGCGTTGTCTTCAACGCGAGTGACTAGTTGTTTTCTTAAAAGATTTCAAAAAAAGTTTTGTGTGGTCTTACGAAGACATGCTTGGAATTAATCTTGAGATTGTATAACATAGGATCACTCTCGGTCTTGAGACTTGACCCCCTTGCTTTCAAACCTTGAACTTTGTTTCAGATTGTTCAATGATCAACCAAAACATGATGCTTGTATGGCCGGATCGGAAGCAGCCCTTGAACTAGGGGCAATAAGGTCAGATGTCATCAAAGGAAGCTTGCATGGTTGGATAAGAAATCGTCCTTGAATTAGGGGTAAAAAGGTTAGATATGCTTAAAGATTCAAAATTGGGTCATCTCTCAAACCAATGAAGACTGGCAAGAAAGCCCAATCCTTGAATTTGAAAGAAGAAAATTTATTGCTGAAATGACAATTGAGTTCCTATCTACAACACTAGGGGCAAATTCAGACCTGATCGGATGGACTCCTACATCATCAATGAATAAAAGCCATTCTCTTGGATTTAGATGGCTTCGAGATCTTAAAACCGATCAACATGGACAAGTTAAACTTTTCTATCCTTGAGAGGCTTGCGGGGTCGAAAACCTGGAAGGGCGACCCAGACAAAAGTTAGAGCAAAAAAAAAAAAAAGAACAAAAAAGAAAAAAGAAAAAAAATGAAAAAGATGGAAACAAAGAAAAAGAAAAGAAAAGAAAAGAAAAAAGAAAACAAAGAAAAAAAAAAAAAAATAGCTCGCAAGGTTGAAAACCCGGAAGGACGGCTTTGGAAAAAGTTAAAGCACAAAAGGAGAATGCCAGCACCCGAGCGAACCTCAACCCCGGAACTACGTATGGCCTGATTCCCATCTTTGGGATACGTAGGCAACTTCATCCTGAAGTTCGGCCCTAACCATTTTCAACCTGCCGGTCTCATCCATGTTGATTGGCTTATTCTTATTCAAACTCGACTATCATATCCATGTGCAAATTGTCTCGTCTTCGTTCAAATTTGGTTGTCCTATTCCGTTAGAAGATTCAGCTACAAGATAATTTCAGTTCAGATCTGAGGTTGTGCATCTCAAGAGTAAATTTCTTGTTGGTCGGGCAGTAGCCATGTGCAAAAATAGTTTTGAGGATTTTTTATAATGAAGTTGACTAATTTTCTCAAAAATTATTCTATTTTTCCAAAACTAGACCATATCTTGGACCCAAAAAAGAAAAATTTTCAGTGCTCACAACTTGACTTACATGATTTCAAATCACAAAATCGAACAAGCATGTTAATCAAACTCTCATGTTGGTCAAAATTGTTTTTGTAAAAAGCCAAAAACAAAAAATGGTTTAAATAATGAACTAGGGGCGCAGTCGAGTCAAGGATTCTGTCTTTTTCCCATTATCAATGTACTGGCCAGAAAGGGCACAGCTGAAGTTAGCAGTAGGGGGCCAAGTGCTTTCTCATCCTCCAAACAGTGAGGTATCAGGCCAAGTGCGAAGCACGAACTGGAATGGAGCGGGATATTCCACTCCCTCATCTGGACAGGTCTGATCACATCTAAACTGGCCAAGGGCATCCTCAACCGATGTCAGTTACAGATCTGCTACACATCTAGTCGCACTATACCCCCTCTGTGGGAGAAGCTCACTAGTTGTAAGCGAAAGAAAGAGAATTTAGCAGAATACCAGAGACAAGAGCCCACGACTTCCTGCTTATCCATCAACCACCCAAGGGAGGGATAAAAAACAAGAGAGATTAAAGAATAGAGAGATGTGCGCTCTGAGGAAAAGTGAGAAAAGGGCTTGTTAGAGAAATAGAGATTGAGTGCCATAGTGATGTGAGAATCACAAATAAGAAATGGTGGGAAACAATACTCGGAGAAACAGGCTTCTCGTGAACTAAAAAACCTCTCGCCATTGGAACACATTCGAGTGATGTGTTTGTTGTTTTTGTTTGTCTCGATTCTTGTTTTGAGTCGTTTCGAGTGTCAATAGATGTGTTTAGGTTGTTTTACCTTAATTTTCTCTTTGTTGAGTCGTGGTGTACTATAGTCAGTTGTAGGCTCAATACCCGTTTAAGAACTCATTTCTCAATTTCAATTTTAAAAATAAATCGTTTTGTGCTCAGAGTACTGTGCTATTCTCCACATTTGTACAAAACAGGATTCTTTCTTTCATAAACTACAGGGTTCAACTCAGGTCATATGAGAACAATAGAACAAGGACCTATCTAAAGCTACGTAGGTTCCGAACTACAAAGTAAAAGAAAAGAAGGACAATCGAAGCATCTGAGTTTGTTTCAACTTCAGAAAATTCCGAGATTGCATTCTGGATGTACCTCCTCAAGTGTTGTCAATACTCCGAAGTATGAGTGCACCTCTACCTCAAGCTTAAGCTCAAGCTTGCTTCAAGCCAGAATGGCGATAAAAAATGCTCTCCCTGAGCACCATTTCCCGCCAAGGGCATCTTGATTGTGTTTTGCAATGAGTTCCTAGGAGACCAACTGCGATGGTGGAAACTAGAGTTCGAATGGCAATGCCTAGAACACAAAGGTTTGGAATTTCTGAGACTAAAGTCTAGTTTAAATACCCAGGGGTGTATCCTCAACTTGAAATCTGTATGGCAACCCCATAAATTAAGATAGCATGCATGCGCCTCAATTCTGGATACTGAACCAACCTAGTCTATCACCCCGTTGGAGAATAGGGAACGCTACGAATATGATCAGCGGCATCTGTCACGTCTACGTGCAGATGCTACCTCGTGTCAGCATTTCAAGACCTTTGAACTATGAGTTGAAGGTAAGAGTTCTAAGAACACAAGAGGGAGATTCCCATCAGAGTAGAGCAGTTGATCACCACTCACCCCATGAGGTGCTTTCTAAAGCGCCGCTTTGTTTGTTTATTACATTTTCTAAACATCATACACTACATTACTTGTACCATGTATCTATCATCGCACTTCTTGCATTTTTTTTTTCATTTTGCGTTATCTTGTATCAGTTATCCTTTTTCACTAAGTAGCATTTAGAATCGTTGTCCCCTGGGACTTTTCTCTGGACCTCTTCTTATGATTTCAGCGTGGTTTGAGTGTTCCTTTTCTCACACGATGTTAGCGTGTTTGGAATTTATCTCAGGATGCGTGGAATGTGCCCTCGAGGGTTTTTCATAGGACCTCTTCTCACGATTTCAGCGTGGTTTGAGTGTTCCTTTCCTTACACGATGTCAGCGTGTTTGGAATTTATCTCAGGACGCGTGGAATGCGCCCTTGAGTAGTTTTCTTAGGACCTCTTCTCACGATTTCAGCGTGGTTTGAGTGTTCTTTTCCTCACACGATTTCAGTGTTTTTGGAGTTTATCTCAGGACGCTTGGAACGCGCCCCTGAGTAATTTTTCTTAGGACCTATTCTCATGATTTCATCGCGGTTTGAGTGTTCTTTTCCTCACACGATTTCAATGTGTTTGCAATTTATCTCAGGATGCATGGAACGCACCCCTGATGGTTTTTCGTAGGACCTCTTCTCACAATTTCAGCGTGTTTGGAATTTATCCCAAGACGCGTGGAACGCGCCCCTGAGGGCTTTCTTAGGACCTTTCCTCACATGATTTCAGCGTATTTAGGATTTTTCTCAGGACCTATTCTCACAGTTTCAGCATGATCAGAGTATCTTAGGATGTGTGACACGTGAGCTTGGACGTGTTTTAACTTGGGACGCATGAACCACGAACCCGAGTGGTTTTTTCTTCTCTTCTCGCGATTTCAGCATGAGTAAAGTTTCTTAGTTTACCCTGAGCGGGGTTTTCTTTCCTCGTCCTGTGTTTTGGCATGGTTGGAGTTTTGTTTTACAGCTTTTTGCATGAAAGCTTGAAGCTGCTCATTCATATGTTATTATGTTGCTTATTACATTTGTTATTGCTTATTGCATCATCTCTCATGATCATAAGATTTCAAAATAGTCGGCTTCGCGTAGCGTGTAAGTCTAACTTTCAAAATCACATTGTGCATATCATTTTGCATCCTGCTCCTGAATTACGCTAGTTTGTTTCCTTGCAAAAGGATACGTAGGCAACTCTCGGGTTCAACCAACTGCATCTATATTTTGTTTGTTTGCCCAAGCCTTACGGCCTTGTCAAAATGGGTCATTTTCGAGCTTTGACATTCACTCACGTTATTTCATGACTTTGAGCTCTGTCAAAGATGGGCAACTGTAGACACCTCATTTTTTACCGCCCTTAAGACCTGGGTGCCTCAGGTTGATCACTCGGTGATTAAAGTTATGCTATGCAAATGTTCGATTTCTTCAGCAAGGAGAGCTTCCAAATCTCTTACACCCCATTTTTGACCAAAATTATTTTAGACCTTGAAACCCTCTCTTTCAAAATATTTTTGAAAATGTTTCTATGATGTTCCGAGGCTCGCATTTCGTTAAATGTTGCGCTTTTCGGTAAACCGAGCAAGGACAAAGTGAAAATAAATGGAAGAGAGGTGAACTCTTTGAAAAATATTTCCAAACATCTTATTTATAGGTTTGGAGTTAAAGAAAATAGGAGAGGAGGGAAGAAAACTAGTTTGGGAGAAGTTAGGCATGAATCCAATTAGGATAAAACTAAGTAGCCTTCACTAAAATAGGCATATCTATTTGCACAGTTAGAATGTAGATATGAGGCGCCTCCATTGGAAATTAGACTTTCGGGGCTTCAATTTAGACTCAAGAATGACTTGCAAAGGAGTTCGGATGAGGGAGTCATGCCTGTTTGAAATTGGGCCAAAAAATAGATTTTTGTGGCCAGCCACTGGTAAAAATTTTGACCACTTTTTGAGTTGATTGACCTACTTTGGGAGGGGGGGGCATCCACCAATGTATTTTTCCATCCACCAATGATGGTCGGCTGGCCATTGGTGCAAAAAATCAGATATTTTCATGCCAACTGTTGTCAGCTATTTTTAGATTGCTCCACCTGTCCCTATATAGATATTTCGACCTGAAGCTCATATATTGCTATATATAGAGGACCTTCTCTATTTTTTTTAAGGTTAGAAAAAGTTTTGGAAGTCTCTCTCTCTAAATTTCTCTTTCTCTAGATTTCTCTCTCTCTCTCTCTCTCTCTCTCTCTCTCTTGCAATTTTGTATACATTTGCTCACAAATCCTATACTTTTGCATACACTCCCTTGACAAAAGTTGCTTCTCTTTGGCTGAGGTTACTTGAGACCTTCTTTGAGCTTTAGAAGGTGGTTGTGGCTTGCTTTGTTGCCTAATTTATGCCTTAGCTTCAAGAGGTATAACACTTGCTTTGTTAGCTTGTTTTACATACTTGCTTTGCCATCTTCTTCTACTATTTTTGGGCAGTTTTGGGGCTGATTTTGAACTGTAAAAAACCCTGTTTTTATGGCATAAAGGTGGTGGTTTGAGGCCATTTTCAGTTAAGGGGTGGTTTACCCTACTTACTCCTTTGTTTGTAAAGTTTTTGTACCTTTGTTCACCACTTTCAAACCATTTTTTTTTTTTTTGCCTTTTAACCACTGAATTTTAGAGGTTTTTCAATGGCAAAAAAACTCATTTTTGAGTCCAAATTTGGAGGGGTTAGCCTCCCCTCCTTGTGTCTTGTTTGCATGCTTAGTTAGCTTTATATTGTAGACAACCCATTTTTAACCATCTTCAAGACGTAGTTGTGCTTGCAGGTACATCCAACCACCAGTTTGATTGCTCTTCAAGTACTCGATTGTCGCGGTGGAACATCATAGGTCTGAGCTTTCCAAATCCTGTATCCTTTCCGTCCCATTTTTGGACCATGTATTGGCCCTTCCAGCTTGATTCTCTTGGTGCACTGCTGGCCACTGTCTGCCACTACCGGCCATGCCTTTGTTACTGCCAACCATTGATGAAGCCTACCAGCCATCAATGAGCCACTGCCGATCACCACTGATGGCCGACAGACCCCTTGTCTCAGCAGGTTTCACGCCAGATCTTTTGAGCCAGCTAGTTTTCACCCCTTTTCCCTTCATACACGTGTATAAAGGGATGAAACTCTTGCCAAGCTCGTTCAACAAGCTTTGCATTGCTCCCTTCTATATAAGGAGAGGCCCGTCCTCTCCAGCAGGGGTCAGCCATTTTTTAGAGAAGTTATATATCTCTCTATATTTCTCATTCTCTCTCTCTCTCTCTCTCTCTCTCTCTCTCTCTATATTGCATAGAATAGTGCTCTAAAGTCCATTGTTCTTGCACTTTTGCACTACAACACATAGAGGTACACCACCACCTTTGGGTTGAGGTTCTTGGAAGCATTACTTGAGCTCTGAAAGTTGGTTTTTAGTCTTAGAGCTTGCTGGTTTCGAAGTTGAACTTCAAGGGTGAGTATATTTCCCTTTTTAGCATTTATTTGTACCTCATTTTGGCCATCCTTGCATATTGTTTTAGGCCTTTCTTTCAACTGAAAATAGTTTTTTTTTTTTTTTGCATGCTTTAGACCTTTGTTTAAGGTCACTTTTTCATTAGGGGTGGTTTACCCCCTCTTAGGCCTTGTTAGGCCTTGTTTTGAGCCATCCCTTTAGGCTGTTGTTGAAGCCTTTGCATGACCTTTCTACGACTGAAATCTAGAGGTTTTTTAGTGGTGGAAAGGTGGTTTTGGTGTCCTAAATAGGAGAGGGTCATCCCCTCTCCTTTGTGTCTTGTTTACTTGCTTTGAATGCCTCATGTTTGAGCACATTTGTTAAGCCTTTGTTGGCTATATCTTAGCTTGTATTTGTGGTTATTTTGCTGAGGCATACTACTATTTTTGCTTGGTTTGGTCACTCCATGCATGGTTAATACACTTGTAGTGTAAATCACACAAACTAGCTTTGTATGCCTCACGAAGTAGCATGCCATTCTAGCTTGTTTTCTTTCCATTTCAGCATGTTTTTGGTGATGTTTTGCCATGTCATGACTTCGTTTTGGTTTGGTTTGGTTGGCCCTTGCATGCCTCATGCACTTGTAGTGTAATCCTCTCTATTGCCTTAACATGCATCATGCTTTAACATGTCATTTTAGCATGCTTTTGGCTTAGCTCTGAGAAGATTTTGTTCATGTTTTACCATGTTTAAGGTTTGATTTTGGTTTTTTTGGCCATTCATGACTTGCTTTGTATAGCCATGGTTCAATCTAGCTTGTTAGCTTTGTGCACCAAGTCCACTAGCATGTGTTACTTGGCCTATTTCAACAATTTGGCATCACTTGTTATGTTATTTCAGTCCTTGTAATGTGGTCATATACTTGCATTTGACATGCTTTCAATGTCTTAGAGAGTTTGTGTTTTATGCCTCATGAATGGATCATTGTGCATGCCTCTATGCTTAGGTCTTTGGGATGCCATCTCAGTGGGTTGTTGGGCTTATTTTGACATGCCTTAACTGTGATTTTTGTTGGTTGAGTCATCCCATGCTTGGTCTTAATAGGTGTAGTGTAATCTACCTTATTTGCCTTGTATGCATCATGCCTTATGCTCACCATGCTAGCTTGTTTTGGCTTACTTTCATACATGTTTTAGTCTCATTTTAACATGTTCTAGGACTGTTTTGGGTTGCCTTAACCACGTGCTTCATGTTTTGTATACTTGTAGTATAAATGTTCCTGCTTGGCTCAAGCTTTGAGCACCATTGCATGCTTCATTTGTGCTATGTATGTGATTTGGCATCACTTAACATGACATTTTAGAGCTTATAGCATTGCCATATTCCCACTTCAATCATGCTTTAAGTGCCTTTGAGTGTTGTGCATTATTGCCTAGCTTATGGCTTAGCTTGTATGCTTGCATGCCTAGGTCTTTGGGCCCTCATCTCAGCATGTTTAGGTCCTTATTTTGACCTATTTGAGCTCTGTCCATGCTTAGTTCATGCATTTGTGCCATGTATTGCATGCCTCCTTTATAGTCCTCTTTGATAGCTCCATGCTTTTAAGGACCTTCGCATGCTTTCCTTGTGTTGTTTAAATGATTTAGCATCATTTCTTACCTCATTTCAGTGCACTTGGTGTTGTTACACTTCCATACTTTTCCCTTTTTAGGTGTTCTTGAGAGTTGCACCTTTATACCTTAATTGGTGAGCCAATTGGCATGCATGCTTGTATGTGTTTTTGATGCCTTCGTCTTAGCATTTTGGCCACTGATTTGGGCATATCTGAGGTCTGTCCGTTTCGGTTTAAGTCCATTGAGCATGGTTGATTACATTTTGTTTGCATGCTTGCATTACATCGCATTGTCTATACCTTATACTTTACATTGTGTATTCTTAGGTAACATTGCATTGAGTATGCCATCATTTACATTGTGCACGCTAATTGACATTTGCATTGTGCATGCCATTAGCCTTGTCAGGTTATTCATATTACATTACATGTTTGCATGCTTGAGTTGCATTGTGTATCTCATACTTGTGTTGCATTGTCGTTTGGATTAAGTGTTAATCCGAGCATGAGAAACGAGGGACGTTTCATACTTCAAGTGATGAAAAGTATCTCAATTCTCGATCGCCGACGCTTTTAATCAAGCATGATAGAGTTCTAGGCATTTATATGTTTTCGTGCATTCATTTCACATTGATTTGCACATGTTGGATCTTTGGCCATCATGCATCGAGATGCGTGGTTGATGGTCTTGGATCCGATTATGCCTCTCCCTTGATGTTTCGAGGTGATATGGGGTGGCATAGTGCATACATACCCTTGGGAGACTCTCCCTTTTTCTCTATTTTGTGCTCTGCTGCAGCTTGGTGTCCAAAGACACCAAGGTGGCAAGATGCCTTGTAGATGGCCGGCAGACCTTCATTCTTGGCCGGCAGATGGTCGATGGCTCCCCATGGCGGCAGCCAGTGTATTCCCAAGAGTGTTTTGGTAAGTTTCATGACAGCACCGAAAACACCCTGCAAGCAAAGCCTCAAGGAGAGCAACTGGAAGGTGTTTCGAGGCGAGAAACCGAGTACCAGCATGCATCCTTTCCTTCTTCAAACAGAGCTAGAGTAGCCTGATTTAATGCTTACTTGTTAGTTAGCATTCGAATTTGTAATTTAATTAGTTAATTTGTTAATTAATTAAGTTTTGTAATAATTAGTTGTAGCTAGTTATTCATTCGGTTATGTAATAATTAATTAGCTTGTTAGTTAGTTAATTAGTGGGTTTGTATTATTTATTCGGAGCCTCCGTCGAGAGGGCGAATTGTTGTAATAAGCGTGCGTGTGTGTGATGCATGTCTTCTAACCTCCATTTCTTTCTCCCTTTTACTTAACCACTTACGATGGTTAGTTTCAGGGCATATTTTGTTTAGCATACCTCATGCATGCATCATTCATCTGTCTTGCATGCACCGGGCTCGGCGTATCACACTAACTGCATTGTATTTCAATTCCAATTTAAATACATGTATCAATTGTTGCATCTCGCATGCCATCTTAGAATAGCCGAGCCTATTTCTAGTTGCATTTTGCATGTGTTGCATTAGCCATTTTAAACATAGCTAGGATCATGCATTGATTACTAACTAGTTGTTTTTTTGGCTCGGAGTACACTGTAAGCTTTTATGCTTTAGCATCCTCGCATGAGTGTGAATGTTGCCATGATAGCATGCTTGCCATGAGGCTAACTGCTTATGTGATATAACTACTTGAATGCCTATGGGTGAAGGTTGGATTGCTTGAATTGGAACAATTCATCAAATCCTCGTTTTAGCCTACTTGCGAGTAGCAAACTTCAAACTGTTTTTCAAAACAAACAAGTATGCAATGCTTTGTTCCAAATTAGGTGATCTAGTCTATACTTGTATACTGTGCGCATCACATAGTAATTCTAGGTTTAATAACCGGAATAAGAACACATGTGTTTTCAAAAACAAGATATCATGTTAGTAGTGGCCGATCTTTTATCGGGCGAGCGGGGGTGCTCATTGCATGACCTTCCCCAATCGTACCCAAGTTCCCGAGCCGAGGCAACTTTGGTGATGACGGACACGTGGCCTTAGGCAAGAGTCAGGGTTTCCTAAATTCCCCCAAAATAAAATATTTAGGTGACAACTCTGTATCTGGCAAAGCAGTCCATGTTTGGCACTTCTTTATAAAATCAGTTTTCCAAAATGATTTGCCAGATTTGGACTCTTTAGTGATTTATCAATCTTGCATTGTACTTTGCGGGATTAGATTCAGAACCGTGACATTGAGTCCGAATTATAGTAGTAAGCCCAAATGAGGAAAACAGGATTTCACGCCCCATTTTCGCGCGCGGAGCCCGGGGACATTCGGGCACGTCTACATATATGTTAGCATGTTTTTGTAGCTTAACTTAGTTCAAGTCCAGTATGTTTTAGCCTCTAAAATAGCCTACTTTAGCTTTGTTTGGGCCTAGTTAGTTCATTTGAGTCTTGTTTTGCATGGTTGTAGTGTAATAGTCTTCACAAGTTGGTGTTTTAGGGTCTTAGGTACCTCTTGTTTGAGTTAATAGCATCTTTTGGTGTTGCTTTTCACTCCATTTCAACACTATATTCTCTGCAACCTCCCTTTTTGCTTCACTCTTTCATTTGCTTTTGAGGGTTGTTTCAAGCTTGGGATCCTTTAAGTTTGAGATTGAGGTTATGCTTAATGGTTTAATCCTCTTTGAGGGTTCATTGTCAACAGCATGATCTCTCTCTTGCCTTACGTTATCCCTTGGTTGACACTTCTTTTATCCTAGCGGCCACTCACTAATGGACAAATTGATTAAAGAATGATTTGGCAACTAAAATGTGTAAACAAAATTGGCAAGTAAAAGTGGCAAGATAAGCATTTCTTTGTCTTACATTGCATGTGTTCAAATTAGACGTTAATTTGAACACAAGGAAAATGGGACATTTCATACTCAAAAGTGAAGAAATGTGCCACTTTCCTAGGTCTCCGTTGCCCTTGATCATGCATGATAGGGTGATGGCATTTGAGTCTTGTTTTTCATTCACTGAACTTGTACAAATTGGTCCGTTAGCCATTATGCATGGAAATTGCTTGATTGATGGTTTGAAGGCCAAATGTATCACTCCTTTGAGCTTGTTTTGATGATAAGGAGAGGTACACAGTACATACAACCTGTGAGAATACCCTCTTTTAGGCCTGTTTGCTCTCTGTTGCAGCATGGGATTGTGCATCACTAGTGGTCGGCCGGCCACTATTACTGGCCGGCAGGCCATCACTGTTGGACGACAACCCCTCAATGGTGGCTGGCCGCCCACCACTTCTAGCCTGCTGGCCACCAATGAATTTTGAGCAGTGTGCTTGTGAGGCATGGCAGAGTTGATCTAGAGAAGGAAATGGTGCAAGGGTTGTGCAAACAGAAGCATCTAGGGGCAAACAGAGGATGTTCTTTGGGTGGAAATCGAGCACGATTTGCACCTGAGGATGAATTTTGGCATTTTTTATTCTAAAATCGATTTTTCAAAATGATTTACCGGATTTGGACTCTTTGGTGTTTATCAATTTCACATTGCACTTCTGAGATTAGATTTAGAACCGCAGGAGTCCGAAATGTAGGGCCTTCTTTTCAAACCTTCCGAAAGGGGGGCGTGAAAAATGCGAGCTACATGTGGGTTTGAGAGTATTTTGTAACACAAACCTAGGGTTGGGGTAAAATGTGAAGGAGGGGTTTTTGGTAAAAATGAAACAATTGATTATGGGGTTTGAAAATGAAATCATGTTGCATCAAAATAGTTGGTTTTGGTGCTTGGTTGAGATTTTGGAAAAAAGGGAAATTTGCCCTAAAATGAATATTATATTTATTTTGTATAAATAAATGAGATTGATGTTGTGAACATGAAATTGGACAAGTATAGAAACGGAAGGTGAAATGAAATTGATGATGTGTCTCATCTTTGGAAACTTGGAATATATATATATATATATGTATATATCTGTTTAGAAATATCTGTATTGGGCTATCGGTGGAGGATAGCTTTGATTGCTGTAGAGATTACATGTGGATTAGGTAAATTGAAACTATCCCATGGTTGGTTATCATTGAATGTGATTATGTTGTAAGTACATTATATTTGTATTTTTTTATACATTGCATATGTATGTTTGTTTTGGGAGAAGAAAGGAGATGGACTCCATTATAATTAAGTTGGCCGGAGTGTCTTGGGTGAAAGTCTAAAAATCTATACATGGGTGTCGATCCCGCGGATGAAATATCCGTAAAATGGCAAGTTGGAAGTGTTATGCATTGAGTGTGAAATTTGTTGAACCATTGAGTTGTAATCTCATTTGGGTTAGTGAAAAGTAACGAAATTGGCTCATGTATTGAGATGAAATGGAAGAGAATGAAATAGAATGTAGAATTGGAAATTCATGAATGTGTGCAAGGGTATGAATGTTATTTCCCGGATGTTGTTTATGCATACTATACTTATATCGTTGTTAAATCCCATATATTGTGTTAGATTATCTTTACTGGGTTGTGGCTCACTCTATTTGGGAAAAACATTTTCAAGTAATGATGGCATGCCTCTACCAAGGCAGTAACATCGGAGGGTTATTTGGGAAACAAGAGGGCTTCTCGTTTTGTTTCACATTTTGTATAGCCTAGGGCTTTAATTGTAAGGGGCTAGTCCTACTTTTGTTGTAACCAAGTTAAGACTTGGAAAGATGTAAGCCCGAAGGGTATTTATTTATGTTAAACTCTCTTGTAATATTAACTTTGTATAATGAGAGAACTGTTTACTCTGATGTATGTTGCCTCCTTTATATATTCTTATGGGTTATATTTATGGTTATATTTTGAGGGCATTACAACTTGATATCAGAGCGTACCGGGTTTGAATGCTTTGGGTACATGGGAAGTGGTTAGTACCACAATGGGTTTGTCTCACTTGTTAGAAACTTAAAATATAGATGATGTGTGCTTATATGATAACATGATTATATGATTATATGGATATGGGATTTAGTTTCTAGGATGCTGATTGAGTCCACGGGTTCCTAGGAGTCCTGTTGGAAAGGCACTTGATCACTGCCGTTTCTAACTGAAACTCTAGTAACGCCGCGGGACGGTCATTATCCAGAAATGAAATTCGTAGATGTTTATGTGATTACGTGTTTATGTGGAGTGATTTACTGCTGTCCACCGTATTAGAATGCGAGTGAGCTAGCTTCGGCACATTTGTGAATGTGCTAATTTCTTTTGTTACCTCCATTAGGATGTCAGAATGTGGACATGGTGGTGGTAGGCGTAGTAGGAGAGAGATGCCTATACTGGATGAAATTCCGGCACAGGAGGAGGGTGTTGGTCAGGCCAACGTGGCCAAGCCAGTAGGTCAACAGGCCATGGGCGCCTTAGCTCGTGAAATGGCCATACAATTGAGGGAATCCATAGACATTCTCAGAGCTACGAATCAAGTCCAGGCTCAAGTAGCTGAAGCAAGGCCATCTTTTTTGAAAAGAGAGTTCTTCCGGTCGAATCCGGACGAGTTTTCGGGTGATCCCAAGGAGCCACTGAAGGCTGACGAGTGGCTAGAGCAGATGACGAAGATGTTTGAGATGCTCGACATCAAAGATGGATGTTTGAGGGTGACCTTGGCGTCCTTCCAATTGAATGGAGACTTAGGTCAGTGGTGGAAGTATGCACGGGGACTGTAGACACCCCATTTTTGACCGTCCTCAAGACTTGGACGTCACCGCTGGAACACTCGGTGATTATCCATGTTTGTGTTTGTTTGGAGTTCCCGGAGTTCTCGGCTACGCGCCCTGCCTCAGGACCTCCGAACTTGACCGTTTTGTGTCTAGTTTTGCACCAAACACTTGTGCTTTGCCTTTGAGGGGCAGGGAATGCCTTCTGAGGCACCCCCACATACCACCGGCTGTGGCTAGAGGCCACCGGCTGGCTGGTGTTGCCACCGGCACTATATTGTGCCGGTCGGCACTCTTTTTGGTAAAATGACCATTTTACCTCCGATAATTGTCTGATTTGCTTTATGAGATATTTTAGACAACAGTATCAATTTGCTCCTCCATACTCGTGTATGGAGGGATGAACCTTTAGTTTGCTTAGCTTGTAAGCTTTGCTTGCCTATATAAGCAAGGCTTCTCCTCTTGGCTCAAGGTTAGAGATTGAAGGGCAGAACCAGAGCTTATATATAAATATATATCTATATCTCCATCTCTCTCCTCTTGTGTGTGTGTTTTTGGACCAAAATGTGTGATTTCACCTTACTTTTGCACCATTACACACACTACTACACCTTAATCCGAGATTGGGAGGCTTGGAGGTTTGTTTTGTGTGATCTTGGACTGGTTTTGATCACTAGAGGAGGGCTGATCCACCTTTTCATCATTGGATCTTCAAGGGTAAGAACATCACTTTAGATTCCGCATTCTTGCAACTAGTTTCTACCCCTCTTGTCTTGTGTTTTTGGATTTGTGTTTAACATAAAAAAGACTTGTTTTTCCTTGCTTAAGAACATTCATCAAGGTTGTTTTGTGGTTTGGGTAGGGTCTCACCCTCTTAGGCCTTGTTTTGGCCATTTTGGAGCCTTTTCTTGAAGCTTTTGCTTACTTGGTGTTCTTGGTCTTCTCACCACTGAAAACCAGTGAGTTTTCAGTGGTGAGGAAGGTACTTCCAAGTCTCAAATAGGGGAGGGACACCCCTCTCCCCCTTGTCCTTTGTTTGCCTTTGTATTTGGCCTAAAGAGTAGCATGTATGTATACTTGTATTTAGCTTCATTTCAAAAAAAATTTTAAGTGTTTTGGAGCATATTTAACCTCTGTTTTTGGTCGGATTTGTAGCCCTTAGTATGTATTTCATACTTGCTTTGAAATGCTCTATTATGCTAGGAAGAATGCCTTGCATTTAGGTCATGTTCTTTGCATGTATTAGCCCCACTTCATGAAGATACTAGTATTATTTTGCCACATTTAAGGGTGGGCCTTGATTTTGCCGTGTATGGTGTGTTTGACATGGTTGTTTTGTATTCTAGGCTTGTAAGCCTCATGCATTTTGGTTCCTAGGATGTTCAGCATTGATCATCCTCATGATTTGGCATCATTTGTGACCCTATTTCAGTCCATAAATCATGTGTGTATGTTTACATATGTGACCATTTTCATGCTTCAAGGGTGTCCCCTTTTATGCCTAGGAATTGGCATTGTGTATGCTTGCATGATTAATGTATTTTGGGGCTGCCATATGTGGGTTTTGGGTGTCATTTTGCATGATAAAAGTCTGTTTTTGGTTATTAGATGCATGCCATGAGTGGCCTTGATAATGGTAGCAAAGTACTCTCTTTGGTGCCATTAGTTTTGGGCCTATTGCCTTGCATGCTTGCATGGGTTTTGGTCATCATTTTGGGCATGTTTTGCCACTGTTTTAGGGAGATTCGAGGGCTGCCCCATTGTGGCCAAGTCCCTCATTGCATGTTTGTTATATACTTGTTGCATGTTTGCCCCATTAGATGTTATAGCATGGTGGTCTTGTACTTGATTGGTCCATATCGGCATGATGATAGCATCTTGTACACTCTAGCATTTTGCATGACTAATGTGTTAGTGGTGTGATGCTTAGTGTGCTAGCATCCTAATTTCCATAATACATGTTTGCATGTTTGCATGTTTACATGAGTTGCATTTCATTACTCGGTTTGGGGTGTCAAACCAAGTGTGGGAAATGAGGGGTGTTTGTACTCCAAGTGACAAAACACACCTCAATTCCCACGTCACTAAGGCCCTTGACTTTGGCATGATAGGGACTTAGTTATCATTGTTGTGTTGCATGCATTTTTTACATTGAAATGCAACCTTGGTATCTTAGGCTATCATGCACCGAGGTGCACAATTGTTAGCCCTAGAACCAAGAGCCATGTTTCCTCGAGTCCCATTCGTGATAGGAAGTATTGGTCATGCATAAATATGCTCAAAAGTCCAATACCATGCACTGTTGCCTGCTGTTGCTGTCAAACTGTCTTCTGCAGGAATTTTGTGCCGACCGGCAGGAAAGAGTGCCGACCGGCACTGTATTGCTAGCCGATAGACTATTTTTCAGCCGGTGGCCACCACAAGCAGCCGGTGGTAGTTTCCTCCAGCCGGTGGCACTCAGCAGAACACAAGGAAGGTTTCCTGGGGCTTTGGAAAATTTTGGAGAAGCAGGGCAGTGAAAACAGAGCCAACAGTGGTGCGGTGTGGGTTTTCCGGGCGAGTCGGATTCGAACATGCATCATTCGCGCGTCCCGAGGCAGGGCTGAGGCCCCATTTCTTTTATTTATTTATTTGATTTAATTTTAGTATTTAGAATTTTGTAATAATTTAATAATTTATTCTTTGGATTGTATTATTCTTTTGGTCCCTCCGAGTGAGGGCGCATTTGTAATAAGTGTGTGTGAGTGGGTGTATGTCTTTCCACCCCCATTTCTTTCTCCCTTTTATTTACCCGCTTATGTCGGTAGATTAGGGCACATTCAAATTAGCATGCCTTATGCAATGCATGCGTGCATTCATGCATTTGTTTACATACATCGGGCTCGGCACATCATGCAAACTGCATTGTACTTTCAATTCCAAATTGAATACGTGATAGTTGTTGCATTTCATGTGCTATGCTTAGGATAGCCGAGCCTGTCTAGATTACATTCCGTATGCGATGCATTAATCACTTAACATGAACTAGGTCATGCATGTTTGCTAACCAGGTTGTTGTTTTTGGCACGGAGTACGATGTAAGTTTTATGCTTTAGCATATCGCATGCGTGTGAATGTTAACATGACAGTATGCCTGTCATGCGGCTAAGTGCTTATGTGATAAACTGCTTGAATGCCTGTGGGTGGAGGTTAGATTGCCTGAGTTGGAACAACTCATTAAAAAATCTGTATTTTAGCCTACTTGCGAGTAGCAAAATCTAACACGTTTTTCGAGACAAAACGGATATGCAATGTTTATTTCCAAATTAGGCGATCTAGTCTATACTTTTGTGTTGCGCGCATCACATAGTAATTCTAGGTTAATAACCGGAATAAGAACGCATAAAGTTTTCAAAAACGGATATCACGGTTAGTAGAGGCCGGTCTTGACCGGCGAAATGGGTGCTCATAGTCGACCTTCCCGATCGTACCCAATCTCGAGCCAAGACCACTTTGGTGATGGCGGACATGTGGCCTTAAGACCGAGTCGTGGTTTCCTAAATTTCCCATTTTTTAAATATTTAGGTGGCAACTCAGAATCCGCAAAGCAGTCCATGTTTGGCACTACTTTTCAAAAAAATCTGTTTTCTCAAACGATTTGCCGGATTTGAACTCTTTGGTTCAGATTTAGAACCGACACAAAAAGGGAGTCCGAACTGTATAGCGAGGTCCCTCGCGGGCTTGTTACAGGGACGCATTGGAGGAACTTGGGAGGCCTTCATTGACGCTTTTTAGGAGAAGTTTTCGCGTCCCACAGTTAGGGAGAAGTTGAGGGATCAATTTTGTCAGCTCAAGCAGTTGAATACACCAGTCGCTGAGTTTGAAGCCATCTTCACCAGTTTGTCGAGGTTTGCACCAAAGTTAGTGGCGATTGAGGAGCACCAGTGCCTAGAGTTTGAGAAGAAGTTGAGGACCGGACTCATGTTTAGAGTGGTCGGATCCATGATTAGGGACTATAGGCACCTTGTGGAGGCTGCAGCCCATCTCGAGACCATTATTCAGGTTGGGGAGGAGAGAAAAAAGGGGCTCCAGGAGGGGTTAAGATAGTCAGGAGGACGGTAAGAAGCAGAGGGGTTCTAACACTCAGCAGTCCCAAGGAGTGTATTTGACATCTACCTTTCCAGTGCCAAGTTTGAGTTCTAGGAGAGGTGGTCAGGGAGATGTGACTTGTTTCAAGTGTGGTCAGCTGGGCCACAAATCTCCAGGTTGCTCGCAGAGAGGAGAAGGGCAATGAGCAGCTTCATCTTCGACTCGTTCTCGGACCAGAGTCAGGGTGAAGGGCAGTCGTCCACTTGCTATCAGTGTGGTCAGGTTGGGCACCTGAAGAGATTTTTCCCATAATTGGGTGGCACACCTGGTGCGTCTGGTTCGAGGCATACACAGAGTCACCAGCCAGCACAGTCAGCACAGGCCTCGAGGGCCAATCAGGGAGCCTCTTCGGCTCAATCTGTGTAACACGCTTATGCTCCAAGGGGTGAGCAAGTGGATCAGAGGCATACAGGGTGTGTGTATGCTGTTACCGTGCCAGATCTTGTACCGGCTCCATCTGTCGTGAGAGGTACCTTTTTGCTTTGCAATTCAGTTACTAGCGTGTTGATTGATACGAGTGCATCCCATTCATTTATTTCGTCTGCATTTGCATCGGTTTTGGGTTTAGAGTTGGCTCAGTTAGCATCTCCCATTTGTGTGATGTCGCCAATTGGTGGTGAAGTTATTCTGAAACAGGGGTGTCGGGGTTGTGACATAGAGGTCGCCGGTCATTGACTTCCATTTGCATTTGTTTTGCTTGATATGACTAGTTTTGATGTTATCTTGGGTATGGATTGGTTATCATCATACCGGGCTGTTATAGATTGCTACCGTCAGAGGGTTACTATATGTACCTTGAGCGGTGATTGTTTTTATTTCTTGGGGGACCGGGTGGATAGAGTCTTATCACCGGTGTATGATCCACACGGACGGAATGAACTTAGTTATCTTCTTGCTAGCTTTCAGAGTAGTGAGTGTGATGAAGGTCGGGTTGAGTTGCCAAGGGTAGTATTTGAATACCCCGATGTTTTTCCTAAGGACCTTACTAGTTTACCACCTCACTGAGAGATAGAGTTCTCTATTGATTTAGTGCCTGGCATGACACTGATTTCTATGGCACCATACCGATTTGCACCCGCTAAGTTGAGTGAGTTAAAGATTTAACTCTAGGAATTGTTAGATAAGGTTTTTATCTGCCCTCATACTTCACCTTGGGGTGCACCGACTCTCTATGCTAAAAAGAAAGATAGAGCGTTACGACTTTGTATTGATTATAGAAAATTGAATCGGGTTACTGTTAAGAATAAGTACCCAATGCCTCGCGTAGATGATCTGTTTGATCAGTTGAAAGGACCTTGTTGTTTCTCTAAGATAGACTTGAGGTCGGGTTACCATCAGTTGAGGGTAAGGGAGGAGGATATCTCAAAGACGGCATTCCGTACACAGTATGGCCATTATGAGTTTCTGGTGATGCCTGTGGGCTAACCAATGCCCCAGTCGTATTTATAGATTTGATGAACCGAATCTTCCGAGAGTTCTTAGACCATTTTGTGGTCATTTTTTGTGGATGACATTTTGATTTACTCACCTTCTGAGGAAGAGCACGAGGAACACTTATGGGTAGTGCTTAAGTTACTTAGAGTTCCTAAGCTGTATGCTAAGTTTGGGAAGTGTGAATTCTGGCTAAGAGAGGTAAAATTCTTAGGCCATGTGGTATCCGAGGAAGGGGTGACTATAGATTCATCCAAGATAGAAGCAGTGCAAGATTGGGCACAGCCTAAGAATGTTTTTGAGATCCGTAGTTTCCTGGGGTTGGTCGGGTATTACCGTCGGTTTGTGAAGGACTTCTCTAGACTAGCCTCACCTTTGAGTAGACTAATGAGAAAAAGAGTTAAATTTGTGTGGAATGAGACTTATGAGAAGTCGTTCCAAGAGCTTAAGGCTAGGCTTACCACTACTCTAGTCTTGATTATTCCAGAGAGGGGTTTGGGCTATTCAGTTTATTGTGATGCTTCACGGGAAGGTTTAGGCTGTGTATTGATGCAAGAGGGGAAAGTAATAGCCTATGGCTCGCAGCAGTTGAAAACACATGAGAGAAATTACCCTACTCATGACTTAGAGTTAGCGGCGGTGATCTTTGCCTTAAAGATTTGGAGGCATTATTTGTATGGTGAGAAATTCGAAGTATTTTCTGATCACAAAAGTCTGAAGTATTTGTTTACTCAGAAAGACTTAAATCTGAGGCAGAGGAGATGGATGGAGTTCATAGCGGATTATGATTTTGAGTTGCATTATCATCCAAGGAAGGCCAATGTTGTGGCCAATGCCTTGAGTAGGAAATCTATTAGTAATGTGGCTTGTATCGCCATTCGGGAATGGGAAATGTTGGGTGCTCTTGGGGAGTTTGACCTACACCTGAGTGAGTCCATTGAGTCTACGGCTTTGTTTTCAGCAGTCGCACAACCTACGCTTGTGAACTGAGTGTTACAAATGTAGAAGGGTGACCTTGAGGTAGAATCCCTCCGAGAAAAGATTTCCAGTGGGAAGGTAGAGAAGGGTTTGAATGTGTACCCTGACCTGAGTGTGAGGTACCGTGATCGTTTGTTTGTGCCAGAGTCTTGCCGAGAGGAAGTACTCCGAGAGTTTCACCATTCACGCCTTGCGGTGCATCCGGGAGGCACAAAGATGTATCACGACCTGAGTCATCAGTTTTGGTGGAGAGGTATAAAGAAGGATGTAGCCGTGTTTGTGTCAAAATGCCTTACTTGTCAGCAAGTGAAGGCCGAGCACCAGAGGCCAGCGGGTTTGTTGCAACCCTTGCCTATAGCCGAGTGGAAATGGGAGCATATCACGATGGATTTTGTTATGGGCCTTCCAAGGACTCAACGGGGTAGTGATGCCATTTGGGTGGTAGTTGACCGGTTGACCAAGTCGGTGCATTTTATTCCTATGTGCGTAAGTGATTCGGTAGACTATCTTGCCGACTTGTATATTAGGGACATAGTGAAATTACACAGGGTCCCTGTGACGATTGTTTCAGATAGAGATCCGTGTTTCACGGCTCGGTTGTTGCAGAGTTTGTAGAGTGCCTTGGGCATTAGATTGACCTATAGCACTGCTTACCACCCTTAGACTGACGAGCAGTCCGAGTGTACTATTCAGATCCTTGAGGATATGCTTCGAGGTTGTGTCCTCGACTTCAAGGGTTCGTGGGAGAGGCACCTGCCCTTAGTGGAGTTTGCTTATAACAACAGTTTCCAGTCGAGAATCAGCATGGCACCATTTGATGCCTTGTATGGCCGACCATGTAGATCTCCAGTGTGTTGGACCGAGGTAGGTGATGCACCTTTGTTGGGTCTAGAGTTACTTCAGGAAACGACGGAGAATGTGGCACTTATCCGTAAGAGGTTGGTTACAGCCCAAAGTCACCAGAAGAGTTATTCCGATCATAGGAGGAGACCTTTGTCCTTTGAAGTGGGTGATCATGTCTTTTTGAAGATATCACCTAGGCGGAGTCTTATGGGATTTGGGAAGAGTGAGAAGTTCTCCCCTCGGTTGATTAGCCCCTTTGAGGTCCTTGAGCGGATTGGGGAGGTTGTTATCGTTTGGCGTTGCCACCACAACTTTCCGGAGTTCATAACGTGTTTCATATTAGTATGCTTTGGAAGTATGAGCCGGATCTATCGTATGTGTTGGATTGGACCAACTTAGAGGTAGACGAGGATATCTTGTATGAGGAGAGACCGGTGAGGGTCTTGGATTGACGGGACCAAGTCTTGCGAGGCAAGACGATTCTCTTAGTTAAAGTTTTGTGGAAACATCACGGAGTTAAGGAAGCGACTTGGGAACGTGAATTGGAAGTCTGAGAGAAATATCCGGACTTGTTTGGTAATGTATAACTTTGTATTGAGATTTTAATTGTTGTTGATGAAAAGTATATAAACATTGTATATGTTTTACATTATGAGAACATTGTATATGTTATGGGTATTTTGAAAACACAGATTCTATATAAGCATTATATATGTCTTGATAATGTGGAATATCAATGGGTGCTATATCATTTTTGGAAGCATTGTATATGCCATGTAAATTCCTTGAAAATTCAGATTTTGGCCAAGCATTGTGAATGTTTTGGGAAATCGTAAATTTCATATTAATATGGGACTTGTGTATTGAGTCAATGAGGATAGATGACTGGGGAGTGGGCCATGGTGATTAACTTGTAAGAATAACTTTGTTTTGAAAGATCTAATGTTGATTTTGAACTTAATTTGAAATTTTAGGGACGAAATTCTTTAAGAGGGGGAGGTTATAGCAATCCTGGATTTTAACCCAGCTTTTATGGTGTTCCAGACTCGAGTCTTGTGGTTTAATGCTGTTTTTTATGCCTTTTTCCCCTTTCACTCTTTGAATTTGAGTTTTGGAATGTCTTGGGCGTGTTTAGAACAGGTTGGTTGCTAGTTGGTCCAGAACCTTATTGCCCAGAATTTTGGTCTCCCTCTTGAGCGGGCCTTCTTGCGCTCAAGCGGGGTTTGGAAACATTTAATACTTTGTGCGTATGCAAAAAATGATGGGGAAGTGTTTTTCATGCTCAAGCAGTGTTTCTTACGCTCGAGCGGGTCTGCTCTCGAGTGGCCTTTCTTGCGCTCGAGTGGCTTTCTGAAGTCTATAAAAAAAATACTGAAAGTGTGTATTCTACGCTCAAGCAGGTCTTCTTGCGCTCGAGCGGGTAGTGCCTTGTTGTTGTGTTTTGGCGCTTGAGCAGGAAAAATTTATGTGTCTGACGCTCAAGCGTCAAACTCTCCACTTGAGTGGACTGCGCATATATCAGATCATAAAAGTGACTTTTTACATAACTTTTTCATCTTTTTCCACCCAAAACCCTAAAGTTGAGAGCCTTTCTCTCTCTAAAACTCACTTCCTCTCTACATTTTGACCTAGATCCTTTGATCTCTACACCCTTGAGCCTTCAATAAAAAGATAGCGCTCCTCAAGATCTTCTCTTTGACCCGATTAAAGTTGGATTTCGACATTTTTGGGGTTCCATCCTTGCTTGGCTCGTCTTTTCTGTTTGAGGTAGGGATTTTCTACACTTTAATATGGTTTTTAACTTAGTTATTTGTCTAATGTGTAACAATGGTGGGTTTGGGAGTATTTTGAAACACAAACCTAGGGTTTGGGTAAAATGTGAAAGAGGGGTTTTTGGTAGAAATGAAACAATTGATTATGGGGTTTGAAAATGAAATCTTGTTGTATGAAAATAGTTGGTTTTGGTGCTCAGTTCAGATTTGGGAAAAATGGGAAATTTGCCCTAAAATGAATATTTTATTTATTTTGTATAAATAAATGAGATTGATGTTGACAAGTATAGAAATGGAAGGTGAAATGAAATTGATGATGTGTCTCGTCTTTGGAAATTTGGAATATATATATCTGTTTAGAAATATCTGTATTGGGCTATCGGTGGAGGATAGCTTTGATTGTTATAGAGATTGCATGTGGATTAAGTAAATTGAAACTATCCCATGGTTGATTATCATTGAATATGATCATGTTGTAAGTACATTGTATATGTATGTTTATTTGGGAGTGGAAATGAGATGTACTCCATGCGTAATTATGTGTTTTTTTATACATTGCATATGTATGTTTGTTTTGGGAGGAGAAAGGAGATGGACTCCCTTATAATTAAGTTGGCCGGAGTGTCTTGGGTGAAAGTCCCGAAATCTATACATTGGTGCCGATCCCGCGGACGAAATATCCGTAAAATAGCACTTTGGAAGTGTTTTGCATTGATTGTGAAATTTGTTGAACCATTGAGTTGTAATCTCATTTGGGTTAGTGAAAAGTAACGAAATTGGCTCATGTACTGAGATGACATGGAAGAGAATGAAATGGAATGTAGAATTGGAAATTCATGAATGTGTTACTTCCTGGACGTTGTTTATGCATACTATACTTATATCTTTGTTAAATCCCATATACTGTGTTAGATTATCTTTATTGGGCTGTGGCTCACCCTATTTGGGAAAAACATTTTCAGGTAATGATGGCATGCCTTCACCAAGGCAATCGCATCAGAGGGTTATTGGGAAACAAGAAGGCTTCTTGTTTTGTTTCACATTTTTGTATAGCCCTATTGTAAGGGGCTAGTCCCACTTTTGTTGTAACCAAGTTAAGACTTGGAAATGTGTATGCTGAAGGGACATTTATTTATGTTAAACTCTCTTGTAATATTAACTTTGTGTAATGAAAGAACTGTTTACTCTGATGTATGTTGCCTCCTTTATATACACTTATGGGTTATATTTATGGTTATATTTTGAGGGCGTTACAAATTTCAAACTGTAATACTCCAAGGTAACACTCAAACGTAACATTCTAATGTAAAAAAAATAAAAATAAATAAAAATAATAATAATCTTAGTGTAATACCCTAATGTAACACATAAAAAAAAAATCCTTACTGTACTTTCTCAAATATAACACTCTAAAAAAACTTCTTAGTGTAACACACAAAAAAATTCCTTATTATAACACTCTAATGTAACACACAAAAAACTCCTTAGTGTATTTTTTCCAAATGTAACACTAATATAACACTCCAAAAAAACTTTTAGTGTATCACTTTAATGTAACACACAAAAACTCATTAGTGTAACACTCTAATGTAGCACACACAAAAAATATCTTAGTGTACTTTTCCGAAATATAACACTTTAATATAATATTCTAAAAAAACTCTTTAGTGTAATACTCTAATGTAACACACACAAAAACTCCTTAGTATACTTTTCCAAACGTAGCACTTCAATATAACACTCTAAAAAAATTCCTTAGTGTAACACACAAAAAAAAAACTCTTTGGTGTACTTTTTCTAAACTTAACGCTCCAATGTAACCCAAAAAAAAAAAAAAAAAAAAAAAGCTTCTTATTGTACTTTTCCTAAACGTAACACTACAATGTAACACTAAAAAAAATGTGAGATTCTTCAAACTATTTCAAAAGGAGTACAAATATTCCGCAATAAGTTTTAGACAAATATATAATTTCAAACTATGAATATTGCGTTTAGAAAAAGTACAAGGAGTTTTTTTAGTGTTTTCGTGTGTTACATTGGAGTATTACATTTGGAATTACGTTAATTGGAGTGTTACGTTTGAGAAAAGTACACTATGGATATATATATATATTTTTTGTGTATGTTACATTAGAGCGTTATGTTTTGGGAAAAGTACACCGAAGAGTTTTTTTTGAGTGTTACATTATTACTGTCACGACCCAAACCCACCCCTATAGGTTTAATGTCGTAACCGGCCACTAATCCAAAATTACCAAAGGCCTTCCTGTACAAAACAAAACAATCGGGGATAGTAGAAGCTTATAACAAAAAGACAACAAATAGTCCATTGAGCTGTCTAACTATATGCACAAATATAGACGTATATAAACATTAATTTACCCACTGTACAATACATACTTCTTGTACAAATCATTTATATACATATCCACATATACCAAACTATCAACATCGTGATCAAAACAAGACAACGATCTACTAGACCTAGCCTCGACTCGGAGGCACCAAAAACTCAATAGGCTTCAAGCGGTGGCTCGTCTAACGGTATTCATCTAGGCTTGATCCTCATGTCTTCCACCTACACATGTAGATACAAACAGTGAGCTATAGCCCAATGAATAACATTAAAGTAAAGAGATTAGTGACGAATTCCAAATATATCATGTTCGTAAAACAAATCATAGCACAATCATTCTCATATCGGAACATAATAATGGTACATTTAACATAACAGAACATATCATCTTCTGACTATAGTAATCGGTTTCGGATACCGATTAAACATATCACCACTTTGTCAAGTGGCTGACCAGATCTCGTAATCACATATATGTCATGGACCCGTATTAACATGCTGTCTCCCCATGACTTGGGATCATTCTTTGGATGCCATAATAGATTGATAAACAGGACATTTGTTCACATTAACAAAATTACATTTCATAAATCATAATTCATCGTATAACATTTCAAACATAAATCATATGAACATATCTTTACAATAACATTACTCACAGTGTTTGGTCAGATGATACGCCTCAACGGGTTGTTGATCTCTATTGCAGCAAAGTTTAGGTTCTGGAAAGGAAAGTGGCCGGTCGGCCACTTGCACTAGCCTGCCGACCACTTGTAGTGGTCGGCCGGCCAGTTGAGGTAGTCTGCTGACTAGTTAAAGTGGCCGGTAGGCCACTTGCAGCAATTTGTCCAGAATGCTCCTGTTTTGGGGCAGAGGCAACCTGAAAATGTGTTCGATGCTCCGAGGTCACCGCTAGTGCAAACAGAGACAGCTCATGGCAGCGCAGTGCATTTCCGGGCGAAGCGAACCAAGCATGCATCTCTCTCTCGCCCTCGAGGCCATTTAACTACTTTACTTAGTTGGTTCATTTGTCGATTTTGTAATTAATTAGTTAATGTGTTAGCTAATTTAATTCATTATTGTAATTTCTTAATTAGCTTAGCATAGCTAGTTTTCAATTTGGTTTGTAATTAATTAGCTTAGCATAGTTAATTAATTGGTTTGTAATAATTAGCTTAGCTAGTGTAGCTTAGCTTATTATTCGGACCCTCCGTCAAGAGGGAAAATGTTGTAATAAGGGTGCGTGTGTGTGTGTGAATGTCTTCCAACCCCACGTCTTTCTCCCTTTTATTTACCCGCTTTCACCGGGCTCGGCGCATCACTCAAACTGCATTGAATTTCAATATGCTTTCTTGAATACGTATTCAAAGCATGTTATCAAGTGTTGCATTCATATGCCATCTTAGATAGCCAAGCTCACTTAGTCGCATTTTGCATGCATTGCATTAGGCATTTAACATAGCTAGGATCATGCATGATTTCTAACTAGCTTTTTGTTTTGGCTCGGAGTACACTGTAAGTGTTTATACTTTAGCCTCCTTGCATGTGTGTAAGTGATTGCCATGTTCAGCATGCTTGCCATGAGGCTATTTGCTTAAGTGATATAACTGCATGAATACCTGTGGATGAAGGCTTCATTGCTTGAATTGGAACAATTCATCAAAATGTGATTTTTAAGCCCACTTGAAGTGGCAAATCATCATGTTTTAAGCCCACCATGTTTGGTGGCAAATCCGCATTTCTAAGCCTACTTGAGGGTGGCAAATTCAAACTATTTTCGAAAAAAAACATTGAAATGTTTTGTTCTAATTTAGGCGATCTAGTCTATACTTGTATGCTGTGCGCATCACGTAGTTAGTTAGCTAAATAACTGGAATAAGAACACATGTGTTTTCAAAAACAACATATCATGTTTAATAGAGGACGATCTTTGATTGGGCGAGCGGGGTTGCTCATTTCAGGACCTTCCCCTCTCGTACCCAAGTTCCCAAGCCCAGACAACTTTGGTGATGATGGACACGTGGTCTTAGGCACAAGTCAAGGTTTCCTAAATTTCCCAAAACAAAATATTTAGGTAGCAACTCTGAAATCTGGCAAAGCAGTCCATGTTTAGCGCTTTTTCATTAAAATCGATTTTCCAAAACGATTTACCGGATTTGGACTCTTTGGTGATTTATCAGTCTTACATTGCACTTTGTGAGATTAGATTCAGAACTGTGACAGGAGTCCGAACTGTAGTAGCTAGAACCCAATTCGTGCCCTCTCCTAAAAGGGGGGCGCGCGAAGCGAGTTCGGGCGATCTACACATATCCGAAACCTCCACAGAAGGCACATAGGTTGGCTGACAAAACAGAGTCCAGGCAGTAGCTCTAGGCCTGGTCACGCGGCTGATCACCTATATACATAAGTAATACAGTGAGCTAGAGCCCAGTGAATAATAACAAAGTAAAGAATTTTAATGAATGATGTCCATCACAGAGTCTTATGCATATTCAGATTTCAGTCAGAAATAGATTCATATTCATATTCTTATTCAAATCACATATTCATATTCTTATTCAAATCACATACAGAAATTAGAGCTCATGCTTAATCTTACATAGTACATCCGTTACCGCTGCGAATCACATACAAAGCATCAACGGTCATACTTGTCAGTTCCATAAATGGACCTCCGGCCAGGTAAGGATAACTTGTCAGTTCCATAAAGGAACCTCCGGACTGGAAACTTGTAAACTTGTCAGTTCCACCTAGGAGCCTCAAGCCGGGTACAGATGGCTTGTCAGTTCCATAAGGAACCTCCGAACTGGGAACTTGTAAACTTGTTAGTTCCACCTAGGAACCTCCAGTCGGGTACATATAGCTTGTCAGTTCCATAAGGAACCTCTGGTCCCGAGAACTTGTAACATACTTGAATCATAGCATAATGTCACTTGTAACATACTTGAATCATAGCATATTGTCACTTGTAACATACTTGAATCATAGCATAATGTCATAAATGCTTGTTATAGTTAGACAATCATTCATAGAATAAAACATAGCATCTCATTGAACAAATCTTACTTCATAGACAGAAAGTATCTTATCTTGAACTTAGCTTTACTAAGTTATTACTCACAATGTTCAAATGCCTAGTTTGCCCATGTAGTTGACCCTACACAATTCATAATACACATAGAAATTGGGTCACAATACAGTTTATTCCGTTATTTAACTTGTTTAACATTCTTAGGCTTCTTTTATGTTCTTTAATTCATTTACAATGTTTAATGCATGCCTAAAAGTGCTTTGGAAAGAAAGAGAACGGAAAACAAAGTATAGAACAACTTTTTTAAATTTCCGAAACAGGGCTTTCCACTCGAGCGTAGCTTCGACCACTCAAGCGGACCCCTTTGGTCTGAAAAAGTACTGGTTACTTACATTTTACACTCGAGCGAGACTTTCGACGCTCGAGCGAAAAACCGTATGAAACAGGGTTCGCTCGAGCGTACACTTTGCCGCTCGAGCGGCAATATAAATTTCTGCAAAACTTCTGGGGGCTCGATTTCCTCGCTCGAGTGACACATTCCTCGCTTGAGCAGACATGTCGAGTTTTGGGTTTTTCCAAATTATGTTTGAGCTTCAAACTTGGTTCTAACCAATGTAATTAATATCATAAGACTTGTATATAACTTGTAACATGAATATAAGGGCCAGTTTTACAAGATTTGAATCTCGAATTCACATAAATCCATCTCATAAACTCGAATTATATCAAACTCACTTCATAACTTCAAGGCTCATGCAAATTAATTTCCATATCATTTTGAAATATACACACATGTGAAATATAGGCTTCATTTTCAACTTAAATAGTACAATTGATGATCAATTTCATGAAATTCAACATTATCATGTTTGCATGTGCCAAATAGCCTTCAATTCATTATGAAATACATGTTTGTACTTAAATATTCAAACTCATGACAATCCTTTACATGCATGTACACACAAACTTCAAATTCATCAAATTCAACTCAATTCATGTTCTTCATATCAAGCCCAATTCCAATTCACAAATTCTTAAACTTGAATTGAGCTTTCAATATAATTTCAAAACTTGGGTTCATACATGGCTTGTCTAAAACATACAAACTCTAAAATAATCAAGAAAATACGATCCATTTTAAATCATTTACATCAAAACTCCTTTAATTATAAATTAAGCTCATTGTTCATAAACCCATAAATTTCCAAAGCTTAATTCTTATTTCATCAAAACGTGAAATCAATTAGTAGAAATCCATGATGCATGTAAATTTACATCTCATATATATCAAGGTTTCCAAACCCAAGCTCAATTGAAGAATTATAATTATTTCCATATTGATTAACCTTAACCATGCTTATGAATTAATCCTTTAATTTCTCTAAATTACATGCATGCAAAAATAAGACTCAAATTTATATAAGATATGCAAAATCAAACCCAAAATAATTAATTTCTAAGTTGATTTCCATAATCCTTAACCTAACTCATTTGCCTGGGTCAAATCTTTAATAAACCCTGGTTGCATGTAATTTATAGAACTTCATTCAAGAATAATTCTCTAAATTGAACCCAAACTTAACACAACCCAACACAACTCAACATGATTCAAACACAATTCATCATAGTTCAACACAATTCAATTCAACATTATTCAACACAACTTAATTCAACATAAGTCAACACAACTTAATTCAACAACACTATTTGCAATTCAACATAATTCAAGATAAATTCTTGAATCCCATTTCAACATTCCATAACCAAGTTTATGTCATCCATATCATTAACACATCTTTTCCCCCAACTTCATGTCATGTTGTAGCATGATTTACAATGTCCATAACAAAGGTTCATTCGCTAATTTTTAACATAATTTTCAAACACTTCCAAAATCCAATTAAACTTGTATATATATAATTCAACCTCTCAATTTCATGATTCTACTTTCAATTTGGGCAAAATCATTAATTATCATTATGAATCAACTTAGGGTTTTGAAGAAAAATCAAGACTTTCAAGAAAAATTAAAACTTCTCACACCATTACTTTTTATTCTAATTTTTCCCATTGATTATACACTCAAGGTTCATAATCCATAATATTAACCCAACAATTGCGGCCCAATACTTCAAACCCTAAACCCCCAAATTTCATGATGTAACATTATATGATTAAAAATGTAGATTTTGTATTTATATAATCAAAATAGCACAAATCTATCTATTAATGCAAGTATTTAAGAAGAACTAGGACCCCTACCTCACGAATCAAGCAAAAGAGCAAAGCTTTGAGAAAAATCCTTCACAAATCCGAATTTCAATCGGTAGAAAGGTAAGATCTTCAAGAAAAATCCTTCGCAAATCCGAATTCCAATTGGTAGAAAGGTAAGATCTTCAAGCCTCTTCACTTTTTGGTAAGAGGTCTTGGCCAAAACTTTAGGGAATGGGAGGTATTTGGGCCAAAATATCTAGGGTTTTCGGACAAAGGGTGAGAGGGATGAAGAGAGAAGATGAAAGTGTGAAGAATAATCTAGAAAAGTGCCTTTAAACTTGCTGAATTCGCGCAGTCCGCTCGAGCGTCTCTTTTGACGCTCGAGCGTACCTGCTTCTAACACAGATATGAAAACTTCAAACAAGTATAACTCTCTCATCCGGACTCCATTCTAGGTCGTTCTTGTGTCCAAATTGAAACCCCGGAAACAAAATTTCCAATGGTTCTAGCCTCACACCCAAATTCAAAGTGTACAAAAAGAATAGGGCAAAAGAGTGACGGCTGTTCGTAGGAAAAATTATCCGAATTAAATTCTTAGTTCACTCTTACTTTACCATTATGTTACCACTTTGATCAATGTCCCAAAATAAGACAAGGGGGTTCCAAATATACTAAAAAAAATGTCAAGGGCAATCTCACTTTCTACGCTCGAGTGGCCCGCCTGCAAACAGGCAAGATACTGGGAACAACAATTCTACACTCGAGTGCCACTTCTTGCACTCGAGCGGCCGTCTAGATAGACTCCAAAAGTACTGGGAGTCTCATAAGTCCGCTCGAGCCTCAACTCCTCCGCTCAAGCGAAGGGAAAAATTCTAGATCATTACACCATTCTTTATTCATTTTGTCCAAAAGTGATAGTTATGTCCACTAAATGAAGAGAAGTGTCAAATAAGAAGTTGTCCTTAGCATAAGAGAGATGTTATGCCTTGGTAATGAACCTCTGAAGAAATGAAACCATTAAGCACGGAAGGTCTCTTTCTCATGCTTTAAACAACAATCAATTGTTTGAAACAACTCTTAAACAAAGAAAACTAAGAAATTAGGGAAGTTGCAGAGATGATTATTACAAGTGTGAGTATATATATGAAAACTATGGAATAAAAACTATCAACTCAAATAGGTTGGTGTCTAAGGCCTAAACCACCAAACCTATGAGGACTTACAATAATACAAGCATGATATTCAAAGCATACACTAACTAAACAATTCAAACAGCCCAAAATAGCACAAAATAGTGCTGAAATTAGTTTTAAAAGAGTGGAAAATAATAAACCAAAAGGAAGAAAATAAAACTAGCAAGCAAGCTTAAGGAGGGGTGGCTAACCCCTTTCACTTTTTGGACCTTAAAATCACATATTTTAGCCTCTTAAAACTCTAAAAAAACAGTGGCCAAAAGTTGAGAAACAAGTGGGAAACATAAGGATGAAAGCTTATGGAATAAGGTTCAAGAAAAGGTGGTTAACCCCTCCACCTTTGGTAGCTTTAAATCATAAGTTTTAGCCTACCAAAAATAGTTCAAAACAGTATAGAAAACCAAGAAAAAAATGTGAGAAGAGTAGGCAAAAGATGGTAAAAGTTATACCTTTGAAGAGAAGACACTCTTTTGTTCACAAATCATAAGATGCTCACTCTTAAGGGCTAAAATTCTAGCTCAATAATCTCAGCAAGAAGCCTCAAAATATTGGTTTAGGAAGTACATGTATAGTGTATGTAGTATGTATATTGCAAGATAAAGAGGGAGAGTGTTTGGCAAGCATTGGGCACTTGGAGAATTTTTCTAACCTAAAACCATGAGGAATGGTCGAGTATATATAGAAAAACAGGTGTCTCTATCGAAAATATCTGTATTGAGCCAGCTGGTGCAATGCATGCACATGGGGAGACAGCTGGCTGTAAAATATCTGTCAGTCGAGAAACCTAGTGCAATGCATACACATGTAGGGGGACGGTCAGCCACTAAAATTAGCCTGTCGGCCACTTGCTGGCCAGCAGGCCTCTGGGTGGTCAGGCTAGAAAGAAATTAGGTTTTGGTTCAAAAGGGGATGCCAGGTTTTAGGTTTTGAAACTCAAAACCGAAACTTCTTGCTGAAGAAATTGAACAATTGTATAGCGTAACTTTTGATCATCGAGTGCTCAACCTGATGTGCCCAAGTCTTAGGGGCAGTCAAAAATGAGGTGTCTACAATCATCAACTACCCCTAGCAGGTGATCGATAGTGGCTTTTACATCGCTCAGCACATTAGAGTGCTCTCTCGCCTCAAACTAGGGTAGGCCAATCACTGCGCTTAAGTAACAAGCGACAGTACTTACAGTTCCAAAGGTCGACCTTGTTCTCACTGCACTGCTTTGACTTCCGCTTGTGCGATCCATCCCCACCCTCGCCTTCGCACCGCCTGCCTCTCGTTCTATCACTGCTGCCCAGTAGGTCACCCCTTCGCTCTACTCTCCTTTCGTCAAACTCCCCCAAGTACTCCAACTCAATAACTGGGAGATCAACATTGTCTCCTTTAGCAGCCATTTCAGGCATGGTGTCCCTCATCTCAACCCTTTCGACCAACTCCTCCACCCCCTTTTCCCGCTCTTGTCAACAACCCTTCTTTTTTTCTTTAGTTGCTTTATCTCTGCCCTACTCCTTTCTTTCAAGGGATCAACCGATGTCTTGAAGGGAACACCAGTCCTTAAGTCCCTTACTACCAGGGCCAAAGGGCACGGGCGAGCAGCCATCTGAGCATGCGGTTTTAGAGCTGGCCCCAACTCCTTTTTCTTGTACTTTTCTATCACCACCAAGACCCGCCGATCTTCTACTTCTTGGGCTTTTCTCTTCTTCTCCACCTCATCAGGATCAGGATCCTCCCACTGGGCTCAGCCCCAACTTTATAACAAATAGCAAAGAAGGATTAATAAGATTATCTTATTTGAGCCCCTCACTATCCCTCCACTACTTCACATACTTCACCCTTCCCTCGGTAATGGCATCCATCTTTGGATTAATTGACTTGGTTAGGATCTTCTAAATCATCCGCACTTCTCTTCCGCTATCTACGGACATGTAAAATCACTTGATTAGCCACCCTTTTACCGATAAGGGCAGCCCCGCCACTAACCCTCTTCCAGGCATCGCCTTCAAGGCCACCTATGTCTCTTGTTGGCCTGACATCTTATAGTATGAGAAAAATTCATCCACCAACATTTGCTCCATGTCGGTCACACCCAGCCAAGAGATCGCGCACGCCACCAAGATTTTCCATGAATTTGGCACTAATTGCCCCAGTGCCACTTCCAATCGGCTTAGCACATCGATCACAACCTGAGGAAGCAGTAGTTTTAAACCCTCTGCAGCATCTCTTCGTACAACTTCTCTCCTGGTCTGGCATCTGACGCCCTCCCTTCTACCCTTGGTAGCCTTAGTTTCACAACCTCAAGAATCTGATACTTCTTTCGAATCTCCTTCAAGTCCCTCGCCATTAATGACGACTTGTCCAACTTGGTGTGCCAGTGGTCCGGAGCCACTTGGCTAATCGGTTGGGCCGCCAAGATCATTATCGAAGGAATAGGTCGCGGTGATCTCTGTCCCCACCTCTCCACCATCCTTTCCACCCTGTATTTCTCTGCCAGAGTAACCCCATCGTCATCCCCTAACGGGTTAGATGTTGCAGCTAGTGCTTTTTCTTGGGCCATCTCTCTTACGTTTCTGCAGATAGCTTCAGTGGCAGGGGTGAGGAAGTTCAAAATGTGCTACAACGCGGAATCAAACAAAATAAATGAGGCAAAGTCCAGAATGTGCTGGTTTTTCGCAATAAGGTATGTGAAGCGCACAAATAAAAAAGCCCACAATTTGCTTGTCTTCCAAGGATCGTGGTTGAAGTTTGCCAGTTTGCAATTTCCCACAGTGTGAAGGGAATTAGGAAACCTAATAGGTAAAATACCCAACTCTTTCAAATTCCCCATTTTCCCAACCCTTCGCCTCCACCAAACGGTTCAAAATCTGTATCCACGGCCCATATCATTCCACGTGGACGGACACTATCATTTCCCCAAACCACTAACTCATTTCCTTCCCCCACTTTTGTTTCACATCACGTCTCATACAAAATTATTTTTAAAATCAAAACTATGTGGGATTGTAAAATAAAAGTTAAATAGAAGTTAGCTAATGGGGATTTTCTTAATTGTTTAAAATTAAGAAAATCAAAAAAATGAGTATGAGATATTGATCACGTGACTTTTCACTAAAAATCTCTTTTTGCTTATATAAATGAGAGTATAATATTCACTTTATGCAAGTAAAACAATTCACTTTTTCTTTCTTTTTCCAATGTGGGATTGTAAAATAAAAGGTAAATAGAAGCTAACCAACATGAATTTTCTTAATTGTTTAAAATTAAGCAAATTCAATAATGTTAGAATTAAGGTTTGGAGCTCCTAGAAGGTTTCTCCTTAAAAATCTCATTTTCCTTATATAATATATAAATAGATAGTGAAACAAACTTCATTTTTTCTTCTTCTCCCGACGTGGGATTATAAAATAAATCATAAACTAATTAGAGTTTTATTTTTATATGATTAAATAGAAGTTAGCCAATGATATTTTTTTTAATTGTTTAAAATTAATATAAGAAATCGTGATTAAGCCGGCGAATCAGTCAAACCCAAAATGATTTAGCCTAATCGGTTAGGTCAAATGACCAACCAACTTATACAAAAATTAATTAATTAAAACTTTTAAATGTTATTTTAATTTTAAAATTTAAACTGTTTTGAATTGAAATATACACAATACTACACTATTATATAAGTAAAATAACTCACTTTTTTTTTCTTTCTTTTTTTCGATGTGAGATTATAAAATAAAAGTTAACAATTATTTGGACGGAAAGTTTATTTCTAATTAAGCAATCTCAGTTTTTCAATCTTTAATCAAATCAATCTTTAGTTTCTTTCGAATTAAACAAATCTAATCAATATATTTTGATAAAACCGCTAAAATCGCGATTAAACCAACAAATCAATCAAATCAAAAATGATTTAGCCTAATCAGCTAAGTTATAATTAATTAATTAAAATTTTTTAAATTTAAACTATATTGAATTGAAACATGCACAATACTAAAATATTAAATGAGATAGGAGTATAAGATTCACTTTATATGTATAAAATAACTTCTTCTTTTTTTTTCCTTCTTGTCCCGATATGGGATTATCAAATAAAAGCTTGACAGTGGAGATTTTCTTAATTGTTTAAAATTAATAAAACCAAGAAAATTAGTATGAGATATTGAAAAACTCACAAGACTGGGATAAAAGTATAAGATTCCCTTTATATGAGTAAAACAACTCATTTTTTTCCCTTCTTTTCTCGATGTGGGATTATCAAATAAAAACTAGCCGATGAAGATTTTCTTAATTATTTAAAATTAAGAAAATTAGTATGTGTAGACACCCCATTTTTGACCGCCCTTAAGACTTGGGCACTACTGATGGTTTACTTGTTGGAGAAAGGTGTGCAGTGCACAGGTTCAGTTTCTTCGGCAAAGAGAGAGGCAAATCTCAACTTCATACCCCATTGTGAACCAAAATTATTTTTGATGGTTTTTATACCTTAAAACCCTCTCTTTCAAAATATTTTTGAAATAAAATTCCCACGATGTTCCGACGTTCGCATTTCGGTAAATGTTGCGCTTTTCGGTAAACCGAGCAAAGACAAAGGAGAGATGAATGAAAGAGAGATGAAATCTTTGAAAAATCTTTCAAAACACCTTACTTAGGGGTTTGAAGTTGAAGAAAAGAGGAGAAGAGGGGAGAAAACTAGTTTGGGAGTGGTTCAGCATGAATCCGAGAAGGAGAAAAGTCTACGCGGCTTCCCCAAAACGGGCGTAACTCTTTGTACAAGAGGAATTAAAATATGGGGCCACCACCATTGGAAACCTTACTTCCGAGGCTTCATTTTTCACTCAAGAATCTCCTAATTCCAAATCCGGGGGGAGGAGATATGGTTGGTTGAAGTCCGGTTGGACCGAATCTGCGCGGCTTTACGGAAACTGGCATAACTTTTTCTACAGAAGGAATTTTAATGCAAGGTTTGCGCCATTGGAAAGATAACTTCCGGGGCTTCAATCTGGACTTCCACCGGCACTTTTTGACCTCATTAGCCACCCATCGGCACTCTATTTAGCCGACCGGCACAAAAGATTGCCGGCCGGCCAAAAGTGCCCAGAACTCAGATTTTTGACAGATATTTATCAATACACTGTGGCAGATATTTTCAATTGGGATATTTCGACCAAAAGCTCTTATTTTGATATATATATATATATATATATATATAGAGCCTTATATCTCATATGGCTTAGGGTTAGAACAAAAAAAGAAAGTTTTGGGAGCTTCTCACTCTAGATTTCTCTCTCTCTCTACTCTAAACCTCTCAAATCCTTGGCCATTTCTTCACCAATCCATAGCACCACCACCACTACTCCATCACAGCAGCTTGGAGCAGTTTTTCAGAGGCCAAAGGTGCTGCAACTCAAGCCGAGAAGCAACCAAAAGGGTAGTCTTCAAGGGTGAGATCATTTTCCCTCTTTTGTAGCACATTCTTGTCACATTTTTCTACCCTATTTTCTTACTGTTTTGGGCTCCGACCCTAACTGAAAGGGGCCCTATTTTGACCCATTATTCATGTTTGTTTAAGGGCTCAATCCTGTTTGAGCCCTCCATAGTGCACTTGCTTCAATACTCCTTGATATGCCACATTTTTGCATGCAATTTCTAGCCTATGTTTGATCTGTTTCTGAGCATAATGTAAAATAAAATTAGGCTCATTTTGATCCCTTCTTCAACATTGAAGAAGGGCTCAACCCTTTTTGGGACCCCTATCTTGCACTTACTTCATAATCCCTCCTATTTACCGTAAATTTGCATGATTTGTTTGGCCTATATGTAAATTGTTTTGGAGTGTTTCATGAACTGTGAGTAGGATTATTTTGAGTCCCTCTACAACATTGTAGAAGGGACCACCACTTTTGGGGGCCTCCATGTTGTGCTTACCATTATACCCCTCTTTGGCCCCCATTTTTGCATGCTTTGTTGGCCTGTCTTGCTTCTATTTTTAGGCCATCATCAGAACTGAAAATGGCCATATTTTGACCTTCTTGGCATATCTCATTAAAGGTATTTTTCTGTTTGATGCACGTTTTGTATACCTTATATTATAGCCTTTGTTGGCTTCAATCTTGCATGGCATTTCGGGCATGTTTTCATATTGATTTGGGGGCTGTCATCTACTGTGAGTAGTCATATTTTTGGTCCCTCTTAAGTGTTGTATAAGGGTGTTTTTCCATTTGGGCTTTGCATATACCACTTGCTTCATAGCCTCCCTTGTGGAGCCATTTTTGTATGCCATGTTAGCCCCATTTGTGATTGCTGTTTGCCCATGTTTTGTACTGTAAAAATGTGAGTTATGGGGCTGCCTTTCTTCTTCCTTTTCATGTCATGTATCAATTATGCATGTTTGGTGTAGCTATAGGCCATTTCGGGTGCCAAAATTCATGTTTCGGGATCATTCCATGCATCGGGTACACTTTGGCCATGTTTCGGGTCTGTTTTGCCCCACATTTCAGTGCTGAAATTCATTTGCATGTTTGCATATCATATTTCCATGCCATTTCATCACAGATGCCATTGTTTCGGTTTATGCGTCTGCAGCACGATTTCGAGGCATCTCATTTTTCATCTCTGGCTTCTTATGTGAGTGTGGTGAGGCTCTCATGTTAGTGTAAGCCCATATTGTATTGTTTATGTCATTTTAGCATCATTGGATTCAGTATGCCATTGCCTCGGTTTGCGTCTGGTGCACGCATTTCGAGGCACTTCACTTTTATCCGATGGCCTCCCTATGTGAGTGTGGCAGAGGCCCACTTGTGTTGGTGTAAGTCCATGTTGCATTGTGTATGCCATGTTTCAATGCGTTGTGCATGTTATGTTGTTGGCTGTGCATGCCATGTAGTTGCATTGCATGTTTGTATGTTAGCTTGCATGCTTAGGTTGTATGTGCATTGTTGTGCATTGCCTTGCCTCTTGATCAACCATGATTGAGGTTGATCCCTTGTATGTTTGGTGTGCATTACATTTGATATTAAAATGCACACTTGACTCTTGGCCATCATGCATGGAAATGCGTGATTGGTGGCTCGAGAATCGAGGCACATCCTCCTTGAGTCACAAACATGATAAGGAATGTGTTTGGTGCATACATTGCTTGAATTGAGCTGCCATGCAAGTTTTTGCCCTCTGCTGCTGTGGGTTGCAGGTTCTGCAGGAATTCAGTGCCGGCCGGTAGTATTTAGTGCCGACCGGCAGTCAACTGATGGCCGGTGGATATATTTTGTGCCGATGGCTACATCCTAGTGCCGGTGGTCATTTCTCCACCAATGGGATTCTCCAAAGGTCCAGAGAGGCATCCTTGAGACTTTGGCAGATTTCAAAGGAACAAAGCAGGAAAACAGAGGCAGCTAGGCATGGCAAGCAATTCCAGCGAATCTGAGTCTGCATGCATTGGGCCCTCACCCCAAGGCGGTTTCTTGCTTTTTCTTAGATTAATTATTTTGTTAATTTAATTAATTTGTAATATTTAATTAGCTTATGTAGTTAATTAATTTGTATTATTCTTTTGGTCCCTCCGAGCGAGGGCAAATCAGAATAAGTGTGCGAGGTGTGTGCATGTCTTCCAACCCCCACTTCTTTCTTCCCTTTTACTTACCTACTTTTAATGGTTAGTATTAGGGCACATTTACCTTATGCTATACATGCGCATCCATGCATTTGTTGACATGCATCGGCTCGGTACATCATACAAACGCATTGTATTTTCAATTCCAAATTGAATACGTGCATCGAATAAAGTGCATTTCACATGCCATCTTTAGGGTTAGCCAAGCCTACTCTAAATTGCATCCTTGCCTGTGTTGCATTAGCCACTTAACATGACCTAGGGACATGCATGTCTGCTAACTAGTTTCTTATTTTGGCACGGAGTACGATGTAAGTATTTTACGCTTTAGGTGCCGTTTAGGAAGCCAAAAAGCCAGGCTTTTTGGCTATTTTAGCCACAAAAGACAAAATAGGCTTTTTAAGCCACAAAAAACAAAACATCACATCCAACCCATAATCATTACACTCCTCTCTCACAAAAAAAGTCAAAAAAAGCCAAAAAGCCAAAAAGCCCTTCCCAAACCAAACTTTTAAGCCCAGGCTAAAAAAGCCAAAAAAGCCAAAAAGCCAAAAAGCCAACCCACTTCCCAAACGGAGGCTTAGCATACCACATGCGTGTGAATGTTGCCATGACAGTATGCTTACCATGCGGCTAAGTGCTTATGTGAGATAAACTGTTTGAGTGCCTGTGGGTGGAGGTTGGGTTGCTTGAGTTGGAAAACTCATTGAAATCCGTGTTTTAGCCTACTTGCGAGTAGCAAATTCCGAAGCATTTTCAAAACGAATGGATATGCAATGTTTGTTTCCAAATTAGGCAATCTAGTCTATACTTGTTTGCTGTGCGCATAACATAGTAATTCTAGGCTAATAACCGGAATAAGAGCATGTAATGTTTTCAAAATCGGATATCACGGTTAGTAGAGGCCGGTCTTCGAACCAAAGCGAAAAGGGGTGCTCATAGTCGACCTTCCCGATCGCATTCCAAGCTCTCGAGCCAAGACTACTTTGGTAATAGCGGACACGTGGCCTTCTAAGACCGAGTCGTGGTTTCTAGATTTCCATTTTAAAATATTTAGGTGGCGACTCTGTATCAGGCAAAGCAGTCCATGTTTGGCACTTCTTTTCAAAAAATCTGTTTCTCAAAACGATTTGCCAGATTTGGACTCTTTGGTTCAGATTTAAAACCGTGACAAATTGAGTCCGAATCAGAATTCCTTGAGTTTTCATACAAGCATAAAGATGAGATATTTTATCAAATAAAAGTTAGTTAATGGAGATTTTCTTAATTTTTAAAATTAAGAAAATTAGTATGAGATATTGAAACTCTCACAAGGCTCTTCCGAATGGGATAGGAGTATAAGATTCTCTTTATATAAGTAAAACAACTCATTTTTTTTTCATTCTTTTCCGATGTGGGATTTT
Source organism: Camellia lanceoleosa (assembly GCA_025200525.1). Classification (NCBI taxonomy): domain Eukaryota; kingdom Viridiplantae; phylum Streptophyta; class Magnoliopsida; order Ericales; family Theaceae; genus Camellia; species Camellia lanceoleosa. The sequence continues at coordinate 172,423,630 of CM045761.1, read as the reverse complement.
CAAATAAAAGTTAGTTAATGGAGATTTTCTTAATTATTTAAAATTAAGAAAATCAAGAAAATTAGTATGAGATATTGAAACTCTCACAAGGCTCCTCACTAAAAACACTATTTTCCTTATATAATATATAGATAATGAAAAAAAATAAGGGTGAAACACTAATAAATCTCAAAATGTGATCTTATAAACTGTTTAGTTTTCCTTTTTTTCTTATGAACCCAAATGTTTCATTAAAGTGAAAATTACATAAAAAGGTAATCACTTACATATTTAGGTTTAATTTTTTTGGGGATAAAAGTAGATTTCTCAAAAATGTAAAATTATACATTTAGGCAATTGACCGTAGAAGCTTTGGATTTTCCTCATTCTAAAACAAATCTCAGATTATTTAACAAAAACCTAACACTCTAATGTAACACTCCAATAACGTAACACTTCAATATAATATACTAAAAAACTCATTGGTGTACTTTTCCGAAACGTAATAACATAACACTCAAAAAAAACTTTTTTGTGTACTTTTCCCAAACGTAACGCTCCAATGTAACAGCCAAAAAAAAAAAAAAAAAATTTCTTAGTATATTTTTTCCAAACATAACACTCTAATCAGTGTATCCCAAACGTAACACTCCAATATAACACACAAAAACACTAAAAAAACTCCTTAGTGTACTTTTTCTAAACGTAATATTCACAGGTTCAAATTATACATTTGTCCAAAACTTATTAAGGAATATTTGTATTTTTTTTGGAATGGTTTGAAGAATCTCACCTTTTTTTTTTTTTTTTTAGTGTTACATTGGAGTATTACGTTTAGGAAAAGTACACTACGAAGTTTTTTTTTTTTTTTTTTGTTACATTGGAGCGTTAAGTTTAGAAAAAGTACACCAAAGTGTTTTTTTGTGAGTTACACTAAGAAATTTTTTTAGAGTGTTATATTAAAGTGTTATATTTGGAAAAATACACTAAGGAGTTTTTTTGTGTATTACATTAGAGTGTTACACTAAGGAGTTTTTTTTATAATATTATATTAGAGTATTACATTTAAAAAAAGTACACTAATAAGTTTTTTTTTGTGGTACATTAGAGTGTTACAGTAAGGAGATTTTGTGTGTTACACTAAGGAGCTTTTGTGTGTTACATTAAATAGTGTTTTTGGAGTGTTATATTAGAATATTATGTTTAGAAAAAATACACTAATGAGTTTTTATATGTTACATTAGAATGTTACAATAAGGAATTTTTTTGTGTGTTACATTAGAGTGTTATATTGGAGTGTTACATTTGGAAAAAGTACAGTGAGGAGTTTTTTTTATGTGTTACATTAGCATATTACACTAATATTTTTTTTTTTTAGAGTATTATATTGGAATGTTACATTTGAGTGTTACATTGGAGTATTACAGTTTGAAATTATACATTTGGCCAAAACTTACCAAGTAGTTTTTGTACTCCTTTCGAAATGTTTGAAAAATCTCACATCCTTTTGGAATGCTTGAAGAACCCCATAGTTTAAGTCATTTTGTATTCCTTTTGAAATGTTTTCCAAACATATAAAAAAAATTATATAAAAATAGTATCAGTTTTTTAGAATCAGTTATATCTCAAGGGTATCGATTCAGCTTTTGGGGCGATTAGGGAACAAAGGATCGAATAGAATACTGCTTGTTCATTTTGCTTATATCCGCTCCATGAAATTGAGCTAAGATGTCGCTTCGGTTTCTCTTTTGCTAGGTAGTCCTGGAACTATAGCTTCAGAAGGCTCCACTATCCCCGAGGTTCATCGGACTTGTGCTGATAGACTTTGTTAGGTCAGAAATTCAGTTCAAAGGCAACCAGTGTTCTTTCGCTGAGGCAAGGCAAAGAAAGGCCAGTTAGGGCTCACCGTTCATCATCCGATCCGACATCATACCAACACATCATCGCAGAATCTGATGGCACAAGGTTCGAAGAATTTGTGGCCGTGATAGCGGCGTTAATCGTGGAACCGCCATGCGCCGAGACCGATATTGAAACGTTAGCCACCATCTGGGCATCTCGCCATCCAACTTCGGGAACCCAGCCGAACTTTGATCCACTTCCGCCAATTGAAGATTTACAGGGTTCGAATCCCCAAGAAGGGTTGGCTCAAGCCCGAGTTGTCAGGCCCCTGGTGCAGCCTATTGAGAGGTGTAAACCCACTCATGTTGTTGAGTTCAATCCGACTGCAGGGAAAGATGCGGGCCTTGAGGAGGAATTCAAAAAGGCACAAGGCCCTAAATCCATTCCCCATATTGAGGATGGGCACACTGAGTCTGCCGTGCGGCTCCCAGCCAGGTTCAAAATGCCATATATTGACCGTTTCGATGGGTCCGGAGATCCAATGGTACATATCCGACTTTTCTTGGATGTCCTAAAGCCGATGGGTCTGACTAAGCCACAGAAACTCTCTCTGTATGGAAGAACCCTGTCGGGTGTAGCAGCCACTTGGTACGCTAAGTTGGAAGATAAAATGAAGCAAAACTGGGAAGAACTGGCTGAGGCCTTTGTCGATCAGTATTCATACAACACCCAAGTTGAAATGACCATCCAAGAGCTTGAAGCAACCCGCCAGAACCCAAAAGAGCCTTTTGTGGAATTTGTTGCCAGGTGGAGAGCAAAGGCAGCACAGATGACGGATCGTCGCCTTCTGGAGAGGGATCAAGCAGATGATGGTGTGAAACCTCGAGCATGATATGTTGCAAAAGTTGATAGTCGCTCCGCTATTCACTTTCAAGAGTTTGCATGAACTGGGGGTTCAGGTCGAGAACGCGTTCAACAGTGGGATCATTCCCAGAACAAGTGAACCGACAATGAAGGTGATTTCAGGGAATACCAATGCTCGTAGTAGCGCTATTCCCAAACCCACCGAAATCAATACAGTTGCCACAACCGACCCTTTTGCCAAGCCAAGCCTAGAACCAGCCGGCCCAGCCCGAGCTCGTGGCAGAACTTTCACCCCCCTCTATATGCGCCTGACTATCGCACTAAAAGCCTTGATAGAAAGAGGGCATCTCAAACCCCTCGATCCTCAACCTCTTCCTGACCCACTCCCAGCCAGACATAACCCTTCCAAGTACTGTATGTACCATCAGCCCATGGCTGATCAACTGTAGCCATCGTCATGAGATCCGAAATCTCATTGACAACCAAACGATAGCTCCACCTTCAGACCCCAATGACCAAGTACCTCATTCGTATCTCAACCTAATCCACACACTGGCCGTCCTTTACGACCCCAGCATATACATCACCCCAGCCCATTTACCCAAACCAGATGTGTTTATCCCAGATAGCTCGACTTATGCATGATGGGTGCATCTAACCCCAATCATCTCAAACCCGTGAGCCCACTACTCGAAATGATGAAAATGATTGAAGACTTTCGAGAACCTGTGGAATCTAGCCTTTGGGGTTTTGGCTCCATCATCGACCATATCACGTACCAGGGAGTTTGTGTCTAAAGACTCCCTAACCTTGGGACAAGTCGTATTGGAAAAAGGCCAATCCCTTGACGAAGTGGAAGCAAGTGAAAAGAACAAGGTAGGGGCAGGCATTGGCCCCCATGAACACCTTCGGTGGGATATTGAGGCTTTGAAAGCTGAAGGACTGAACAAAGAGCAAGTCCTTGCGGTTGTTACAGAGGCTGTGGATGACACTTTCGCCACTCAAGTTGGGGGCAGTTTGAATCAAGGGGTGAGCCGGGAGAAGGGCCTTTATACCAGGAATGTTCCTTTCAACTCTAGCCCCGTATTCGGAAGAGACCAGCAAACCCAGTCAGCACCTGTCAATCCCTTTGCTGGTGCATCCAGCAAAAAGCCACAAACCTCAAAATACCCACCTCGGGGCCAGAGGGTGTTTACCCCACTGTACATGTCACTATCAGCGGCCTTGAGGGTCCTAATAAAAAAAGGGCACCTGAAACCCCTAGAGCTACGGCCATTGCCAAATAAACTCCCTCCCTCCCATGATCCGACCAAGTATTGTGCCTTCCATCAACAAGTTGGCCACGTCACTGATAGTTGTTACCGTCTTCGCCATGAAATACAAGATCTGATTGATAAAGGAGTTATCGTCGCACCAGACCCTGCAAAGTCTATCGGCACTGGATCGGTGAACTTGGGGGATAATGTGATGTGATTAGGAGATGAACCACCTACGGGCGGCGTTCAGTTTACTTCAGATGTGGTGGACGGCATGCACTGTTTTGAGCGATGTACAAATGCTGTTAATTTTGCTTTCTGACTTGGGTATGGAGTCAGTCTTGTCTTTTTGTATTGAGTCAGTCCTTTTATACTGAGTCAATTGGGTCTGTCTTGTTGTATCGAGTCAGTCCTGTTTTGTTAGAGTCGGGTGATTCCGGGGGTGTTACCTCGAGCATCACCATTTTGTTTTGTGTTTGTCTTTTCAGTTTCTTTTGAGTCTGTTTTTGCCTTGGAGCCAGTTACACCAGAAGATCTGAATGAAACAACAGTGATTTTTACGCTCTCGTTTATATTGCAGTGTCATTGTGCGAAATTCCAAGTGAGATGGCAGTATTTGACTAGAAGCTGTGTCTTTTCTGTGCCTTGAATTCATTGCATCGACCTAAGTTTTCTAAAAGCTTTTTGAACACTGCGGTGAAAACGAAGAGGAAGGAATTCCTCGGGGTTTGTAAAAATTTGATCAATTTGAGAGAAAGAGAGGCGTGCTAAGCCCTTAATGATTGAGATCATGCTTGTTAGTGTGAGTATTGAGAAGGATCCTGGCTTGATCTGGATTGGCTCCACACTGTCTTCAGCGCGAGCGACTAGTCGCTTTCTTAAAATTTTTCAAAAAATGTTTTACGCGGTCCTGCGAAGACATGTGTGGAATCGCTCTTGAGATTGCGCAGCTTAGGATCGCTCTCAGCCTCAAGACTTGACCCCTTTGCTTTCAAACCTTGAACTTGGATTCAGAACGTTCAAAGGTCAATCATGATGTGAGGCCTGTGTGGCCAGCTTTGAAGCAGCCCTCGAACGAGAGGCACCAAAGTCAGATCAAGAAGATCAGATCTCATCAGAAGAAGCTTGCAAAGCTAGATCAGAAGCACCCCTCGAACTAGGGGCAAAAAAAACAAAAAATATCCGATGTGCTCGAAGAGCCAAAGGTGGATCTTTCTGCAAATCAATGACACCCATTCTCCTAGATTCAGATGACTTCGGGATCTCAAAAACATTTGGCATAGACAAAGCTACACTTTTATCCTTTGAGAGGCTCGCCAGGCCGAAAACCCGGAAGGGCGACCCAGGCAAAAGTTAGAGCAAAGAAAAGAATGAAAAAAGAAAAAAGAGAAAAAATTCAAAGATACAAAAATGCAAAAAGAAAAGAAAAGAAAAATGCAAAAAAAAATAAGAAGAAGAAGAAAAAGGAAAGAAAAGAATAGAAAAAAAAGAAAAGAAAGAAGAACAAAGCTCGCAAGGTCGAAAACCTGCAATAGGCGCCTTGGCAAAAGTTAGGGCATAAAAAGGAGAGGTTAAATACCCGAGTATACCTTAACCCCGAACTACGTAAGGCTTGATTCCCATGTTTGGGATACGTAGGCAACTTCATTCTGAAGTCCAGCCATAAAACAATTCAAATTCGATTGTGTCCATGCGATGGTTCTGGCCATCTTTGTCTTCTCTGTATCTGAGAGTCTGGTTGTGTTCATCGCTCCGAGGACTGACTACAATGTGCTGCGGCATCATCCAAACAAGGGGCAACTTTCCGTTGCCATTCAAAACGCCGCAATGTCATTTCAAACAAGGGGCAACTTTCCATTGCCACGCAGTGTCCTTCAGACAAGGGGCAATTTTCCATTGCTATGGATCAGAGGTTGTGCATCTCAAGAGTAGGTTCCGTGCTCGTTGAGCAGTGACCGTTTGCAAAAACAGTTTTTGGGAATTTTTACTGAGGTTGACTGATTTTCTCTAGAAAATTATTCCATTTTTCCAAAACTTGACCGTTTTCTTGGACCCAAAAAAGGAAAAATTTCAGTGCTCATAGCCTGACTTGCATGATTTCAAATCAAAAATCGAACAAGTGTGTTAATCTAACTCTCACATTGGTCAAAACTATTTTAGTAGAAAACCAAAACAAAAAATGGTCGAAGTGATGAACTAGGGGCACAGTTGAGTCAGGCTTCCTGTCTTTCCCCATTGTCAACACGCTCGCCAAGAAGGGCACTCTACCCGCCGGAAAAGGCACAACTGAGGTTAACAACAAAAGGGCTGAAAGCTCTCAACATCCTCCAAGCAGCGAGGTATCAAGTCAAGTGCGAAGCACGAACTGGAATGGATCAAGATATTCCACTCCATCATCTGGATAGATCAGATCATGTCCAAACTCCCCAGCAGAGCATCATTAACCGATGTCAATTGCAGATTTGCTGCACACCCAATTGTAGCATGACCCCTCTGTGGGTGAAGTTCACTGTTGTGAGCAGAAGAAAGAGAATCTAGCAGAATGCTAGGGGCAAAAGCCCGCAACTTCTTGTCTACCCATCAACCACCCAGGGGAGGGATAAAAAATGAGAGATTGAAGAATAGAGAGATGTGCGTTGAGAGAAAAAGTGAGAAAAGGGCTTTTTCAGAAAACTAGAGATTGAGTGCCAAGTGATGTGAGAATCACAAATAAGAAAGGGTGGGAATAATACCCGGTGAAACAGGCTCCCTGTGCGCATTTGAGTCTTTCGTTGTGTTTTGTTTGTCTCGAGTCTTGTTTTGAGTCGTTTCAAGTGTCAATAGATGTGTTTAGGTTGTTTACCTTTATTTTCCGTTGTTGGGTCGTCTTTGCTGTGTTCAGTTGTAGGCTCAATATCCGGTCGAGAACTCATTTTCTCAATTTCAAAATGATTTGTTGTGTGCTCGAGTCTTTGTGCCATTCTCCACATTGTGCAAAAAGGAATTTGTTCTTTCAAAAGCTGCAGGTTCAACCTGTGTCGTGAGAACGAAGAGAACCAGACCTATCTGAAGCTATAATGGTTCCGCCAAGCAAAAGAAAAGAGGGAAAATTGAAGCATCTGAGTGTGTTTCGCCTTCAGCAAATTCCGTGATTGTACTCCGGACGTACCTCTTCAGGCCTTGTCAATGCTACCGAAGTATGAGTGCGCCTCTACTTCAAGTGTAAGCCTGCTTCAAGTCAGAACGGCAATTAAAGCAGCAGCAGATGTTATCTCTTGCCGATATGAATAGGGTGTACCCTTTTCGAACTGAGTGTGTTGCAAAACCCTCTGAGAGGTAAATCAGAGACACCAGAGTACACATTTGATGTTCCTCTATTGCATAGAATATGAACTTTCATATACACTGTTGTTGCATGTATGCCGCGCATCATTATGATTCATGCATAAAATATGCTTGTTTTCAATATTGCATGGAAAATGCCCCCATACTTGCATAGAAGATGCATTTCATCGCACTTTCTTGTGCATTTTATCTCACTTGCACTATCTTGTGCACTTACACTTTGTATCTCACTTGCACTGTCATGTGCATCTTGTGGTTATACCTCACTACCGCTTATGCTTAGCGTGTCATTGTTTAGCGTGTCGCCTTTGTCTAGTGCATTTCAAATCACTTTCATGTTGTTTAGCGATCGCCCGCTCTAGTGCATTTCACAGCACTCGCGCTGTTTAGCGTATCGCACTGTTTAGTGCATTTCAAATCACCCACGCTGTTTAGCATATCGCACTATCTTGTGCATTTCAAATCACTCGCGCTGTTTATTGTATCGCACTGTCTTTTGCATTTCAAATCACTCGCGTTGTTTAGCGTATCGCACTGTCTAGTGCATTTCACATCATTCGCGCTGTTTAGTGTATTGCACTGTTTTGTGCATCACATCATCGCGCTATTTTGCGCACCTCAATCGCACTGTTTTGTGCATTACATTTCATTCGCGCTATTTTGTGTATCTCATTGCATTTTGCATTACATCTCATTTGCGCTATTTTGCGCATCGCACTATTTTGTGCAATTCATCATTCGCGCTATTTTGCGCATCGCACTATTTTGTGCACCTTACTTGCATTTTGCATCCATTCAATCGCGCTATTTTGTGCATCGCACCGTCTTGTGCACTCAATCGCACTGTTTTGTGCATCGCATCATCGCGCTATTTTGTGCAACTCCATCACACTGTTTTGTGCAGTTTACATTCGCGCTATTTTGCGCATCGCACTGTTTTGTGTAGTTTATCATTCGCGCTATCTTGTGCACCTCCATCGCACTGTTTTGTGCAGTTTACATTCACGCTATTTTGCGCATCGCACTGTTTTGTGCAGTTTACATTCGCGCTATTTTGCGCACCTCAATCGCACTGTCCTGTGCTTTGCATATCACATCGCACTATCTTGTGCATTTCAAATCATTCGCGCTATTTTGCGCATCGCACTATTTTGTGCATTACATTTGCTCGCGCTATCTTGCGCACCCCACCTGCACTTGTTAGTGCATTACATTTTACTCGCGCTATTTGGCGCAACGCACTATCTTGTGCATTCGCACTGTCTTGTACATCACATTTTATTCGCGCTATTTTGCGCATCACACTGTTTTGTGCATTACACTTCATTCGCGCTATTTTGCGCATCACACTATTTTGTGCATTACATCTGCTCGCGCTATCTTGCGCACCCCATCCGCACTTGTTAGTGCATTGCATTTTACTCGTGCCATTTTTCGCATCGCACTGTTTTGTGCATTACATTGCATCGTTCGCGCTTTCTTGCGCATCTTACCAGCACTTGTTGGTGCATTGCATTGCTCACGTTGTCTTACACACCCATCTACATCGCACTATCTTGTGCACTCGCGTTGTCTAACGCATCGCGCTATCTTGCGCACCTCCATCGCACTGTCTTGTGCATTACATTTCATTCGCGCTATTTTGCGCATCGCGCTATTTTGTGCATCTCATTGCATTTTGCATTACATGTCATTCGCGCTGTTTTGTGCATCGTATTGTTTTATGCACTTTACTTGTCAAAACCGGCTTCGCGTAGCGTATAAGTCCAATTATCAAAGTCTTCCTGTATATCGTTTGCATCCTACCCCTGAACTACGCTGGTTTGATTCCTTGCAAAGGGATACGTAGGTAGCCTGCGGGCACAACCATTTACTTATCGATGTTTTGTTGTCTGTCCAAGTCTTCGGCCTTGTCAAAAATAGGTCGTCTCTGGGCTTTGACATTCACTCCCGTCATTGTTATGACTTTCGAGTTCTGTCAAAGAGGGGCAACTGTAGACACCTCATTTTTGACCGCCCTTCAGAATTGGGCACTACTGATGGTTTACTTGTTGGAGAAAGGTGTGCAGTGCATAGGTTCATTTTCTTCGGCAAAGAGAGAGGCAAATCTCAACTTCATACCCCATTGTGAACCAAAATTATTTTTGATGGTTTTTATACCTTAAAACCCTCTCTTTCAAAATATTTTTGAAATAAAATTCCCACGATGTTCCGACGCTCGCATTTCGGTAAATGTTGCTTTTTAAAACCGAGCAAGGAAAAAGGGAGATGAATGAAAGAGACATGAAATCTTTGAAAAATCTTTCACAACACCTTACTTAGGGGTTTGAAGTTGAAGAAAAGAGGAGAAGAGGGGAGAAAACTAGTTTGGGAGTGGTTCAGCATGAATCCGGGAAGAAGAAAAGTCTGCGCGGCTTCCCCGAAACGGGCGTAACTCTTTGTACAAGAGGAATTAAAATATGGGGCCACCACCATTGGAAACCTTACTTCCGGGGCTTCATTTTTCAGTCAAGAATCTCCTAATTCCAAATCCGGGGGGAGGAGATATGGTTGGTTGAAGTCCGATTGGACCGAGTCTGCGCGGCTTTACGGAAACTGGCATAACTTTTTCTACAGAAGGAATTTTAATGCAAGGTTTGCGCCATTGGAAAGATAACTTCCGGGGCTTCAATCTGGACTTCCACCGGCACTTTTTGACCTCATTAGCCACCCATCGGCACTCTATTTAGCCGACCGGCACAAAAGATTGCCGGCCGGCCAAAAGTGCCCAGAACTCAGATTTTTGACAGATATTTATCAATACACTGTGGCAGATATTTTCAATTGGGATATTTCGACCAAAAGCTCTTATTTTGATATATATATATATATATAGAGCCTTATATCTCATATGGCTTAGGGTTAGAACAAAAAAAGAAAGTTTTGGGAGCTTCTCACTCTAGATTTCTCTCTCTCTCTACTCTAAACCTCTCAAATCCTTGGCCATTTCTTCACCAATCCATAGCACCACCACCACTACTCCATCACAGCAGCTTGGAGCAGTTTTTCAGAGGCCAAAGGTGCTGCAACTCAAGCCGAGAAGCAACCAAAAGGGTAGTCTTCAAGGGTGAGATCATTTTCCCTCTTTTGTAGCACATTCTTGTCACATTTTTCTACCCTATTTTCTTACTGTTTTGGGCTCCGACCCTAACTGAAAGGGGCCCTATTTTGACCCATTATTCATGTTTGTTTAAGGGCTCAATCCTGTTTGAGCCCTCCATAGTGCACTTGCTTCAATACTCCTTGATATGCCACATTTTTGCATGCAATTTCTAGCCTATGTTTGATCTGTTTCTGAGCATAATGTAAAATGAAATTAGGCTCATTTTGATCCCTTCTTCAACATTGAAGAAGGGCTCAACCCTTTTTGGGACCCCTATCTTGCACTTACTTCATAATCCCTCCTATTTACCGTAAATTTGCATGATTTGTTTGGCCTATATGTAAATTGTTTTGGAGTGTTTCATGAACTGTGAGTAGGATTATTTTGAGTCCCTCTACAACATTGTAGAAGGGACCACCACTTTTGGGGGCCTCCATGTTGTGCTTACCATTATACCCCTCTTTGGCCCCCATTTTTGCATGCTTTGTTGGCCTGTCTTGCTTCTATTTTTAGGCCATCATCAGAACTGAAAATGGCCATATTTTGACCTTCTTGGCATATCTCATTAAAGGTATTTTGCTGTTTGATGCACGTTTTGTATACCTTATATTATAGCCTTTGTTGGCTTCAATCTTGCATGGCATTTCGGGCATGTTTTCATATTGATTTGGGGGCTGTCATCTACTGTGAGTAGTCATATTTTTGGTCCCTCTTCAGTGTTGTATAAGGGTGTTTTTCCATTTGGGCTTTGCATATACCACTTGCTTCATAGCCTCCCTTGTGGAGCCATTTTTGTATGCCATGTTAGCCCCATTTGTGATTGCTGTTTGCCCATGTTTTGTACTGTAAAAATGTGAGTTATGGGGCTTCCTTTCTTCTTCCTTTTCATGTCATGTATCAATTATGCATGTTTGGTGTAGCTATAGGCCATTTCGGGTGCCAAAATTCATGTTTCGGGATCATTTCATGCATCGGGTACACTTTGGCCATGTTTCGGGTCTGTTTTGCCCCACATTTCAGTGCTGAAATTCATTTGCATGTTTGCATATCATATTTCCATGCCATTTCATCGCGTATGCCATTGCCTCGGTTTGCGTGCCCGTGTGCACGCATTTCGAGGCATCTCATTTTTCATCTCTCGGCTTCTTATGTGAGTGTGGCTGAGGCTCTCTCATGTTAGTGTAAGCCCATATTGTATTGTTTATGTCATTTTAGCATCATTGGATTCTGTATGCCATTGCCTCGGTTTGCGTGCCTGTGTGCACGCATTTCGAGGCACTTCACTTTTATCCGATGGCCTCCTATGTGAGTGTGGCAGAGGCCCACTTGTGTTGGTGTAAGTCCATGTTGCATTGTGTATGCCATGTTTCAATGCGTTGTGCATGTTATGTTGTTGGCGTTGTGCATGCCATGTAGTTGCATTGCATGTTTGTATGTTAGCTTGCATGCTTAGGTTGTATGTGCATTGTTGTGCATTGCCTTGCCTCTTGATCAACCATGATTGAGGTTGGATCCCTTGTATGTTTGGTGTGCATTACATTTGATATTAAAATGCACACTTGACTCTTTGGCCATCATGCATGGAAATGCGTGATTGGTGGCTCGAGAATCGAGGCACATCCTCCTTTGAGTCACAAACATGATAAGGAATGTGTTTGGTGCATACATTGCTTGAATTGAGATGCCATGCAAGTTTTTGCCCTCTGCTGCTGTGGGTTGCAGGTTCTGCAGGAATTCAGTGCCGGCCGGCAGTATTTAGTGCCGACCGGCAGTCAACTGATGGCCGGTGGATATATTTTGTGCCGATGGCTACATCCTAGTGCCGGTGGTCATTTCCTCCAGCCAGTGGGATTCTCCAGTGTCCAGAGAGGCATCCTTGAGACTTTGGCAGATTTCAAAGGAACAAAGCAGGGAAAACAGAGGCAGGCTAGGCATGGCAGTGCAATTCCGAGCGGAATCCGAGTCTGCATGCATTGGGCCCTCACCCCAAGGCGGTTTACTGTTTTTCTTAGATTAATTATTTTGTTAATTTAATTAATTTGTAATATTTAATTAGCTTGCGTAGTTAATTAATTTGTATTATTCTTTTGGTCCCTCCGAGCGAGGGCAAATCTGTAATAAGTGTGCGTAGGTGTGTGCATGTCTTCCAACCCCCACTTCTTTCTTCCCTTTTACTTACCTACTTTTAATGGTTAGTATTAGGGCACATTTACCTTATGCTATACATGCGTGCATCCATGCATTTGTTGACATGCATCGGGCTCGGTACATCATACAAACTGCATTGTATTTTCAATTCCAAATTGAATACGTGCATCGAATAAAGTGCATTTCACATGCCATCTTTAGGGTTAGCCAAGCCTACTCTAAATTGCATCCTTGCCTGTGTTGCATTAGCCACTTAACATGACCTAGGGACATGCATGTCTGCTAACTAGTTTCTTATTTTGGCACGGAGTACGATGTAAGTATTTTACGCTTTAGGTGCCGTTTAGGAAGCCAAAAAGCCAGGCTTTTTGGCTATTTTAGCCACAAAAGACAAAATAGGCTTTTTAAGCCACAAAAAACAAAACATCACATCCAACCCATAATCATTACACTCCTCTCTCACAAAAAAAGTCAAAAAGCCAAAAGCCAAAAGCCCTTCCCAAACCAAACTTTTAAGCCCAAAGCTAAAAAGCCAAAAAAGCCAAAAAGCCAACCCACTTCCCAAACGGAGGCTTAGCATACCACATGCGTGTGAATGTTGCCATGACAGTATGCTTACCATGCGGCTAAGTGCTTATGTGAGATAAACTGTTTGAGTGCCTGTGGGTGGAGGTTGGGTTGCTTGAGTTGGAAAACTCATTGAAATCCGTGTTTTAGCCTACTTGCGAGTAGCAAATTCCGAAGCATTTTCAAAACGAATGGATATGCAATGTTTGTTTCCAAATTAGGCAATCTAGTCTATACTTGTTTGCTGTGCGCATAACATAGTAATTCTAGGCTAATAACCGGAATAAGAGCATGTAATGTTTTCAAAATCGGATATCACGGTTAGTAGAGGCCGGTCTTCGAACCAGGCGAAAGGGGGTGCTCATAGCTGACCTTCCCCGATCGTACCCAAGCTCTCGAGCCAAGACTACTTTGGTAATGACGGACACGTGGCCTTCGGCACCGAGTCAGGGTTTCCTAGATTTCCCATTTTAAAATATTTAGGTGGCGACTCTGTATCTGGCAAAGCAGTCCATGTTTGGCACTTCTTTTCAAAAAATCTGTTTCTCAAAACGATTTGCCAGATTTGGACTCTTTGGTTCAGATTTAAAACCGTGACAAATTGAGTCCGAACTGTAACCCTTGAGTTCCCTCGCGGGCGCTGTTACAGTATGAGATATTTTTATCAAATAAAAGTTAGCCAATGGAGATTTTCTTAATTGTTTAAAATTAAGAAAATTAGTATGAGATATTGAAACTCTCACAAGGCTCTTCACTGAATGGGATAGGAGTATAAGATTCTCTTTATATAAGTAAAACAACTCATTTTTTTTCATTCTTTTCCCGATGTGGGATTTTCAAATAAAAGTTAGCCAATGGAGATTTTCTTAATTATTTAAAATTAAGAAAATCAAGAAAATTAGTATGAGATATTGAAACTCTCACAAGGCTCCTCACTAAAAACACTATTTTCCTTATATAATATATAGATAATGAAAAAAAATAAGGGTGAAACACTAATAAATCTCAAAATGTGATCTTATAAACTGTTTAGTTTTCCTTTTTTTCTTATGAACCCAAATGTTTCATTAAAGTGAAAATTACATAAAAAGGTAATCACTTACATATTTAGGTTTAATTTTTTTGGGGATAAAAGTAGATTTCTCAAAATGTAAAATTATACATTTAGGCAATTCGCACTGTAGAAGCTTTGGATTTTCCCTCATTCTAAAACAAATCTCGCATTACGAACAAAAACCTAACACTCTAATGTAACACTCCAATAACGTAACACTTCAATATAATATACTAAAAAACTCATTGGTGTACTTTTCCGAAACGTAATAACATAACACTCAAAAAAAACTTTTTTGTGTACTTTTCCCAAACGTAACGCTCCAATGTAACAGCCAAAAAAAAAAAAAAAAAATTTCTTAGTATATTTTTTCCAAACATAACACTCTAATCAGTGTATCCCAAACGTAACACTCCAATATAACACACAAAAACACTAAAAAAACTCCTTAGTGTACTTTTTCTAAACGTAATATTCACAGTTCGAAATTATACATTTGTCCAAAACTTATTAAGGAATATTTGTATTTTTTTTGGAATGGTTTGAAGAATCTCACCTTTTTTTTTTTTTTTTTAGTGTTACATTGGAGTATTACGTTTAGGAAAAGTACACTACGAAGTTTTTTTTTTTTTTTTTTGTTACATTGGAGCGTTAAGTTTAGAAAAAGTACACCAAAGTGTTTTTTTGTGAGTTACACTAAGAAATTTTTTTAGAGTGTTATATTAAAGTGTTATATTTGGAAAAATACACTAAGGAGTTTTTTTGTGTATTACATTAGAGTGTTACACTAAGGAGTTTTTTTTATAATATTATATTAGAGTATTACATTTAAAAAAAGTACACTAATAAGTTTTTTTTTGTGGTACATTAGAGTGTTACAGTAAGGAGATTTTGTGTGTTACACTAAGGAGCTTTTGTGTGTTACATTAAATAGTGTTTTTGGAGTGTTATATTAGAATATTATGTTTAGAAAAAATACACTAATGAGTTTTTATATGTTACATTAGAATGTTACAATAAGGAATTTTTTTGTGTGTTACATTAGAGTGTTATATTGGAGTGTTACATTTGGAAAAAGTACAGTGAGGAGTTTTTTTTATGTGTTACATTAGCATATTACACTAATATTTTTTTTTTTTAGAGTATTATATTGGAATGTTACATTTGAGTGTTACATTGGAGTATTACAGTTTGAAATTATACATTTGGCCAAAACTTACCAAGTAGTTTTTGTACTCCTTTCGAAATGTTTGAAAAATCTCACATCCTTTTGGAATGCTTGAAGAACCCCATAGTTTAAGTCATTTTGTATTCCTTTTGAAATGTTTTCCAAACATATAAAAAAAATTATATAAAAATAGTATCAGTTTTTTAGAATCAGTTATATCTGCGGGTATCAGATTCAGTTTTGGGGCAGTGATTAGGGAACAAAGTGATCGAATAGAATCTGATTGTTCAAATTTTTTGCTTATATCCGTTCCAGTGAAATTGAGCTAAGATGCTGTCGGTTTTCTCTTTTGCTAGGTAGTCCTGGAACTATAGCTTCAGAAGGCTCCACTATCCCCGAGGTTCATCGGACTTGTGCTGATAGACTTTGTTAGGTCAGAAATTCAGTTCAAAGGCAACCAGTGTTCTTTCGCTGAGGCAAGGCAAAGAAAGGCCAGTTAGGGCTCACCGGTTCATCTGATCCGACAGTCACCAGTCACATCATCAGCAGACCCGTGATGGCACAAGGTTCAGAAGAATTTGTGGCCGTGATAGCGGCGTTAAATCAGGGAACTGCCATGCAGGCTGAGACCGATATTGAAACGCAGCGCCCATCTGGGGCATCTGCCTCACATCCAACTTCGGGAACCCAGCCGAACTTTGATCCACTTCCGCCAATTGAAGATTTACAGGGTTCGAATCCCCAAGAAGGGTTGGCTCAAGCCCGAGTTGTCAGGCCCCTGGTGCAGCCTATTGAGAGGTTTCAACCCTTTCATGTTGATGAGTTCAATCCGACTGCAGTGAAAGTTGCGAGCCTTGAGAAGCAATTCAAAAAGGCACAAGGCCTTAACTCCATTCCCGATATTGAGGATGGGCACACTGAGTCTGCCGTGCTGCTCCCAGACAGATTCAAAATGCCATATATTGACCGTTTCGATGGGTCCGGAGATCCAATGGTACATATCCGACTTTTCTTGGATGTCCTAAAGCCGATGGGTCTGACTAAGCCACAGAAACTCTCTCTGTATGGAAGAACCCTGTCGGGTGTAGCAGCCACTTGGTACGCTAAGTTGGAAGATAAAATGAAGCAAAACTGGGAAGAACTGGCTGAGGCCTTTGTCGATCAGTATTCATACAACACCCAAGTTGAAATGACCATCCAAGAGCTTGAAGCAACCCGCCAGAACCCAAAAGAGCCTTTTGTGGAATTTGTTGCCAGGTGGAGAGCAAAGGCAGCACAGATGACGGATCGTCGCCCTTCGGAGAGGGATCAAGTACAGATGATGGTGTGAAACCTCGAGCATGATATGTTGCAAAAGTTGATAGTCGCTCCGCTATTCACTTTCAAGAGTTTGCATGAACTGGGGGTTCAGGTCGAGAACGCGTTCAACAGTGGGATCATTCCCAGAACAAGTGAACCGACAATGAGGGTGATTTCAGGGAATACCAATGCTCGTAGTAGCGCTATTCCCAAACCCACCGAAATCAATACAGTTGCCACAACCGACCCTTTTGCCAAGCCAAGCCTAGAACCAGCCGACCCAGCCCGAGCTCATGGCAGAACTTTCACCCCCCTCTATATGCGCCTGACTATCGCACTAAAAGCCTTGATAGAAAGAGGGCATCTCAAACCCCTCGATCCTCAACCTCTTCCTGACCCACTCCCAGCCAGACATAACCCTTCCAAGTCATCAGTATGTACCATCGGCCAGCTGTGATCATAGCTTCAGCGCCGTTCATGAGATCCGAAATCTCATTGACAACCAAACGATAGCTCCACCTTCAGACCCCAATGACCAAGTACCTCATTCGTATCTCAACCTAATCCACACACTGGCCGTCCTTTACGACCCCAGCATATACATCACCCCAGCCCATTTACCCAAACCAGATGTGTTTATCCCAGATAGCCTGGACTTATGCATGATGGGTGCATCTAAACCCCAATCATCTCAAACCTGTGAGCCCACTACTTCTGAGCTGATGAAAATGATTGAAGACTTTCAGAGAACTGTGGCAGATCTAGCCTTTGAGGTTTTGGCCCCATCATCGACCATATCACGTACCAGGGAGTTTGTGTCTAAAGACTCTCTAACCTTGGGGCAAGTCATATTGGAAAAAGGCCAATCCCTTGACGAAGTGGAAGCAAGTGAAAAGAACAAGGTAGGGGCAGGCATTGGCCCCCATGAACACCTTCGGTGGGATATTGAGGCTTTGAAAGCTGAAGGACTGAACAAAGAGCAAGTCCTTGCGGTTGTTACAGAGGCTGTGGATGACACTTTCGCCACTCAAGTTGGGGGCAGTTTGAATCAAGAGGTGAGCCGGGAGAAGGGCCTTTATACCAGGAATGTTTCTTTCAACTCTAGCCTCGTATTCGGAAGAGACCAAAGAAACCTAGTCAAGACTGTCAATCCCTTTGCTTGGTGCATCCAAAAAAAGCCACAAACCTCAAAATACCCACCTCGGGGCCAGAGGGTGTTTACCCCACTGTACATGTCACTATCAGTGGCCTTGAGGGTCCTAATAAAAAAAGGGCACCTGAAACCCCTAGAGCTACGGCCATTGCCAAATAAACTCCCTCCCTCCCATGATCCGACCAAGTATTGTGCCTTCCATCAACAAGTTGGCCACGTCACTGATAGTTGTTACCGTCTTCGCCATGAAATACAAGATCTGATTAATAAAGGAGTTATCGCCGCACTGCACCGCAAAGTCTATCAAGACCGGATCGGTGAACTTGGGGATAATGTGATGTGATTAGGAGATGAACCACCTACGGGCGCGTTGATTTACTTCAGATGTGGTGGGCGGCATGCAATCGCTTTTGAGCGATGTACAAATGCTGTTAATTTTGCTTTCTGACTTGGGTATGGAGTCAGTCTTGTCCTTTTGTATTGAGTCAGTCCTTTTATAGTGAGTCAATTGGGTCTGTCTTGTTGTATCGAGTCAGTCCTGGTTTGTTAGAGGCGGGTGATTAGGTGTTACCTCGAGCATCACCATTTTGTTTTGTGTTTGTCTTTTCAGTTTCTTTTGAGTCTGTTTTTGCCTTGGAGCCAGTTACACCAGAAGATCTGAATGAAACAACAGTGATTTTTACGCTCTCGCGTTTGCTTCTGCCGTGTGTCAGTTGTGCCAGAAATTCCAAATGAGATGGCAGTATTTGACTAGAAGCTGTGTCTTTTCTGTGCCTTGAATTCATTGCATCGACCTAAGTTTTCTAAAAGCTTTTTGAACACTGCGGTGAAAACGAAGAGGAAGGAATTCCTCGGGGTTTGTAAAAATTTGATCAATTTGAGAGAAAGAGAGACGTGCTAAGCCCTTAATGATTGAGATCATGCTTGTTAGTGTGAGTATTGAGAAGGATCCTGGCTTGATCTGGATTGGCTCCATTAATCGTCTTCGCGAGCGACTAATTAAGCTTTCTTAAAATTTTTCAAAAATGTTTTATGCGGTCTGCGAAGACATGTGTGGAATCGCTCTTGAGATTGGTGACTTAGGATCGCTCTCAGCCTCAAGACTTGACCCATTTGCTTTCAAACCTTGAACTTGGATTCAGAACGTTCAAAGGTCAATCATGATGTGAGGCCTGTGTGGCCAGCTTTGAAGCAGCCCTCGAACAAGAGGCACCAAAGTCAGATCAAGAAGATCAGATCTCATCAGAAGAAGCTTGCAAAGCTAGATCAGAAGCACCCCTCGAACTAAGGACAAAAAATATCCGATGTGCTCGAAGAGCCAAAGGTGGATCTTTCTGCAAATCAATGACACCCATTCTCCTAGATTCAGATGACTTCGGGATCTCAAAAACATTTGGCATAGACAAAGCTACACTTTTATCCTTTGAGAGGCTCGCCAGGCCGAAAACCCGGAAGGGCGACCCAGGCAAAAGTTAGAGCAAAGAAAAGAATGAAAAAAGAAAAAAGAGAAAAAATTCAAAGATACAAAAATGCAAAAAGAAAAGAAAAGAAAAATGCAAAAAAAAATAAGAAGAAGAAGAAAAAGGAAAGAAAAGAATAGAAAAAAAAGAAAAGAAAGAAGAACAAAGCTCGCAAGGTCGAAAACCTGCAATAGGCGCCTTGGCAAAAGTTAGGGCATAAAAAGGAGAGGTTAAATACCCGAGTATACCTTAACCCCGAACTACGTAAGGCTTGGTTCCCATGTTTGGGATACGAGGCAACTTCATTCAAGTCCACCATAAAACAATTCAAATTGATTGTGTCCATGCGATGGTTACGCCATCTTTGTCTTCTCTGTATCTGAGAGTCTGGTTGTGTTCATCGCTCCGAGGACTGACTACAATGTGCTGCGGCATCATCCAAACAAGGGGCAACTTTCCGTTGCCATTCAAAACGCCGCAATGTCATTTCAAACAAGGGGCAACTTTCCGTTGCCACGCAGTGTCCTTCAGACAAGGGGCAATTTTCCATTGCTATGGATCTGAGGTTGTGCATCTCAAGAGTAGGTTCCGTGCTCGTTGAGCAGTGACCGTTTGCAAAAACAGTTTTTGGGAATTTTTACTGAGGTTGACTGATTTTCTCTAGAAAATTATTCCATTTTTCCAAAACTGGACCGTTTTCTTGGACCCAAAAAAGGAAAATTTTCAGTGCTCATAGCCTGACTTGCATGATTTCAAATCAAAAATCGAACAAGTGTGTTAATCTAACTCTCACATTGGTCAAAACTATTTTAGTAGAAAACCAAAACAAAAAATGGTCGAAATGATGAACTAGGGGCACAGTTGAGTCAGGCTTCCTGTCTTTCCCCATTGTCAACACGCTCGCCAAGAAGGGCACTCTACCCGCCGGAAAAGGCACAACTGAGGTTAACAACAAAAGGGCTGAAAGCTCTCAACATCCTCCAAGCAGCGAGGTATCAAGTCAAGTGTGAAGCACAAACTGGAATGGATCAAGATATTCCACTCCATCATCTGGATAGATCAGATCATGTCCAAACTCCCCAGCAGAGCATCATTAACCGATGTCAATTGCAGATTTGCTGCACACCCAATTGTAGCATGACCCCTCTGTGGGTGAAGTTCACTGTTGTGAGCAGAAGAAAGAGAATCTAGCAGAATGCTAGGGGCAAAAGCCCGCAACTTCTTGTCTACCCATCAACCACCCAGGGGAGGGATAAAAAAATGAGAGATTGAAGAATAGAGAGATGTGCGTTGAGAGAAAAAGTGAGAAAAGGGCTTTTTCAGAAAACTAGAGATTGAGTGCCAAGTGATATGAGAATCACAAATAAGAAAGGGTGGGAATAATACCCGGTGAAACAGGCTCCCTGTGCGCATTTGAGTCTTTCGTTGTGTTTTGTTTGTCTCGAGTCTTGTTTTGAGTCGTTTCAAGTGTCAATAGATGTGTTTAGGTTGTTTGCCTTTATTTTCCGTTGTTGGGTCGTCTTTGCTGTGTTCAGTTGTAGGCTCAATATCCTGGCCGAGAACTCATTTTCTCAATTTCAAAATGATTTGTTGTGTGCTCAGTCTTTGTGCCATTCTCCACATTGTGCAAAAAGGAATTTGTTCTTTCAAAACTGCAGGTTCAACCTGTGTCGTGTGAGAACAAGAACCAGGACCTATCTGAAGCTATAATGGTTCCGGGCTGCCAAGCAAAAGAAAAGAGGGAAAATTGAAGCATCTGAGTGTGTTTCGCCTTCAGCAAATTCCGTGATTGTACTCCGGACGTACCTCTTCAGGCCTTGTCAATGCTACCGAAGTATGAGTGCGCCTCTACTTCAAGTGTAAGCTCGCTTCAAGTCGAACGGCAATTAAAGCAAAGGCAGATGTTATCTCTTGCCGGTATGAATAGGGTGTACCCTTTTCGAACTGAGTGTGTTGCAAAACCCTCTGAGAGGTAAATCAGAGACACCAGAGTACACATTTGATGTTCCTCTATTGCATAGAATATGAACTTTCATATACACTGTTGTTGCATGTATGCCGCGCATCATTATGATTCATGCATAAAATATGCTTGTTTTCAATATTGCATGGAAAATGCCCCCATACTTGCATAGAAGATGCATTTCATCGCACTTTCTTGTGCATTTTATCTCACTTGCACTATCTTGTGCACTTACACTTTGTATCTCACTTGCACTGTCATGTGCATCTTGTGGTTATACCTCACTCGCTATTGTTTAGCGATCGCTATTGTTTAGCGTGACCTTTGTCTAGTGCATTTCAAATCACTCGCGCTGTTTAGCGTATCGCACTGTCTAGTGCATTTCAAAGCACTCGCGCTGTTTAGCGTATCGCACTGTTTAGTGCATTTCAAATCACCCACGCTGTTTAGCATATCGCACTATCTTGTGCATTTCAAATCACTCGCGCTGTTTATTGTATCGCACTGTCTTTTGCATTTCAAATCACTCGCGTTGTTTAGCGTATCGCACTGTCTAGTGCATTTCACATCATTCGCGCTGTTTAGTGTATTGCACTGTTTTGTGCATCACATCATCGCGCTATTTTGCGCACCTCAATCGCACTGTTTTGTGCATTACATTTCATTCGCGCTATTTTGCGCATCGCGCTATTTTGTGTATCTCATTGCATTTTGCATTACATCTCATTTGCGCTATTTTGCGCATCGCACTATTTTGTGCAATTCATCATTCGCGCTATTTTGCGCATCGCACTATTTTGTGCACCTTACTTGCATTTTGCATCCATTCAATCGCGCTATTTTGTGCATCGCACCGTCTTGTGCACTCAATCTCACTGTTTTGTGCATCGCATCATCGCGCTATTTTGTGCAACTCCATCACACTGTTTTGTGCAGTTTACATTCGCGCTATTTTGTGCATCGCACTGTTTTGTGTAGTTTATCATTCGCGCTATCTTGTGCACCTCCATCGCACTGTTTTGTGCAGTTTACATTCGCGCTATTTTGCGATCGCCGCTTTTGTGCGCTTTACATTCGCGCTATTTTGCGACCTCAATCGCAACATCGTGCTTTGCATATCACATCGCACTATCTTGTGCATTTCAAATCATTCGCGCTATTTTTGTGCATCGCACTATTTTGTGCATTACATTTGCTCGCGCTATCTTGCGCACCCCACCTGCACTTGTTAGTGCATTACATTTTACTCGCGCTATTTGGCGCAACGCACTATCTTGTGCATTCGCACTGTCTTGTACATCACATTTTATTCGCGCTATTTTGCGCATCACACTGTTTTGTGCATTACACTTTATTCGCTATTTTGCATCACACTATTTTGTGCATTACATTCGCCGCGCTTATCTTGCGCACCCATCCGCGACTTGTTAGTGCATTGCATTTTACTCGTGCCATTTTTCGTGATCGCCTGCTTTTGTGCATTACATTGCATCGTTCGCTTTCTTGCGATCTTACCAAAGACTTGTTGGTGCATTGCATTGCTCACGTTGTCTTACACCCATCTACATCGCACTATCTTGTGCACTCGCGTTGTCTAACGATCGCGCTTATCTTGCGCACCTCCATCGCACTGTCTTGTGCATTACATTTCATTCGCGCTATTTTGCGTATCGCGCTATTTTGTGCATCTCATTGCATTTTGCATTACATGTCATTCGCGCTGTTTTGCGCATCGTATTGTTTTATGCACTTTACTTGTCAAACCAAGCCACAGAGCGTATAAGTCCAATTATCAAAGTCTTCAGTATATCGCTTGCATCCTACCCCGAACTACTGGTTTGATTCCTTGCAAGGATACGAGGTAACTCGGGCACAACCATTTACTTATCGATGTTTTGTTGTCGTCAAGTCTTCGCCTTGTCAAAAATAGGTCGTCTGGCTTTGACATTCACTCCGCCATTGTTATGACTTTCGAAGTTCACAAAGAGGGCAAATCAGAGACACCTCATTTTTGACCGCCCTTCAGAATTGGGCACTACTGATGGTTTACTTGTTGGAGAAAGGTGTGCAGTGCATAGGTTCATTTTCTTCGGCAAAGAGAGAGGCAAATCTCAACTTCATACCCCATTGTGAACCAAAATTATTTTTGATGGTTTTTATACCTTAAAACCCTCTCTTTCAAAATATTTTTGAAATAAAATTCCCACGATGTTCCGACGCTCGCATTTCGGTAAATGTTGCGCTTTTCGGTAAACCGAGCAAGGAAAAAGGGACATGAATGAAAGAGAGATGAAATCTTTGAAAAATCTTTCACAACACCTTACTTAGGGGTTTGAAGTTGAAGAAAAGAGGAGAAGAGGGGAGAAAACTAGTTTGGGAGTGGTTCAGCATGAATCCGGGAAGAAGAAAAGTCACATGCTTCCCGAAACGGGCGTAACTCTTTGTACAAGAGGAATTAAAATATGGGGCCACCACCATTGGAAACCTTACTTCCAGGGCTTCATTTTTCAGTCAAGAATCTCCTAATTCCAAATCCGGGGGGAGGAGATATGGTTGGTTGAAGTCCGATTGGAATGAGTCTGCGCGGCTTTACGGAAACTGGCATAACTTTTTCTACAGAAGGAATTTTAATGCAAGGTTTGCGCCATTGGAAAGATAACTTCCGGGGCTTCAATCTGGACTTCCACCGGCACTTTTTGACCTCATTAGCCACCCATCGGCACTCTATTTAGCCGACCGGCACAAAAGATTGCCGGCCGGCCAAAAGTGCCCAGAACTCAGATTTTTGACAGATATTTATCAATACACTGTGGCAGATATTTTCAATTGGGATATTTCGACCAAAAGCTCTTATTTTGATATATATATATATATAGAGCCTTATATCTCATATGGCTTAGGGTTAGAACAAAAAAAGAAAGTTTTGGGAGCTTCTCACTCTAGATTTCTCTCTCTCTCTACTCTAAACCTCTCAAATCCTTGGCCATTTCTTCACCAATCCATAGCACCACCACCACTACTCCATCACAGCAGCTTGGAGCAGTTTTTCAGAGGCCAAAGGTGCTGCAACTCAAGCCGAGAAGCAACCAAAAGGGTAGTCTTCAAGGGTGAGATCATTTTCCCTCTTTTGTAGCACATTCTTGTCACATTTTTCTACCCTATTTTCTTACTGTTTTGGGCTCCGACCCTAACTGAAAGGGGCCCTATTTTGACCCATTATTCATGTTTGTTTAAGGGCTCAATCCTGTTTGAGCCCTCCATAGTGCACTTGCTTCAATACTCCTTGATATGCCACATTTTTGCATGCAATTTCTAGCCTATGTTTGATCTGTTTCTGAGCATAATGTAAAATGAAATTAGGCTCATTTTGATCCCTTCTTCAACATTGAAGAAGGGCTCAACCCTTTTTGGGACCCCTATCTTGCACTTACTTCATAATCCCTCCTATTTACCGTAAATTTGCATGATTTGTTTGGCCTATATGTAAATTGTTTTGGAGTGTTTCATGAACTGTGAGTAGGATTATTTTGAGTCCCTCTACAACATTGTAGAAGGGACCACCACTTTTGGGGGCCTCCATGTTGTGCTTACCATTATACCCCTCTTTGGCCCCCATTTTTGCATGCTTTGTTGGCCTGTCTTGCTTCTATTTTTAGGCCATCATCAGAACTGAAAATGGCCATATTTTGACCTTCTTGGCATATCTCATTAAAGGTATTTTGCTGTTTGATGCACGTTTTGTATACCTTATATTATAGCCTTTGTTGGCTTCAATCTTGCATGGCATTTCGGGCATGTTTTCATATTGATTTGGGGGCTGTCATCTACTGTGAGTAGTCATATTTTTGGTCCCTCTTCAGTGTTGTATAAGGGTGTTTTTCCATTTGGGCTTTGCATATACCACTTGCTTCATAGCCTCCCTTGTGGAGCCATTTTTGTATGCCATGTTAGCCCCATTTGTGATTGCTGTTTGCCCATGTTTTGTACTGTAAAAATGTGAGTTATGGGGCTTCCTTTCTTCTTCCTTTTCATGTCATGTATCAATTATGCATGTTTGGTGTAGCTATAGGCCATTTCGGGTGCCAAAATTCATGTTTCGGGATCATTTCATGCATCGGGTACACTTTGGCCATGTTTCGGGTCTGTTTTGCCCCACATTTCAGTGCTGAAATTCATTTGCATGTTTGCATATCATATTTCCATGCCATTTCATCGCGTATGCCATTGCCTCGGTTTGCGTCCCCGTGTGCACGCATTTCGAGGCATCTCATTTTTCATCTCTCGGCTTCTTATGTGAGTGTGGCTGAGGCTCTCTCATGTTAGTGTAAGCCCATATTGTATTGTTTATGTCATTTTAGCATCATTGGATTCTGTATGCCATTGCCTCGGTTTGCGTGCCTGTGTGCACGCATTTCGAGGCACTTCACTTTTATCCGATGGCCTCCTATGTGAGTGTGGCAGAGGCCCACTTGTGTTGGTGTAAGTCCATGTTGCATTGTGTATGCCATGTTTCAATGCGTTGTGCATGTTATGTTGTTGGCGTTGTGCATGCCATGTAGTTGCATTGCATGTTTGTATGTTAGCTTGCATGCTTAGGTTGTATGTGCATTGTTGTGCATTGCCTTGCCTCTTGATCAACCATGATTGAGGTTGGATCCCTTGTATGTTTGGTGTGCATTACATTTGATATTAAAATGCACACTTGACTCTTTGGCCATCATGCATGGAAATGCGTGATTGGTGGCTCGAGAATCGAGGCACATCCTCCTTTGAGTCACAAACATGATAAGGAATGTGTTTGGTGCATACATTGCTTGAATTGAGATGCCATGCAAGTTTTTGCCCTCTCTTCTTTGTGGGTTGCGTGTTCTGCAAGAGAATTCAGTGGAACTGATGGCCGGTGGATATATTTTGTGCCGATGGCTACATCCTAGTGCCGGTGGTCATTTCCTCCAGCCGGTGGGATTCTCCAGTGTCCAGAGAGGCATCCTTGAGACTTTGGCAGATTTCAGAGGAACAAAGCAGGGAAAACAGAGGCAGGCTAGGCATGGCAGTGCAATTCCGAGCGGAATCCGAGTGTGCATGCATTGGGCCCTCGCCCTAAGGCGTTTTACTGTTTTTCTTAGATTAATTATTTTGTTAATTTAATTAATTTGTAATATTTAATTAGCTTGCGTAGTTAATTAATTTGTATTATTCTTTTGGTCCCTCCGAGCGAGGGCAAATCTGTAATAAGTGTGCGTGGGTGTGTGCATGTCTTCCAACCCCCACTTCTTTCTTCCCTTTTACTTACCTGCTTTTAATGGTTAGTATTAGGGCACGTTTACCTTATGCTATATATGCGTGCATCCATGCATTTGTTGACATGCATCGGGCTCGGTACATCATACAAACTGCATTGTATTTTCAATTCCAAATTGAATACGTGCATCGAATAAAGTGCATTTCACATGCCATCTTTAGGGTTAGCCAAGCCTACTCTAAATTGCATCCTTGCCTGTGTTGCATTAGCCACTTAACATGACCTAGGGACATGCATGTCTGCTAACTAGTTTCTTGTTTTGGCACGGAGTACGATGTAAGTATTTTACGCTTTAGGTGCCGTTTAGGAAGCCAAAAAGCCAGGCTTTTTGGCTATTTTAGCCACAAAAGACAAAATAGGCTTTTTAAGCCACAAAAAACAAAACATCACATCCAACCCATAATCATTACACTCCTCTCTCACAAAAAAAGTCAAAAAAGCCAAAAAGCCCTTCCCAAACCAAACTTTTAAGCCCAGGCTAAAAAAGCCAAAAAAGCCAAAAAGCCAACCCACTTCCCAAACGGAGGCTTAGCATACCACATGCGTGTGAATGTTGCCATGACAGTATGCTTACCATGCGGCTAAGTGCTTATGTGAGATAAACTGTTTGAGTGCCTGTGGGTGGAGGTTGGGTTGCTTGAGTTGGAAAACTCATTGAAATCCGTGTTTTAGCCTACTTGCGAGTAGCAAATTCCGAAGCATTTTCAAAACGAACGGATATGCAATGTTTGTTTCCAAATTAGGCAATCTAGTCTATACTTGTTTCTTTGTCATAACATAGTAATTCTAGGCTAATAACCGAATAAGAGCATGTAATGTTTTCAAAATCGGATATCACGGTTAGTAGAGGCCGGTCTTCGAACCAGGCGAAAGAGGGTGCTCATAGCTGACCTTCCCCGATCGTACCCAAGCTCCCGTGCCAAGACTACTTTGGTGATGACGGACCGCGTGGCCTTGAAAGTGAGTTTCCTAGATTTCCCATTTTAAAATATTTAGGTGGCGACTCTGTATCTGGCAAACAACAGCCGGTGGCCCCAAGCCATGGCCGGTGGAGTGTGGGGAGACCTCACAAGGCATCCCCTGCCCTTCCAAGGCAAAACACAAGTGTTTGGTGCAAAACCAGACACAAAACAGTCGAGTTCGGAGATTCTGAGGCAGAGCGCGTAGCCGAGACCTCCAGGAACTCCAAACAAACACAAACATGGATAATCACCGGGTGTTCAAACGGTGACGTCCAAGTCTTGAGGACGGTCAAAAATGGGGTGTCTACAGTTGCCCCTCTTTGACAGAACTCGAAAGTCATAACAATGACGAGAGTAAATGTCAAAGCCCAGAGACGACCCATTTTTGACAGGGCCAAAGACTTAGGCAAACATGCAAGACAAATAAGGTATGCGCTCGAAGGCAGGGGCAAAATGCAAGACAATGCACGAAGCCGAGCATAACTTATGAGCATGCAAGGAAAAACTGTAACGAAGCACACATGCAACAGTTTTAAGCTAGCATATACCAAACTACACTACAATGCAGAAAGGATGTAAGAGAATTATGCAATTCTCGATCTCCTCACGGAGGATACAATGCTCGTCCGGTTAAATGCTCGGTTCTACTACCGAATGAGCCAGACATATAATATCGTGCCTGCAAAGAAAACAACTCAACAGGTATGATATTGTTAGCAACATGCATGACAATGCAAGAATGAATGCAAAATGATATGCAATATATACAAAACAATGTATGAACAATGCAAATGAAAATACAATGCAATTGAAACAATGCGAACTACATGCAAAGCAATTGAATCATGATCCAATCATGAGCGATTCGAAACCACACAAATGTCAAATAGATTGATGGAGGTGACAAGTCCGTCTACCATAGAACGATCAACTGAACTATGAGTAATATAGACGGACACAAGAACGAGTATTGGGTGGAATGATATAAGTGGGGAAACAACCCGCTGGGGAAAGGACAATGATCCTAATGCCGGATGCAAAATTACACTACAATGTAATGTATGAGATGGATATGCTGGGAAAACAGCAATGGATATGGCACGCAGGCCAAGCCAAATCTTGCCTAGGCAGGGCATGTACGCATACGACCTACGTCTAACATAGAACGGTCTACTGAACTATGCTTTGACACGAGAAGTATGGGTACATATCAGACCAAGCTCAACCTGGAAAGGCGCAAGCCATAGATAGAAGGTGATGCAATGAATGCATGCAATCTACAATGCAATGGAAATGGATACAATAGATATGGCACGTGGGCTAAACCAAATCTTGCCTAGGAAAGGCATGTACACAAACAAGCCATGTCTAACATAAAAAAGGTGCCGCAACCCTCAAACCAACATACCAACGTGGAATAGGCGCGTACACATGCAGAAATGTGCTTTAACGTGAAAAGTAAGGGCACATACCAGACCAAGCTCAACCTGGAAGGGCGCAAGCCATAGATGAAAGGTGATGCAATGGATGCATGCAAACTACAATGCAAATGCATGACAGTGCACGTTTATTTTCTACAATGCATGGCAATGCAATATTTACTATGTATGCATGACAATGCACTACTTACAATGGATGCATGACAATGCACTATGATGCAACGGCTATGATTGCAGCTTTCCTTATCCTACCAATAGGGTGATATACTAGGTTGGTTCAGTATCCAGAACTGAGGCGCAGACATGCTAGCTCAACCTATGGGGCTTCCATACAGATTTCAAGCCGAGGATACACCCCTGGGTATTTAAACCAGACTTTAGTCTCGGAACTCCCGAACCTTTGCGTTCTAGGCATAAGCCGTTCGAACTCTAGTTTCCGCCGTCCTAGTTGGTCTTCTAGGAACTCACCGCAAACACAGGCAGGTGGCTTTACCAAACCACCGAAAGTCGTTCGGGCACGACAAACAACAAAGGAATTGCACCTTTAGAGGATTTAAGGTCTCCTAGACCGGGATGCAAAATGTATGCATGACAATGCATGTTGTTTTTTTTTTTTTTTGGAATGCAAATGATGCATAAAATGCATGGTGCATGGAATACGCGACAACGCAAGTCGCTCGAAATGCATGACAATGCATGACTTTTGATGCGCGGCAACGCGCGGCTTGAGATGCATGATAATGCAAATGAACTGAGAATGCATGAAGATGCATGATCTCGAGATGCGCGACAACGTGCAGCTATTAAGACGCATGACAATGCGATCGAGCGGGTTTACGGTCTCGCCAGACCGCACGTGTTTTTGGTCCCGTCGGACCGTGGCGTGTTTTCGGTCCCACCGGACCCACTTGGGGCAATGCATGAATTGAGATGCGGTGCACGAGACAGTGCGATGCGCAAGATCGCGCGATGAAATACATGTGTAGACACCCCATTTTTGACCGTCCTCAAGACTTGGACGTCACCGTTGGGACACTCGGTGATTATCCATGTTCGTGTTCGTTTGGAGTTCCCGGAGTTCTCGGCTGTGCGCGCCTTGCCTCAGGACCTCCGAACTCGACCGTTTGTGTTTGGTTTTGCACCAAACACTTGTGTTTGCCTTGGAAGGGTAGGGAATGCTTTGTGAGGCATCCCCACACACCATTTGGGGCTAGAGGCCACCGGTGGCTAGATTTGTCATCGGCACTTTATTGTGCGGTCGGCCAATTTCTTTGTGCGGTCGGCACTAAATTTTGTCAAAATGACATTTTCTGCCGGCCGGACACTGTGCACTTGCTTTCTGAGATATTTTCAGACAGCTGTGTGCAATTGTCTTCCCCTCCATACACGTGTATGGTGGGATGAGCTTGCTTAGTGGCCAAGCTTGTAAGCTTTTGGCCTATAAGAGGGAAAGCTCTTCCCTTTGCTCAAGGGTTGGCTTCTTGAGAGACTTAACCATTGTTAGAGAGAGCCAAGGTCTGGTTTTAGGTTAGAATAGTTGTATCTATCCTATCTCTCTCTTTCCTTGCTTGTTTAGTACACTAGGTGCTTTAGTTCACACTATTGCACTAAAACACCTAGTGTTCCACCTTCTCCTTACTGGCCCGAGGTTCTAAGGGCTGGATCTTGGAGTTCTTGACTGATTTTGAGCTCAAGGAAGCATCAACCACAACCTTTGTGAAGGGGACCATCAAGGGTAAGAAACTAACTTTATTTACCCCATTTTTGCATTCCATTTTTACCTAGTTTAAAACAGTTTTTGTGCTTAGTGATTAACACATAAAATCTCTGTTTTTAAGTCCTCTTTATTGTTCATTAAGAGTGTTGTAAGGTTTGGGGAAGTTTGCCCCCCCCCTTTAGGCTTTGAAAAGGCCCCATTTTGTGCTATTTTGGAGACATCCGAGATTTTGGTGATAGGATCTCTTCACCACTGAAATCTTGAGGGATTTCAGTGGTGAAGAGCATGCCTTGAAGTCTCAAGAAGGAGAGGGCCACCCCCTCTCCTTGATGCCCTTGAAAAGGACAAATTTTGCTTCCTTAAGGAGCTTCATGTTTGAGTGTGTGTTGAGCATGTTTGGCTTGTTTTCCATGCTTATATTACTATGATATAACATGTTTTCAAATTGGTTTTGGTCTCCTATGCATGCTTAACATAGTTGCCTTGTAATGCCTCTTATTGCCTTAACATGTCTAGGAAGTATGTCCCTATTTCTAGCATGTTTTAGACTTGAGTTTGTGAAGCTTGTATGCTTATTTTGCCATGGTTTAGCTCTGTCCATGGTCGTTTGAGTCAATCTTGACATGCTTTGTATAGCCCCTTTGTATTGTAGCTTGTATGCTTCAAGTATGTGCATGTGTAGGATGCATTGCCTCCATGTTTTCAAGGGTTTGGAACCCTCTTACATGCTATTTTAGACCTTATAATGTGCTTGTATCCTTGCCTTAGTGGTCTTGTTAATGCTTTAGGAGCATGTGTTGTATGCCCCTTGTTTTGACTCCAATGCACGCTTTTGATTTAATGACTCTTAGATGCCATCTAAGTAGCCATTTGGCTTTGTTTTGACATGCTAGAAATCTGTTTTGGGTCGATCAATGCATGCCATAATTGCTTTGTCTTGGTTTGGTTCAAACCCCCATTGACTAGCCTTAAGCCTAGGCCATTTGCATGCTTTGTTTGGCATGCTTCATTGCATGATTTGGCATCATGTTTAACTTAAATTTCAGAGCTTTAAGTGCATACTAGTTGCCCATGTTTGGCCTCTTTAAGTGTGCATGAGAGTTGCTTTTGTATGCCTAAGTCTTGAGCCTTAACACTTGCATGTGTGTGTGTGCATTTGGTCTCATTTTCTAGGCACTTTGGCCCTTGATTTTAGGCCCATTTTGAGTTGCCTAATTCATGTATAAGTCCATCCCTCTTGTGGTTTGCATGCTTGCATTATATGCTTGTTTGTATACTTGCATAGACACATGACATTGTACATCTTGCATGCCTAGATGACATGCTTAGGTTTGCACCACATTGACATGCATGCCAAGCCTCTTGAAGTGAGTTTGATAGAGGTTTGGCACCCTTATGCCTATATGTTTTGAATGCATTTGAAAGTGAAGTTGCACTCTTGGTTCTTAGGGCCATCATGCATGGAAATCTTGGACATTGGTCAGGAATCGAGGCACATGCCCTCTTGAGTCCTGACATGATGTGGGATGTGTTTGGTGCATATATGCTTTGAATTACTGCCATGCATAGTTTGTCCTCTCTTCTTTGTGAGTTCAGGATCTGTGAGAACATTTTGTGCCGACCGGCACTTTTTAGTGCCGACCGCGATTCATCCCAACCGATGGAGCAGTTGATGCCGATGGCCAAATCCTTCGGCCGTGGAAATTACGTGCACGATGATGATCTCGATACCAAAGAAAGTGTTTCTAGGACTTTGGTAATTTTCAGAGTTGGATAGCGAAGAAAGCGAGCATACTTGCATGGTAGTGCGATTAGAAGCGAATCCGGTATGTAGCGATTAGCCCTCATCCCGAGGCATTTAATGCTTAAATTAGATTAATTATTTAATTTAATTAATTTAGTTGATTTGTAATATTTAATTAGCTAGTTTAGTTAATTATTTATTTGGTCTATTATTATTTGGTCCCTCGGCGCGCAATTGTAATAATAAGTGTGTGTGAGTGGGTATATGTCTTCCAATCCCATTTCTTTCTCCCTTTTATTTACCCGCTTATGTTGGTAGATTAGGGCACATTTGAATTAGCATGCCTTATGCAATGCATGCGTGCATTCATGCATTTGTTTACATGCATTGCTCGGTACATCATACAAACGCATCGTACTTTCAATTCCAAATTGAATACGTGATAGTTGTTGCATCTCATGTGCCATGTTTAAGGTTAGCCGCCTACTCTAGATTACATCTCTGCGTGATGCATTAGCCACTTAACATGAACTAGGCCATGCATGTTTGCTAACTAGTTTTTGTTTTTGGCACGAGTCTGATGTAAGTTTTATGGCTTTAGCATATCGCATGCGTGTGAATGTTTACCATGACAGTATGCTTGCCATGCGGCTAAGTGCTTACATGATAAGCTGTTTGAATGCCTGAGGGTGTAGGTTAGAGTGCCTGGGTTGGAACAACTCATTAAAAATCCGTACTTTACCCTACTTACGAGTAGCAAAAAACAACACGTTTTCGAGACAAACGGATATGCAATGTTTATTTCCAAGTTAGGCGATCTAGTCTATACTTTTGTGTTGTGCATCACATAGTAAATTCTAGGTTAATAACCGAATAAGAACGCATAAAGTTTTCAAAAACGGATATCACGGTTAGTAGAGGCGGTCTTGGACGGGCGAAAGGGGTGCTCATATGACCTTCCCGATCGTACCCAAGCTCGAGCCAAGACCACTTTGGTGATGACGGACATGTGGCCTTGACCTTGAGTCGTGGTTTCCTAAATTTCCCATTTTAAAATATTTAGGTGGCGACTCTGTAATCTGGCAAAGCAGTCCATGTTTGGCACTACTTTCAAAAATCTGTTTTCTCAAACGATTTGCCGGATTTGGACTCTTTGGTTCAGATTTAGAACCGTGACTCAAATCGAGTCCGAACTGTAGAGTGAAGCCCATGGGCGCGTCTACAACATGCTAAATGCAATGAGATGCGCAGAACTGCGCGGTGCGTTTAGACAACACGAGTGAAGGTCTTGCACCTCCCAAAGATTTAAGGTCTCCTAGACCGTGATGCGGGAAAAGTGCATGACGATGCAAATTGTGCGCGTTACAACGCGTGTAGTCATGCAAAACGATGCAAGGGATGATGTGTACTACAACGCATGCGGACATGCGTAACATTAATGGTTTTGCACCTTCGAAGGATTTAAGGTCTCCTAGACTGGGATGCGGGATGCAAAGTGATGCACATTGCAAGTGCATAACTTATGATCATGCAAAGGGTGCTATGATGAAGCAAATATGCAAAACAAATGCAACATTTTAAGCGAATGCTATGCAAGCAAGTAAACATGAACCAAACTACATCTCATGCAGAAAGGATGTAAGAGAATTAAGCAATTCTCACGGCGTCTCACGTGGAGAAGGCTAAAAGCGACTACCGAGAATACCCGGAGTCTCAGACACAACATCTCTCCGCGCATTACACGCAAGAGAGGAAAGAGAAAAGAAACCTCTCAGCGTAATACACGCAAGAGAGAAATAACGCAAGTAAAAAGGAGCACAACAATGCGGGAAAAGCACACGTGACAACGCAAGTGAAATGAGTGCACAACAATGCAACTGTGAAGTGCATCGCGGCGCGATGCGACGCACCAGACAATATGATGAATGCATGCAACACATACGGGGCAACTTTTGAATCTTGTAAAAGGCAAAAGGATACAAAAGGATACAACATTGCATGAATTCGAGTGTCACGCGCAAAAGACACGGTCCGAGGTCAAAACGGAGGTCAGTTGAGCGTCGGAGATGCACTTTTCTTGCACTTTCTTGGGCTATGAAGACCAAAAACTACACATATGGCTTGAACAAGGCTGTAGGAAGATCACCGTCTAGACTGGGAAGCCACCGGTTGTCCACCGGCTGCCAAAAAGTTCCATCGGCACAATATTCTACCGACCGGCAAAATATATTGCCGACCGGCCAAAAGCGCCTGAATCGGGGGCAGACTTGACATTTCACCTCGGGTCTTTTAAAATAGGGTTCCAAACCCTATTTCTTCACTTCCTCTTGGCCGAAATTTCACACACTCTCTCTCTAGAGCGTTTTCCCCTCCTCGTTTCCTCGTTTTCTTCACGTTCTACGCCCGTTTCGTTGTCGGATTCGCGATTCCCTTCACGTTTCGGACATTTTCAACCGATAAAAACTTCGTTTCGGTACGCCCTTTGCTATTTCCGCCTTTTGGGGCTCGTTCCCCTTGAGTTTCTCTCGAGCTTCGTGCCTTTTTCCTACTCCGTCTTTTCCGGCCATTTTCCACCCTCTCGGGGTTGACTTTTCGGTTGACCCTTCGTATTCTTTCCTATTTTTCCCTCTTCCGACCATTCTCACACTCTCTTCGAGATGGCGGATGATCTTCCAGAGGGTGGGGCTTCTCTAGATCACGGGATAGATCCCGGGGCCGAGCTTCTTCCTTTGAGCGAGCGCCCGTTCGACCCGGCGACCTACCGGTCGGCGATCCATGTGCTACCTCCTGACGGTCTTCGCCAGTTTCGGAGCTTCGATGGGGCGACGCCTCTCGAGCTTCTACTACATGAGCCTGCCTCTCATCTATCCTTCGGTGCTTCCGAGGTAACATTTTTTTTTGTTTTACTTTCTACAATGTAGAACTTTTAACTGCCAACTGCCATAGCTGATTACATTCTTTAATTGCTTTAGCTCAGATGCTCTGATACACTGTGTATTGTAGTTGATCGTAAACACAGTTGCAACTGATATCTGTTTAAGATCGACACACGCACACACACTGCACTAGCCTTGGACCACTCAAACACACGGCACACACCATATTTCATTGCAAACTCACCGACACCCGGTACCTGTTTGAATCTGAAAAACTTGCACGCATGCTAAATTTGCACTGAACCACGCAAACACGCTGACGCATCACACGTTGTAGTTCACTGTAAACACACCGGCACTCGGTATCTGTTTGAACTTGAAAAGACGCACACATGCTACATTTGCACTGAACCACTCAAACACGCTGACGCATCACATGTTGTAGCTCACTGTAAACACACCGGCACTCGGCATCTGTTCGAACTTGAAAACACGCACACATGCTGTATTTATCTCAATTCTTCATGCCCTACCGAACTAGTATATTTAGCATTGCTTCGCAACTGTGTTCTTCAAAACAGGGGGATTCCCATACCGTCCGCGAGTATGGGAACATCGCCGCTCGAGACTGGTATGCAGAGCTACCCGAGGCGGTTCGCCACATTGTGGACCAGGCCGGCTTTGGCGCATTTTGCAGGGGGCTATCCCGGCTCACTACGTGCAGGCCTCTCCTCGCTGCTCTAGCGGAGAGGTGGTGGGACACCACCGACTCGTTCCATCTTTCTGCTACGGGAGACATGACGATGACTCCCTATGATTTCTCGATGCTCACAGGCATCGGGGTAGGGGGTGATCCGATCCCCTTTGACATTGATATGGACGAGTGGACCGCTGCTCAGGTCTATCTGCTTGGCGCGGCGCCGCCTCTCGTCCGTCCAGGCTTCGTCCGATATTCCTGGTTTGAGGTGCAGTTCAGGGTCCAGCCCGCGTTAGGGGAGGAGGCTCCGATGACTGAGGAGGCTGCGCGCGGCTTTCTGATGTTTCTGCTGGGGACTACCCTTTTCGCCGACCAGGTGAACACTGTGCCCCTCTGCCTGCTCAGCGCACTGGTGGATGTTAGGCAAATCTTGCATTATGACTGGGGTCACGTTGCTCTGGCCACTCTTTACGGATACATGAGCTCAGTCTCCTGTAGCAGCGGGCAGTTGCTCGGAGGCTACTAGCGAGCTTGGGAGGTACGTCTTCTTCTCTGCTTTACATTTCTGCTCTACATTTTCTGTACTCTGTGGTTTGCTTTGCCTTGTTGTATCTTGTACACCACACACATACATACTCTGCTCTGCTTGTTGTACTGCTCTGCTTGTACACTCTACACAATACACTGCACAATACACGGCTCTGTTATTTCTGCCTTATTCTGCATTCTGCTCTATCTGATAAGCATACTGGTATTTGCTCTGCAGCTGTTGGTCTATGCCTACTTTCCCAGATTGGAGCCAATGCCCGACACGGAGACTCCTCTGGTCGTCCATTTCTCGCGCCGCTTCGACGGGAGGTGCGTGTGGAGGCCCCGAGAGACGTTTGGCTTCTTCCACCGCTACTTCGACACTATCACCCCTGCTAAGGTATGTTTTACTTGCAGTTCATTTAAGCTTCGTCTTGCCACTGTATGTTTCAATATCAGTAAATAATAATCTGTATTTCAGTTCCAGATCACCTGGCAGCCGTGGGCTTCACTGCCAGCAACGATTCGGGATCGGTTTGCCGGTGTTGAGGAGACCTCACGTTTCCGGATTCTGCTGGAGGGCCCGGTCTGTCAAGCTTGGTACCTGGGCGAGCGTTTCCTACGCCAGACCCTAGGTTTACCCGAGCAGATAGTCCCGGTGTACCCTCCTGAGCGCATGAGGGATACCGAGAGATTCACTACCGAGCAGATGGTAGACTACACAATTGGCTGGGATGCGAGCAACCACAGGGGCGAGGGCAATTACTCGGAGTACGTCCAGACCTACATTATCACGACCTCAATGGCGGCGGAGCCGAGAGAGAGAGCAAGGGCTCGAGAAGGAGCGTCAAGGAGAGCTCGAGTCCGTGGTAGAGGCGGAGTTCAGAGAGGGCGGGGGACCGGCTGGCCTGCTTTGCCCACTTCACTGACTTTCAGAGGGCAGGGTGGGGCGACCTACCAGATCCCCTTTGCTCCTCCCCCGCCTGATCACGAGTTGGTCGGTGTCCCCGACTTGCCTCCGGTATGTATTACTTCATTTTGCGTCTTGCACTGTTATTTCATTTCAGTTTATTTTGATATTCCGCAGAATATTGATAGTCTGATATTTTTGCAGGCTTCCTCCGAGTACACCCAGCAGTCATTGGAGATGAATGCCTCCATGATGGGGATGCTACAACGGATATTTGACCTCCTGGCCCTTTACAGTATTCCGGTATGTTCTTCCTGACCACAGTCTCACACCATGCATAAACTGCTTCACATAATCTGATGCACAACACAACACCTGATAAACTGCTCACAGCATTCATACACTATACTCACACACTATATTCTGTACTGATAAACTGCTCACGGCATTCACGCACTGTATTCATACACTGTATTCTACACTGATTCTATATTGATTTACTGCTCACAGCATTCACACACTGTACTCACACACTGCATTCTGTACTGATTTATTGCTCATGGCATTCTAATGTATTCACCTTTTATGCTTTTTTTTTAGCCTCCCTTCCAGATTCCTCCAGTGGGTGGCGCTCCAGCTGGGCCTTCTGTTTCCACCTGGGATGGCAGAGCATACCCCCGCACCAGGGGGAGGCGCACTCATGTCGGGAGTAGCTCGCGGGCTCCAGTCCCAGACGATGAGTCGGAGACAGAGGTAAAGGCGGAGTCATCTGAGGAGGAGACCGGGGACAGCTCAGACTCGGGCTCAGATGGTGATGTTCCTGGTGATCCTCCTGGACTTCTACCCAGGAAGAGAGCGAGGACGGATCCCCAGGCGTGAGACCACTGATGCTGCTTCAGATTTTGGCTGCTTTTCCTTTTCCTTCTTTTGTACCTTTTCTCTTTTTGGTATTTAGATTACCTTGTACTGCCGCAGGCAGATTTTTGTTTTCCTCAAAACTTTGTACTTGAAAAAGATTATATGAAATGAAACAAACTTTTTGTCTAAAAGTTGTTATATTTGTGTATCTCATGCATTGCATCGCATTACATCATATCATATTACATCTCAATGTAAATGAAATTGGTCTGTTGTCTGAAAATTAAGCACTTGTAAATTGAGTACTTGTACTGTAATAATCAGATGATCATCCAGTAAATAGCAAAACAACCTAAGCAAACCACTGCTTAACCTGAACACACAGCCCATACTCCACTGGGGACTAATTTGCATACAGCCCGTATCACAGTATTTGGTTCATTTTACACACAAAGAAACCACGAACAAATGTAACTGATAAGGCGTACTACTTTAAAATAAAAGCAGTTGCAGTTGAAACACACTTGAATGCCCCAAATTTTCCCTTTTCTTCTTTTGTTTCGCATACAATGTAGAGAATGGCACAGCACTCTGAGCATAAATGATTTCGACTTTTGACGAGGGGTTTTGCAACCGGGGTATCGAGCCTAAAACCGAACACAGCGGGAAAGACTCAAACAAAAGGTGAGCGGCCTGGACACAACGAGGCACGCTCGGAAAAGACTCAAAACGAAAGTTGAGGTAAACAAGACAAAAGACGCGACACACGTATAAGACCTCAGATCTCGAGGAACCAGTTCCTCCGGTATATTCCCACCCTTTTCTGATTTGTGATTCTCACATCGCTCGGCCCTCAGGCTCGGTTTTTCTCTCAAAACCCTCTTGCTCACTTATCTTTCCGCTTACACCTCTCTATTCTTTATTCTCTCATTTTTTCATCCCTCCCCAGGGTGATTGATGAATGAATAAGGAATTGCGGGTTCATGCCCACCACCGTTAGCCCACGGCTATTTCTTCTGGCAGATAGAATGCCTTTCTGGCAAGTATGTTGGCGGCGGGGAAAAGACAGAACGCCTGACTCAATTGCGTTCCTAGTTCGTCACTTTGATCATTTTTTTTTTGTTTTCTTCCTAAAACAGTTTTGACCAAAATGAGAGTTGGATTAACATACTTGTCCGATTTTTGATTTGAAAATCATGCGAATTAGGCTGTGAACACTGAAAATTTTCCTTTTTGGGGTCCAAGAAATGGTCCGGTTTTGGAAAATGAAATAGCTTTCGAGAAAATAGTCAACTTCAGTAAAAAAATTTCAGAAACTATTTTTTTTGCAAACAATCAACACTCGACGAGCACGGAACTTACCCTTGAGATGCGCAACCTCGGATCGGAGGCAATAGAAAATTGCCCCTTGCTTAAAGGGGGGTACATGGCAACGGAAAGTTGCCCCTGGTTTGGACGATAACTTGCGGCAACGGAAAGTTGCCCCTGGTTTGGATGATAACTTGCGGCAATGGAAAGTTGCTCCTGGTTTGGATGATAACTTGCGGCAACAGAAAGTTGCCCCTTGTTTGGATGGTGCCGCAGCATGCTGTAAATTGCTTTTATTAATGACGACTGAACTCCGAAGACGACGGTCTGAACCAATATACAGACACAGTCACTGTAAGAGCAATGGTGGCTGGACTTCAGGATAAAGTTGCCTACGTATCCCAAACATGGGAATCAAGCCTACGTAGTTCACGGTTGTTACAACCAGATTGTCGAATACAGAGGAAGCAAGGATGATCAAAACCATTACATGGACTGAGGCGCTATGAAAGCGTTGAGGCTGGACTTCAAGATGAAGTTGCCTACGTATCCCAAACATGGGAATCAAGCCTTATGTAGTTCCGATTAAGGTACACTCGGGTATTAACCTTCACTTTTTTTAGGCTCTAACTTTTGCCAAGGTGCCCGATGCGGGTTTTCGACCTTGTGAGTTTTTCTTCTTTTTCTTTTTTTTTTCATTTTTTTTTTACTTCTCTTCTTTTTTGGTTTTTCTTTTTTTTCTTTTTTTTTTTTTTGTTTCATTTGTTCTTTTCTCTCTTTTGTTTTTGCATTTTTTTTGATTTTCTTTTATTCTGCCTTGCTCTAACTTTTGCCTGGGTCACCCTTCCGGGTTTTCAGCCCAGCGAGCCTCTCAAAGGGTAAAAGTGTAACAAGTCCATGCCAAATGGTTTTAAAATTGAAACTCTCTGTATTCGGGAGAGTGATTACTGTGTTGATTTGCAGAAGAATCCATCACGGTTGCTTCACGAGCTTTTTCCAGTGAGACCTGACCTTCTTGATCTGATTTTGGTGCCTCTTGCTCGAGGGCAGCT
Organism: Camellia lanceoleosa; assembly: GCA_025200525.1. Lineage (NCBI taxonomy): Eukaryota > Viridiplantae > Streptophyta > Magnoliopsida > Ericales > Theaceae > Camellia > Camellia lanceoleosa. The sequence continues at coordinate 172,383,018 of CM045761.1, read as the reverse complement.
TCAAATTGGGCCACACAGGCCTTTCATGGCAATTAGCTGTTGAACGTTTTGAATGGATTCCAGGTTTGCAATAGATAGATTGAATCTCGAGGCTGAGAGCGATCCTAGGCTGCACAATCTCAAGAGCAATTCCACACAAGTCTTCACAGGACCGCGCAAAACATTTTGTTTTTGAAAGTTTTTAAGAAAGACAAATCGTCATACCGAAGATAGTGTGGAACCACCGATCAAACCAGATCCTTCAAGACTACTACGACAGCATGATTATAAAAAGGGTTAGCATGCCTCTCTTTCTCTAAAAAAATTATCAAAGTTCTGTAAAACCCGAGGAATTGCTTCCTCTTCGTTTTTATCACCGCAGTGTTCGAAAAGGGTTTTTTGAAAAGCTTAGGTCATTACAACGATGTTCAAGGCACAAGAGAGTAGGTAGAATGTACTATCGTTCCATTCACATCCTCTGGCACAACTAGCTGAAACAGCAACAAATACGGAAACATGATAGCCGCAGCTGTTTCATTCAGATTCCCTGATTGTGACTGGCTCCTCAATCGAGACAGACTCAAAAGGAAAAACAAAAGGATAATTACAAAACGGTGTTCGAGGCAACAACCCCGGAATCACCTGACATTCTATACAAAGGGGACTGACTTGCTATAACAAGACAGACCCGTGAGCAAAAAAAACTGACTCAAGACAATGAGACAGACTCAAAATAAAACAAAGACTGACTCGACACTCAAGCCAGATTTTACAAAACTAGCATTCACAGATGCTCAAAAATACGTACCAGACGCCACATCAAAAAACACTGGGCGCCGCTCACAAGTGGTCCAACCCTGATCACATACTTGCAGTATCCGCATCCTCAAAATCCAATAGCTGGGTAATAACGGACTAGGCTGAGGTGGGCGGGAGGATAACCTCGTTGTCAATCAAATCTTGCACCTCATGACGGAGGCGGAAACAATTGTTGGTAGCATGGCCTGTCTGCTGGTGGTACGCGCAGTACTGAGAAGGGTCATGAGTAGTAGGGAGATTTTTCGGGAGAGGCCGAGGCTCCAAGGGCTTAAGGTGTCCCCTCTCAGCAAGGATCTGAAGTGCCTTGGACAATGGCATGTAGAGAGCATGGAAGACCCTGCGCCCTCAGGGCAGGTACTTCGAAGTTTGAGTATTCTTGCTAGATGCACTAGCAAATGGGTCGGCCGGCGTGGCCTTGGGTTTCTGATCCTTCACGGATACAGGGTTGGGAGCGGGAAGAACTGTTCTGGCATGACGGGGTCTATCCCGACTTTCTGACTGACTTGAACTACCCTCAGGTGGAGCGGGGTAAGCGTCCTCCACAGCTTTTTCCATTACTGCTGATATCTGTTGTTTGTTCATCCCCCCGGCTTTCAAAGCCTCGACTACCCACAGTAGTTGTTCGACAGGATCGGCATCTGCCTTCATTTTGCCTTTGTCTCTGGCCTCAACCTGATCTAGGATTTGGGTTGGTATGTCATTGCCATAGCTGGAGGCCATCTCCGGTTGGCTAAGTTCAATCACAATCCGTCCCAACAGCGGGGGCTCCTGGGGTACAAAACTCCCGGCATATGGTGCGACTGGTGGCGAAGCTGACATCCCCTAAGCGAGATCCGCCACGGACCTTTAGAGATCACCTATCATCCCCATTAGCTCGAATATGGTGGGCTCGCGAGCCTGATATAGCTGGGGGGTCCAGACCGGGTGCGCAACCGGTGATCTGGGTGGATGCGGCATATCGACATTGGTCTCACTTTGCAGGGTGATCCCTTGATCTAATGCAGCTGTCATAACCACTATCTCTTCCGAATTCTGCGTCATTGTAAGTCCTGCCTCAGCAAGGGAGAATACTGACTATTCTGGAATTCTCTGAACTGAAAGGAAAAACAAGCAACATTTCAGCCCAAGCGGATCAAACATAGGTGCAACCGAACAACTGTACCCGACTACTGATCATTGTTTCCCAGTAACCACTGTCCAAAACACTGAATCGGATACCCTCAGATATAACTGATTCTATCAAATACTGACATTGGTGCCCTGGGACCTGATACTCAAACTTTGCAAACTGATATGTGCATTCCTGCAGAGATACACTCTAAAAGCACATAACAAGTAGAGAGAGCAAAACCACCCATATGTTGGGGTAGGGTTTCCCTGTCCTATTTTGTCAGGAGCTAGGGTTTCACTACGCACACAGCAGTTTCAAACAACCTAACATCGGGTAAGCAACCTGTCCTAGTTTGGAATGGTCACTATAGATTCCGAATATGCACTAGGTCGAATGGCCAAAAGGGTGCCCCGGTGAAACCGGGGTTTGTGTTCCCATACTGGCAGAGCCCGCAACCGGTCAGCCTTATGGCATGCTTTGACAAAGTCATGCCTCCGGCAAACCGCTCAGGAATAGCAGATGGCCAACACGGTGTCCTAGGCGCACTAATGCACATGCAATGCGAAGAGACACATAAATGAAATCAAAACAGGATATCACGAGTTCGAGTCAAGCTCTCTAAATCCCAAAGAGTCGCTGAAATCAGACGCCCTCAACGCCCGGGATGACTCCCGTTTTGTTCATTTGTGGGGCTACTACAGTTCGGACTCGATTTGTTGTCACGGTTCTTAATCTGAACCAAAGAGTCCAAATCTGGCAAATTGTTTTGAGAAAAAAAATAGATTTTGAAAGAAGTGCCAAACATGGACTGCTTTGCCAGATACAGAGTCGCCACCTAAATATTTTATTTTGAAAAATTTAGGAAACCCTGACTCGGTGCCAAGGGCCACATGTCCATCATCACCAAAGTTGCCTCGGCTCGGGAGCTTGGGTACGATTGGGGAAGGTTAGCTATGAGCACCCCCTCTCGCCCGGTCCGAAGACCGGCCTCTACTAACCATGATATCCGTTTTTGAAAACGTTATGTGTTCTTATTCCAGTTATTAACCTAGAATTACTATGTTATGCGCACAGCAAACAAGTATAGACTAGATCACCTAATTTGGAACAATATTGCATATCCGTTTGTTTTAGAAAATGCTTTAGGATTTCCTACTCGTAAGTAGGCTAAAAGATGGATCTCAATGAGCTGTTCCAACTCAAACAATTCAGCCTTCACCCACAGGCATTCAGGCAGTTTATCTCACATAAGCATCTAGCCACATGGTAAGCATGCCGTCATGATAGCACTCACACGCATGCAGTATGCTAAAGCATGAAAATACTTACATCGTACTCTGTGCCAAAACAATAAACTAGTTAGCAGATATGCATGGTCCTAGTTCATGTCAAATTGACTAATGCAACGCATACAGGATGCAATTAGGGTAGGCTCGGCTAACCTAAACATGTCATGTGAAATGCAATCAATTGATGCACGTATTCAATTTGGAATTTGAAGTGCAAATGCAGTTAGCATGATGCGCCGAGCCCGGTGCATGCAAGACAAATGTATGGATGCACGCATGCATAGCATAAGGTATGCTAATTTAAACATGCCCTAATCTACCATCATAAGCAGGTAAATAAAAGGGAAGGAAGAAGTGGGGATTGGAAGACATGCACACACACGCACCCACACTTATTACAGATTCGCCCTCGCCCGGAGGGACCAAATAGATATACGAATTAATTAACCTACAAGCTAATTAATTATTACAGACCACTTAATTAATTTACAAATTAACTAAGCTAAGGAAAGCAGTAAAGTCCTCGGGAAGCGGGTCCAATGCAATGCATGCTCGGTCTTGCTCGGAAGTGCACGGCCATGCATAGACTGCCTCTGTTTTCCCTGCTCTGCCCCTCTGAAGACTGTCAAAGTCTCAGAGATGCTTCTCTGAACACTGAGGATCACCACCGGCTGAAGAGGATTTCCACCGGCCGCCAAATATGATCATCGGCTGCTGATTGAATTATCGGCCACTGATGGACGGCCGGTCGGCACTATGTGTTGCCGATCGGCCAAAAATGCCTGTTGAACCTGTAACTTCCAGCAGCAGAGGACAGAGCCTTGCATGGCAATGCAATTCAAGCAATATATGCACCAATCACATTCCTTATCATGTTAAGGACTCAAAGGAGGATGTGCCTCGATTCTCGGACCACCAATCACGCATTTCCATGCATGATGGCCTAAAGAATCAAGTGTGCAACTTCAATTTCAAATGAATGCAAACCAAATAAGCACACAGGGAGGCCCAACCTCAATCATACTCATCTCAAGAGGTCTAGCACGCATGCTAATGCAATGCAATCCTAGGCATGTTGACAAGTATGCAACCATGGCAATTCAAATAAGCATACTGTAGACGTCCCCGAACGCATCCCGGGGAAAGGGAGTGCGTGTCCCCCCCCTCCCCGCGTTCTGGTTCGATATTGGGTCACTATAGTTCGAAGGACTCAAATGTCACAGTTCTTAATCTTGAACCAAAGAGTCCAAATCCGGCAAATCGTTTTGAGAAAACAGATTTTTTTGAAAAAAGTGCCAAACATGGATCTTTGCGGATCTGAGTCGCCACCTAAATGTTTTTAATGGGAAATTTATGAAACCCGACTCGGTGCCAAAGGCCACGTGTCCGGCATCACCAAAGTTGCCTCGGCTCGAACTTGGGTACGATTGAAGGTCACTGAGCACTCCCGCTTCGCCAAAGACCGCCTCTACTAACTATGATATCTTATTTTGAAAACATTGTGAGTTCTTATTAGGTTATTAGCCTAGGTTCTTGTGTGATGCCTGACAAGATACAAGTATAGACTGGATCGCCTGAATTGGAACAAAACATTTCATGTTTGTTTGTTTGAAAATGGTTTGATGGTGCTACCCGCAAGTAGGCTAAGACGCGGATTTGCCACCCTCGGGTGGGCTTAGAAAAACGTGATTTTGCCACTATCTAGTGGGCTTAAAACAAACATTTGATGAATTGTTCCAATCCAAGTAACTCAACCTCCCCCCACAGGCATTCAAGGCAGTTATATCACATAAGCATTTAGCCTCATCGTAAGCATACTTTTCATGGCAGTCACTCACACGCATGCAAGGATGCTAAAGCATAAAACTCACCGAGTACTCCAAGACAAAACAGAAGCTTGTTAGAAATCCATGCATGGACCTAAGCATACTGAAATGTCTAATGCAACACATGCAAAATGCAACTATAGCAGGCTCGGCTATTCTAAACATGGCATGTGAAATGCTACAGCTAACACGTGTTCAATTTGGAATTGAAATACAAATGCAGTTTGTATGATGCGCCGAGCCCGGTGCATGCAAAACAGATAAATGATGCAAACATGTTGTCATACTGTATGCTAATTGAAATATGCCCTATATCTAACCATCATAAGCGGGTAAATAAAAGGGAAGAAAGAAGTGGGGGTTGGAAGACATACATCACACTCACCCACACTTATTACAATTATGCCCTTGCGCAGAGGGTCCGAATAAATAATAATACAGTCCGAAATAAAAGAATAATACAGTCCGAAATAAATATACAAATTCCTAATTAATTAACAAATTAACTAAGAAAGCTGTAAACTGGCAAGCAAGCCAGGGACTGCCTTGACTCCGCTCTGGATAATGAATTGATGCATGTTGGGTTGCCTTTTCGGAAATCCACTAGGATACCCCAATTAGTCTCTGTTTGCAATGTTCCTCGAAATACGTGCCAAGCCTCGGAAGACTGCTGAATCTTGATTTTGTTGTAACAGAGAGCAGGAAAGGGGCATAGCAATGTATTTTACAAATATATGCATGCCTCGATCCTCGTACCACCAATCACGCATCTCGATGCATGATGGCCGAGGAATCGGATTGCACAACTCAATATAGGATGAATGCACATGAATGCTACAACAAAACCTAACTCCATCATGGGTAATCCGGAGTGTCGGTGACTTGGGAATTGAGACCCGTTCCGTCACTCGGAGTACGAAACGTGCCTCGTTTCCCGTGCCCGGGCTAACTCCTATCCCGAACACAATGCAATATGCATGATATGTATGAAATGCAACTAAGATACAATCCTAACATACACAATGCTATGAAAATGAGATGTCTCGGAATGCGTGCACACGGGCACGCAAACCGAGAAAATGATCCTAAGGCATAAAATGGCATACGCAATGCAATTGGACTTACACTAACATGAGTGGACCTCAGCCACACTCACATAAGAGGCCGTCGGATAAAAGTGAAGTACCTCGAAATGCGTGCACACAGGCACGCAAACCGAGGCAATGGCATACGGAATGCAATGATGCTAAAATGAGATGCCTCGAAATGCGTGCACACATGCACGCAAACCGAGGCAATGGCATACACGATGCAATGAGACTAAAATAGCATACAGAATGCAAAATGGACTTACACTAACATGAGTGAGCCTCAGCCACACTCACATAAGAGGCCGATGGATGAAAAATGAGATGCCTCGAAATGCGTGCACACGGGCACGCAAACCGAGGCAATGGCATACGCAATGTAATGGCATGGAAATATGATATGGGCTTTCACTAACATGAGAGCCTCAGCCACACTCACATAAGAAGCCGATGGATGAAAAATGAGATGCCTGAAAATGCGTGCACACGGGCACGCAAACCGAGGCGATGGCCCTAAGACGTGAAATGGCATGGAAATGATATGCAAACATGCAAATGAATTTTGGCACTGAAATGTGGGGGAAAATAGCCCCGAAATGAGGCGAAAGTACACCCGATGCATGAAATGACCCCGAAACATGAATTTTAGGCACCCGAAATGGCCTATAGCTATACCAAACATGCACAATATAGACATGGAATGAAAATATAGTAGCAAGGAAGCCCCAAGAAAAGCATTTTTCAGTCATAAAAAGGGCTAAACAGCAAGCACACATAGGATTAAGCAAGAATGCAAAAATGGCTCCCCAAGAGGGGTATTGAAGTAAGTGATACATGCAATGCCCAAATGGAAAAATACCCTTCTACAACACTGAATAGGGACTAAAAATATGTACATTTACAGTAGATGACATCCCCCAAATCAGTATGAAAATATGCTAAAAATGCCATGCAAGATTGAGGCCACAAGAGGATATAACATGAAGTAGGCCAAAAATTCATCCAACAAGAAAAGACCCTTAATGAAATATGTCCAGAGGGTCAAAATATGACTCATTCCAGTTCTGATGATGGCCAAAAACAGAGGCTAGATAAGCCTAAAAGAGCATGTAAAAATGAGGGCCAAAGAGGGGTAGAATGGTAGGTACTACATGGAGACCCCAAACAAGATTGATCCCTTCTAAAATGTTGTAGAGGGAAACAAAATAAGCTTACTCACAGTTCATAACAAACTCCAAAAAAATTTACATATAGGCCAAACAAATCATGCAAATTTACGGTAAATAGGAGAGATTATGAAGTAAGTGCAAGATAGAGGACCCAAACAGGATTGAGCCCTTCTTCAATGTTGAAGAGGGGATCAAAATAGGCCCACTTACAGTTTACATTATGCTCGAAAACAGATCACTCATAGGCTAGAAATTTCATGCAAAAAAATGGCATATAAGATGATATTCAAGCAAGTGCCAAATGGAGGGCTCAAACAGGGTTAAGCCCTTAAAAAACATGAAGATAAGCTCAAAAGAGTGACCCTTTCAGTTAGGGTCGGAGCCTAAAACAGGGAGCAAATAGGCTTAAGAAATGAAGCAAGAAAATGCTACAAAAGAGGGAAATGGAGACTTACCCTTGTAGATCTTTTCTTTTCTACCTCTTGGCTTGAGGAATGTTGCTTCTAAGCCTCTTAGAACCTCTCCTTTCTGCTGGAAATGGAGTGGTAATGGGGATGCTTGATAGTGATGAAGAAATGGCACCAAACTTGAAGAAAAATGACTTTGGAGCTTGGAAATGGAGAGAAATGGGAGGTGGAAGGTATAGCTCTCTCTCAAATGTGTCTAACAAATGTCTAACCTTGAGCCAAGAAGCCAAGCCTCTCCTTTATAGAGGAGAGGCATAAAAAAAATCTAAGGGACCTCTCTAATCCTCCATACACGTATATGGAGGATGGTCCAATTGGCAACCAGCTGGCACAGCTGGAATACACTGAGGGAGAGGAAAATGGCCGGCCAGCTTACAGGGGCAAAAAGGTCATTTCACAAAAGGGGTGGCCGGCTAGCTAGATTTTCTGGCTGGCCAGCTACTTTTCAGGAGCTATCGGGAAGAAGACTGGCCGGTGGGTGCTAGGAAAATCCAAATGTGGCCATTCAAGTATCCAAATTGAAGCCCCGGAAGTTAGCTTTCCAATGGAGCAAACCTTGCATCAAAATACCTCCTGTGGAAAAAGTTATGCTAGTTTCCGTGAAGCCGCGCAGATTTCAGTTCAACCGGAGTGATGCCTTACTTCAATCAACCATATCTCCTCCGTCCGGAATTGAATTTAGGAGATTCTTGAGTGAAAAATGAAGCCCCAGGAGTAAGCTTTCCAACGATGGTGGCCTCATACTTTAATTCCTCTTGTGCAAAGAGTTACGCCCGTTTCGGTGAAGCGGCGCAGACTTTTCCTCTTCCCGGATTCATGCTGAACCACTTTTGACCAAACAAAAAGTTGGTTGTCAAAACAATTGCTGGCCTCCCACCCTCCTACAAGCTTCCTAACCATGAAAATAATGCCTCCACTAAAAATGAGCCCAAACCGATGCAAAATGAAGGTTCGGGGGCCGAACGCCGATTCGGGACCCCAAACCGATCAAGGCACCGGGAGTGGCGTTCGACCACGAAGTGGGTATCTAAGACCCCAGTGTCCCTCAAAAGGGAGTAAATAAGATGCATGCCAAAAACCGGAGGAATCGGAGATGGTTAGACGGTCCCGAACCGAGGCACACGGCCTGACGGCTCCGAAAACCGGGAACCGGGCTCCGAAATGGGCAAAATGGCCTACGGGCATGAAATGTAGCCCACGGCCACTGAGAGATAGTCTACGGGACCTCTCCCTCCCCTCAGGAAAGAAAATAGAGAAAACCGAGTTTGGTTCGCAAACCGAGGCAAGGCACAGAAGAGGGTTCGGAAGTCCGGAGGCAGGGCGCACGGCCGTGACTCTGAGACTTCTGAACGAGCACAATATGCAACATCACCGAGCGCTCAATCGGTGACGTCTGAGTCTTAAGGTCGGTCAAAAATGGATTGTCTACACATACAAGCTAACAAGCATACAAGACATGAAACATCAATGTTAACCAACAAGCATGCAAGATGCAATGTGGATGTCCAAGCATGCAAACAAGCATGTGACTTCATTCAATCATGCAAGTTCCAACATGCAACAATTTACCAATATGCTACAACACACAAGGAGCATATGCAACCAATGAAGGGATGGACTTAAACATGATTTAGGCAACTCTAAATAGGCCTAAAACAGTGGCCAATGAGCTCAAGAATGAAGGCAAAATGACATGCAAACATGCATGTACTTATGGTCCGACATTTGGGCATATTAAAGCAACTTTTAAGCACACTTAAAAGGCACAAACATGGACATATAACCAACATGTTAGACACTAGAAACATGCTAGAAAAGGTGCCCAATCAAACAAGTCATGCAAGTAAGGCATGCTAAAGGGGTTAAAGCTTAAGGCATACGAGAGGTATTGCATGATGGCTATACAAAGCAAGGCATGAATGACTCCAATGACTTAAAACAGTCCCTTAGCACACCAAATCATGCAAATAAGCTTCACAAAGCTTGACCAAAACACAAAAGCATGATAGTTTAAATGCTATGCATGTATTGAGGCAAATCATGGCATTACAAGGTAGGTATGTTAAACTAAAATGGTGTACCAAAACCAACACACAACAATGTTATATCATGGCATAATAAGCATAAAAAGCAGCTATGGCATGATCAACAAACACTCAAACATGATGCTCCCTCAAGAGGCCAAAAAGTGCCCTTTTCAAGGACAACAAGGAGAGGGGGTGGCCCTCTCCTTCTTGGGACTTCAAGGTACCATCCTTACTACTGAAATCCCTCAAGATTTCAGTAGTGAGGAGGCCCAACCACCACAGTCCCGAAGCTCCCTCAAAAAGACACAAAATGGGGCCTCTCAAGGCTTAAGAGGGGTCAAACACCTCCAAACCACAAAACACTCTAAACAAACTATTTAGAGGGCCCAAGAACAGAACTTTTTTGTATTATATACTAAGCTCAAAAATAGTTCTAAGATAGGTAAAAAAAAGCAATGCAAGAGAGGGGTAAAAAGGACTAGTTTCTTACGCTTGAAGAACCTCTTCAACAATGGTGGACCAGCCCCTTCTTGAGCTCCAAATCAGCTTCAAAGCTCCAAAAACAGGCCTCAAGAACCTCAGTTCCAAGAGGATGGTGTGATGGTAGGTGTTTGTGCACAAAACTAAGCCTAAAACACACACAATGGCAAGAGAGGGAAAGATATAGATATACGTTAGATACACTAACTTCAACCCTAAAACCAGAGTCTTCTCACTCTTTTCTCCAACTTCTCTAACCCTAGAACAAGGGAGAGAGGGCCTCCTCTTATGGAGTAGCCAATCTTGTAAAGCTTACAAGGTAAGCTAACAAGAGGGCCATCCCTCCATACACGTGTATGGAGGAGAAGCAAATGCAAGACAGCTGTGCTAAAATATCTGCAAAAGTAGATGCACAGTAGTCGGCCGGCCAAAGATGTCATTTTGACAAAATTAATGGTCGGTCGGCCAACAAGAGTACCGGTCAGCCAAATTTATGGCCGATGGACACAAATAACAGCCGGTGGCCCCAAGCCGCGGCCGGTGGAGTGTGAGGAGACCTCACAAGGCATCCCCTGCCCTTCCAAGGCAAAACAGAAGTGTTTGGTGCAAAACCTGACACAAAACAGTCGAGTTCGGAGATTCTGAGGCAGGGCGCGTAGCCGAGACCTCCGGGAACTCCAAACGAACACAAACATGGATAATCACCGGGTGTTCAAACGGTGACGTCCAAGTCTTGAGGACGGTCAAAAATGGGGTGTCTACAATAGTATCTTCTCTTATTCCACATAAAACCTAAACCCGCATAGTATCTTCTTTTATTACTTTTGTTTGTTAGTTTTTAGTTTTAATTTTTAATAGTCTAAATACTTATGGTGAAACCAGTTTTCCAATGGTTATTTAAATTCTACAACAATATATCGCTGTTATAGAAAGACATGTTACTATTGTAGAACTAATATAGTGTTATGTTTATGTTTTTATGAAATTAAAGTGTTATATATATTTTTTTGTTATTTAATTGTGTGAATCTGTGGTCCTAAACCGATCCAATCCGTGTTTAAATGGATTGGTTCCATGATTTAAATGGATTGGATTAATTCCAATTTTTCAAGAACCGTAGATAACGGATTGGTCATGGCTTTACCCCAATTCGGACCCTGCTCACTGTCATGACCCAAACCCGCCCCTCTAGGTTTAACGCCGCAATCGGCCAATAATCCTTGGATTACCGAAGGCCTCTTAACAATTAGACTTGTAATTAGGGGATGCGGAAGTAATTACATAAAAGAAATATACATAGTCCATCGAGTTGTGCAGACATACATAGGACTGATAATCTTAAACTTGTATAAACATACGAGTGACGTCATAGGTACAGTATTTACACGTCACTTCATGTACATATAAAAAGGAAAACTTGTTTATAGAGCAAAAGGAACAGTCTTATACATCCATATTAACACAGCCACAAAACATCACTTGATCTGGAACCTCCTCGTGAAGCACAAAAGGTGGCTGACAAACACAAAAATACTTCAGGCACCATCTTAAGCTTGATCACGAACCTGTTCACCTATATACATAATAAATAACTAATAAGCGGAGGCCCAGTGAAGAATAACAAAGTAAAGGGATAAATGAATGATGTCCCATAACTATGTCTGAAACTAAAGTTCACATTCGTATTCTCATTCTGAACATGTGTACAAAAATCAGAGTTCATGCTTAATCTTACATGGTACATCCTTAGCACTAACAGATTACATATAAAGTATCTTAAATTATACTTGTCAGTTCTATAAAAGAACCTCCGGCCGGGTGTGGATAACTTGTCAGTTCCATAAAGGAACCTCCGGACTGGGATCACATAACTTGTCAGTTCCGCCTAGGAACCTCCAGCCGGGTACAAATAGCTTGTCAGTTCCATAAGGAACCTCCGGTACTGGGAACTTGTAACATACTTGAATCACAGCATCATATCATAAAACTTGTTAGAGTTAGACAATCATTCATAGTATAAAACTTGACATTTCATAGAACAGATTTTATTCCGTATACAGAAAATAATTTACTTGAACATAGTTTTACTAAATTATTACTCACAAATAACAGTTGCTACAAGTAGACAATTCAACTTGTGGCGCGTGACCTATACAATTACAAAACAAACGTTTACTAAATTACACACTCGAAAATGATAACTTAGTCCTTTCTTGTTTTGGTGTGTTTCTACTTTATTATCCTTATTATGGTGTCTTAACCATGGCCTAGGAATGCCTAGGATGGAATGAGGATGCAAAAATGCATTTGAAAACATTTTTCAAAACTTGTTGAAAATAGGGTCTACAGTCGAACGTGGCTTTCCTAGCTCGAGCAGCAATGCAAAATGAGAGGGTTTGCTTGAGCGTAACTTACTTCGCTCGAGCGGTCTGTAAACTTTGAAAAAATACTAGTTGCTTGTTTTTCATGCTCGACGGATGCTCGATCCCCGCTCGAGCGTAAGACTTAAGATCTCGCTTAAGCGTGACTTTTGTCGCTCGAGCGTGCTGCAAAACACAAGAACTTCTGAAGGCTTGCATTTCACACTTGAGCGTACTTCAGGTCGCTCAAGCAGAAGTGCACACACTCAGAGTGGTCGCTCGAACGTGGATTCCTACGCTCGAGCATAAATGCAAATTCTAGAATTTTCAAATTTGATCTCCAAAGTCAAAACTTAATCTTTAAGCATCAAAACTTGAGGAAACACTTAGCAACTCATAAAACAACATGAATTAAGGATCATTTCAAGAAATCATGGCCCAATGGCTTGCCAATTATGCAAAATTCAACTTAAAACTTATGAATGTTCCATGAATATGACATGTATGAATTTCTTTGGACTTAATCTTCTCAAAACATGATCAAATGAGGTGAGAGGATGTGAGACATGATGAATTCCTACAACTAAGCTCAATTTATTACATGCATGAGAGAATTTCTTAGAAAACATACTCCAAATGTAATGAAATGCACATACATGTACAAATTGGCCTTCTTATTCCACTTCTTAAGCTTAATCCTTGTATTTCTTAGCTCAATTATCTTAAATTCATGTACTCTGTGGCTTAATCTCAAAGTTTAAGAGTTGAATTCTTACCTTCAATGGCTAATCACACTCTCAATAGTCAATGTTTGAAATCTCAAGCCAAACCTTCCAAATTCTCTTACAATTCTTCTAAGATGAACTCAACTTTTCTCTTCTCTCCCTCTCCTTCACGTTTTATCTCTTGGAGACTCAAAGATGATAACAAAAAAAGGGTTCAAGTGGAGTGTATAAGCCTTATATAGGCTTGAATTAAGAACTTGTTTAATTAGGCTTAATTGGGCATTACTATTCTAATTAAATCGTTCCAAATCAAATTTCAATTAAACATAGCATAATGTTCTAAAAATTCCAAATAACTCGTAAATCAAGTAAATTTCTGAATCGGACGCCGATAAGGCCTTCAATTTGCAAACCGAATAAAAACATGAACAGATCTTTCTACGTTAAACAGATATAAACACAAAATAATGCAATGCACATGTATTAATTCAAGATTTCTTCTTAATTACATGTTTGGTATACTTAAACATGAATTAGTGCTAATCATGAGTCGGGGTTGTTACACTTACCCCTAATATAAACATTATGTTCCCATTTAATATTGTAATGTTGTGTATGTTACAATTCAAGACAGTTTAAATTTTAAAATTAAAATAAAATTTAAAAGTTTTAATTAATTAATTTTTTTTATAAATTGGTTGGTCCTTTGACCTAGCGGATAGGGTGAACCGTTTTCAATTTGACTGATTAATTAGTTTAACTGTAATTTTAGCGTTATTAGCGTTTTTATCAAAATATATTGGTTAAATTTGTTTAATTCGAAACAAATTAATGATTAACCTAATTAAAGATTAAACAGTTAAGATTGCTTGATTCAAAATAAAAATCCTGCCCAAATAATTGTTAACTTTTAAAAAATTAAGAAAATCCCCATTGGCCAACTTCCATTCATCTTTTATTTTATAATCTCACATCGAGAAAAGAAGAAAAAAGTGAATTGTTTCACTAACATAAAGTTAATCTTATGCTCCCATTTATCTAAGCAAAAAGAGATCTTTAGAGAAACCTTATAATCAATATCTCATACTATTTTTTTTCTTCTTAATTTTAATTAAGAAAATCCTCATTGGCTAGTTTCTATTTAACTTTTATTTTACAATTCTACATAAAGGTTTTGATTTTAAAAATAATTTTGTATGGGATTTTGAAACTCTCATAATATCTCTATTTAAAAGTACTCTTTTATAAAATATATAGATATATCAATAATCTCAATGTCACTCTTATTGCTCCTTAATTCAAAAATTATGAGATAATTATGATAATTTTAAATTTGCATTTACATTTATAAATTATGAGATAAATTATTATAATTTTAAATTTATATTGTGTCGATTTTAAATTTAAATTAATAGATTGTTTTTCATATTTAGTAACGATTTAAATTTTAATAAAATAAAATTTAAAAGTTTTAATTAATTAATTTCTGTGTAAGCTGATTGGTTTTTTGACCTAATCAATTAAGTTGAACCATTTTTGGTTTGAATGATTTGCTGGATTAACCTTGATTTTAGTAATTTTACATGTTACGATGATTCTTTCTTACTCATTAAGTTTTAAAAATTTCTTTAATTATTTCCCTTTCAAAAACCAATATGATAATTTTTTAAAATTCATATATTTTTATTCTAAAATAGTGAAGTATTAGAACTATGTCATTTTTTTTTTATTATAACAAAACATAATTTTAATTATTAATTGTCAATACAATAATTTTAATCTATCTATACTATATATTATAGTAAAAAAACATTTGAAACAAAACCCTTAAATTTATATATAAAACTTTATTTACGAAAGACAATACAAAAAAATTAAATATAATTATTGTATTTTTAATAAATAATATATTATTTTATCTCGTGTATAGTACGGGTGATATGCTAGTTATTAGATGATGAAATAGAATCTTTCTATTACAAATATGTAATAGAGAGAATCAAAATCTAGGGTGAAATTACATGCCTCTTAATTTTTTTAAAGATTTATTATTATTATCTATGCATTGTAAGTATTTGTAAAATATATATTGTGATGATTATTTAATTTTATAAAAATCACCTTACTAATTTCCTATTTCATCCCATTATAATGATATGATGTCTATTTATTTGCTAATTTAAATTCTCCATATGGTATCATCTTCTTCTTCTTCATTATTATTATTATTATTATTATTATTATTATTGTTGTTGTTTGGGGATTACAGAAAAATCTTTCCTACTCTCCTGTAAGTCCAAGATAGTGTCCCTTAGAGAAATCACCAGAGTGTCTTATTAGCCGTTCCACGTGAGGAGACTATAACTAGAGAACTTGTTCCAATCTCCCAAAACAAGTTCCGTTTAAATTAGGATTTGCACAGCGAGAGAGTATTGAACTTACACTAAGTACTGATTAGATAACTTAAAATTCAACATTCTAACCAATTGTGCTACGCTCAAAAAATTGACCCAAAAAAAAAATTTTAACCCGTGACCTAAAAGGCTTAGGGCTTGTTTGGGAAGATGGGTTGGGGCTAAAATAGTCATATAAGATAAAATAGACTATTTTAGTCCAATAAGATAAAATATCACATCTAATCCATAATCATTATATTTTTCTTACACAAAAAATCTACAAAAACTAAAAAAATAAAAATAAAAATCCTTCTAAAACGAATTTTTTTTAATTTTAAATTAAAATAATTAAAAAATTTACTCACATTCCAAACCAATTCTTAGTTCCCTTATTAGAACCACGATGCCAACCACCCCACGATGCCAACCACCCCGGGTTTGGTATCATCTTTCAATTGCAAGCCATCGGCTTATTTACGGATGAAAAATGTTTAGGAGCTTTAAATTGGGAGCATTAAAGGAGCTCTAGAGAATGGGTTCCACTAACTAATGTGATGTTTTGACCTTAAATTTTTTTTTTCTTTTTTTTTTTGAATTTTCACTTCATTAATGGTTCATTAATGCTCCCAAATTAATAGAAGGGCAAATTACACAAATAGTCCCTATAGTTTGGGGTTTGTGTCACTTTGATCTCTGACTTTTCAATTGTGACACATTTGACCCTGAATTTTGAATATTGTTCCAAATAAGGACAATTGAATATATAATTAAATTTTTCAAGGGTAAAATTGTCAATTTGATAAAATATAAACTAATTTGACAAAAATAAATGTCAAACAAATATTTTTGAATTTTTAAAAATTATTTCTACCTACTAGAAATAAAATTATGTAAACTTGATAAATTTTTTAGACATTTATTTATTTTTTTTACCAAATTAATTTTTATTATATGTTTGAATGACAATCATGTAAAATTAATTTTAAAAAATTAATCATGTAATTTTTATTAATTTTACATCATTTTATCATTGGTAGATAAAAATAATTTTTAAAAAATTAAAAATATTTTTTTGACATTTATTTTTGTTAAATTACTTTATATTTTATCAAATTGACTATTTTACCCTTAAAAAATCTAATAATATTTTCAATTGTTCTTATTTGGAACAAGATTCAAAATTCAGAGTCAAATGTGTCACAATTGAAAAATCAAGAACCAAAGTGACACAAGTCCCAAAGTATAGAGACTATTAGTGTAATTAACCCTTCATAGAATGTATCATTCTTGTTTACGGATTGATCAAAAGACGGCCAAATGAAGGAGATTTACTCACGCTATAGTACTTTTTCTCCGACAGACCAAGAATCTTGTCAACATCAAAGGCCAAGACAAAGAATCTTGTCAACATGAAAGTTCATTCAGTTCTCAGGAGAGTATATTTTAGTTAAAAGATTACTTCCTTTATTTTAAAATATTAATCTCTTATTTTATTTTTTATTATCTTAAAATATTAATTTTTTTTAAAAAATTAAGTACAAAAATAATGTAAATTTTCTATTTTGTCATTCTTTTAAATTAATAAACAATATAAAAATTACAATTATGACATTGATATTCTCAAAAAATGTACTATCAAAAAGGTAATTTTGAAAAATTAACTTTTCTCAAATGCAATAATTGTACCATAAAAAAAAGTTAGATTTCCCAAAAGAGACCATTATTTTAGAACGGAGGGAGTAAAATTTATTATAAATTGTTATATTATTTTTTTATAAAAAATTTAAAAAGTATTAAAATAATTTATTCTTAAACGAAACTTGAAACCTATTTTGAGAAGTGACTTATTTTAAACTTATAAGGTTATTATGAAAAAATTGTATCAAAAAATAGAGAGATGATATGATCTAAATAAGTCAATAAGTCAATAAATTAGTGTTTTTTTTTTTTTTTTTTTTCAAAAGAAGCTTGAGAGCTAATATAGAAAGTTGATTATTTTAATTAGCTTTTTTATTTTTTATTTTTTATTATTTTAGCTTGAATAAAAAAGTTATGTTTGAAAAGATAATTGATTTTTTTTTTATAATAATCTAATAATTGTAAAAAAAAATGAAATAATTATAATATTTTATTTTATTAATTATTTTAATATATTTTATTTTTATTAACTAATTTAAGCCAAAATCTTCTTCTCACAGGACCGGAAATGATTACAGCACTAAGTTTTGTGAAGGGACCTTCCACACATGTGACTTTCAATTTCCACCAGCAATAATTTAAGGGTTTGGTTATGGCGTGCAACTTACACCTTACACCTTATACCTTACACTTACACCTTACAAATACACCTTTTGTGAAAAATTAAACCTTACACTTACACCTTTTTTGAGGTTGCACACCATATGCAACCCACTTACACCTTACACCTTACACTTATACCTTATACTTATACTTACACCTTACACTTATATCTTTTGTGTAAGTGGCACATGGTGTGTACTTGCACACTTAAGAAAACTCCATAATTTAATCATGGAAATTGACTTTGAAGCCACAAATTATTCAGTACTTTCGAGGTATATAGGTACATGGCGTTTCATGAAGTTTTGATTGATAAAAAGGCATAAAGATTTATAATTTATATTGAAAATGAGAGAACAACATAAAGTTAAGTAAGGTGATTGACTTATGCTGTGTTTGGTTGGGGGATTTGGGGAGGGATTTGGAAAAGGAAAGGGAAAAAGTGTGTGAAACTATGTGAAATATAAGTATGTTTTATTCACATTTCACCTTCTTTTTCCATTTTTCTTTTCAAATCCCTCCTCAAATCCCCCAACTAAACACAACATTAAAGTATGACAACGTAATGCCCCGAAAATATTAAATAATTTCTCCAAAATTTAACTATGTGGAATTGCAACGGCAACTTGAAGCCACAAAGTTTAACTGTAGAATTGCAATTGCAACTTTGAAACTTTATCCAAAAGTTCAAACATTTTGGCTATATTCCACATGTGAGGTTGAGATTATTTAAGTTATAAAAAAATAAAATACGTTAAAATTTTAACAAAATAAAATGTCACATTTAAATCATAATTATTTTATTTTTTCTTTTACAAAAGTTAAAAAAATTAAAAAATTTATCCAAAATGAAAATTTTTAACTCAGACTAAAATAGTCAAAAAGTTAAAAAGTCAACCTACTTCATAAACGAATGTGGGTTGAGTTTTTGATTTTTTAACTATTTTAGTATGGGATTAAAAAGTCTCGTTTTGGATAAACTTTTTGACTTTTTAACTTTTTTAATTTTTGTGAGAGAAAAAATTAAATTATTATGATTTAAATGCGACATTTTACTTTACAATAATGATACAGACCCTCTTTTCGAAAAACCCCCACAACCCCCAAAATAATCCACACCACTCATAATATAAACCCCACATATATATGAATGGATCCCACACATCATGAGTGATGTAGATCAATTTAAAGATTGTAGTGGTCCTCCAAAAAAGAACTTATTTTCTTTTACCGTACTACACTAAAAAATTTATTTTATTTTTTTATAATTAAAATAGTCCCAATCTCATCCAAACCTACCTGTCAAATGAGCCCATTGTCCCAAGAGCATTATTCCATCTGTTTTATGTTTGAACAAGTGTTCAATTGTCTCTTTAAGGAGGACAAACAAATAGTAACAAAATTGAAACACCAGCTAAACTTACCCTAGACAATGAATAATTTCTCACGGCCCTACCTTAACCACAACATCAACATCACCAGCATGTTCCCTGTTTTCATTTATTCCCCGCTTCTTACGGTCCTGCCTCATTATCCGAATCAGGACCCTCTCTATGTTCTCTTCCCTTATTTTTCTATTTGTTAGGCTATTGAGGTCTCGTTTGGGAACACATTAATTTAATAATTTTTTAATTATTTAATTAAAATATAAATTAAAAAAATAGTATATTTAAAATAATATTTTGACTTTTTACGAAAAGATATACAAAAAGTAGAGAGAAAAAAGAATTTTTAACTTTTTGGTATGGATTATTAGTTTTTTTGGCTAATTTAGTAATTTTTTGACTTTTTGGCTAAAAGGGAGGGTTCCCAAACGAGGCCTGAATCTATTTTTGGGTTTAATTTAGATGATCTGAATCGTTTGTATTTTAAGATTTGTTAAGTATATTATATCTGTAAAAAATTAAGTTAATCGGATATCAAAAATTACGTATTCAGATAATCGAACTAAAAATTATTTAAAAAATAATAATAATATACAGTTTTCGAACACACACTTTTTAATATCCGATTAACTTAATTTTTTATAAGTATAATATACTCAATAAATTTTAAAATATAAATAATTTAAATTATCGAAATTAGACCTAAAATAAAACCAATGGCCTAATAAGGGTTGGTTTGGGATGCCCTATAAAAGTGTACTTTTTGACTTATTGGTGGGTTTGGATTGGGTTTGGGTTGGGTTTGATGTGATGTGTTAGAGAGGTAATGTGATTTAAATAAGATGATATGACTTAAATAAGATAGTGATTTTTTGACTTTTTAACTTATTTAATACATGTTAAACTAGCCCTAAATAAAAAAAATAGAGAAAAAGAGAATAAAGAGAGGATCTGATTCTACCTACCCACCTCAGTGGGTCCTACCGTTCAAAAAAGGAAAAACCTCAATGAGTCTTGTCTTGTGATACACGGAGGCCAGTATTTTTATTGTTATTTTTTTAAAGTAGAGAGGAATTGGGTAATGTTCCAAACGTAAATAAAATGTTTTTTTTTTAAATGATGGTTAAAAATATTTTTTTAAAGTAGAGAGGAATTGGGTAATGTTCCAAACGTAAATAAAATGTTTTTTTTTTAAATGATGGTTAAAAATTAATTTTTAAATTTTTTTGATTTTTTAAAAAATATATAAAAAGTTTGAGAGATGATATGATCAAAAATAGATTAAAAATTGATTTTTGAGTTCTAATTCACTTCCTAAAAAAATACAAATTTGATTGATTTTTTTAATCTATTTAATTTTATTTTTTTACAAATTAATTTGGTAGAAAAATAAAAACTTATTATTTCACATAGTTCTCTTTTTTTTAGGGCAAAAATAACTTTTAAAAATTTTAAATTATCTTTATTTGTGTTTATGTTTGTTAAACCCCCCGCGCGCGCGCACATACACATATATATATATATATATTTTAAAAATGAGGGAAAAAGTTTTTAAAATTAAGCCAAACAAAGATATATGGTGCCGTTTGGTAACACTTACGTTTTCAGTTTTTTGTTTATATTTATAAAAATTTAAAAAACTCAAATAAAAACTTGTTTGATAAAATTTTTTATTTATAAATCAGTGGTCTCAGTTTATAAATTTGGCCAAAAAATAAAAACACAAAAAATATGTTTTCATTTTGAGTTTTCAGTTTTTTTTTTTTACCACCCAACACTAGCCACCACCAGCCACCATTTTCCACCACCGCCTTCCGCCACCACCAGCCACCACCCACCTGCCACTCACTTGCCACCACCACTCACTCCTCGCGGCCGTTGCCGCCGCCGCCACCGCCACCACCACTACCCACCTGCCATCCACCCTCCCCCACCCACAACCTGCCACTACCATTCCCGGTCCGCCACCACCACCCGCCACCTACTTGCCACCGCCACTCACCACCCACCTGCCACCACCCGTCACCACCAGCCACCACCATCACCTATCACCCACCACACCCACCACCACCACTACGCCACCTACCCACCACCCGCCACCCGCCCCCCCCCTGCCCCCACCACCCACCACGCGCCACCACCTACCGTCATCACTTTCCACCACCGTCTTCCGCCGCCACTTGTCACCACTTGCCATTTCTCACGATTTTTTATATTTTTAAATTTTTTTAAACATTTTGTCAATTACCAAACGTGTTTGTAGTTTATGTTTTTATAAAAATAAACAAAAAATAAACAAAAACCAGTTTATAAAATTTTTGTAAATATAAACTGAAAATGTAAACGTTGCCAAACATACACGTTTACGTTTTTAGTTTATATTTATAAAAATTTTATAAACTGATTTTTGTTTATTTTTAGAAAAACATAAATTACAAACGCGTTTGGTTTGAACAAAATGTTTAAAAAATTTAAAAAACATAAACTAAAAAAATATATTTGTTCAGGCCTAAAATATTTATATTTATTTTTATTATTTATGAAAAAGAGATCACACACATTATAATTGAAAAAAAAAAAAATTAATTAAAAAAATAATTGAAAAAAAATTTAATTGGAAAAAAAATATTTGAAAAAAAAAAGATTTGAAAAAAAAATAATTAAAAAAATTTAATTGGCGAAAACATTAATTGAAAAAAAAAAAGATTAATTGAAAAAAAAAATTAATTGAAAAAAAAAATTAGGAAAATTTACCCATAAATCCTATTTTCTAAAAAATTGAACCATTGAGTCCTAAAAGTTTTCTTATGCACCATTTATACATCATCATCAAAATAACATCAAACATCATTAGTAAAACAACATCAAACATACATTATCAACATCATCAAAACATTAGCAAAATCACCAAACATCATCAGAACGCCTAGGGTTTTTACATCGTGAACATCATCATGAACAATAGCAACATCATCAACATGGTGAACATCAGAAGTAACACAAACCAATCAATCCATAAACCTTTGAAACCCTAACTTCTTATAATCCCAACGAACAGATTAGACCTAAATTAACCCAATACGCAGAAATCGATTTCGAACCAAACCCACAACCCAATATGCAGAAATCGATTTCGAACCAAACCCACAAAAAAATAAAATAAAATAAAATGGAACATGCAAATGTCCAGATTCAACAAAAGAAGAAAGATACACAAATACATATATATATATATATATAGTTACCTATTTTGACTTAGATCTACAGAGATCTCGTTGCGCAATGAATAGAATCGCTGTATAATTGTTTTCCGGCGAATTGATCAGCAATTCTGAAAGAGAGGGAGATCTCACGGCGCTGATGTTCCGATCTCACGGCGCTGATGTTGCGATGTTGATCATGGCGTTGATGTTGCAGACGTATTGCGATGTTGATGTTTCGATCTCACGATCGCTGATGTTGATGTTCCGATCTCATGTCGCTGATGTTCCGATCTCAGAGGGACTATTAAGAAAATCATATATCAAACACAAATGGGGACCAAAACATTGGAAAATCTGTGATGGTATTATACCTTGGAAAAGGGCTATTTTTCACAGCTTTTTGGCCGTACTTCCTCCATCTATACCCATCATCCAAGTGATCAACCTCATTGTTTGTCATGAACGCAAATCTTGGCTCTCTTTGCCTTTTTGGGTTCTTCTTTTTGGGTTTTAACCTAAACCCACAAAGAAAAAGGAAAAAGATTGATGTTGTTGTTTTTTATGCTGTTGTGTTGATGTTTGATGATTTTTTTTAGTGATGTTGGTGATGTAGTTGACGATGTTTGATGGTGTTTTTATGATATTGCTGAATTTTGATAATGTTTTTTTAGTGATGGTGATGTAGTTGATGCTTTGATGACGATGTTTGATGTTGTTTAATGATAATGTTGTGATGTTTGATGTTGTTTTGATGATGATGTTTGATGTATATGCCCTCTATGGTCAATTTCCCTATAATGAGACCTTTCAGTCTATAAAAAAACTTTTAGGACTAAATAGTGTATAAGTTGTTAATTTGGGATTTATTAGTGTATCACCCAAAAAATTAATTGAAAAAAAAATATTTAAAAAAAAATATTTGAAACAAATAATTGAAAACTGAAAACGTAAACTCATTTTTTGAGTTTACATTTTTTCTCAAATTTATAAACTGAGACAACTATTTATAAACAAAAAAAATTATCAAACAAATTTTTATGACAGTTTTTAAAATTTTTATAAATATAAATTAAAAACAAAATGATTACCAAACAGACCCTATTTGTTGTTTACAAATCATATAACAATCAGATGTATTAAGCTATCAACCAAAAACACCAACATCACTCTGCAATGACATATTTGAAGTTTAAATGGACATGCTTCACCACATAAAAACCACATGGAACATCGTTCTTAGGCTGGAGCTACTTCTCTCTGATGTGCCAAGCACATCAAAATTGCAGTGTGGGCAAACTATGTTGGAAATTCTAATATACACCTCTTTAAAAAGGATGTAACTTAGTTACGTCATTTTAAAAAAAAAAATTATAATTAATTTTTTTTTAATTATATCTCATATTATATTTAACTATGACATTTTTTTTAATTATGACTCAAAAAATTAAAATTATATATATATTTTCAATTATAAGGTGCATATGGTGTTGTCCAACTATATATATCTCGATTTCTATTTTTATTTTTATTTTTGAAATATTGCTCTACGTCTATCTTAAAATGAGACAAAAAAAATTATTTCAATCTATCAAAATTAGAATAAAATATAATTACACCCCTCATATTTGTTTAAAATACAAATTATCCCGTAATTATGAACATTATAAATATTCCCTTATCAAAAAATTTTATTTAACGAAAAAAAATAATTTTTAACTACTTTCTTATACAACAATAAAATTATCTGAATTTTTAATTGAATTATATATTTATCATATCATTTAAAACAGTTAATTGACTTAATATTTTATTAATAAAATGTATCGTTTTTTATGTGATTGAAAAAACTTAAAGAAACGACATGCAATTTTTAAAATTACAAGACAATTCATATTTTTAGTAAATCTCAAAAAATATATTTATAATTTATCCTAAAAAATCTCAACTTAACTTATAACAAATTAAATCCTGTAATGGGATCCTACTCTGTCTATGTTTGTCATCTTACCTCGGTTAACATACGAATATGCATATTATTTTCCTTCACATATGCACCTATGTAAAGGGGAAATTATTTATATATATATATATATATAAACTTAAGGTTTGACTGTTATAATAAATTAAATTTTAATTTTTTAATTTTCTCAAATTAAATTTTAAAGTTTTGATTTGTTTTCAATTTAAATTATTTATCTATTTTCATTAAATAAAATCCATGTAAAAAATAATATTTTAGTCATTAAACTCAACAAAAAAGAGTCTTTTAGACATTTTATATATTTATATTGAGTTTGATAACTAAAATACTCTTTTTTGTAGGTTTTACTTAACAAAAATAAGCGAATTGTTTAAATTAAAAATAAATCAAAAGTTTAAGATTTAAATTGACAAAATTAAAAATTCGGCTTAATTTTTTTTACAAGACTCAAACTTTTGGGTTTTTTTTTTTTTTTTTAATTGTCCCAAATATAAATGTATGAGTAATGTTATATGAAAATTATTTTTTATAAAAGTTTTTTTTTTTTTTTTTTTGAAATGATAGGTTAACACGTTATGAAAAAGATGGATAAACAATAATATGATATGATAACACGAAAAAATAAACAAGTTCGGTTAATATTGAAAGATGTGTTTGTAATTTATTTTAAAATTTGAAAAAATTTGTGATAAATTCATATTCCTATGCGTATAAGTCATCAAGGACAATGTTGGTTTAATTGAGGACATAAGAACATTTGTTAGAAATTTGTTGGTCAAAAGAACATTAATACTTATGTGTTGAAATTTTTATTTTAACCTATCTGTTCAATTTTTGAAACTCATCTATTCAAATTGTATTTATCTATTGGAAATTCATCATTATTTTTTTCTATTGGTTCAGATTCATTAAGCTTTATTTTCCTATCTATTCAATTTTTATCCTATATGTTCAAAATCTAATAGATACACACAGATATATAAAAAGAGAGGAGAGAGAGTCGTCCTATCCTATCTGTCAAAATCTTTTTTGTTAAGTGTTCAAAACCCAACTCTCTCTCTCTCTCTCTACAAACCCACTTTCTCTCTATTGTTCAAATAGTGAAGCTATTGGATGAAGTACTACTTTTTGTGCATAATAGAAAACTTTGAGAATCTGCAAGTACGGAGAGAATTGTTGGACAATCTTCACTGTATTAAAAATAAATTATGTTTGTGTACTCAACAACAAACAGAATACACAAGAAATAAATTAAAAGAATGAGTTTCCAAAATCTATTTAATCATATAAACTAAACAGAAAATGGAAATAGAGAAGGAGAGAAGAAAATAAAATAAGAACATAAAATACTTACAGAAAATATTTTCTTAAAATGATCAAGTCTAGTGTTTAACACTATCTCCTTAAGACAGATTCGTCCTCTCTCGGGTGCTAACAAATTATGGACGTCTATCTCCCATGATGAAATGATCTACAACAAACAATAGCAGCACTACAAACTATTTACACAACGAACACACTTTGTGTTTATACACTTTCTCACAGAAAATTAATGCAGCAAAATGTAGAGAGCAACAACAGAATTTAGAACAGAAAAATTGAGTGAAAATCCAAATGAGAGACTTGTTTATTTATAGGTATAGAGGTGGCTTTTCATATTTGAATTAAACAGGTAGCAAATGTATTTGAACAGGTATTGTACTTGTTCGGTATAGATTGAACAGGTAAGGAGCCTGTTGGGTTTGAACTTGAACATATACTGAATTTGTTCAGTTTAAATTCAAACAGATATAAACCTGTTTGGTAAAGGAAAAATCTGGACATTATTTCAGAATTAATTTCAAAATTCAAATTCTGAAAAAGGTAAGAATTTTAATTTTAGAAAAATAAAATTCAAAAAGTTTTTGACCCAAAAAGATAAGTATTGGGCCAAACAAGCCCAACCCAACCTCACACCACATACCCGCGCCCAAGCCCAGGCCCAGCCCAACTTGTTCGACCCACCGGACAAACGACGGCGGTGCATACGCGCGTGTTTGGTTTGCGTCTAATGAGTCTAGCCCACTTTGCCCATAACCTCCCCTCTACAAAACTTGAGTGTCCCTTGGGGCCTACTCCAAGTTCCAAATCCAAGCATTATAAATCCACACAAAGTTTGCCTACCAAACCAATGTGGGATAAACCTTAATTCAAACCTTTATAAAAATTCTACCAAACACACTATTTTCATGGAGCCTATTTTTGCTTCAACTTCTCATTCACCCAATAATGGTTTTGAGCAACCAAATATACTACGTGAATCACAACGCGACATAGAACGCGTTACTACTTAGACCCGCCAACTTTGGCGCATTGGTCTCACCTAAAAATTAGACCAAAGTTTGGAAACAAATATGTGTTTTCCAAAACCATTTTTCATACCATTTCTAACAATCCCCCACATGAATGGAATTTGATGACAACAGAATTTGTCAAAAGAGTATAAATCAAAAATATATTGCATCAGGATGGATAGCTTTCGGCTTTGAACCTTCCCTAGTGATAGCCTATCGGACTTACTAGCTAACCGATGGACGCGATATCTTGAATTATTCAGTCGCATGTATAAGTCAAGTGTAGACACCCCATTTTTGACCGACCTTAAGACTCAGACGTCATCGTTTGTGCACGCGATGATCGCGCATATTTGTTCTTATTTTGAGCGCCCGAAGGTCTCAGCTGGGTGCCTTGTCTTTGAACCTCTTAACCCTTTGTGTTTTGGCCTTGTTTTTTGGGCCCAACCTTGTTGCCTCTTGCCTAGGGAGAGGAGAGGGCCTTGACGGCCACTTTTGGCAGCTGCCGGCTACTTTTCCCTCTTGTAGGCCACTTCAAGTGGCCGGCAACCACTTTTTCTCCTTTTTAGATATTTGTAGTTCTTTTGAGCGAGCTGTGGCTCACTAAATTCATCCTCCATGTGTATGGAGGGATTGAGCAAGCTTTTTGCTTACATTGCTCTATAAAAGGGGAGCTTTCTCTCCCCTTAGAGGGGTTCAAATTTTTCAGAGCTAAAAATCTTCCTCTCTCTCTAGAATTCTCACACTCTCTCTATATTGTGCTATTGTGCTTAGAAGTGTTGTTTCTTCATACTTTTGCATACAAACACCTAGTTAAACACCTTTACTTTGGAGCTGAGGTCCCTTGGAGTTTCATTTGAGGTCTTTGGAGTGCATTTGGTTCAGAATTGTTGCTGAAGTTGCCTCCTTGCTGCTGTGCTCCAAGGGTAAGGCACTTGTCCCTTTAAAAGCTTTATTTTGCTTAAGTATTTGGCCACCTTTGCATGCTGATTTAGGCATGGTTGTTAACTACAAAAAGCTCTAATTTTAAGTATTAAGAAAGGTTGTTTAAGGCCTCTTTGGTGTTGGGGGTGTTTCACCCTCTTGTGTGCCTTATTTGCTTGAGGTTGATGCCTTCTTTTAAAGCCTTAGAGGCACCCTTTGTTTGGCTTTTCTACCACTGAAACTCAGAGGCATTTCAGTGGTAGAAACCATGTTTTGAGGTCTAAAATAGGAGGGGGTGGCCTCCCCTCCTTGCTTCTTGGTTCCATGCCTTGTTGGCCTAATTAGTGAGCATGTTTTTTTAGCATATGTTGGCTTGTTCTCAGCTCATTTTTGGTCTTATTTTAGCATGGCATAACTCTGTTTTGGCCTAGTTGGGTCACCTCATGCATGCTTTTTACACTTGTAGTGTAATCTTGCCTTTTGGCCTAACATGCATCATGTTTTATGCCTCTCATTCTAGCTTATTTTGGCTATGCTCTCACATGCTTTTACTCTTGATTTAACATGATATAACTTTGTTTTGGGTTGGCTTGGTTGCCTCTTGCATGCTTCTTGCACTTGTAGTGCAATTTTGTTCACTAGCCTAGTGTATTTGGTGTTTTAGCCTATTGATCTATTATGTGTATGCTCTACTCCAGCACTTTTTTGGCTATGTTTTAGTATGCTTTAGGTCTGATTTGAGTGTTTTTGGTTATGCATGCTTGGCTTTGCATAGCTATAGTGCATTTGGCTTTGCTAGTCTTGCACTTTGAGACCTCTAGCATGTCATATTTGAGCTTTTTGCATGGCATGGTATCATTTGGCATGTTATTTCAGACCATATACCTCTGCTATATTCTTACATTTATCGCCCTTTTGTTGTGTTTGAGGGTTGAGCCTTATGCTTCACATGTGAGCCAATACGTATGCATGCTTGTCTAGGCTTTTGGACTTCCATTTCAGCATGTTTTGGTCTTTGTTTTGGCCTAATTGAGCTATGTTCAGAGCTGGTTTGGTTGTTTAGGTTATGTATCGCATGCTTCTTGTGTAGTGCTCTTTACTAGCCTTGTGCTTTAGGCCTTCTAACATGCCTTATTTGTGATATTTGTATGATATGGCATCATCTAACATGTAATTTAAGAGTATATAGCCTTGCCATACTCTTATGTTTATCACTCTTTAATTGTGTTTAAGAGTTGTGCCCTTATGCCTTGTTGATAAGTCAATGCATAAGCATCATTATCTTGCCTTTCATGCCATCATTTCAGATCATTTTGGCCACTGTCTTGGCATGCATGAGATCTATTTAGGGCTGGTTTAGTCCATTGAGCATTGTATTGCATAGTCCTAGTGTTGTGTACTTCGCTAGCTTTAATGCTTAAGGACTCTAGCATGTCATACTTGTGTTGTTTGCATGATATGTCATCATTTGGCATATGATTTTAGTGCTTATACCTCTGTCATGCTCTCATATATGTTGTTCTTTCAATGTGTTTGAAAATTAAGCTTTGTGCCTTGCTTGTGAGCAAACGGATGAATATGCGTTCCTTGCTTTTTGTGCCTAGGTTTTGGTGTGTATTGGCTACTGTTTTGGAGCATCTTAGGTTTGTCCATATATGGTTTGACCATTTGAGCATTGTAGTGCATGCCTCATGTGCAGTACACTTTACTAGCTTTGATGCATTAGCTTCTAAACATGCCATGCATGCGTTGTTTAACTGTTAGAGTCTTGTGCATGTCACTTTAGCATTGAAAGATGAGCATGTTGTTTGCATTGCATCGTGTTTGGATCGGACGTTAATCTAAACACAAGGAATGTGGCACGTTTCATACTCAAAGTGATGAAACGTGTTACGTTTCTTGGTCGCCAACCCTCTTGATCATGCATGATAGAGGCGAAGGCTCTTATGTGTTGTTTGTGCATTCACTAATATCGTGGAAGCTTGGCTCTTTGGCCATCATGCATTGAGATGTGTGATTGGTGGTTTGAGAGTCGAGTATTACGCTCCTTTGAGCTTGAGAAATGATAAAGAGAGTAGTTGCACACACATTTCCTTGTAAATGCATTGTTGTGCCTTTGTTGATCTCTGTTGCAGCAAAGTTGAGGTTTTGGAAAGGAAAGTGGCCGGCCGGCCACTTACACTAGCCTGCCGACCACTTAATGTGGTCGGCCGGCCAGTTGAGGTAGCCTGCCGACCACTTAAAGTGACCGGCCAGCCACTTGCAGCAAATTTGTCCAGAATGCTCCTGTTTTGGGCCAGATGCAACCTAAAAGTGCGTTCGATGTTCTGAGGTCACCGTGAGTGCAAACAGAGACAAATTATGGCATGGCAATGAATTTCTGGGTGAAGCAAACCGAGCATGCATATCTCCCTCCCCTCGAGACCATTTTAACTGCTTTGTTTAGTTAGTTAATTTGTCGATTTCTGTAATTCATTAGTTTATGTGTTTAGCTAATTTTAATTCATCTTTGTAATATCCTAATTAGCTTAGAATAGCTATTTTCAATTTGGTTTGTAATAATTAGTTAGCTAGAGTTAGTTAATTAATTGGTTTGTAATAATTAGCCTAGCTTAGCATTGCTAGTTAGCTTATTTATTCGGACCCTCCGTCGCGAGGGCATAATGTTGTAATAAGTGTGCGTATGTGTGTATGAATGTCTTCCAACCCCACGTCTTTCTTCCTTTTATTTATCCACTTTTCAGTGGTTAGATTAGGGCATATTTTGTTTAGCATACCTTATGACTTGCATGTTTGCATTCATTCATTTGTATTACATGCACCAGGCTCAACGCATCATTCAAACTGCATCATATTTCAATTCCTATTTGAATATGTGTATCAAATTGTTGCAATCATATGCCATTTTAAATAGCCGAGCCTACTTAGTTGCATTTTTGCATGTGTTGCATTAAGCATCTAACATAGCTAGGATCATGCATGATTTCTAACTAGTTTTCTATTTTGGTTTGGAGTACACTGTAAGTGTTTATGCTTTAGCATTCTTACATGTGTGTAAGTGACTGCCATGACAGTATGCTTGCCATGAGGCTATTTGCTTAAGTGATTAATTGCATGAATGCCTGTTGATGAAAGCTTTATTGCCTGAATTGGAACAATTCAACAAAATGTGAGTTTTAAGCCCACTTTGCGAAGTGGCAAATCATCATGTTTTAAGCCCACTTGAGGGTGGCAAATCTGCGCTTTAGCCTACTCGTGAGTAACACTTTCAAACCATTTTAAAAAACAAACATAAATTGTTTTGTTCCAATTCTCGTGATTGAGTCTATACTTGTATGCTATACGCATCATATAGTAAGATAGATAATAACCGGAATAAGAACACATGTGTTTCTAAAACAACATATCATGCTTAGTAGAGGCCGATCCTTTGATCGGGCGAGCGGGGGTGCTCATTTCATGACCTTCCCCTCCTCGTACCCAAGTTCCCGAGCTGAGGCAACTTTGGTGATGACGGACACGTGGCCTTAGGCACGAGTCAGGGTTTCCTAAATTTCCCAAAAAAAAAAATATTTAGGTGGCAACTCTGTAATCTGGTAAAGCAGTCCAGTTTGGCATTATTTGATTCAAAATCGATTTTCTAAAATGATTTGCCGGATTTAGACTCTTTGGTGATTTATCAGTCTTACATTGCACTTTGTGAGATTAGATTCAGAACCATGATAGGAGTCCGAACTGTAGTAGCTAGAACCCAATTCGCGCCCTCTCCGAAAAGGGGGCGCGCGGAGTGAGTTTGGGCGGTCTACACCAAGACAATAGATTTCACACAAAATATTTTCTAGCATATCATGGTTCTTACAGTTGTGTTCATTTTGGCCTTGAACGCTCCTGGTTGTTTATGAGTACTTCTAGAGAATTTAGCCTCTTCATTCTCATAGAACCGACCCTAGTTCAACATTTATATAGGTGATTTTTATTGTGAGTAGCTCTTGTACTTATCTTAATTTTTATGCCTAGATCAAGATATAAGTAATCATTAAAAGCAAAGCTTATTCTTAAACCCCTATATACAACACATGTTGCAGATATCACTCTCACCATAGGAATGGGTAGGGAATTTTAATCCCTTAGTGATTTCTGGCGAGCCACACATAACTTTGTTGTCTCTTTGAACTTAGTTTTTGGGATCTCCAATCATTTAAGTAGGGTTACTATTACGATGACTCTTATATAATAGGCTTTAATCTCATCCCATTCGATGAACTATACATGTGCTCTTTTGTCAAACCTTTTGTTAACGGATCCGCAATATTCTCTTTAGATTTTATATAATCTATTGAGATTATTCCACTTGAGAGCAATTGTCTTACAGTATTATGTCGACGATGAATATGTCATGACTTACCATTATACATATGACTCTGTGGCCTGCCTATTGCAGATTGACTGTCATAATGAATGCAAATAGCTGGCACAGGTTTTGGCCACATTTGAATGTCTTTTAAGAAGTGGCGAAGTCATTCTGCTTATTCTCATGCTTTGTCTAAAGTAATAAATTCTGATTCCATTGTGGATTGTGCAATGCATGTTTGTTTCGTAGATTTTCAAGAAACAGCAGTGTCTCCCAAAGTAAAGACATATCCACTAATGGGTTTTGAATCTTTAGTATCGAATATCCAATTGGCATCACAATAGCCTTCGAGTACTGATGGATATCAAGTAAAGTTTAAGCCATGATGATGGGTAAGTCTTAGATATCTAAGAACCCGAATGATCGCTTTCCAATGGTCTTCTTCGAAATTACTAGTGTACTTACTCAATCTATTGACTGCATAAGCTATATTAGGACGAGTGCAATTCATTAGGTATATTAGGCTTCAAATGATTTGGGAGTGTTCTAACTGAGACACCGCATCACCTTTATTCTTTGATAAATAAAGACTAATATCTACAAGTGTTCTTGCTACATTCATATCATCCTTGATATATTTACCAAGAATTTTCTCAATATAATGAGATTGAGATAATGCATATCCATCAAATGTTTTAGTAATTTTCATTCCTAATATTACATCTGCGACTCCCATATCTTTTATATCAAATCTTTTGTTTAGCATTTGCTTAATTGATTTGATCATGTTTTGACTGCTTCCAATGATAAACATGTCATCCACATAAAGACAAACAATGACATAACTTTGTTAGTGTTTTTAACATAGACGCACTTGTCATATTCATTTATCTTACACCCACTAGTAAGCATAGCATGATCAAATTTTTCATGCCATTCTTTATAAGCTTGTTTTAATCCATAAAGAGATTTTACAAGCCGACAAACTTTCTTTTCTTGCCCTAACACTACAACCCCTTCAGGTTGCTCCATATAGATCTCTTCATTTAGATCACCGTTTAAAAAAGCTGTCTTAATATCCATTTGATGTATTTCTAAATTATACAACACTGCTATAACAATAAGCATGTCGATGGATGTTCTTCTTGTCATTGGAGATTATGTATCAAAATAGTCCAGACCTTCCTTTTGTCTATAACCTTTTACCACAAGTCTTGCTTTATACTTGTCTATTGAACCATCTTCTTTCATTTTTCTCTTGAATATCCATTTATATTCAAGAGGTTTAGAACTGGGTGAAAGATCTGCCAATTCCCAAGTATGATTTTGCATAATGGATTCAATTTCATTATTAACAGCCTCTTTCCACAAAGGTGTTTCAGGACCTGTCATTGCTTTTTCAAAGCTTTGAGGTTCATTTTCTAACAGGTATGTCAGAAAATCTAGACCAAAGGATTTTGATGTTCTCGCTCTCTTATTTCGTCTTGGTTCATCATCAGTTAAATCTTGTTAGCTGAGACCATTACTTCTCTCTTGCGTTTGATTGTCATTAGTCTCTTGACTTTGTGTACAATCATAAGCTCTTTTCTGTGAAGTTAATTCTTGTTCTTTCTTGTAAGGAAAAATATGTTCAAAGAAAACAGCATTCCTTGAGTCTATAATAGTATTCACATGTATATCAAGTATGATTTATAAGTCAAAAATCGATATGTACTACTATTATGCGCATAACCAATGAACACACAATCCACTGTTTTTGGTCCTATCTTAGTCTTTTTCGAAACATAAACTTCTACCTTTGCCAAACACCCCCACACTTTTAAGTATTTGTAGAAAGGTGGTCGACCTTTCTACAATTCATAAAGAGTGTTATTTGTTTTCTTGTGGAGTATTCTTGTCACGACTCAAACCCGCCCCTATAGGTTTAACATCGCAACTGGCCAGTAATCCTTAGATTACCAAAGGCCTCTTAACAGAATAATTTATAAGTAGGGACTGCGGAAGTAAACATAAAAACATACATAGTCTAATGAGCTGTGGAAACATATATGGGACAAAAATTTAAAATTGCATACATGAATATGTGACGTCATATTACATCGGTTATACGTCACCCAAGCCATTTATACAAAACTTTCCAACACATGTTCAGACCAGACATAAACATTTAGGAGCCACAAAAGTCTCAAAACACAATAGCTTGAACAGATCTCAAAAGGAACCTCCATGAGAGGCACAATAGCTGGCTGACACCAAAACTCCAGGAGACAGCTTAGGCCTGGTCACGCGCCTGCTCACCTACATACATAACATAGATAGTGAGCGAAAACCCAGTGAATAATAACAGAGTAAATATTTTACTGAATGATGTCCATACAGAAACAAAGTCTTGTACTTGTTCAAGCGTCAAAGCAAAAACAAATCACATGCGTAGTCATATTCATATTCAAAGTTCATACATTTCACTTTATAGTATGTGGCACATCCATTAGCGTTAACAAATCCGATGACCCATAAAGGGACACCCATAAAGGCATTCTGATAACCCATAAAGGGACAGCTGTAAAGGCATTCCGATGACCCATAAAGGGAAAGCCATAAGGTATTTTGATGACTCATGTGCACAGAGACGTTTCTGATGACCCATAAAGGAACGGCCATAAAGGCATTTTGATGACCCATGAAGGGACCTGATGACCCATAAAGGGACCTAATGACCTATAAAGGGATGCATATCATATGATGCTAAGGATGCCATGAATACATTTCAGAATCTTGGACAATCACTCATTCATTCAAAACATAGCGTAGCATTTCAGAAAACTAATCATTTCATGCCATAATGTTCAAAAAATATTTAACATTGAACATAACTTTACAAAGTTATTACTCACAAGTAACTGGTAGCTCCGAATAGACGGCAAAGTGGGCAATACACCTATCCTGTGGTGCGTGACCTACATAACATGGCAAATTCATACATTGAATACACACGCTCGGATTGAACATAACTTATTTCATTTGTTCTTAGTGTGTTTCTAGCCTTTAACCTCATTATGGAGTATTAATCATGGCTTAGGAATACCTAGGATAGAATGAGGATGCTAAAGTACACTTGAACATTTAACCAAAATTTTGTTGAAACAGGGATCTTGCTCAAGCGTAGCTTTCTTCGCTCGAGCAGACATACCAAATGTGAATGGTCCCTCGAGCGCAAACTCTTTTGCTCGAGCGATTTGCGACATGTGAAAAAGTTCTGGTTGTGTGCAATTTCTGCTCGACGGTCGTTCGACGGTCGCTCGAGCGTGAGACACAAGTCCTCACTTGAGTGCAACTCTTGTCGCTCAAGCGGACTGCAAAACACACAAACTTCTGAGAGCATGCAATTCATGCTCGAGCCACCCTTTTGTCGCTTGAGCAGGTATATGAAAATAAAGGTGGTCGCTCGAGCGTAGAAGCAAAATTCTAGGTTTTTCAAATTTGCCTCCAAGTTGAAATGCTTGAATACAACACTCCAAAACTCATCCTCTTGGGCCAGAATTTTGGAAAACATTTAGAAACTCACAAAACATCATGCTTTAATGATCATTTCATGAAATCAAGGCCCAAAAACATGCCAATTGTGCAAAATTTCAACTTAAACTTTATGAATGTTTCAAGAACATAACATGCATGAATTCTCTTGAACACAATCGCTTCAAAACATGATCAAATTTGGCAAATTAAATAGAAAACATAATGAATTCCCAAAATATAAGTGAAATGAACACATGCATGAAAGAATTCTTTGAAATCATGCTCAATTTGTGAAGAAATGGACATGCATGCATAGATTGATCTTGCTTCCTACTTCTTAAGCTTAATTCTTACATCTCATAGTTTAATTCACTTAAATTCATGGGTGAATCAACTCAACTTCAAGACTAAAGGCTTGGTTTCTTACCTAGAGTCTTCAATTCCTTGAACTCTTGGTGAATACTCAATTCTCCAATTCCCCTTTAATTTCCTAGCAATTCCTCCCCTTTTGCTTCTTGAGATCAACTCTCACTCTCTAATTCTCTCTTCCTCTCACGTTTATGAGCTCAAGGAGTAGGAAATGAGGGTGTAAAGTAAAATAAGAGAGTCAAAGTAGCCTTATATAGGCTTAATTAAAGTGGCTTAATTAAGATTGACTTAGGTTAATCACATTGACATTAATTATTCTAATTTAATCGTTCCAAATTGATTTTCAATTAAACCTACCATAAAATTCTATAAATTCCACATGACACATATACCAAGTCAATTTTTTAATCGGATGCCGATAAGGCATTCAATTCGCAAATTGAAACTAGAACACGAACAGGTCTTCCTACGTCAAACAGATATAAACACAAAATGATGCAATGCACATAAATTAACTCAGGATTTCTTCTTAATTACTTGTTTGGCATACTTGAACATGAATTAGCATTAATCATGGGTTAGGGTTGTTATAGTCTTCCCCCCTTAAAAAAGTTTGGTCCTCCAAACTTGAATTACCTTTATTTTGAAAGAACACCGGATTCAAAAGGAACAACTCGGGATATCTTTTCATCATGTCTTCTTCTGTTTCCCAGGTTGCATAGGTTCCTCTATGATTCTGCCAATCAACCTTCACTAAAGGGATTTCTTTGTTCCTTAGTCTTTTGATTCTTCGGTTGACAATTTGAATTGGTCGTTCTTCATATGTGTAATCATCCTTCAAAAGTACATGAGTTGGCTCAATCACATGTAGCGGATCTCTCAAATACTCCCGAAGCATAGAGACATGGAAGACATTATGCATGTTTTCCATTACCGGAGGTAAGGCTACTCGGTATTTTACTAAATTGATCTTCTCGAGAATCTCATATGGTCTAACATACCTTAGCGCCAACTTGCCCTTAACACCAAACTTAGTTTGTCCTTTCATAAGGGTCACTTTTATGAGCACATGGTCCCCAACTTCATATTCTCTATCTCTTTTTCGAACATCAGCATAACTCTTTTGTCGACTTTGTGCAGTTTTCAACCTTTGCTGAATTAATTTCACATTTTCAGTTGTTTCTTGTACAAGTTTCGGCCCCAACAAAGGTCTATCACCAACCTCGGCCCAACATATCGGAGATCGGCATTTTCTTCCATACAAATCTTTATAAGGAGCCGTTCCAATGCTTGAATGGTAGCTGTTGTTATACACAAACTCAGCCAATGGCAAATAAGTCTCCCAATTTCCTTGGAAATCGAACACGCACATTCTGAGCATATCTTCCAAGGTTTGGTTGGTTCGTTCAGTTTGATCATCTGTCTATGGGTGATAAGCACTACTTAACCTCAGTTCTGTCCCCAAAGCTTGTTGTAAACTTTGCCAGAATCTCAATGTGAACTTCGAATCTCTGTCAGATACAATAGATACTGATACATCATGTAATCTCACAATTTCATTCACATACATGTTAGCTAACTTATCCGCATTATAAATAGTTTTGACAGGCAGAAAATGAGCAGACTTAGTCAAACGATCAACTATAATCCAGATAGAATCCATACCTTGAGAAGAGCGAGGCAATCCCACAATAAAGTCCATGGTAATATGCTCCCATTTCCATTCCGGTATTGAAAGCAGCTGTAACAAACCAGCGGGTCGTTGATGTTCGGCTTTAACTTGTTGGTAGTGTAAACATCTAGCCACAAAATCTGCAATACCCCTCTTCATTCCTGACCACCAAAAATTCTGCTTCAAATCATAATACATTTTTGTATTTCCCGGATGCATAACAAATTTGGAATTGTGGACCTCTGCCATAATGCGTTTCTTTAAATCATCATAATCCGGTACACAAAGGCGACCCTGAAATTTCAACACATTGTTCTCAAGTACAAACCCGGGCCTTGGTTTTGAGTCAATTTCAGCCATGACCTTTCTCAAGAATTCATCTTGCGGTTGTTTCTCTTTGATCTCTTCAATGATTGCAGGCTGAGCAGAAATGACAGCTAAAATTCCACCTTGTTCTCGCAAAACAATTTTGATTTCATTCCTTTCCAAGTCACACAGTAATTCTTTCTGACCGGTGAGCAAACATGACAAATTTTCTATTGACTTCCGGCTCAAGACATCTGCTACAATATTAGCTTTCCCTGGGTGATACAAAATCTGCAAATCATAGTTTTTGATTAACTCTAATCATCTCCTCTGTCTCATGTTCAATTCCTTTTCGGTAAAGAAATATTTGAGGCTTTTATGGTCAATATATACTTCACAAGTTACACCATACAGATAATGTCGCCAGATTTTTAAAGCAAACACCACTACTGCCAATTCAAGATCATGTGTCGGGTAATTCTTTTCATGTGGTCGAAGTTGTCGAGAAGCATAAGCAATTACCTTACCATTTTGCATTAGTACACAACTCAACCCCTTATAGGACGCATCACCATAAATCTGAAACCCATCAGTACCGTTGGGCAAGGTCAAGATTGGTGCTGTTACAAGTCTCGTTTTCAACTCTTGAAAGGCTGACTCTCGCTGTTCATTCTAATAAAATAATACATTTTTTTGAGTTAACTAGGTCAATGGCATGGCAAGTTTTGAAAAATCTTTCACAAATCTTCTATAGTAACCTACAAGTCCCAGAAAACTTCTAACTTCTGTTACATTTGTCGGCTTAGGCCAGTCCACAATAGCTTTAATTTTCTGAGGGTCAACAGAAATACCATCCTTGTTGATTACATACTCCAAAAATGCTACACTTTCGAGCCAGAATTCACATTTGGACAATTTGGCATACAAGTGTTTTTCTCTTAGAATCTGCAAGGTAGTTCTCAGGTGATTCTCATGTTCTTCCCTATCTTTAGAATAAATCAAAATGTCATCAATAAACACAATGATAAATTCATCGAGATATTGTTTGAAAACTCTGTTCATTAGGTCCATGAAGGCTGCTGGTGCATTTGTTACCTCAAATGGCATTACCAAGAATTCATAGTGTCCATATCTAGTCCTAAATGCGGTTTTCTCTATGTCTTCTGCCTTGACCTTTAACTGATGATACCCGGATCTAAGGTCAATTTTGAAGAACACTTGGGCTCCCCGGAGTTGGTCAAACAAGTCATCTATTCGGGGTAATGGATACTTATTCTTAATAGTTACTTTGTTTAATTCTCGATAGTCAATACATAGTCTCAAAGACCCGTCTTTCTTTTTGACAAATAATACTGGAGCACCCCAAGACGAGGTAATCGGATGGATAAATTTCTTGTCTAAGAGTTCTTGAAGCTGGACCTTTAACTCCTTCAGTTCAGTAGTCGACATCCTATAAGGAGTCTTGGAAATAGGTTATGTTCCAGGTGTTACATCAATGGCAAATTCAATTTCCCTATCAATTAAATGCCTGGGTAGATCATTGGGAAACACATCAGGAAAATCACAAATCACAGGAATAGTTTCTACACTGGCACTATCCAAAGACATAGTCAACACGCTACACAAGTAGCCCTGACACCCCTTTCTTAATAGCTTTTTGGCTTTCAGAAATGAAATCAAGTACGGTGGGGGAACTACCCCATTCCTGGTAAAAATAAACTCTGGTATACCAAGCAGTTTAAACACAAAAAATTTACTTGCATAGTCAATAGTGGCACAATATTTAGTCAACCAATCCATACCTAGAATACAATCAAAATTATTGATGCTCAAGGGCAGCAAATC
This sequence comes from Camellia lanceoleosa, assembly GCA_025200525.1. Lineage (NCBI taxonomy): Eukaryota > Viridiplantae > Streptophyta > Magnoliopsida > Ericales > Theaceae > Camellia > Camellia lanceoleosa. Next base: position 172,343,096 of record CM045761.1, on the reverse strand, counting down.
AACATATAATGTCATACCACCAATCAAAATATCACATGCCGGATAAACATAAACACATATCATGGAATCCCCAGATGGTGTAGATATAGATAGTAAATAGTTCATAGGTTCTAATGGCCTAGTTAATTTCCGAGAGAAAACATGCGATACAAATGAATGCGTGGAACCAGAATTAGTCAATACATAGGCATTCTGAGCACAGATAGAAATTATACCTGACACCACAGATTCGATGTTCTGCACATCATCAGGCACAAGTGCAAATACTCGACCCTACCTCAAGGTTTCTTTCCCGGTGTTAGCTTTCGTATTCATTTTGGATGCAGAAATTGATCCGGCTGAACTTGCCACTAGACGGTTGGCATTTTCAAGCCTGATAGGACAATCTTTCATCACATGGCCAATTTTTCCACACCTGAAACAGGCACCTGACACTCGATAGCAAATCCCCTTGTGTTTCCTACCACATTCTGAGCAAGTCGGTGCAGTTCCACTACTTTGGCTTACACCACTGTAAGATTGCGTATTTTGTCTCTTATTCTCAATAAATGAACGACCCTTTTTGAAACTATTTCCAGACCTTTTTACCATCCAATTAGTTCGCGGAACAAGAGTTTGTTTCTTTGCTGCCAAAATGGCTTCTGCCATTAATGCCCTGTCCAATACATTCACATACGTAGGTAGGTTAAGAACTCCCACCCGATCCAGTATATCCAAGTCCAATCCACCCTCAAGTTTGCAGGCTTTTTTGTAGTCCGTGTCTACCATGTGAGGAGCAAACCTGGCTAACTCAGTAAATTTAGCCTCGTACTCAGCTACGGACATTCTGCCTTGTTTGAGTTCCTGAAATTCTGAAACCTTCTAGTCTCGAAAGCACTAGGGAAAGTACTTGTCATAGAAAATTGTATTAAATTGAGCCCATGTCATGTTTTCATTGCCATTCTGAACTAGTAACCACTATCTCCGAGCTTCGTTCTTCAGTGTGTAGGTAGCTAATAAGACTTTCTGAATCTCAGAATAGGGAAATACTTCAAACAGTTTCTCCATCTCCAATAACCATGTTTTAGCATTTAACGGTTCAATTCCTCCAAGAAAGGTTGGCAGTTTCATTTTCATGAACTTCTAAGCCAGATTTATAATATCGTTGTTGTCCGGTTCAACTTGGGCCGGTGGAAGTGGATGAGGTAAAGGTTGTTGCCTCTATTGTTGTGTTTATACCTCAGTCAGAGTTAAAAGTATTTGTTCCATTCTGTTCATTCGGGCCTTTGAAGACCCTGTTGTATCATCACTTCTTGCGTTTTCCATTGCTATAGGAAAATAAAAGGGCAATAAACATAAGCAAATAGTCCCTTTTCATAATGTTCAAAACATTCATTTTAGCGTCATGTGTTCATGGTCAACTTCAGTTTTCAACTTTAATGAACCCACTCACAAACATGTTGATGAGATGCTCCTATTTCTTACTAAAACATCCTATAACTCATATGGACTCGTGTGTGCGGTATAACTCATGCTCTGATACCACTCTGTCACGACCCAAACCCACCCCTATAGGTTTAGCGTCGCAACCAGCCAGTAATCCTTGAATTACCAAAGGCCTCTTAACAGAATAACTTTTAAGTAGGGGTTGCGGAAGCAAACATAGAAACATACATATAGACGTCCTCGAACGCCCCGGGGGGATAAAGCCCCGTTCTGTTCATATTGGGCTTACTACAGTTCGGACTCGATTTGTTGTCACGGTTCTAAGTCTGAACCAAAGAGTCCAAATCCGGCAAATCGTTTTGAGAAAAATAGATTTTGAAAGAAGTGCCAAACATGGACTGCTTTGCCAGATACAGAGTCGCCACCTAAATATTTTATTTTTGGAAAATTTAGGAAACCCTGACTCGGTGCCAAAGGCCACGTGTCCATCATCACCAAAGTTGCCTCGGCTCGGGAACTTGGGTACGATTGGGGAAGGTCACTTCGTGATCACCCCCGCTCGCCCGGTCAAAGACCGGCCTCTACTAACCATGATATCTATTTTTGAAAACATTGTGTGTTCTTATTCCGGTTATTAGCCTAGGTTACTATGTGATGTGCACAACATACAAGTATAGACCGAGTCGCCTGAATTGGAACAAAAACATTTCGTGTTTGTTTGTTTGAAAATGGTTTGATGGTGCTACCCGCAGGTAGGCTAAGACGTAAATTTGCCACCCTCGGGTGGGCTTAGAAAACATGATTTTGCTACTATGTAGTGGGCTTAAAACAAACAGTCAATGATTTGTTCCACTCCAAGTAACCCAACCTTCACCCACAGGCATTCAGGCAGTTATATCACATAAGCAATTAGCCTCATGGTAAGCGTGCTATTCATGGCAACACTCACACGCATGCAAGGATGCTAAAGCATAAAACTCACCGAGTACTCCAAGCCAAAACAGAAACTAGTTAGTAATCATATGCATGATCCTAGTTCATGTTAAGATGGCTAATGCAACACATGCAAAATGCAATCTAGACAGGCTCGGCTATCCTAAACAAGGCATGTGAAATGCTACAAATAACACGTATTCAATTTGGAAATTGAAGTACAATGCAGTTAGCGTGATGTACCGAGCCCGGTGCATGTAAACAACTGTATGGATGCAAACATGATGTCATGCTGTTATGCTAATTTAAATATGCCCTAGTCTACCATCATAAGCAGGTAAATAAAAGGGAAGAAAGACGTGAGGTTGGAAGACATACACACACTCACGCACACTTATTACAAATACACCCTCACTCGGAGGGACCAAAAGAATATACAAATTTAATTAACCTACAAGCTAATTAAATGTTACAGACCACCTCATTAATTAACAAATTAATTAAACTACTGAAAGCAATAAAAGGCCTCGGGAAGAGGGATGCACGCATGCTCGGATTGGCTTCACCCGGAAAACTTGCTGCCATAGCACTGTTGCCTCTGTTTACACTGCCCTACCCCTCTGAAAATTGCCAAAGTCTCAGGATTGCTTCTTTTGACACTGGGAAGCATCACCGGCCAAGTAAAAACACCACCGGCCGAATGGGATGATCACCGGCCATCTTTGGAGATATCGGCCACAAATGTTTTGCCGGTCGGCACTGTACTTAGCCGACCGACCAAAACTTCCTGCAGAACCTGTAATTGACAGCAGTAGAGGGCAAGCAGTGTATGGCATGGAATTTTTAGACAAATGTATGCACGGACACACTCCCTATCATGCAATGGACTCAAGGGAGTATGGCTCTCGACCCTCGGGCCATCAATCACGCATTTCAACGCATGATGGCCCAAAAGCCAAGTTAGCAACTTTGATATCAAATGAAATGCAACCACAAAACACATCAAAGGCCCCAACCTCTATCATGCTTGATCAAGAGGCAAGGGATGCATGCCAAATGCAACCTAAGCATGCGAGCTAAGTATGCAATATGAGTATGCGAACAAGCATGCAAGGCATGACGCAATGCAACAACATAACATGCACAACGCATTGTAACATGGCATACACAATGCAAGATGGGCTTACACCAATACAAGTTGACCTCAGCCACACTCACATAGGAGGCCATTAGATGAAAATGAGACCATCGAGAGGCGTGCACGCTTGCACACAAACCGAGGACCAATCCTAAGGCATAAAATGCCACTCTACCCACGCATGGCAAGAGATGGAACAAGGTATACAAACATGCAAATTTTAGCACTGAAACATGCTGCTAAACAGCCCCGAAACATGGCGATATGGCACCCGATGCATGAGATGAGACCCGAAACACAAAAGTAGGTACATGGAATGGCTTATAGCTATACAAAGTATGCATTATTTGATCATGAAGCATGAAGAAAGAAGCAAGACAGTCCCAAAACATACATATTTCCAGTTTAAAGCATGGCCAAAAAGTGCTAGCAAGATGGATTAAATTAGCATGCAATTTTGACTAGCTAACATGGTTTACATAGCAAGTGTATGAAGCATGTGGAATCTCATCAAACCATCAAAAATCAGTGAATAAAATATGTGAAAATAGGCCCAAATAACCACTGATATGCAGCCAATGCATGCAAAAAAGATGAGTTCCTTTAGAGGGCCATGCAAGAGGTTATTAAGTACATGCATCATGGGCATTAAGCATGGTGAAACCAACTCTGGAAATGGCTCAAGAGGGTCCAAAAACCCACTAAAAATGCCCTGGAATGAAGCTTAGAAGCATGAAACTATGAGGTCCTTTGGAAGGCCAAAAAGGGCACTAAACAAGACAAGGAGAGGGGGGGTCACCCCCCTCTGATTTGGGCTCTCAAAACAGCAAGCTAGCCACTGGAAATCCACTGGATTTCAGTGGCTAGAAGGCCAAACAAAGCACCAAACCAAGGCTTCGAGATATGGCTCAAAATAAGATGCAAACAAGCATACAAGGGGGTAGACGACCCCCAACAGAAATGAGACCTTAAAAAAACATGCTTAGAAACTCAAAACAAGACTTTTCTCAGTTAATACCAAAGCTCGAAAATGCTCACAAGTAGGGCTAAAATAGCATGCAAAAATGGCCCTAAAAGAGAGATTTGAAGACAAGAGGTAGTAGATGATTTCAAACAGCAAAAAGTTCTTAATCAAGAATGAAGGTGAGCTCAAAATATGACACTTTTTAGTTCATGACAAAGTCCAGAAATGCTTGCAAGTATAGCTTATAAATGAACCAAGAAAATGCAAGTTTAAGGGAAATGGGTGCTTACCCTTGAAGAAGCGACAAACCAAAGGCTTGTGGTCCAAATTTCTGAGCTTCTAACCTCTGCAAATGGCCTCCAAAGTGCTGGAATGGAGGATGGAGGTGTTGTGCTATGGGTTGTAGGGAAAATGGTGCAAGGGCAAGGATGTTTTGAAGCTTGGATGAGAGAGATGGAGGGTTGTATGTATATATATCAGATATATATGTCTACTCTCTGGTTTTTTGCTCAAAATCTCCAACCTTTTACAATGGAGGAGGAGAGCTCCTTATATAGGCAAGACTAAGCTTCTAAGACAAGCCACAAAGGGTTAAACGGGTCCAAACTTCTAAGAGAAGCTATCCCAAAGGGTGCAAGCTTCTTGAGGAAGCTTGACCCTTTGTCAAAGCTTCCTCAAGAAGCTTGATCAAAAGGGTGCAAAAGGTTGGATCAAAAGGGGTGCAAAGGCTCAAAATGGCCACACATGTGTATGGGGGGTCGGGTCTGTGCATCCCAGCTGGCACAGCTGGCATGCACAATGCCTGGAAGGTGCAAAAAGGTCAAACCGGCCAGAAAAGGAGGTCGCCGGCCAAAATAAATGGCCGGTCGGCACAATATATTGCCAGTCGGCCAAATAGATTTCCGATAGGCCCTTCCAAGGTCAAAAAATGGCCAGTGGGTGTCCAAATTGAAGCCCCAGAAGTTAGCTTTCCAATGGCACAAACCTTGCATTAAAATTCCTCCTGTGCAAAAAGTTATGCCCTTTTTGGTGAAGCTGCGCAGATTCGATCCAACCGGGACGATACCCAACTTCAACCAATCATATCTCCCCCACCCGGACTTGGCTCTAGGAGATTCTTGAATGAGAAATGAAGCCCCAGAAGTCTTCTTTCCAACGGTGGTGGCCTCATAGCTCAACTCCAAGTGTATAGACAGATAAGCTTGATTTAGCGAGGACTGCTCGTCCCTCTCTTGGCGATCCTTGCCGAACTTCTTCTCCAACCTGTTTTCTCCCCTCTTCTCCTCTTTTCTTCAACTTCAAACCCCTAAGTAAGGTGTTTTGAAATATTTTTCAAAGATTTCATCTCTCTTTCATTCATTTCCACTTTGTCCTTGCTCGGTTTACTGAAAAGCACAACGTTTGACAAAATGCGAGCCTCGGAACATCGCAGAAACTTTATTTCAAAAAATGTTTTGAAAGAGAGGGTTTTAAGGTGTAAAAACCATTCAAAATAGCTTTGGTCCAAAATGGGGTGTGAAGTTGAGATTTGGTCCAAACCTCAAGCCACGGCCGGTGGAGTGTGAGGAGACCTCACAAGGCATCCCCTGCCCCTCCAAGGCAAAACACAAGTGTTTGGTGCAAAACCAGATACAAAACAGTCGAGTTCGGAGATCTTGAGGCAAGCGCGTAGCCAAAACCTCCGGGAACTCCAAACGAACACAAACATGGATAATCACCGGGTGTTCAAACAGTGACGTCCAAGTCTTGAGGACGGTCAAAAATGGGGTGTCTACAATACAGAGTCTAATGAGCTGTGGAAACATCTATGGGACAAAAATTTAAAACTGTATACATGTATATGTGACGTCATATTACATCAGTTTTATGTTACCCAAGCCATTTATACAAAACTTTCAAACACATGTTCAGACCAAACATAAACATTTAGAAGGCACAAAAGTCCCAAAACACAATAGCTTGAACAGATCTCAAAAGGAACCTCCACGGGAGGCACAATGGCTAGCTGACACCAAAACTCCAGGCGATAGCTTAGGCCTGATCACGCGCCTGCTCATCTACATACATAATATAGATAATGAGCGAAAGCCTAGTGAACAATAACAAAGTAAAGATTTTATTGAATGATGTCCATACAGAAACAGAGTCTTGTACTTGGTCAAGTGTCAAAGAAGAAACAAATCACATGCGTAGTCATATTCATATTCAAAGTTCATACATTTCACTTTATAGTATGTGGCACATCCATTAGCATTAACAGATCTGATGACCCATAAAGGGACTGCCGTAAAGGCATTCCGATGACCCATAAAGGGACAACCATAAGGCATTCTGATGACTCATGTGCATAGAGATGTTTCTGATGACCCATAAAGGGACGGCCATAAAGGCATTCCGACGACCCGTGAAGGGACCTAATGACCCATAAAGGGACGCATATCATATGATGCTAAGGATGCCACGAATACATTTCAAAATCTTTGATAGTTATTTATTCATTCAAAACATAGCATAACATTTCAGAAAACTAATAATTTCATATCATAATGTTCAGACAATATTTAACATTGAACATAACATTACAAAGTTATTACTCACAAGTAAATAGTAGCTCCGAATAGACAGCAAAGTGGGCAATTCACCTATCCTGTGGTGCCTGACCTATACAACATGGCAAATTCATACATTGAATATACATGCTCGAATTGAACATGACTTATTTCATTTGTTCTTAATGTGTTTCTAGCCTTTAATCTCATTATGGAGTATTAATCATGGCTTAGGAATGCCTAGGATGGAATGAGGATGCTAAAGTGCATTTAAACATTTAACCAAAATTTTGTTGAAACAGGGGTCTCGCTCGAGCGTAGCTTTCTTCACTTGAGTGCAAACTCCTTCGCTTGAGCGATCTGCAACATGTGAAAAAGTTCTGGTTGCATGAAATTTCCGTTCGACGATCGCTCGATGCTCACTTGAGCGTGAGACACAAGTCCTCGCTCGAGTGAACTCCTGTCGCTAGAGTGGACTGCAGAACATGAAAACTTCTGAGAGCATGCAATTTACACCCGAGCCACCCTTTTGTCGCTCGAGCGGGAATGTGAAAATAAAGGTGGTCGCTCGAGCGTGGAAGCAAAATTCTAAGTTTTCCAAATTTGCCTCCAAGTTGAAATACTTGAATACAACACTCCAAAACTCATCCTCTTGCGCTAAAATTTTGGAAAACATTTAGAAACTCACAAAACATCATGCTTTAAAGATCCTTTTATGAAATCAAGGCCCAAAAACATGCCAAGTGTACAAAATTTCAACTTAAACTTTATGAATGTTTCAAGAACATAACATACATGAATTCTCTTGAACTCAATCACTTCAAAACATGATCAAATTTGGCAAATTGATAGAAAACATAATGAATTCCCAAAATATAAGTGAGATGAACACATGCAAGAAAGAATTCTTTGAAATCATGCTCAATTTGTGAAGAAATGAACATGCATGCATGAATTGATCTTCCTTCCTACTTCTTAAGCTTAATTCTTACATCTCATAGTTCAATTCACTTAAATTCATGGGTGAATCAACTCAACTTCAAGACTAAAGGCTTGGTTTCTTACCTAGAGTCTTCAATTCCTTGAACTCTTGGTGAATACTCAATTCTCCAATTCCCTTTTAATTTCCTAGCAATTCCTCTCCTTTTGCTTCTTGAGATCAACTCTCACTCTCTAATTCTCTCTTCCTCTCATGTTTATGAGCTCAAGGAGTAGGAAATGAGGGTGTAAAGTAAAATAAGGGAGTCAAAGTAGCGTTATATAGGCTTAACTAAAGTGGCTTAATTAAGATTGACTTAGGTTAATCACATTGACATTAATTATTTTAATTTAATCGTTCCAAATTGATTTTCAATTAAACCTACCATAAAATTCTATAAAGTCCACATGACACGTATACCAAATCAATTTTTGAATCGGATGCCAACAAGGCCTTCAATTCGCAAACCGAAACTAGAACATGAACATGTCTTCCTACGTCAAACAGATATAAACACAAAATGATGCAATGCACATAAATTAACTCAGGATTTCTTTTTAATTACTTGTTTGGCATACTTAAACATGAATTAGCGTTAATCATGGGTCGGGGTTGTTACAGTCTTCTCCCCTTAAAAGAGTTTGGTCCGCCAAACTCGAATTACCTTCATTTTGGAAGAACACCGGATTCAAAGGGAACAACTCAGGATATCTTTTCATCATGTCTTCTTCTGTTTCCCAGGTTGCATAGGTTCCCCCATGATTCTGCCAATCAACCTTCACTAAAGGGATTTCTTTGTTCCTTAGTCTTTTGATTCTTTGGTTGACAATTTGAATTGGCCGTTCTTCATATGTGTAATCATCCTTCAAAAGCACATGAGTTGGCTCAATCACATGTAGCGGATCTCTCAAATACTCCCAAAGCATAGAGACATAGAAGACATTATGCATCTTTTCCATTACCGGAGGTAAGGCTACTCAGTATATTACTGAATTGATCTTCTCGAGAATCTCATATGGTCCAACATACCTTGGCGCCAACTTACCCTTAACACTAAACTGAGTTTGTCCTTTCATAGGGGTCACTTTTATGAACACATGGTCCCCAACGTCATATTCTCTATCTCTTCTTCAAACATCAGCATAACTCTTTTGCCGGCTTTGTGCAGTTTTCAACCTTTGCTGAATTAATTTCACATTTTCAACATTACATCTTTCAGTCTACACAAATGTGTCAAGTTTCCCCAGTGTCGACCCACCACTCTTTGGGATTTCCAACCAAATTAGCCTCAAACACCACAACAGAGAGATTGATGTCATTTACCTCGTCAGAGATGTAATTAACTTCTGTCACATTGGCTTGATTGGTAGTCTTGTTGCTTATACTTCCGCAATCCTTTTTAGGACGTCAGTAATCAGAGGCACGATGCTAATCTTGCCACAGTTATAACATTTACCTTTGAACTTTTTATTGCCATTGTTGTCGCTTTCTTTAGGACCATCTCCAGCAAATTTCATTTTCTTGTTATGTGGTTTGGGCACTTGTTCAACCACATTAGCTTTGGACTCAATGAGATTTTTACTATTTCTCTTTTTAGCCTTACCGTTATCTTCCTCAATTCTCAGTCTTATAATAAGTTCATCCATGGTCATCTCTTTGCGTTTATTTTTAAATAATTTTTGAAATCTTTCCAAGTCGGTGGTAATTTTTCTACTAAAGCAGCGACTTGGAAAGACTCGCTAAGAGACACACCTTCAGCATGAATATCATGCAAAATTAATTGAAAACTTTGAACTTGAGAAATTACTATTTGAGAGTCTATTATAACAAAGTCTATAAATTTACCAATAACAAATTTCTTTGTGTTGGCATCCTCTATCTTGTATTTTTTCTCTAAAGAATCCGACAATTCTTTTGTTGTTTTCAAAAGGCTGTAAACATTATACAACATGTTGTCTAGGCCATTGAGGATATAGTTTCTGCATAGCAAATTAGAATGTTTCCAAGTGTCTACTGTGGCAACAACTTGTCGATCACTTTCATCCTCTTTAAGCACTTGAGCCTCTTCACGGAGAAACCGAGCAAGATTAAGAGTTGTAAGATAGAACAACATTTTCTGCTGTCATCTCTTAAACTCAGTGCCATTAAATTTTTTCAATTTTCTCCATGATTTATTGGAACTTGAACATGGTTCTAGATAGAAACTGAAGTCGTTGTAACAATTGAATTTAGAGTACTATTTTCAGCCACCATAATATCTGATTACAAAAAATCAGAAAAAACTCAAAACCAAAACACAAATTAATTTTCTAGTTACTCAAACCAGAAAATAAGTTATAACACAATAATTTTACTTTTCTAGTTACTAAAACCAGAAAAATAAAATACTACACAATAATTTTCTGTAACACTACTACACAAATTAATATTCTAAAATTGTTAATGATAAACAATATATTACTACTATTTGTCAAAGAAAATAAACAGTATATTACTACTATTAATCAAACAGTATATGACTATTATTTGTATTTTTCAACAAGAATATCACTTTGTAAAAGCACAGAAAATAAATACAATGAAGATACCAGAGAATATTCTGTCTTAAGATTGTTGGACAATCTTCACTATATTAAGAATAAATTCTATTTGTGTACTCAACAACAAACAAAATACACAAGAAACAAATTGAAAGAAAGAATTTCCAAAATCTGTTTAATTATGTAAACTAAACAGAAAATGGAAATAGAGAAGGAGAGAAGAAAATAAAATAAGAACAGAAAATATTTATAGAAAATATTTTCTTAGAATGATCAGGTCCAGTGTTTAACACTGTCTCCTTAAGACAGATTCCTCCTCTCTCGGGTGCTAACATATTATGGAAGTCTATCTCCCAGGATGAAATGATCGACAACAAATAGTAACAGCATTACAAACTGTTTACACAACGAACACACTTTGTGTTTATACACTTTCTCACAGAAAATTAGTGCAACAAAATGCAAAGAGCAACAACAGAATTTAGGACGAAAAAATTGAGTGAAAATCCAAATAAGGGACTTGTCTATTTATAGGTATAGAGGTGGCTTTTCATATTTGAATTAAACAGGTAGTAAACCTGTTTGAACAGGTATTATACTTGTTCGGTAAAGATTGAATAGGTAAGGAACCTGTTGGGTTTGAATTTGTCTGTATATAAACCTGTTCAATGGAGGAAAAATCTGGAGAAATTCAATTTCCGAAAAAAATAAGAATTTTAATTTTAGAAAAATAAAATTCAAAAAGTTTTTGGCACAAAAAGATAGGCATTGGACCAAACAAGCCCAATCCAACCTCACACCACGCACTCGCGTCCAAGTCCAGCCCGCCTGCCTGCCTAGACGGATGGCGGTGGCGGCGCGCGCGTGTTTGGTTTGGGTCTAGGCCATTATTGGGCTAGACAAGCCCAACCCAATCTCACACCAAAGCCTAGCTTGCCTGATAAACCGAACGAACAGCAACGGCAGCACGCATGTGTTTGGTTTGGATCCAATGGGTCTAGCCCATAATCTTCCCCTCTACAAAACTTGAGTACCCCTTGAGGCCTACTCCAAGTTCCAAATCCAAGCATTATAAACCCATACAAAGTTTGTCCACCAAACCAATGTGGGACAAACCTTAATTCAAACCTTTATGGAAATTCTACCAAACACACTATTTTCATGAAGCCCATTTTGACTTCAATTTCCCATTCACCCGATAATGGTTTTGAGAAACCAAATATACTACGCGAATCACAACGTGACATAGAACGCGTTACCACTTAGACCCGCCAACTTTGACACATGGGTCCCACCTAAAAATTAGACCAAAGTTTACCATTTTTCATACCATTTCTAACAAGAATTTCCAATATTCTACATTATGGCGAGCTATAAAGGACACCACACTAACAAGTTGCTTCGAAGATATTAATGAGAAAAAAGTCATTAAAAAATCAAATCGGCTTATTTATAATATTGGATTCTTTAACCTTATGGTCATAAGTATGACAGTTGAATTTAAAATGCATAGATTCTCAAGATGCAAATCATTAAGATTGAAAATATCTTAGAAGGACCCATATAAGCAGGTTACATTACATGTAATATATGGCACTGCTATGAACATGGACGACCCAAGCATCAAGAAAAAAAAATGAAGAGAAAGAGAAGAAAAATGGGGGTTCCACGGCGGACCGGAAACCAACACCATCACCTACTCCCACTGCCGCCAATCCATGGTAGTTTCATGGTAGCACCACCGCCACCAGTCTAATGGCAACTTCGGTAGATCTGTAGTCACCTCTACCGCCCTTGGATTCGTTACTCTCTTACCTTCCTTTTCTCAAATTTGCCGTTGTTGCGTCCCTCAAATTCGTCTCCAAAGCAAGAGTCAAAGATCTTTGCCTGAAATACCTCTCCTCTACCAGCTCTACAACATCTCTCACCGTCACAGTCGCCAGAAAGACTAAGTAAAGCATTTCCATAGGAAGAAGGAATGTAGAGTTGTTAGCAGCGGCGCTCAAGCTCTTTCTTGGCACAGAGTCTAAGAATGTGGTGGCCAACCTTGAAATGGGCTGAGTCATAGATGAAGTGTCCTGGATTCTCTACCATGAGTTTAGTTGCTTTGACAGGTCTTGAGAGGGAAAAGATGAAGAAGAAGAAAGAAGAAGAAGAAGAAGAAGAAGAGAGAAAGCAAATCTGAAGGTGAGTGAGAGAAAAAGAAAAAGAAAAAGAGGTTTAGAGAGAATTCATTTGAACAGATAAAAGGGATGTGCATCTAAACAAATAAAAAGGCCCGTGACTGTCTTTATCAAGAGTCCGAATCATCTACCGTACTTCCCTGCGGTTGTCTCTGCGGAGGTCCAAAACAACATCATTTTGGACCTTTTTTTTATTTTTTATTTTCTTATTTTGCTCTTTCAGCCTCATTACATCTCTCTCTCTTCTCTATCTGTCTGTCTTCTCTGTCTCCGCGAGCTCAAGGCAAAAGAACGCCATGTCCAAGCCCATGAGAAGGACGAAAAAGAGACACGACTTCACAAACCTCATAATCATCACAAGAACTCAACAACACTCATCAATGTCGAATCATGTTCTTCAGTTTTTGAGAAATTGGAAGCTTTGAAAAGCCTCATACCTACTTACGACCGAGAGAGAAAGGTCGACCAGCTATTCCAAGAAACCACCAACTACATTGTTTTTCTCAAAACCCAGGTCTCGATTTTACAGAGACTCGTCGATTTCTATAGCTTTAGTCAAACCCAAAATTCCTTATAGTGATTTTCCCATTTTTATCAATCAAGAAGAACAGATATAATATATATATATATATGTAGAGATTGGTTTATCGATTTCTTTGTTTTTTTGTTTTAGCTTTTGTATTGCATTGTATGGCTACTTCTTTTAACTTCAAATAGTATAATTTCTTTCATTTTTCTCGGCTTCCAAACACATTTATTTCTTTATTATTTTTTTTTCCTATTTTTCTCATTTGTCTGTGGAAATTAGACAAAACCTTGGGTCTGTCAATTAGGTTGGGTTTTGTCTATCTCTCTCTCCTTAGATCTGAAATTTGAATCAAGAGAAAATGGGGCTCTTGGCTATGGGTTTTGTCTATCTCTCTCTCCTTGGGTCTGTCAATTGGGTCTTAGTAAGCTTGCTTGATAACATCCAATTATGAACTCTTGATTCAAATTTTAGATCTATTTTTTGGGTTACTTGTGTTTGCCATTGAATTTTCATGTTCTAATTTGAATCCTTTTCTGTTTCCTGTATTTTTTGTTTAATTTGTTTCACTGAGAACTCAATGTCATGTTCTAATTTAGCACTTAAGGATCCAAATCCCATATCATGGTTAGGAAAAAAAAATTCACCATTGTTGTTCATCTTACTACAATTGTTGGAAGTTGTAGCAATGGAACCTACACATTTCCTTATATTGTTTGCATATAGGCTTGTTTTTGTTGTTTCCAGAGAACCCAACTTCCATGTCTGCAACAGAGGCAAGACCATCATCTTCTTCAATGGTGGTGTGTTCTGTTCATCTTCTTCAATGGAAACAAGGCCTTCTTGTGGCTATAGAGTCCATCAATATGTTCTAACTAATATGGGTTTTGCTTACACACACACACACACACACACACACACACACACACACACAGATGATAATGGTGGTGTTCTGCATTTTTTTTTTTGGGAATTTTGCCCCAAAACGACGTTGTTTTGAGGCACTGCAAAAAACCCCGCAGGAAAGAACGACAGAGGATCCAAACTCCTTTATCAATGAGTCCAGATCCTCGGCCGCCCATCCCTGTAACCCTTCCCTGCAGTGCCCCAAAATGACGTCATTTTGGGGGCAAATTTTCACAAAAAAACAAAACAAAACAAAACAAAACAAGAAAAAACAGAACAAAACCTAGAAATGGGGGAAGAAGAAAGAAAGCAGCGGTGGGGTGGGTTTGATCTCGAGAGCCCCCTTCTCTCTCTCTCTCTCTCTCTCTCTCTCTCTCTCTCTCTCTCTCTCGTGATCTTAATCTTGCCACCAATGATGAGCCACCATCTCGATCTGAAGAAGAAGAAGATAAAGGAGGTGAGGTGGGTTTGACATAGCGGTGCTGTAACGGTCGAGAGAGAGAGAGAGAGAGACTTGAGAGAGAGAATTCAAGGTTTTGATTTTTTGGTGATGAACTTTGATTTTTCATCATATTTTTTAGCCCATGATTTGAACTCTCTCTCTCTCTATTAAAAGTTTCACTTTCTCTCTCTACAAATACTCACTTGGATCTTCTTTGAATTACTCAGCAGCCTCCATACAATGGACTTGAGCTCTGAAGTACACCAAAGACCCACAAAATTATTTTAAATTATTTTCTTTTAGTCAATCATAATTTGTCACTTTTCCCTTATCTTAAAGCTATCAACTTTCTAATGCTAAATCTTTTTGGATTCGATTTTGCGTTGAATTGAATCAAATCGGTTTAATTCTAGATTCCCTATTTCTGAATTAGGTGAATCGAGCTTGATTTGTTCTTGTTGGTGGTTATGATCTCTGTAGGTGTATGTTTTTCAAAGGTTTTGATTTGTTTCACTCTATTTTGTACTTGAATTGATGTGAATCTGATGGGTTTTGAGTTTGATATCCGGGTTTTGATTGTTTAGATATGGGCTTTCTATATGTTTATCTATTCTTTTGGTTTGTTATATTGATGGAAGCAATTAGAGATAAGGGATGTAGACTTGTTTTTTTCATAGCATCTACTTATATAGTAGTGAATTGAGCACAATTCTACTGATTATTTGCTTGAAAGAGAGAGAGAAAGGAGGAGGAAGGGAAGGTGGGTTGCGACGGCGATGGTGGAGAAGTGGTGGCGCCGTAGGTGAAAGTGGCCGAAGGTCGCCGGCTATGGGGGTCATAGTCGTGTGGG
Source organism: Camellia lanceoleosa (assembly GCA_025200525.1). Lineage (NCBI taxonomy): Eukaryota > Viridiplantae > Streptophyta > Magnoliopsida > Ericales > Theaceae > Camellia > Camellia lanceoleosa. The sequence continues at coordinate 172,327,661 of CM045761.1, read as the reverse complement.
TTCACGATAGTGGGTTACCCATCGCTGCTATCTTTCTTCTTTCCTCTTTCTGGGTTTTTTTTTTTCCCCTCCCTTGAAAATTTGCCCCAAAACAACCGATGATAATTATTCCTAATAAATAATGGACAGGCTTGGATGGACTTCAGGGCCTTAGTCCAGCCCAAGTTGGCACCCACGCAATGCCCGTTAATCCCATCATAAAAGGAATCTACTTCTTGCAGGCTTTGTAAAGCAAACAAACATTCTTGCCACCATTATCCCTCTAATGCTCCAAACCCTTTTCAGCATGTTTGTTTAGAGAGATTGAACCATGTGATAGGATTCATATACGGTGAATAGAATAGTCTTTTGTTTGGCCTAGGAAGCCTAAAAGAAAGTATTGTGTCTTGGGAAGCCTAAAAGAAAGTTTTGTTTTTCTTCCCAATAATGGTCAAAATTACTCTATTTTTAAAATAAAAAAGAGAAAATAAAACGGTCATAAATATTTGGCCAATCAAAATTTAGTATATATTACTGATTATTTTACAACACTGAACATACACTTGGGAACACTGGTAAATAGAGTTTACATAACAAATTCATTCACAACCAAACAGAGTTTCGAATTCAAACATAGTTTCTAAAACAGCAAGCAAACAAAAATGTCGAACAACACTTGAAACTCACATACGGTCAAGGGCACAGTGAAGTGTCTCCTGCCATACCGGATATTAAATGTTAAAGGCTCGATGAAAAAGAAAAAGAAAAAGAAATGAGAATCCGATATAATTTACAAAGAAGAGGACTTACAAGTTCCTTCTCAAGTTTGACTGTATCCTTTTTGTAAGAAGCAAGTGTAGCCTGAAAATGTGCACTGTCCTCCTTGAGCCTTGCAATGTCTTGATGAATGTGTAAAACTTCAGTCAAATTACTGGAGCTGAACCGCTGTAGAATCTGTAGAACAAAATATAAAATGAGGAGGATTATAGAGCAGGTGATAGAGGGAGTTTCGAGAGTAATATTCAGCAATGTAAGATCATTTACTAATTAAAATTATGATTCTAAAAGTTCAAACACTTTTACTGATCAAAATAACAGAATTAAGATCCTTACCATTTCCTGTTTTTCCATCCTGAAACCACCAGAAGAAAACAAGAAAATTAATCAGAAAACAAAAATAAGAACAATTTTCTTCTACCTAACAAAGTTACAAAATCTCTATAAAGGAATGAGCAATTACCTGTAATTATATCAAGCAACTATGAAATCTTATTTGTTTAAACTGAGAACTTTACATGTACCAACCAAACCAACCTTTAAGTCCCATTAAATGGAGTCAGCTACATGAATCTTTCTTCTCTACTCGACTCTATCAACGGCCATTTGGTACGTAAAATTATACTTGTCTTTCCTATAATTTGCCTCCTATGTCAATTTGGTTCCTATTATTCTAATTGTATCAATTTTGACTAGTAATTTTTCATATTGTATCAATTTAGTTCAATTGATAACATTAATTAAGAAATTGGACAAAAATTAAGGGCTAAATGGTCTGTTCAAAAGGAAATGGACCATTTTAAATTGGATATCAACCCCTCGATCACTCTGAGAAGAGTGAATTGGGTATTTTGCCCCTTCATTTCAATCAAATTTCTTCATTAATGTTATCAATTGGATTAAACTAACACTACGTGAAAAGTGAAAAATTCAAGGGTAAAATTGATGCAATTAGAACTATAAAGAACAAATTGATACAAGACGCAAACTACAAAGACTACAAGTATAATTCGCCATTCTTTAAAAAATGTAAATCAATAGGGAACAAAAACCAAATAAACTGGGTTTTAACTTATGCATACTTATTCTTTGGATCATCTAGATTCATAAATACTGATAAATAAAGACAGTTACATTAGATTAAGAATTAAGTTGACAATTTGCGTTCATCCAAACGTTTTGCACCAAGAACTTATCATAACATCAAATCCCTGAACTTTAGAAATAATTGAAGTCCGCATTTAGTGTATATCTTTTTGTACCAAATCACAAAAACAAACCTACAATAATGTCTCCATTAATATATTAAAAAAAAAAAAAAAAAAAAAAACCAAATGAATGCTGATAAAATGAGAATAGCCTTAAAAGGGGTTCTTTTTTTTGTAAAGGCAAACATTATTGCCATGGTCCAAAATTCTCGTGTCTTGGCAAGTCAATGGTCACGAAAAATCTGTTATAAGTTGAGCTTTACCTTTATAATCTACTGATCTAGGAGTTGTAAAGGTTGAGTCCAGGACAAGGGAATACATTGCAAATAATGCTTCTATAAAAGTAGTTTGCAACTCTGAAGATTCTCAAGTTTGGGCGTACCATTATTGAAATGAATGTAATGATAAGCATATGTATTTTGTAGAAGAATGATTTTATTGGAGGGGAAATCTTTGATGTGCACCCCCAAAAAACGAGCACATCATAAAAAAGTTACGACTTTTTGTGGTGAAAGTAACGAATGTTTGTGGTGTGTTATGTCAATTTGAGATAAAAATTACTCTAGAAGATATACTTTTTGTGGTGAGCAAAACGTTATACTTTTCGCGATGAGAAAATTTATGTCATTTTCTAGTTTATGTCACAAAATATGCAGGTTGTTATGAAGGGCATACCATATGCACCCTTTTAGAGATGCACATAGTAGTGTCTACCTTATTGGAGAACACTTCATAATTTGAATAAAATTTATAGGATAAACAAATCTCTACACCACTCCAAACATGTGGTTGGAAGTGAATTTTGTTTTCCATTGTAGAGAAGTCAATTTTGACAGAGTTAGAAGGAAACAATAGGTATCTATGTTTAAATAATTAAGGTTGTTAGGGCTCAGGATCAAGAAAGAACAAAGGAAGATTTCATGCTAAAATATAGGAAACATGTTTTAATTGAAATCAAAATTTCTTTTAAAAAATTTATATGATATGAACGATATGTCATTCAGTTACAAGAAATAATTTTGATGTGTATTACCTGTGTGGTTCAAGGCCAGATTCGTGAAGTCTAGACTTAATATCTTCTATAGCATGGAAGAAGTGGTTCATTGTTACTTTGACATCCTTCTGGACATGCTTCACTAGTCCCCTCTCCCCTGCCTGGACCACAGCATATGAATGTGCACGAGTCACTAGAGATGCAATGGCAGATCCACTACAGCCATCTGTCCTGCAAGCTGTGCAAACAAGCACATACACAATCTCATTACATAAATGATGAATTGATGTTTCCACTTACACAACGGTATTGCTCAAACAACTTACCAATTTCTTGAAGATTCACATCTTCATCAAGTACAAAAGCTTGTCTCATGTTCCTTGTGTTGATGTCCAAAATTTGCAAGCGCCCTCGCTCATCTGGGTACTCTAATTTGATATGTAGTTCGATTCTACCTTCCCTACAAGTAAATACAATAAACTAAATTTCTATTTTTTATTGAGTTAGAAAAATGAGAAGTTAATGAGTAGCTATTTTAATATATATATATATATATATTTGTTTGGTTACCCATAAAAGATAAATATGTATAAATAAATCATTTTTCTTTACTTGCTAAATTCAAAATTTGAAAAACATTCGAGTTCAAAAGATGTGGGATATTGTTGAAAAAGAATAAAGAAATCAGCAAAGAACAACACAAGGGAGAGAATGTTACCGCAGTAGGGCTTCATCGATGAGCTCCTTTCTATTTGTAGTAGCAATAATAAAAATGTTGTTCAATACTTCCATGCCATCAATCTAAAAGGTGTGCAAATTTCAAGTATTGCCTAGTTAAGGAGAAACAATAAAAAGGAAAAATTGAAAAAAGAAATATAAGAGATATTGACCATTGTTAGTAGTTGGTTTACAAGCCTATCATCCATATGGTGTTGTCCCATAGCTACCCCTCTTTTCTGTAAAAAAAAAAAAAACCAAAAACATATTTAAGACAAGATTTGCAATATAGATATGGAACCAAAAAACATCATTCTCACTCTCTCTTAATGGTTATGATTACTATTCTCATTGTTGTGTCCTCTGCACTATATTTATGTCGTAAACTTGTCACAAATCACCTTTCTAAGCCACTCAAGCTTGATATAGAGGGTTCTTCCACCAATTGTCAATCAATTTTTGGTTGGACGCCTCTAGTATTTTTAACATGGTATTAGAATTGAGTCTTAAGCGATCTATTGTGGGCCAAGTCTCCACCCTAGGTGTCTTTATTTGGTTTTTCTAATTTCCACTTGCAGTCGGACAGCATGTTCAGGAAGTATTAAAAGTCAGCCTCGTGTTTGAGAAATGTTAAAGACTTGTCCCAAATCGCCTCTCTAAATTACCAAAGCTTGATTCATATTGTCAAGAGGGCCCCTTCACCTATTGCTAATTGATTTTGGGATGGATGCCTCCAATATTCCAAAAATTTACAAGAAGATTGTGCTAAATAAAGAGTCTTCAAACTTGCACAAAACTCTTAAAATTCTTTTTTTTTTTACCTCCACAAGCGACTGTGCCGCATGTGCAAAAGTGTTCAGGACTTGTCCCACACCACTTCTCTAAGTCACTCAAGCTTGGTTCGTATAGTCTATAAGACCCTTTCACCTATTACCAATCGATTTTGGGTTAAATGCCTCCAATATTATAACAATATACAACAAGATTGTGCTTAATAGAGAATCTTAGGGATTGCACAGAACTCTTTGATTCTTTTTAGTCTAACATTGCTTCATGCTTTATTTTGTTAAGAATCTTTCCTAGCTCCTAGTATTATGAAGGAAATTGAAGTTCTATATGTGGTTGTGTGGGTGATTTGAGGCTACATGAGCTAGTAAAGGAGCTTTTTGGGAAGAATGGCAGATTCTGAGATGACACTAGGTCATCGGATACTAGCTAATTGAAAGCAAAGACAGCCTTGGGAAAAGAAAGAGTGAGGGAGTTATTATAGAGGTCTAACCAAAACTATAAGCGAGAGATGGAGATGGTTAGATCATCTTTATGCATGGAGGTGGAGGCTATATTTATAGAAGGATTGGGCTATATTGGCCAACTCACCTAGTGGCTGGAATGGTGGTCACACTTGCTCGGATCTGAAGCAATCACTTGTCTTTATCATGTTCTAGAGTTGTCTTCATGTGTGAGATCTCTATAAGGTCAGTCAAGTGCAGATCCCTCCAATGAGAATAGGATGCAGCATCTTCACAAATCTTCAATTCCAATAAACCAAGTCCAAAATCCCTAACAAGCTCACACGAGAGTCGTAAGGTCACTTGGGTGGCACCAAACCCAAAGGTATCCCTAGGTTCTTCTATCGATCTAGACTGGCATGAGTGTATTAGGGTGATGGGAAAACAAGTGTAAATCATATTAAGAGATGTATGTTTAGATAAAAACTTGGCTTGCCCAAGGGGGCCCCAGTGGATATGAGCATGCCAACGTGAAGAGCCCTTAATCTTGGAAGGAAGGCCTAGTGCACCTACAAGGCTCCTTGAAGATAGCCTTCTTCAATTTTAATATAAGAGATGCCACATCGTGCGGTGTGCAGAGGTTTTGGGATAAAGGGATCATATGCTCAATACAATAGTCTTGGTGAAGTTATTAAGTACATGCAGATGTGATGATCACCTAAGGTCAGTCAAATGCTTCCTATGTGACCATTTACTTTTTATGTGCAAAACAATTAAGTGCCTATTATTTAGGAACTACTTTCTAAAAAATGGTTTCTGGATGACCATTTACCTTTAGGGTCTTTGGAAAAGATACAATGCCCCTCTTACCCATTGTTTTCTGAATTCAAGACTTTTAATCATGAGCAACCTTTTTCATATAGAATAGCATTTCTATGTTGACTGTTCACACCAATTAAAGCATAGGTTTTTTTTAAACTAATAAAAAATTTAGAAGTGGATAACAAGGTGAATTGCAGATAATAGGGCATAGAAAATAACGTCAAAATAATGCTAATTAATTTGGATTACACACTCAATGGTGAATGCTTGTCTTAGAAAAGCATATTGATGTAGAAGTTTGAAACTCGAGCCTTGTATCTTATCTTATTCTCAATGTTTCAAAAGATGAGTTACAAACTTAAATTACAATTACTAGGTCTCTGGAGTACAGATCACTACTACCAAGAAGGAATAAAAAATAAAAAGGCATCCTACAAGCAACAAATTGACCAGGTTATGACATGGGAATGGAATAGAGGAACAAAACATATAATAAATGTCAATACAAGGAAACCAAAATGATGTAAAACCTTAACAAGGAACAAAGACTTGAATTATGTAGAAAAGCTGAGTTTGGTATTATGAAATTCACATATGTATAACACAAATTGTAGGTTGCACAACTAACAGCTCTCAGAAGGAGCAAATGTTGTACATGTGCTCACCTTAGCAATCGAATCAATTTCATCAAATATGATGATATGCAGGTCACTTTTAGCTCCTGAAAGAAAATATTAAAATAATCTCACTATGAGTATGAATGAACTGCACAATGAAGTGAATTTACAATGAAGATATGAACTATGCATCTTTACCATATCTATTTTCATCCTCATTGGCTGCTTCAAAGAGTGACCTTATTTTCCGCTCCGATACACCTTGGAATGCATTTAACACATCCGGTCCATGTATAATCTACATTAATGGGAGAAGAAAAAGAAGTGTAAGAATAAGATAAACAAGTGGAGAGAGAGAGAGAGAGAGAGAGAGAGAGAGAGACCAGGGGCTCTTTTGCATTTAGTAATTTGCAAATGTTTCGTGCTATCAAGGTTTTTCCAGAACCTGGTGGACCATATAGTAGCATGCCTCTTACATGCTTCAAATTTAACCTAGCACAAGAAAGTCAATAGTTAATAACTAAAAGCTAAGAAGCACAAACGCGGACACAAGACACACTGACACATTAATTTTTAAAAAATGCAGCATAACACTAATATCTAAAGTTTAAAAGAAGGATTAATAATATGTATCCTGTAAGTAATTGTTCAAACTTATAATATGTTTCATGTGTCTAATTGATAGACATGTATGCCCCCCCAAATGTCCAAAGCGTCTTTGAGCCTAAAAAAATAAATAAATAAATTATATGACACATTCAGACACTTTCTACAAGTATCCCTTCACAACTTTATATTGATTTCAATACATTTGCATTACAATTCTACCACAGCCTACTAACAATCAAGTTAACAATTGCTAATCATTCTTTTACAGGAGCTGGCGTGCACTTTTAGAAAGAGATATATTGTATGCACCTACCACAACATACGTAACATAACCATAACATTTCGTAACAAACACCAAAAAAATGTGTAACTTTTCTCACCAAAATGATTTGTAACATTTCTCACCAAAAATAGTCCATAATATTTACACCACATCGTTCATAACATAATCACAACATTCATAACATATCCACAATGGTTAGTAACTTTCACTTTATATTCGCTATTCCTAACTTTTACCACAAAGTGGTTCATCACAAAAATTCATAGCTTTTTTCAATGATAGAGAGTGTGCCTAGTAGCATTTTCCTTCTTTTATAGCAATACAATTTCTATACATTTCAAAACCTCATACAAACAAACAAACTTTTGGGGGGAACAACTAACCGGTAATGCTAGTGAGTTTGAAAAAGTAATTTAAAAAATTGTCAAAAAAATGAAGTATGTGAACTAGTGACCACATCACACAAAGTGTGAATCTGCACCACACATTTATTTATTTATTCATTGTTTTGTACAATTAAAAAGAAAAAAAAGAAAAGAAAAAAAGAAAATAGGTACTTATATAAGTCTCTTTTGATAGAAATTGATTCTCTCTAGCAAGGCTGGAAGCCTCCGTTTTAGGGCAAATAGATGAATATCAATTTGGATTATAATTTGAATGAATAGCTGAATTACCAAAGAAAATATTATACCTCTTTGCTACAGAGGGAGGAACCATCCGTGAGCCGAATGCCGACTGCAGTATTTGAGCAAATTGGGAAGTCATACCTCCAATACCAAGTGATATCAGTTCTTCTTCCAGTGATTCCATATCGAAGCATTCTCTAAATATGCTTTTAAATGTTTCAGCTCCATGTATTAGGGTACCCTGTGATCAAACATGCCAACAACTTTTAAAATTCACAAATCACATTGATAGATACTAGATAGATGCATATCACTGGTAAGAAAGCAGCTAATAATCACCATATTGGTTTGAGTTTTCAAATTTTATTATGTTTTAAAAAAAGGCCAACAACAGGCTCAACCAACGCTCCCAAATAGGCAAAGATCAGCAAACTGTACACTTCTTCATCCAACAGTTAGGGCGCACTGTTGAAACTCAGATCGAACCATTGGTGGGCCGACGAGGAAGACGGAACGGACGGAGCCCTACAAAGATGGGCCTTCATAGTCCATTCCATCCTCAGATCCTTGCCGCCACCACCTCTCTCCTCCGCCGCACCCGCAGCAAACCCAAACTAGAAGAACGCACATCACATCACATGTGGCATGTCATGAATGAGGATGGAGGGTAAGACACCCTCAAAATATATAAATATATATATAAAAGGTGTGTTGGGATTGAGACGGTGTGATGTAGTATAGAAATAATATGATTTAAATAAGAAGCAATGTGATTTAAAAAAATAAGGATAAATTAATTATAGGTGTTGGATTTAATTTTTATTAAATTTTATTGATAATAAGTTCTAATAAAAATATCGTTAAAAATAATTTGTTGTGATGATTTTTTATGTATGTCGTTAAAATTAATAATCAGTGATTTTTTTTTGTTACGATTTTTATAAATTGTCACTAAAATTTATAATTAGTGACGTTTTTCTGTAATGAATTTTTTAAATTGTTACTGAAAGTTGAAATTTAGTGACTTTTTTGTGACTATTTTTTTAAACTGTCGCTAAAATTTATATTTAATAACATATTTTTTTTTTTACAAAATTTTTAAATTGTCATTGAAAATTAATAATTAGTGATTTTTTTTAATAGTATTTGATAAAATAAAATAAAATAAAGGGCCATTAATTCTCACATAATCTATTGAACAATAAGTCCACTTATTAGGATCTACCTATAAATCCCTTTTTAAATAAAATGGTTATGATACAAATAATATGATGTGCTTAAATAGTACATGGCAAATAACACCTTAATCTTTTGGCTATTATAACAACGGGAAACACTGAAGGTGTTTGTTTGGACTTTTTTAAGTCAATTTATAACTTTTAACTTTAGAAAAAGTTATTTTAGATTGTTTGGTTAAACTTATTTCAAACAACTCCTAATTCTAATAACTTATTTAACTAAAAAAAATGATTCTGAGAAGCTACTCACCACTTGCATCTAATTATCAGTTTCTGCTATGGACATGTTAATTTACGATTATACTCTTAGATTTTTTTATTTTTATTTTTTTTTAAAAATAAAAAAAGACTCAAATGGACTATAGATTATTATTTTTTTTTTTTTATAAGAAATGTAAAAAGTAGTGAATAACAAAAAGTAAAAGTTAATTGAAAAAGTTACTTCACAACTTATTTAACAAATACTACTCAGTAACATAAATCTATAATCCAACAGTTACGCCAAACAAATTAATATTTTCTGATTAAAGTCATAATCTATAATCTGTTTTAACAACTACACCAAATGGGGCACTATAGCCTATTTTGATAAGTGACTTTTTTTGATTTATTATTATTTTTTTAAAATGTACCAAAAAAAAAAAAAAAAGTAGAGAGGTGATGTGACCTAAATAAATCAATAAGTTAGTCAGTTAGTTATTTTATTTATTTATTTATTAAGTTGTCAAAATATGCCTATGTATACATCTTTCAAATGATGTGTATCATATACATCTCATAATTAAATAAATAAATTGCATAATTTTATTCTTTCTTAGTCATAATTATTATAAAAAAAAATGTCATAACTAAACACAACATGAGATATAACTAAAGAAATTATGAGTTATAATTAAAATAATGTCATAACTAAAGAATAAAATTAATCATTATTAAAGAAAAAAATTACATCACTAAAGGTGCATATAGTACAAAATTTTTAAAGATGTACATATTAAAAATTTCCCATTATACATAATTTGTTAAAAGGACAATTATATGTTGAAATCAATTTATTAGTCTATTTTTTGAAATCATCATATTTGTTGAAATCACCAAATTTGTCATTCAATACTCTAAATTTTTCTATCTCACCATCGCCGGTGATTTTTCTGAGATTTTTCTAATCAATTTTCCTATGAAATTTTTGATGTCTTTATTGCCAAATAAATTTTTTTATCTTGGATCAAATGTTTTATATTTTATTTAAATAAGACAAGTATATATGTTGATTATCATTGAAGAGATAAAAAAATATTATTTTCCAAATCGAAGTTTTTTGGTTCCAATTCACTGGCAGTGTTTGTTACAATTTTAAATATGTGATTATAATTTATTTTAATTTAAGAGTTTATCTCAGCCAGTTTAGTGTAGCTTTTGCTTAAAATTTATTAGATAAAAATAGATTAAATAAAAAAATAAAAAAAAAGACTAGTCTGTTTAATGTAGCTTTTTCTTATAGTTTATGGAGTAAAAATAGATTAAGAGGGTGTTTGGGATGGTTTGAATAAGTATAATATTTGTTTTTTTATGAAAAAATATGTAAACAAATAGAAATGTGATGTGATCCAAAAAAATAAAATAAAATAAGGTGCTAATATAGAGGATGCCAAATAGTGCCTAAAAAAAAAAAAAGCTATTTATCTAAAAGGAGAGAGGGATATACTTTTAACTTATAATTTTTTATTATCAACTCTTAGGCCTCGTTTGGCAAGTGTTTCTTTTCGTCAAAAAGTTAAAAAGTTACTAAAAAAATCAAAAAGTCAACAACGCATACCAAAAAGTCAAAGATTCCTTTTTCTTTTTACTTTTTGCACAACTTTTCGTGAAAAGTCAAAAAGTTATTCCAAACATACTTATTTTTTTTTACATCAAATTTTAACCAAAAAATTAAAAAATTACTAAAAAAATTTGTTCCCAAACGAAACCTTAATTTCTAGTAATCTACGCCAAATAGAGCATTGTTGTGTCAATACGATAGGAAATTTTCGCTTTAGAATAGTGTAAATATATGTAGATAATATAATAGAGAAATTAATGTGACAGACATGGAGACAAACACAAAAGTCCTAGTCACAATAAATGAATGAATGAATGTGTTTTATTTACCAGTGGTTGTGATGGGACTTCAACAATCACTTTAGTGCGCTTTCGGATCATCCCCTGCTTTGTGCTCCTCAGAGATTCACTCCCCTCATTCTCACCGAGAGAAATTCCCACAACACTGCATGCATATGAGCTTCCTTTATATGCAAATACCACCCTCTGATATTCAGTAAAAACCTGCACAGTCCAAAAAGTGCGCAATTTCAGTAAAAACCAGTGACTCTAGATCAACTAATTACTACTACTCAAAAAACACCTGATGATGGAATGTGTTTCTAAATTCTCTCCCCAGAGTAAAAGCCGTTATCTGCAGAAAAATGAAATTTAATCAGTCCAATTACTTCAAAAGTTTCACTGTTAAACTAGATTCATTTTAGATGTTGGTTATATATGGAATTGCATACAATTTGAGTTGGAGTTGAACTTTCCGGAAGTAATTCTACCATGATTCTCAATACATCCACATCAAACCCATTAGGAGGAGGAGCAAACCTATAAAAATAAAATCAAAACAACTGCAGAATTCATTATATATGTAGGCTATGGAGCAGAAACACAAAACAACACAACACTAGATTGAACTTACACTTGCAAAGGGATGGTGTCTCCCAATGAAACATCAAGGGATTTGCAATGCTCTTGATTTAGAGATATGTGGCCCTTTGCTACTTTCTCATCCTCTGTATTCTTTACTAGTTAAGGTATACACTAGCAACATTACCCAAAATTTAAAACAAAAATAGAGAAGAGCTAATAAAACAAAACGAAATCTCTGTCTGTTTTTTGGAGTCTGAATTAATGCAAGAATTGAGTAGGTAACTGAGCAAAACTTCACTCTTTGGAGGATATTGGATGCTAAAAACATTCTTGCCATTGAAAAGAGCAAGATAGAGCTTTTTCTTCTTCTGGATTGTAGTGAAAGGCCATGGCCATGGAGGTCCTCGTCGAAGGCTCACAGCAAATTGGCGAGTGTCGTCTGGACAACAGTAACATAAATTGGTGAAACACTGCTCCGAACTAGTATGCTCTACAACAACAAATGGAGCACTACTACTGGAAGCCATGGACGATGAAGATAATGGCCTCCAACCCTTTGCTCGGGTTACAACGAGAGAACTAATGGACGCGTATAATTTAACATAAGACAACAAATGGACACGTATCCTGTTCCCATAGGCTAATGGAACATAAAATCAAGACAACTAAGTTTTGATTTAAAATTAAAAAGTGGAATATGTACATAAAAATGAAGTGCTAAAGGTGAAGTCCTTCAAAGTCCTTTTGCACTTCATCAGCAACTCTCTGCACCCCCCCAATATGTACATAACCGTTTGACAAATCAAATGGGTTCAGGTCCTTTTGCACTTCATCGGCAAAAATCAAGTGCTAAAGGTGTTGTTTGACAAATCAATGGGTTCAAGTCCTTTTGCACTCCATCAGCAACCGGGATGCGGGGTCACTCCTGTGTGACCCGCTGTTGTTCTCTGCTGTGGTCCAGATGGTGCCGTTTGATCTTCTTCTTCTTCTTCTTTTTTCTTCAAATCCTTCTCTCATGGTGCTGTTTGCTAGAGCAAGATATTTGTAATAAAATAATATTTTTATTTATTAATCTATTAATATAAACACAAAAGAATGTTTATTTATATGGGTACACATAAAATAAACTAATTTAAATTAAAACTTCTTAATTTAAGTTATATTTTTATAGTATGATACAACTAAAATAATTATTTTACATTATAAACGTCACAATATATTTTAAAATAATTTTAAGATAAATTACAAATACACCTTTTGAGGTTTGTCAAAAAAACAAAATTCTCACATTTTGAAAATTACAAATATAAAAGGGGTCATTTGTTATATGATTAAAAACTGCAAGGCATAAGATGTAATTTTTTAAGTGAGGGAAAAATTAACATTTTTAATAAATCTTAGGAAAAATTTATCCGTAATTTTATATGTATTTATATATAGAAATACACATAAATAATTTAATTAATATTGGAACACATATTTATTTAAGCTGAGGATATGCCTATCATCTTTTCGCAAAATATTAAAAGAGTGTTTGTGTATTTTTGCTAAATGACATGAATGTTTATGATTTATTTAAAATGTCACAGAGTGTTTGTAATATATTGAAATGTTAAAAGATGTCCATATATTTTCATCAATGTTAACTTGAGTTTGTATATCCTTTTTATTCTGGTTTAGTTGATTGACTAAAAAATAATAAATAAACATATTACATTACTTCAATTGAAAAAGAAAAATATCCTTCCTATTAAGTTTGAAATTTTATTTTACATATATTTTATTCAATTGAATGAGATTACATACAAAAAAAATTAAACCAATCATAACATCCATAAATTAAAATAACCTTAAAAGAACAAATTTGTTTGCTAAATGCAAAATCAAAGAGAATTTTTTTAAAGAAAAATAAGGGAAAAGAAAAGAAAAAAAAAAAAAAAAGAGGGCAAACACAACTTTGTTACACAATTGAACTAAAAAAAAAAAAAAAATTACATCCCAACGCTTTGCATTTTTTAATCATATAACAAATGATCCCTTTTGTATTTGTAATTTTTAATCATATATCAAATGGTCCTTAAAATTATTTTAAAATATATTGTGACATTTATAATATAAAATAATTATTTTAGTTATATCATACTATAAAAATATAACTTCAATTAATAAGTTTTAATTTAAATTAATTTATTTATGTGTACCCATATATATAAACATTCTTTTTGTGTTTATATTAATAGATTAATAAATAAAAATATTATATTATTGCAAATATTTTGCTCCAGCAAACAGCACCATGAGAGAAGGATTTGACCAAAAAACAAAAAAACAAAAAGAAAGAAGATAAAATGGCACCGTATGGGCCACAGCAAGGAACCGCAGCGGGAGTCACGCAGCAGTTCCCGCACAGGGAATCTTTTCATTCCATCAGCAACTCTCTGGTTCACTTCGTAATTATATTAGGGTAATGCTATAGTGTGCAACTTACACTTCTGGCACTTTTGTGTTCGCTCATTTACACCTTACACTTACATTTTTTATTTTCAGACTTACACTTTTGTGTAAGTGTACACAAGCAACTTATACATTTCATTTATACCTTCTACTTACACTTACACCTTACACTTACACCTTTTGTGTGAGTGGCACATGGTGTGCAACCCACTTACACCTTTTGTGGGTTGCACACCTAAGAAAACTCCATTATATTAAATATGTTTAATATAATTTGACTACAAATTGATGCATATGATTGATAGATTTAATTATTTTTCTAAAAAACGAGGATGCAGTTTTTTTTCTCTATTTTAAATAAAGAAAACAAAGAACTGTAGTCGTGAATTGTAATAACGAAAAATATGAGTGTACATGATCAAAGTGCTTTAGTTTGTTTTTCAGAACAAAGTTTTGATTTTTAAAAATAAAAAAATAAAAATTAATTTGATGAAAATAAAAATCAAATGATATACAAAATTATTTTTTGAATTTATTTCTAGACTTAATGATGTATAAATAATATGATTAGTTGATAATTAAAAAGATATAAGAAAGAGTGTCACTTTAAATATTCTAATTAATTATTATATCATTAGCCTTAAAAATTGAATCTAATTTTTAAATTTGTATGACAATATCTTATAATTATTTGTATTGAATGATTAAAAAAATATAGAAAATATAATAAATAATAATTAATAAAAGAGTATGGGGATTGGTTATGGTGTGCAACTTACACCTTACACCTTATACCTTACACTTACACCTTACACTTACACCTTTTGTGAAAAATTAAACCTTATACTTACACCTTTTTTGAGGTTGCACACCATATGCAACCCACTTACACCTTACACCTTACACTTACACTTTATACTTATACTTACACCTTACACTTACACCTTTTATATAAGTGACACATGGTGTGCACTTGCACACTTAAGAAAACTTCAAGAGTATGACCAAGAGTAATAATGGTCAATCCTCTGCATTCACGTAGGCTAATGGAACATACAGCTAAGACAGCAAGCAAGTAGTCTAATCCAAGACTTGGGCTACTGATCAAAAAAATAATCTAAGACTTGGTTAAAATTGTTTAAAATATTAAAAAAATTTAATAAAAATATAAAATATAAAAAATAAAAACATAAAATTTTTTGAAAAGGGAATTTTAGAAATGAAAATCAAACAGAATGATTGTTTTGTTTTGTCCGTTTTGCTTGAATCATGCTAGCTCTTTTCTCAATGGTTTTGTACCGAAAGGAATGATGTAGGAAAGGTCACCACGACACAAGCTCAGATTTGTCTAATATTAGCAGGTGGCAAACGCAATACGTGTGCAATTCAAATAATTAATAATAAGAATAAATAATAAATAATTTAATATTATAATATGTATATTGCTTAAGTGATAAGTATATTTTTAGTGAAACTTAAGGTCTTAGATTCAAAACTTACTTACGATATATATAATAAATTTTTTTATTTTAACATATATAAAGTTGTCACGTGACATGAGAAGAAAAATATTTCACTAAATCAATTTAAAATTTTACTTCATAATAATATTCACTTAATAATAATATAAATGTTTCTTTAGCTTTTAGATGGAGGGGAAAAAAAATGGAGAAAAAAAAAAAAAAAAAAAAATCAGTTCTCTTTTCTAGCCAACCGCTGCGGGCAGCTCAAGTTTTGACTCTCCAACCATCTCCACCGACTTCTTTAAACATTAGGGAAATACCATCATTTGTCCCCAGCATTAGGGAAATATCATCATTTGTCCCCAGTGCCCAAAAAAAAATGGTTAATTATATTTTTAGTCTTAAAATGTGTAATGTGTCAATATTGTCTCCAATATATAAAAAGCGTTACAATTTTGTCATCTCAAGCTAATTCTATCAATAGAATCTGTTAAAATTAAGGATAAATTTGTAATTTTGAAAAATAAATTATACAAATCATGTATTTTGAAGACTAAAAAAACAATTTTCAATGTGAGTTTTTACATTAATGATGCATAACATACATTTTTTAAGAGTAAAAGTGCAACTTTTTAGGTGAATTTTCCCAATAGGTCACTTATTTTAATAACTAAATGTGTAATTTTGTAAATGAATTTTCACATTTATCATTGCTTTTAATGATGGCTATTGGCAGAATTAACTTGAGGGATCCAATCAAAATATTTTTATACATCAAGAATTAAATTAACACAATTTAAATATTATAATTAAAATGACACAAATAACATATTTTAGAGATTTAAAATGTAATTAATCTTAAAAAAAATTATTTGTTCCTGCCACCCTCTCCCCCTCACCCCAACATTTATGTGCCTCCGTTTGGGAAGTAGGTCGACTTTTTAGTTTTTTGGCTTTTTAACTATTTTAGCCTGAGGTTAAAAAGCCTAGTTTGGAAAAGGCTTTTTTGCTTTTTGACTTTTTTTGTGAGAGATTAGTATAATGATTATGGGTTAGATTTGATATTTTGTTTTGGGAGCTTTTTCCATAAATCCATCTTTAATTACTTATGTTCCATTCAACCCATATTCTTTTTTACTATTCCATTAGGTCCTATATGAGATAAGAAGACCAAAATACCCTTTTCATCTACTTATGTTCTATTTAGCTCATATTATTTTCTTATGTTTCAATAAGTCCTATGAGTGACATAATTATCAAAATACCCCTAATGTATCTACTTATGTTCTATTTAGTTCATATTATTTTCTTATATTTCAATAAGTCCTATGTGTGACATAATTACCAAAATACCCCTAATGTGAATGTTCACACCGTCAATGTGAATGTTCATATCGTCAATGTGTAGGGGCCCGGCCCGTGTACAATGTGAATATTCACATTGACATGTTAACATTCACATTGATAGGAGTGTAAAATTAGCCCGCGGCCCGGGGCAAGCCTGGTCCGGCCCGTGACAATGTGAATATTCACATTGACATATTAACATTCACATTGATAAGACTGTAAAATTGGCCCGCGGCCCGGGCGAGCCCAGCTCAGCTCGTGACAATGTGAATATTCACATTGACATATTAACATTCACATTGATAGGAGTGTAAAATTAGCCTGACGCTGGAGGCTGGCTCGCCATTTGCTGGGCGAGCTGGCCGTGACAATGTAAATATTCACATTGACATGTTAACATTCACATTGATAAGAGTGTAAAATTGACTCGCGTCCCATAGGCAGCTAGGGGCGAGCCCGGCCTGGCCCGGCCCGTGACAATGTGAATCACATTGACATATTAACATTTACGTTGATAGGAGTGTAAAATTAGTCCGTGACGGGAGGTCGGCCGCATTGCCTGCCGGCCTATAATAATGTGAATATTCACATTAACATATTAACATTTACATTGATAGGAGTGTAAAATTGGCCCGCGGCCCAAAGACGACAGCCTCGGGTCAGGCCGGTGGGCTTGGGCCTAGGCTTGAGCTTAGGATGGGCTTGGGTGGGCCTAGCCATTTTTTTAAAATTCTTTTTAATTTTTTCTACCAAAATTTTATTATTTTTCACAAAAAAAGACATTGTGCCTTAGGTGGGCTGGGCTTCAGATCGAGCCTTGAATAGGCCTTAAGCGGGCCGATGGGCCGGGCCGGGCTTCAAAGTGATGGCCTAGGCCCTAGCCTAGAGTCTCGGACATGCTCGAGTCCGGACCCAAACGAGCCTGCCTCGAGCCATGGGTGGGCTTCGAGCAGCCCACGGGCCGCGGGCCAATTCTACATTCCTATCAATGTGCATGTTAACATGTCAATGTGAATATTCACATTGTCAACGAGCCAGGCCGGGCCTACCCCGGGCCAAGGGCGAGCTTCGGGTAGCGGACAAATTTTACACTCCTATCAATGTTAATGTTAACATGTTAATGTGAATATTCACATTGTCACGGGTCAGGCCAAGCTCGCCTCGGGCTACGGTCGGGCTTTGGGGCGCCCACGGGCTGCGGGCCAATTTTACACCCTTATCAATGTGAATGTTAACATGTTAATGTGAATATTCACATTGTCAACAGGCCGGGCCGGGCTAGGCTGTCCCGGGCCGTGGGCGGGCTTTTGGCCGCCCATGGGCCGCGAGCCAATTTTATACTCTTATCAATGTGAATGTTAACATGTTAATGTGAATATTCAAAGCCAATCAATGACATTTGGGCACGCCCGCCCACTGACCTGTGAGGGTTTCGGCGACCGGCGCGCTAATTTTATACTCTTATCAATGTGAATATTAATATGTCAATATGAATATTCACATTGTCAACGGGCCGGGCCCGCCCACGGGGCGTGGACGGGTTTCGGGCAGCCACGGGACGCGGGCTAATTTTACATTCCTATCAATGTAAATGTTAACATGTCAATGTGAATATTCACATTGTCAACGGGGCCGCGGGCAGGATTTTGGCTGCCTACGGGACGCTGGCCAATTTTATACTCTTATCAATGTGAATGCTTACATGTCAATGTGAATATTCACATTGTCAACGGGTCGGGCTGGGCCCACCCCAGGCCACAGTAGGGCTTTTGGCCGCCCATGGGCCATGGACCAATTTTATACTCTTATCAATGTGAATGTTAATATGTCAACGTGAATATTCACATTGTTAACGTCCGGACTGGGCTCGTCTCGAGCTGCCTATGGACTGCAGGTGGGTTTCGCGCCGCCTCGAGACGCAGTCCAATTTTGCACTCCTATTAATGTGAATGTTAACATATCAATGTGAATATTCACATTGTCAACGGGCCGGGCCCGCCCCGGCTCGCTGACGGATTTCAGGCTGTCCACAGGCCAATTTTACATTCCTACCAATGTCAATTTTAAAATATGAATGTTCACATAATAAATTACTAATTGTTCAAAAAATATTTATAAGGGTATCAAAATTAAATATAAGGGCATAAGTGTCCAAAAAAATAGTGTAAATCAAGAAAAATGACTTTATGGAATAAAACTATACATACATGGGACTAAATGGGTTAAAAAATTCCTTCATGGACTTCTTAAGTTAAAACACTTCTAAATAAGATTTATCAATAATTTTTCCTTTTGTTTTTTGTGATTAAAATAACCTATTTTATTTTGAAAAATGAAGGATACACCCACTGGGGGTCGACCCCCAGTGGGGTGGCAGTCCGGGATTGGTGAAAAAAAAAACAATTTTCTTTTTTTTTTTTTTTATTTTGGCCAGTGGCAGCACGCCACCTAGCACTGGGAGTGCTGACTCACTAGGTGTATGTAGCATGGTTGTTTTATTTTTTGTGACTATTTTAATTCCTAATCCACCAAAACGAACTTCTCAAACTATGCCGAGGTTTGCGTTGTTGGGTCCTGTGCAATTTATTATCAGTGTCATTTCAATAATTTAATTATATATTTTATCAATAATTCATATAAATAAAAAAATTATATATATATATATAATCATTTCCTTTATATAATCAGAAAGCCAAAAGGATTATGCAACTTGGCCCGCCATCGATGTGAAATTTTCTAATTTTCATTCTCATATTTCTCATCACATGAATGAGACATAATTGTTTGTCGTAAGAATAGTGAACTAGGAATCATATTTTGATTGGTCTGAGGACTGGCACATTGACCCCGTTCGCTCCATCTTTCTGATGAATGAAGGCAAAAGCCATTTTTTTCTTTGAGATCAAATTCAAATATCGGAATTAAGATTTCAATATTTTACTTTATTTATTATTGGTTTGAGAATAGGTTATTTTAGTTAATTTTTTAACTATTTTAGTTTAACTAAAAAAATTGTATTTAGGATGGTAATTTATTATTATTTTTTTTTTTAGTAGTTGATTTGATGATTGTAAAAGAAAAATAAAATAATTATGAATTTGATGTGACATTTTATCTTATTGTCTTTTCTGGCCTATTTTAGCAACACAATTAAAAGCCTATTTTTTTGAATTTTTAGCATTTTTGGGTCATACCTCTCTTTTTTTTTTTTGCACGTTTTAAAAACAAAATAAAAAATAAAAAAGCCAATTTTTAATTTACTTTTCAAAATAGGCCTTCATTGGCTATTGTGGCCCCAAATTCAACTTCCCAAATAGGACCGAGCTCGTTTGGAAAGTTGATTGTGTTAGTAATTTTATTTTTTTTATTATTTTAGCCTAACTAAAAATATTATGTTTGAAAAGATAGTTGATTTTTTTTTAATTAGTTAATTTGATGATTATGAGAGAAAAAGTAAAATTATTATGGTTTAAATGTAATATTTTATTTTATTAACTATTTTAATCTATTTTGTCCTTATTTTTTATTTTGTCTCTATGTTAATTTTGGTCCACTTATTTTTATTAAAATAAAAGTAATTGTAACTATGCCAAAATATAAGATTTTTTCTTTTAAGTCTCGAGGAAGGTGAAGCACAATTTACCATATGTAAGTATTAGTGTATGCTCATGCCTGAATGCACGGTGCAATTAATAATGAGATTAAAATATAAATCAAAATAAAATTATTAAAACATAATGTTAAGATTTTCCTTTTCAACGGTGGTGGACAGTCACTGAGTGGAGGTGGCGATGAGTCCCTTAGTTCAACAATCATTTCAAAAACTTTTTCAAATTTTCTTAAGTTTTGTGAGTAAATTTTAATTTCTACTATAATGCTATTATATATATTAAAAATTCAGCTCATTAAATTTATTTAAATTTTTATTAAAAAATTAAATATTAGTATTTTATGATGAAATGTCTTCAAATTATTCTAATATCAAAGTTAATATTTTTTTATTAAAATTATTAATTTTATTGAATTTATATTAAAAATAATACATGATATAACGGTTTGGTTTGATTTTTTAAATTATTTTTTGATTTTTTTGAAAAAATAGAAATTAATTTGACAAAAATAAATTGTTTGGTTTGATTTTTCAAAAATTGTTTTAAAGGTATTTTCATTTATTTTATTGGATTTTTTTTTGGTTGTATTTTTCTCATTTTTTTTGTACTTTTTAAATGCACCTAATCTAAATATATTTGAAAAGTAAAACAAATTGACTAAAATATTAAAAAATTCAAACAAAAATCTGTGCATTTTTATTTAGATTTTTGTTTTTTTTAATGAATTTTTTTCGTATTTTACTTTTTAAATGCATCTAATTTTGATATATCTAAAAAGTACCAAAAAAACAAAAGGACTAAAATATGGAGGAAAAAAAATTTGAGTAATAACAAACGAAAACCAGTCTAAAAATAATTTCTGAAAAATTAGACCAAACAAATATATTTTCAACACCCATCTCAAAATTTATTTCAAAATCATAAAAAATCAACACTCATTTTCCATTAAGGAATTAAATCCATTTCATAAATCAAACTAAAATCAAAACCCATTTTATGAAGGTCAAATATTATTTCAGATCCAAAATTTTTTAAAAATTAAATCCAAACCGTACATTAAAAAAAAATCTATATAAATAAAGAACAAACAGAACTTAAAAAAAAGAACAATAACAAACAAACAAACAAACACATCTTAAGATTAGAAACACACAACCCAAAAAACCTCTGATACCACTCATTCTCTCTCACCAAAAGCCATCATCATCATAAATATAAAAATAAAAAAAAATAAAAAACCCATATACATTTGCCTCGTCATCATCCTCAAGAGTTTATAATGTTTGTACGAACTTGCAATTGCTGCTACTTCCTCGTCCTCAAGAATTGCAGCAAAACCGTTGATATCTCAAGAGTAAGAGTAAAATATTGCCTCTTTGGCCTTCTCACTACTGCACCAACATTATAAGAGGATGTTTAGTTTAGTTTTTTTTTTTTTAAAATTATTTATTTTTGTTTTTAGTGAATTTTTTTTTCATATTTTTAAAAAGTTTTAAATTTTACTTGATGAGATGAACTGATTTTTTTTAAAAAAATTTAGAAAATACAATTAATTATTTTGGCATTTTCAATTTTTTTTTTTAATTTAAAAATTCATCTACACAAGATTGACCAAAAATATTTTTTAAAAAAATTACGTAATTAAGCATTCATTAAAAATAAAAATAAAGAATTCAAAAAAAAATTGTAAGTTTTTTTTAGGGTGATGATTGAGACCCTCTCCAATCACCACCCCCACCACCTCCCCCCTCCCACACACACACGTGGCGGGTGGTGATTGGAGGAGAAGGGAAAAAAAAAAAAAAGTGACCAATCAGGTGAAAAGGGGATCAAAGGGCTGGGAAAAAAAGAGGGTCCAAGTCATTATTATTATTTTTTATTATTTTTAAATTTGAAAAAAAAAATGTGACTTGTATAGTTGTTCCCATATACAGAAGTAGAAATATAATATACCAAATTCCATACCTTCCCAAGAATGATGCAAGAAACTGGCAATGTGAATCTTTCACCTTGATAACAATAGCCTCTGCATCTTCTAGTCCATGTGAATGCACTCCCATGTACACTATATATGACTGTATTTGATATGTTAATAAGCATCAATTTGATGGAAAAAAATAAGGGAAAAAAAAAACTGCCCATAAATTGGATATTAAAAGAAACAATAAAAACTATAATTGTGGGATATACATTGAATTGGGAGGTAAAATTTTTCAACCATACTGGGTTTCAAAATTTAGAGGAAGCCAAATTACCAGTTTGGCTACAAAAGCCGGCGTTTGGAAGAAAAGAATGAATAGAGTAAGGAAGGGTGAGAGTTTTGAAAACGACATTTTTGGTTTCTCTTAATCCAAAATTCATTTTTTGTAGGGAGTGGGTGAGTGTGTTTTGAAATTTAAAATATAGAAAGTTGAGGTGCGACAGATAAGATAAGGATGGGTGGTTGCAAAGTTTGTGACTCTTGGGCGGGAAATTCAAGTAGGGTGAAAAAGAAGGTTTTCATCTCAGCTGTCCATCTAAATATAGAAATAAATCAGGACCATTAAAATGTCCTAGTAGGACAATTGTCTCTAACATATTTTCAAAAACCTTTGTGCCTTATTATATAGATGTATAGAATTATATAACCTTTTTGAGATTTGAAGAAAATGTAATAAGTCTTACAAACTAAGAAAATATAAAAAGACAAAATAAACTAAATAAATTAATAAGACAAAATGTTATATATAAATCATAATCATTTACTTTTTCTCTCATAAAAATGCAAAAAAGTCAAAAAATTCTTCTCAAACGGAATTAGGCTAAATTAGCCAAAAAGTCAAACAGTTAGACTAAAAAAGTTATTCCCAAACAACGGTTCTCTTAAGTTTTTAATTCACATAACCCTTCGCTCATTTTCATCATAAATTCGTTACTTATATGAATAGAAAAATGAGATTATCATCTCTTTTATATTGAAGTATATATTTTATCATGTTTATTTTTGTATCTTCAAATTATTTATATTAGTTTCAATTTTTTTAACTTTATTAAAAATGTTATCAATATAATTATATCAAAATTAAAATACATTTTCTTCAAGCTTTAGGGAGATCAATATAATTTATCATATATATATGTATATATTGGAGGGTATGACAACTTATTTCATTTTATTTTTTTTATTTTTTTGCTATAAAGAAAGAGAAAAGAAAAACTTATTTTTAAAGTTTTTAATGTATCAATTTGGAGTACATGACTAAGTAGTTTTATAGTTTATTTTAAACTACGACTTTTGGGGGGCATGATTAGGTTTGGAAAGGATGATAACATATTTTTTAAGTTTATTTTAATGCATAGCTTTGAAGGGAGATGTTATTTGTTGTTCTTGGGTACTGTCATATAGTGTTTTAATGATATTCTGATTAGTGAAAGGGATGAGACTTACAAATTTATATTAGGTATGTGAGGAAGTATTTTGCAAGGACGCCATATGGCCGAGGTGCCATGTGGACGGGTCATGTTTTCCGAAGTGATTACCGTATTGCTGAGATATGATGCGATAATACTGGAATCTGAGATATTTAGATAAGGGACAAGAGTCCTAGATAAGCGAGGGTGCTTAGTCTGGATAAGAATAAGGCTCATGAAGAGTTTATCCCTATCTAACTGAGAGTCCGAGATAAGCATTGTACGTGAGTCCTATGAAGTAAGACTTCTAGGGGACTAAGGCAGTGCTGGTTATAAAAGTAAGACATCTACATGGGTCTAAGGTACGCTTTAACTTGTGCTTTGAGTATTTGTGCGATATCTTTGAGAGATAAATTAACTGACATGATCGTCGGAGTGCCTCCGGGATGGACGAGCCACCATGGTATTCTCATCTTGTTGTTAGCAGGTGGTTGGCTTAATCTATTATGCCTCATGCTCTCTAGTTAAGTTCCCTGTTTGGTTGTGTGGTTGGAAATCAACACCCATAATTTGGCGTCGTCTGTGGAAACTTAGTGAGAATAAATGGCCAACAAGGGACAAGAAGTGAGGATAGGAGATGACCTTCACAGCGAAGAGGAGGAACATAGAGATCCCAATGCTGAGAGATGAAGCAATGATGAGGAAGTTCAGGAAGTGAATCCTGAGACGATTAACGTTGCCAAGGGCCGAGATAGTACAAAAAGAGGTAGCTGAGATGAGTACTACCACGAGAACGATCTTCAGGTATGGAAGGGCAGATGCTTGAAAAGAGACGAGGAACTGAAAGACATGATGAATAAGTTGATAGACTTGTAGACGGTAGTCAACTTCATGATGTAAAACAACGTGATGCAACATGCGTTTCCGTTGTAGCACACGTCCACACTAGTAACCAAGGCAAGTGGCCAGAAAGGAAGATAGAAGACAGTTCCAATGGTCCTATAGCATGGCAAGAGACATGGGAATTCATGTCGGCAGTCGAAAGATGTCAAGCGAATAGAGTCAGTACGAAAGGAGTCCCAAAAGACTCCACGGACCAAAGGGACCTACGTCAAGGGATCTCGATAGATACATAGGCAGGGCCTTTGTTTTGATAATACTGTGGACGTGGAGAGGTTCTTTTGGAACGCACCCTAATACAGGGAGTAGTGCACCGAAGAGGTTGAAGTCAACAGACAGCCGAGCTCCAAAACGAACGAAAGAGGACTTAAGAGACTACCTTCAAAGGAAGAGGCGCGACGCTGAGATCATATCTAATGCCCAACCGAAGACGCCATTCTCGGTGGAGTTAGATGCATTCGAAGTTCCAAAGAGACTTAACATGCCAAGGTTTCAAATTTATGACGGTAAGTCCGATCCGAACTTTCATGTCGGATTATATTTGAATTCTATGGCCTTGTGAAGTGGGAATGAGTGGTTGTTATGCAAAGTATTCCCTTTTTCATTCAGGGAAATAGCATCGGATTGCTTCCATAAACTCCTGAAGAGGTAGATGAAAAGTTAGAAAGGCTTGGCCGAGATATTCGTGGCCAGGTTTGTTAGGAACATGTTGCAGCCACTAAGGGTAGATTCCCTATTGGCTTTGAAGATTGGCGATGACGAAGGCCTTAGGGCCTATGCCAAGAGGTATTATGAGATTTACAACCGGATTCGAGCTTGTAACTAGGAACTCGCAGTTGTATCTTTCAAGAACAGCTTGGATGACAATTGCCCACTCCGGCAATCGCTTGTGAAGACCCTCCCGAAAAATATGGAGGAGTTAATGGCACGAATTGAAAAGTATGCCAGGATAGAGGAAGATAGAAAGGCGAAGAAAGCGAATGTGTCAAAATCGGAAAAGAGAAACGGCTCACCAAAGTTGTAACAACCCTCGTACTGATTACCGATAAACTACTGAATTAGCTACTGGTTACTGCTAAACTAAACTGATAATGACTGATAATTGAATTAACTGAAGTACTGAATGAACTGATTTAAAATCGAAACTGAAATTGAATAAGTTTATCTATTGAATTGCATATTGCATCTGTTTGATTGATTGATTATTGTAGACACCCCATTTTTGACCGACCTTAAGACTCAGACGTCACCGATTGAGCGCTTGGTGATGTTGCATATCGCGCTTGTTCGGAAGTTTCAGAGTCGCGACCGTGCGCCTCCGGACCAACCCTCTCGCATGCCTTGTCTCCGTTTGCGAACCAGACTCGGTTTTCTCTGTTTTCTTTCCTGAGGGAGAGAGAGGTCTATGACCCGTCATCAATGGCCGAGAGGCTACATTTCATGGTCGAGGCCATTTTGCCCACTCAGTCCGGTTCTGGTTTTGAGCCGTAGGCCGCAGGTGCCTCGGCTCGGGACCGCCCAACCATCTCCGAGTTCTCGGTTTTGGCATGTGCCTCTGTTTTAGTGTTCCGAGGACACTGGGGCCTGATGCCACTTCGCCTGAACACCACCGGTGCGGCGACCCATTTTGGGACCCCAAACCGGCGGTTTTGGTCCCGAGCCATTTTGCATCGCCTTCTCCGGTTTTGGCGGAGACCTCTTTTAATATTTCGAGGAACCACAGGGCCCCGATGCCCACTTCGTGTCAGATGCCACTTCGGTGCTCATATTGGTTTCGGGACCCCAAACCGGCGGTTTTGGTCCCGAGCATTCATTTCGCATCCATCTTCTCCGGTTTTTGGCGGTACCTCTGTTTTGTCATTCCAGAGGACACCGGGTCGCGGATACCCACTTGCCGAACACCACTTCCGCACTGACCCATTTTCGGATCCCGATTTGCCCGGTTTTGACCCCGTACGTGCATTACTCATCAGGTTTGGTTCTAACTTGGCGCCTACCTCTGCTTCAACATCAGAAGATCCTTTGGGGGTGGGAGGCCAGCAATTATCCCAGATAACCGGTTTCGCTCCTCCCGAGCCCGCTTTTGCTCACTTCCCGCCAATGTTGAACACCTTGGGGGTATTTTCTTCCAACCAAAGTTACATATCTGTGATGAGGGACACAGGAGGACCCTACCAACTCTTGGTCGGCCGAAACCGTGAGTTTCATTTTTGGGCCTCTCCTTCAAGCTCTATGTTGTGACTCTGCTTGATGTTGCCAATTTCCTACCTTGGAACCTTGTTGCACACATCTAGGAGGACACTTTGGTATGGTGGTCGGCGAAATTGTGCCTTTCATTTTGGGCCTCCTTCAAGCTCTATGTTGTGACTCGGTTCGGTGTTGCCAAATTCGACCCTAGGGCCTTATTCTACACACATGGGAGGACACTCTTGTATGGTGGTCGGCCGAAATTTTGAAGTTGTTTTTGAGGTGGTGGCGGCCATAGGAGGTGGTGGCGGCCATGGTGGTGGTGGCCAGCCACCTGAGCAAAACCACTGGCCGGCCAGATTTCGCTTCACTGCTCCACTGCTTTTCAAAGTGTCTCCCTCATCCGGGGGACATTTCAGGAGGGAAAGATTGGATGCTTTCCCTCCCCTTTTACACCCCATCTTCTTGCCTATTTGAAGGCCCCTCCCCCTCCTTCTTCAAGGTTGGAAAAATTGGTCTCAAGAACACTTCTCCAAATTCCTCCATTTGCATAGCTCAAAACCTCAAAAAGCTTCTAAGTCCCTAGGTCTTCTCTTCATCAACACCTAGCCTCACCATCCCTACTACCATTCCAGTAGCTAGGAAGTGAATTTCAGAGGTTGAGAAGCTACAAATCAGAGCCAAGAATCAAAGAAAGACAAGTCTTCAAGGGTAAGTCTTCAAAACCAACTTTTAGGGCTTTTTCTTGATTCATTTCTATACTCCAATTGGTTGAGAATTGGGGCTCCGACCCCTACTGCTTTTGTGCTCATATTGAGCCCCTCTACAACTTTGTAGAAGGGCTCAACTTCATTTGAGGCTTCTATGATATACTTGTTTCAATACCTAGCTTTTATGCCATTATCTTGCATGCTAGTTTAGGCCTATTTCCTCTTGTTTTTAGGGGTCCCACCCCTACTGGTTTTGTGCTCATTTTGAGCCCCTCTACAACATTGTAGAAGGGCTCAACCTCATTTGGTCATTGTATATACCACCTCCTTCAAAGTTCATCAAGTGTGCCATTTTTGCATACAATTTTTGACCTATTTGTGTTTGTTTTTGGGACTTCTACCCCTACTGGTTTTGGTCTTATTTTGACCCCCTTTACATATTTCATGAAGAAAGTTTTGTCATTTGGTGTGTGCATTGCATGTCTCATGATATAGCCTATTTGGAAGCCTACTTTGCATGGATTTTATAGCATGTTTGTATTCTGATTTTGAGGATGTCATCTTCTGTAATTGTGCTTATTTTTATCTCATCTTCAATGTTGTAGAAGAAAGTTTGTCCATTTGAATTTTCTATATACCATCTCCCTTTATAATACTCTTTTGGCCATCAATCTTGTATGATATTGTTGATCTATCCATGCTAGCATTTTGGCCTTGTTTGCTACTGAAATAAGCCTTTTTTGGGACTTCCTTGCCACTGTTCTTGCTGCCATGATCATATCTTGCATGCATAGCATGGCTATAGGCCATTTCGGGGCTTAATTTCACACTTTCGGGATGAATGCATGCTTCGGGTGTCATTTCGAT
Source organism: Camellia lanceoleosa (assembly GCA_025200525.1). Lineage (NCBI taxonomy): Eukaryota > Viridiplantae > Streptophyta > Magnoliopsida > Ericales > Theaceae > Camellia > Camellia lanceoleosa. The sequence continues at coordinate 172,298,951 of CM045761.1, read as the reverse complement.
TTGTTTCGGGGCTGTTTTCCCCTTTATTTAGGTGCTGAAATTCCATTGCCATGCTTGCATATCATTTCCCATGCCATTTGTGTCATTTTTGCATTGCCTCGGTTTGCGTGCCAATGGGCACGCACTTCGAGGCACCTCATTCTTATCATTCCGGCAGCCTATGTGAGTGTGGTTGAGGCCCTCTCATGTCGGCGTAAGCCCAATTTGCATTTTCATGCTTCTACATCATTGCCTCGATTTGCGTGTCCGCGCACGCTGCTTTCGAGGCCTTTTATTTTTACCCGACGGCCTCCTATGTGAGTGAGCCGAGGCTCTCCCATGTTGGTGTAAGTCCATCCGAAGATTCCGTATGCCATTTTATTGCATTTCATCATCGCCTCGACGGCGCTGTGGGCGCACGTTTGCGCCGAGGCACTTCTCTTATCCGATTTTCATTCTTTCATCATCGCCTACCAGGCACGCGCGCTTTGAGGCAGCGTTTGGTCTTATCCGATTTTCATCTTTCATCGTCGCCTCGGTTTGCGCGCCTGTGGGCACGCACTTCGAGGCACTTCGGTTTTATCCGACTTTTCATCTTTCATCATCGCCTCGGTTTGCGCGCCTGTGGGCACGCACTTCGAGGCACTTCGGTTTTATCCGGTTTTCATCTTTCATCATCGCCTCGGTTTGCGCGCCTGTGGGCACGCACTTCGAGGCACTTCGGTTTTATCCGATTTTCATCTTTCAGCATCGCCTCGGTTTGCGCGCCTGTGGGCACGCACTTCGAGGCACTTCGGTTTTATCCGATTTTCATCTTTCAGCATCGCCTCGGTTTGCGCTCAGGCACGCGCCGAGACACTGCCGGTTTTATCCGACCTTCATCTATCATCATCGCCTCGGTTTTGCGTGCGTGGCACGCATTTCGAGGCATCCCATTCGTAGCATTCATGTGTATTCATCCCAATATTGAGTTGTAAATCGCTCTCGGCCCATCATGCATCGATATGCGTGATTGGTGGCGCGAGGATCGAGACATGCATATATTTGTGAAATACTGCGCTATGCCCTTCTCGCTCTCCATTGCGGAAAAATGAAGAATTATCGACTTCCTAATCGCACGCAATTGAGGAAAGCGCAAGCGAGGCTAATCAGGGCATCGGTGGATTTCTGCGCAAGACCAAAGATATACTATTCACGAAGCGGCGGGTCCACGGCTTGCACGCCATTTCAATTCTTTGTAATTAATTTGTTAATTAATTAGAATTAATATTATTGATGTATATTCTTTTTATTGGTCTGTATTATTATTTATTGGACCCTCTGTGAGGGCAATGTTGTAATAAGGGTGTGTGAGTGCGATGTATGTCTTCCAACCTCCATTTCTTTCTCCCTTTTACTTACCCGCTTCGATGGTTAGATATAGGGCATATTTCAATTAGCATACTGATGATAGCATGTTTGCATTCATTCATCTGTTTTACATGCATCGGCTCGCACATCATACAAAGCGCATTGTATTTCAATTCTAAGTTGAATACATGTTAGTCTGTAGCATCATCATATGCCATGTTTAGAATAGCCGAACTGCTATAGTTGCATTTGCATGTGTTACATTAGGCATTTCAAGATACTTAGGATCATGCATGATTTCTAACGAGCTTCGCTTTTGGTGGAGTACTGGTAAGTTTTATGCTTTAGCATCCTTGCATGCGTGTGAGTGTTGCCATGATAGCATGCTTACCATGAGGCTACGTGCTTATGTGATATAACCGCCTTGAATGCCTGTGGGTGGAGGTTGAGTTATACGAATTGGGACAATTCATCATTGTTTGTTTTAAGCCCACTAGATAGTGGCAACATCATCATTTTCTAAGCCCACCCGGGGTGGCAAATCCGCATTTTAGCCTACTGCGGGTAGCACCATCACATCATTTTCAAACAAACAAACATGAAATGTTTTGTTCCAATCAGACGGCCCGATCTATACTTGTTTCTTTGCGAGCATCACATAGTAACCTAGGCCAATAATCGGAATAAGAACTCACAATGTTTTCAAAAACAGATATCATGGTTAGTAGGGGCCGGTCTTTGACCGGGCGAGAGGGCGTGCTCACGATGTGACCTTCCCTAATCGTACCCAAGTTCCGGAGCCAACTTTGGTGATGACGGACACGGCCTTTTCGACCGAGTCGTGGTTTCCTAAATTTCCCATTTTAAAATATTTAGGTGGCGACTCTGTTATCTGGCAAAGCAGTCCATGTTTGGCACTTCTTTTCAAAAAAATCTGTTTTCCTTCAAAACGATTTGCCGGATTTGGACTCTTTGGTTCGAGATTGAGAACCGCAACACAAAATCGAGTCCGAACTGCAGCGAGGTCCCCCGCGGGCGTTGTTACAATTATTTGTTTGAGTTTATGTGTTTAAACTGCTAATTGAAGGCCTTATCGGCGGCCGAATTAGGAACTGTTTAGAGTTTTGGAATCATTGGAATTTTTGTGATTTAGTGGTATATTTATCTAAAATGTGATTAGGTATGATTAAACTAGATTAATTTAAGCCAATTAAAGAGTTTGCCATAATTACGGAAATGCCATTGAGTGGGCTTTGTCTACTTTCATCACTTGAGCCTATTACACACTTAATTAAAACATTTGCTCAGCTTCTCCTTTGTTCCCACCGAAATTAGAAGAGAGTGAGAGAGAGAGAGAGAGAGAGAGAGAGAGAGAGAGAGAGAATTGTTCTTGTTGATTTAGCTTGGAAATCTTGAAGAAATTGAAGGAGTTTTGTACAATTGAGCTTGCAAGATTTGTAATTGAGACTTAGGTAAGTAAATCCATCTTCTTCTTGTTGTCTTTGAGTTCCATCTTGCATGTATCATGGTTATAGAGAAGTTAAGTCATGAATTTGCTCATATATGTTGAATTGGAACTCCATTGTTGCATGCATGCTTGAATTGGTGCATTTTGAATTGAATTCATGTTGGAATTGTACATGCATGTCCATGTTTAAGCTATGGTCCATGTTTTCATTTTGTTTTCCAACTATTGAGCTCAATTGAGCAAGAATTGAAGCTTGATTTTGGTTTAAAGTTCATGCATTACATGTTTTGAAATGGTTCTTGAAAATGGGTTTGAATTTTGGATTTAATTGACTCACCTTTGGGGCTTGAATTCATAAATTGGCTTTTGAAACTTGTTATACATTGTTTTGGGATGTATTTTCCAAAATTTGGGCCCAAGAGGTCGAGAATTGAGTTGAGAATGCTTGGTTTGAGCTTGGAAGGCAACTGAAATTCCAGTTGGCTTCTTCGCTTCAGCAAAGGATTCCTTGCTCGGCGACCAATGTTTCTTCGAGCCACGCCGGCGAAGGATTGGTGGCTCGGCGTAAAAATCGAGCATCCAAGATTACTTTTCTTGTTTCATCGGACGCTCGGCGAAGGATTGTTCGCTCGAGCGAAGCCCTTGATTTTGCAACCTCGCTCGAGCAAAGGAAGGCTCGCTCAAGCGACACCCCTGTTTTCAGCAACTTTTGAAAAAAGCCTTCCAACTGTATTTTTGCATCCTCATCTCATCCTAGGCATTCTTAGGCCTAGTTTAAGGCATCTTAATGAGGATTTAGACGTAGAACCACACCGAGGAAATTTAGGAATTTAATTATCATCCTTCCCGACTGTGAAATTTAGTGTGTGTTCTATTTGTTAACTGTTTAGGGTTGGCCCTCGGGGATGCGCTCTAGCTGCTATTAGTCTAATCTCTGTGAGTAATGATTGTGTAAAGATATGTTCAAAATGGTTATCTTTTGAATACTGAACTGAACTGTTTATTGAACTGATATTGTTTACTGAATGAATGTATGTCCTGTATTCTGAACTGTACTGTGGCATCCTTAGCACTTACTGTTTACTGTTACAGAGCTCTGTCGGTTCCCTTGTGGAACCATACTGTTTACTGATTGATGGCCATCATTACTGTTGGGTCTGTTAAGACCCGGTCCTTTTGGACCTACTGTTTATAGGCTAATGGATGTACCACATATGACTGATTGACTGAAATACTGAAAGACTGAAACACTGTTTAATGAACTGTTTTCATTACTGTAAGGACATTCATTCATAACCTCTTTACGCCTTATGTTATTCACTGGGCTTTAGCTCACTGTTTATATATATATATATGTAGGTTCTCAGCAGCCAGACCGGAGCTAGGAGCGTGGGTTGGTCCCCAGTTTTGTCAAGCCAGCCTATGTGCCTCACTGCGAGGTTCCGAGTTGCCATGCTATGGCTTGGGGTGTTTTTGTGTCCCCCATCGGTCTCCTTACTGTTTTGTACTACTGTATAGACTGTCTCTTCGCTTTCTTATCTCTTGTTTCGAGGATTAGGTCCCCGTACTGAATGTTTGTATATGACTGTTTAGACTGTGTATAGACTGTACTGTTCTGAACTGTATGAATACATGAAAAATGTTTTTGGCATACAGATTTTCACAACTCAATGGACACTAGTTATTTACTGTATTGGCTTCCGCCAGGCCCTGTACTCTGTTTAACTGTTCTCTCGTTTCAAGGCCTTGGTAATCTCGGATTCTTGGCGATTCTGATGCTAAACCCATAGGGCCGGGTTTGGGTCGTGACAGAGTGGTATCAGAGCGATACTTAACCACGAGTTATACCGCACGCACGTGTCCAAATGAGCTATAAGGTGTCCTAAAAAAGCAATTAGGGCATCTCATGAACTTGAAAAGTGTGTGCTTATGACTGACTGATTATATGTTAAAATGTTGAACTGTTTAATTATACAACAGCTTATAATGATAATTGTTATAACTGCTTATAGTGAAATGGATAACGCAAACACTGCAAATGAAACTGAATCATCATCCTCTGTGGCCAGAATGGCCAGACTTGAACAAATGATGGGACTGATAATTGAAAGACTAGATCAACAACCGAACCAACAGCCCCCACCACCTCCTCCTCCGGTGCAACCGGAATAGAATGTACAGAATGTGAATGCTAATGAGGTGGACATTATTGCACTGACTCATAAATTCAGCAAGATGAAACCGCCGTCCTTTCAGGAAGGCTTAGAACCGCTAAAGGTTGAAGCTTGGGTGCTTGAAACAGAAAAATTGTTTGAAATGTTTCCGTGCTCCGAAGCCAATAAAGTACTGTTAGCAACCTTCACCCTTCAGGAAGAAGCAAGAAGGTGGTGGATGTTGATCCGCGATGCGAATACTATTATGACTTGGGCTCAGTTCAAGGAGTCCTTCTTTGAAGAGTATTTTCCCCAGTGCATCAGGGACAGAAAAATAACGGAGTTTGAACAACTGAGACAGAGCAAAATGTCTGTTGCCGAGTATGAGAAGAAATTCACCGAACTTGCTAGGTATGCACCACACATGGTGGACACCGATTATAAGAAGGCCAGAAGGTTTGAAGGAGGCCTTAGTGTTGCTATACTAGACCGAATAAATGTTTTGAAACTACCGACTTTTGTGGGTGTTCTCGACCAGGTATTGATGGCCGAGTCGAATATTGCAGCAGTGAAACAATCTGAAACACCGACAACTAAGTGGCAAGGTAAAAGGCAGGGTTTCAAATTCAAGAAAGGCAAGCATAACCCAAAGAACCAAGAAATGAATCACGGGTCGACGACTAGCCCGACCTAAGGAGTGGGTTTACTCCACCTGCTCTGTATGTCGCAAAAAGCACAAAGAGGTTTGCTACCAGATTTCTGGAGCTTGTTTCAGGTGTGGCAAGGTGGGCCACAGAATTAAAGACTGCCCTCCGCCCGCAGCAAGAGTAAAGCCGCACCAAGCAGCAAAGATCAATCAGAGTACCAAAACCGAACCCCAAAGCTACCGAGAAAGAGCCTATGAGGCAGGGCCGAGTGTTCGCCCTAGTAACGGAGACGCAAAAAACATCGAGATCAAGTGTCGTATCCTCTCTATCTGTGCTCAAAATGCATATGTGTTGATTGATTCGGTCTACACATTCGTATGTATCGCATGCTTTTCGCGTAAATTGAATAGACCCTTAGAACCCATGAACTATCGCTAGTCAGTATCATCACATTGGGGATCCATGACATGTGCATATATGTATCCTGCCTGTGAGATTATTGTTGGGGATGTGCATCTATTTATTGATTTACTGCCATTGAATATTGATCACTTTGATGTAATATTGGGGATGGATTGGTTACAAAAATATCATGCCACTATAGACTGTGTAACAAAACAAGTAGTTTTCCGTCCACCGGGTTTGCCTGAATTTGTGTTTAATGGGAGTGGACTAGTACCTCCTCCGTATCTGATTTCTTTTGTGAAACCTGTTAAACTGATTAGAAAGGGGTGTAAAGGATATCTGTGTTCTGTGCTGACTGTGCCTACTGATAATAGTGTTAAAACTGACGTGAATTGTATTCCTATAGTCAGAGAATTCTCAGATGTATTTCCAGATGATTTGCCAGGGGATTTGATTGACAAGGAAATTGAATTTACTGCGGATGTGATTCCGGGTACGCAGTCGATATCTAAAGCTCCTTACAGAATGGCCCCAACTGAACTGAAGGAATTGAAAGTGCAATTGCAATAATTGTTGGACAAGAAGTTCATCGTGCCCAAGATTTCACCGTAAGTGCACTTGTTTTGTTTGTAAAGAAGAAAGATGGCTCACTGAGACTGTGTATTGATTACCGCGAACTGAACAAGGTAACTGTAAAGAATAAATATCCATTACCGCGTATTGATGATTTATTTGACCAGTTACAGGGTGCACAAGTGTTTTCCAAGATTGATCTTAGATCGGGGTATCATCAACTGAAAGTCAAACCAGAAGACATCGATAAAACTGCTTTTAGAACGAGGTATGGCCATCATGAATTTTTAGTTATGCCGTTCGGAGTTACAAATGCCCCTGCTGCATTTATGGACCTTATGAACAGAATTTTTAAACCATACCTTGATGATTTCATTGTGGTATTTATTGATGACATCTTGATTTATTCTAAGACTAGAGAAGAACATGAACACCATCTGAGACTTGCCCTGCAAACCTTAAGAGAACAGAAACTGTATGCTAAATTGTCTAAATGTGAATTTTGGCTTGATCATGTTATGTTTTTGGGGCATGTTGTTAGCAAAGATGGAATTTCTGTTGATCCGCAAAAAATTGAAGCTGTAGTAAACTGGCCTAGACCAACAAATGTGACTGAAGTCCGAAGCTTTTTGGGTTTGGCTGGATATTATAGAAGGTTTGTCAAAGTCTTCTCCAAAATTACCTTACCACTGACTCAGTTGACTCAGAAGGGGACACCATTTGACTGGACTGAGCAAACGGAATCGGCATTTCAAGAATTGAAAACCCGACTCGTGACTGCACCGGTTCTGACTCTACCTTCAAGTACGGATGGTTATATTGTATTTAGTGATGCTTCTCATAAGGGTTTGGGGTGTGTTTTAATGCAGAATGGGAGAGTTATTGCTTATGCTTCCCGACAGTTGAGACCACATGAAAAGAACTACCCGACCCATGACTTAGAACTTGCTGCAGTAGTGTTTGCACTGAAAATTTGGCGTCACTATTTGTATGGAGCAACATGTGAAGTGTATATCGACCACAAGAGCTCAAGTACTTTTTTCACTCGAAAGAATCAATATGAGACAATGGAGATGGTGAATCGATCAAAGATTATGACCTACAGATTTTGTACCATCCGGGAAAAGCTAACACTGTTGCCGATGCATTGAGCCGAAAGTCAATTGCCAACTTAGCTTGTTTGCTCACCGGGCAGAAAGAATTGCTTTATGGTCTTGAAAAGTCTGAAATTGAAATTGTTTTGAGAGAACAAGGTGGAACAATAGCTGTCATTACTGCTCAACCAGCATTGATTGAGGAAATTAAAGAAAAACAATAACTGGATGATTTCTTGAAAAAGGTTATTGAAGAAAGAGATTCTAAACCGAGACCGGGGTTCAAATTTGAGAACAATGTATTGAAATTTCAAGAAAGACTGTGTGTGCCGAATGACACTGAATTGAAAAGAAGAGTACTGCAAGAGGGCCACAATTCAAAATTGTCTATCTACCCAGGGAACACAAAAATGTACCAAGATCTGAAACAGAATTTCTGGTGGCCGGGAATGAAGAAGGAAATTGCCGACTTTGTGTCCAAATGTCTTCATTGCCAACAAGTCAAAGCTGAACATCAACGACCCGCGGGCTTACTGCAACCCTTAGCCATACCAGAGTGGAAATGGGAGCATATCACGATGGATTTCATCGTTGGATTACCTCGCTCTAGAAAAGGTATGGACTCTATTTGGGTTATTGTTGATAGATTGACTAAATCTGCACACTTCCTACCTGTCAAGACAATTTATAATGCGCATAAAATTGGTCATATCTATATTGACGAAATTGTGAGATTGCATGGAGTGCTGTATCTATTGTTTCGACAGGATTGAAGTTTACATCGAGGTTCTCGCAAAGCCACATCGCATTGGAGTCTTGAATTGAAATTTGGTCAGTAGTGCCTATCATCCTCGCACGGATGGGCGATAAAAGGACCATCCAGACTTTAGAAGATCTACTGAGAATGTGTGTTCTTGACTTTCAGGGAAACTGGGAAAGTCATTTGCCATTGGCTGAATTCGCCTACAACAACAGCTACCATTCGAGTATTGGTATGGCGCCTTTCGAGACATTATATGGCAGAAAGTGTAGATCTCCAATTTGCTGGGCAGAAGTTGGAGATGGGCCTTTGCTTAGGCCCGAGATTGTATATGAAACGACTGAAAAGATAAAACTGATACAACAAAGATCAAGACCGCATGAGTAGAAAAGTTATGCGGATGTCAGAAGACGGGACAGAGAGTATGAAGTGGGTGATCACGTGTTTGTGAAAGTGATACCAATGAAAAGTCAGACTCGTTTTGGAGTCAAAGGCAAGTTAGCGCCAAGATATGTCGGACCGTATCAGATTATTGAGAAAATCAATCCGGTGGCGTATCAAGTTGCACTTCTTCCTGAAATGGAGCATATGCATAACGTCTTCCACATATCTATGTTGAGAGATTATCTCCGGGATCCCTTCCACGTGATTGAGCCTACTCGTATCATGTTGAGTGATGACTACACTTACGAGGAACGGCCTATACAGATTGTGAACCGACGGATCAAGAAACTGAGAAACAAAGAGATCCCGCTAGTGAAAGTTGATTGGCAGAACCATGGTGGTGTGTATGCCACTTGGGAAAGGGAAGATGACATGGCTAAAAGATACCCAGAACTGTTTCCACTAAACCCTGTTTTCTTCCAGACTGAAGGTAACTCGAGTTTAGAGGACTAAACTCCTTATAAGGAGGGGAGACTGTAACAACCCTCGTACTGATTACCGATAAACTACTGAATTAGCTACTGGTTACTGCTAAACTAAACTGATAATGACTGATAATTGAATTAACTGAAGTACTGAATGAACTGATTTAAAATCGAAACTGAAATTGAATAATTTTATCTATTGAATTGCATATTACATCTGTTTGATTGATTGATTATTTGTTTGAGTTTATGTGTTTAAACTGCTAATTGAAGGCCTTATCGGCGGCCGAATTAGGAACCGTTTAGAGTTTTGGAATCATTGGAATTTTTGTGATTTAGTGGTATATTTATCTAAAATGTGATTAGGTATGATTAAACTAGATTAATTTAAGCCAATTAAAGAGTTTGCCGTAATTACGGAAATGCCATTGAGTGGGCTTTGTCTACTTTCATCACTTGAGCCTATTACACACTTAATTAAAACATTTGCTCAGCTTCTCCTTTGTTCCCACCGAAATTAGAAGAGAGTGAGAGAGAGAGAGAAAGAGAGAGAATTGTTCTTGTTGATTTAGCTTGGAAATCTTGAAGAAATTGAAGGAGTTTTGTACAATTGAGCTTGCAAGATTTGTAATTGAGACTTAGGTAAGTAAATCCATCTTCTTCTTGTTGTCTTTGAGTTCCATCTTGCATGTATCATGGTTATAGAGAAGTTAAGTCATGAATTTGCTCATATATGTTGAATTGGAACTCCATTGTTGCATGCATGCTTGAATTGGTGCATTTTGAATTGAATTCATGTTGGAATTGTACATGCATGTCCATGTTTAAGCTATGGTCCGGGTTTTCATTTTGTTTTCCAACTATTTAGCTCAATTGAGCAAGAATTGAAGCTTGATTTTGGTTTAAAGTTCATGCATTGCATGTTTTGAAATGGTTCTTGAAAATGGGTTTGAATTTTGGATTTAATTGACTCACCTTTGGGGCTTGAATTCATAAATTGGCTTTTGAAACTTGTTATACATTGTTTTGGGATGTATTTTCTGGAATTTGGGCCCAAGAGGTCGAGAATTGAGTTGAGAATGCTTAGTTTGAGCTTGGAAGGCAAATCTGGAAATTCCAGATTTGGCTTCTTCGCTCGAGCAAAGGATTCCTTGCTCGAGCGACCAATGTTTCCTCTGAGCCACGCTCGAGCGAAGGATTGGTGGCTCGAGCGTAAAAATCGAGCATCCAAGACTTTTTATCGTTTCATCGACCGCCGGCGAAGGATTGTTCGCTCGAGCGAAGCCTTTGATTTTGCAACCTCGCTCGAGCAAAAGAAGGCTCGCTCGAGCGACACCCCTGTTTTCAGCAACTTTTGAAAAAAGCCTTCCAACTGTATTTTTGCATCCTCATCTCATCCTAGGCATTCTTAGGCCTAGTTTAAGGCATCTTAATAAGGATTTAGACGTAGAACCACACCGAGAAAATTTAGGAATTTAATTATCATCCTTCCCGACTGTGAAACTTAGTGTGTGTTCTATTTGTTAACTGTTTAGGGTTGGCCCTCGGGGACGCGCTCTAGCTGCTATTAGTCCAATCTCTGTGAGTAACGATTGTGTAAAGATATGTTCAAAATGGTTATCTTTTGAATACTGAACTGAAGTGTTTATTGAACTGATATTGTTTACTGAATGAATGTATGTCCTGTATTCTAAATTGTACTATGGCATCCTTAGCACTTCATCGCATCGTTACAGAGCTCTGTCGGTTCCTTGTGGAACCATATCATTCTCGATTGATGGCATCATCATCATTGGGTTCATTAAGACCCGGTCCTTTTGGACCTACTATTTATAGGCTAATGGATGTACCACATATGACTGATTGACTGAAATACGGAAAGACTGAAACACTGTTTAATGAACTGTTTTCATTACTGTAAGGACATTCATCCATAACCTCTTTACGCCTTATGTTATTCACTGGGCTTTAGCTCACTGTTTATATATATATGTAGGTTCTTAGCAGCCAGACCGAAGCTAGGAGCGTGGGTTGGTCTCCAGTTTTGTCAAGCCAGCCTATGTGCCTCACTGCGAGGTTCTAAGTTGCCATGCTATGGCTTGAGGTGTTTTTGTGTCCCCCATCGGTCTCCTTACTGTTTTGTACTCATCAGATAGACCGTCTCTGTTTTCTTTATCTTGTTTCGAGGATTAGGTCCTCGATCAATGTTTGTATATGATTGTATAGACTGTATAGATCAGACTGCTCGAATCAGTATGAATACATGAAAAATGTTTTTGGCATACAGATTTACACAGCTCAATGGACACTAGTTACTTACTGTATTGGTTTCCGCCAGGCCCTGTACTCTGTTTAACTGTTCTACTATTCAGCAGGCCTTCGGTAATCTCGGATTACTGGCCAGTTACGGTGCTAAACCCATAGGGCCGGGTTTGGGTCGTGACAAAAGTGAGGCCGAGGTAACACCGGTATTGACAGGTTCGAGTCAGGGTTGAGATCTATGTAGGCAATAAGCACAGTCTTCAAGACCCCTATCTATAAGATCTTGGAGAGAATCAGGAATAAGTCATACTACAGGGCACCACAGAAGGTTCCAGGAGAATACATAAGTAGGAACCCCAAGAAGCATTGTGCCTACCACAAGGAAACTAGACACACAACCTAGGGATTCCAGGCTCTGAAGTCACACTTGGAAGATTTGGTCGGACAGGGACACTTGAGAGACCTAATCGACGAAACAAAAACAAGAGAAGAGCAGGCGAAGCTGGTTCTGGCGCCAATAGCACTACCACCAGCACCACTACAGTAGGCAGAGGGACCATGAGTAATCAATGTGATTCACTTGAAAGTCAACAAGAACAACATTCGATGTGAGACACAGAGGCTAAGGCATCTATAGTATGTCTACCAAGTTCAGCAGAAGAAGCCCCGATTGGAAGGACATCGGGGACCGATGATTTCATTCACTGATGAAGACCCAGACATGGTTCAGCATCCACACAATGATGCGCTAGTAGTAACATTGAAGGTGACGGACTGCCAAATGAAGCGCATCTTAATTGATCAAGGCAGCTCTTGTGACATCATATATGTCAAATGTTACAAGGATCTCGGCTTCTTTAAGGATGATCTAGGGCAATTTGACAATTCTATGGTCGAATTCAATGGGATATCGACATAGACGTTAGAAACCACAAGTCTGGAGGTGTAGACAGGAACGAAGAAGGTAACTGTAGATTTTACCATAATAGATACCCCCTTCCCATATAACGTCATTTTAGGAAGACCTTGGTTGTATGCAACGAGGGTTGTTCCCTCAATGCTGCACCAATTATTGCGGTTCCCAACTGAACAGGGGATCGAAGAAGTAAGGGAAGACCAAGTGCAGGCGAAAAATTGCTCCATGGCAGCAATAAAGTATACCTGCAATGTGAGAGAAAGCAGAAACAATAGAAACTAAAGGTGAAGACAGGGAGGTCTTGGATGATGCTGGCAAAGAACCTATCGACAAGAGTGAAGAACCCTTGAAAAAGGTTCTAGGATGGAAAGAGGAGCAATTCTTTTACCGTTCTAAAGTTTTTCTACCATTGATTTTTGTCTTCTATGTAAAGGATTTTTAGTCAAAGTATTAATAAAATACTAGTATCGATTTTGTTCTTTCTACAAAATGTTGTTGAAATTTGTGATTATAAGATAAGACTGAAAAAGTACAAGGAAATGTTTCAATATGAAACAAGGCGATATTCCCCTAATGAACAAGGTGATTAACTTAGATTTGCCATGATGGTAGAGTTAAACTAAGTATAAGTCAATGTTAAGTTGATGTTTCAATGTGAAACAAGGTGATGTTTCTCTAGTGAACAATGCGATTAACTTAGACTTGCCATGATGGTAGAGTGGAAATAAGTATAAAGCGATGTTTTAATGTGAAACAGAGCGATGTTCCCATGGTGAACAAGGAGATTAACTTAGACTTGCCATGGTGGCAGAGTTGAACTAAGTTGGCGATATTTCAATACGAAACAAGGCGAAACTGACCATATTTGGTCGATTTGAGTGAAAAGCTGAGGTAAATAGTACTCTCGGTACACTGAGGTCAAGCCTCAAGTGTTTAGTTTGGGCGAGCCAAACGCGATGACCTTGGTCATGGATGTCAAAAATTAAAGAACCAGATGACGTAACCTTAATGTGAACACAAGTGATACTTACGCTCACATTAGGGAGCAGGAAGCATGAGCAAATATAACACTTGCGAAAATTTTTGAGAAAAATTTTACAAGTTAAAGTTATCTGAGATAAATGTTGGAAAGATTATCCGAGACAATTGGCCAGTTCTAAGCCGAGATAAATGTCAGAGATAATATTCAAGATAATTGATACCAGCTTAGTCTAATCCAAAGTGATTAATTAAAGAAAGTTTTACTTAGAAGAACTTCAAAAGATTTGAAGTGTGAAAACATACAAGGCAAGAGAATGAGCATACATAAAAGAACATTCAAACACTTAAAAGAAAAAAGGAAGACTTGCATTAAAGAGAAAGCTTTGTTCAAGTACACAAGAAGGGCATGTCAGCCCGACAAAACAAAAGTTGTTTAAAAGACAAGATTACACTTGGAAAATAAAAATAAAAAAAGAAGAACAATCAAAGGAAAGAAAAATTCCTAAGTACTAGATGTCTTCTCCCTTCTTGGCTTCGGCTTCTGCTGCGACCTTGGCGTCAATCTCTTGGAGAGTCTGATCCAAGCTTCTTTCTGCAGCAACGACCTTGGCATCAGTGGTGTCAACTTTCCTCAGCGAGGTACTTTTAGAGACCTCATTTCCCTCTTCCTCAATCAAGTCCAGGACTTGATCATTCAGTGTTAGAGGCTTGTCTCTTGAGCGACCTCAACCTCAGCTTTATCTTTAGCGTCAGCCATCTCCTCTTTAGCCTCGTCGTTGAATTGGTTAGGTAAAGGGAAAAATGCACGTTGAGTTGGATGATGTCTCGAAGAGGTGAATCGTTTGGCACAAATAGCTCCTTTAATGCTGCCATCCCGTTAAGATAATAGCCTTTGTTAAAGGGCAGATTGACTTGTTGTTTATACTGGTCCCAAATATCGACTTACCCCTTCGCATTTGCCTTCTTATTGGCAGCCTTGATCTCTGCTTCCTTTGTTGCAAGGGCCTTCGCAAGCTTGGCCTCAACATTGGTTGCCCTGACTTCGATAGCCTTGGCAGCTTCGGCAATAGCCTCAGTAGCTTCGACTTTGACATTGGCCGCCTTGGCTTTGTCCATCAGACTCTGAGTGTGAGTCTCGGCCACGTTAAGTGAAGTAAGGAGACCTGCAGCTTCTTGTGTCTTTTTGGTCAGGTCCTTCTTCATTAACTCAGTATTGATTGCATGGGAGTGAGCATGTTAGATGGTCTGCAACAGAAAAAACAAGTTAGAAAAATTTCACTAAGTACAAATGATTGAAGTGAAAGTTGAATGGAAATGTGAAAAGATTCAGAGACTTACCAAGACTGAATGTCACATCATCATAGCGAAGTTCTCATAGTGATTGAACTCTAAATTTGGTTCATGTCAATTTGGAAGAAGAACGGCCGTTGATAATGCAGCGCCGACTTCAAGGCTCTCTACGGCGCTGTCGTCTGTTTTGAGAGGCCGGTCACCAAGTATGACTGTAGGGGCCCTCGTTTCCTTGGGGTGGAAACTGGTCCCACCTTCTAGACCCTCAAACCTCGGCCTCTTTGGTGTTGGGCGTTGGTTGATTCAGCCTCGGCCGACCTCTTCTTGGTGTCGGCTAGTTTTGATATTGGGACTAAGTCCTCTGGATCCTTTTTAGAATCAAAAGGGATCTTAGTGATTATGGCCTTAGCCTTAGTCTTTTTCACCCATTTGGGTTTTGGTTTTGGTTTTGGTTTTGGTTTTGGTTTTGGCTGGGATTGAAAAGATGGCATGGACTGCAGCAACACAACGTCGGGCAAACCAGCTAATAAGTCCTCGAAGATTATCGATTTACGACCCATCTCTTCGACGATGGCAGCGACGGTAAATCTGGTGCCAAGTTTAAAATTCGAAAGGGTTATTAGAGAATTAGTGGGATCGTAGGCCGACACCTTTGAATCTCGGCATCTTTTGCTACATGTTCGGCTGAGAAAAGCATTGGGAGGTCAGCGACAACGTTGGCTTTGTGATGGTGGAAGATGTTGAGCTAAAGCTGATGTGGATGGCTCATTAATGGGATTAGATGTTGAAGTCTGATCTGGGCGTGGCGAGAAGGTGTTAGGATAAGGCAGATGGTGGTGTTCTACTCTATCTAGGGACATCGAGGAGCGATACGTTGGCATGTAGTTCTAGAGAATAGGGGCTTTACGTCTTTCAATGGGCAAGTCCAACGGCCGTTTGAGATCTTGGCTGAGGACATAGGACTGCTGGAATGATTTGCTCGGCTGAGGAAGAGCTACAAAAATCATATGAAAACATCAAAGTTGATAAGAGACATAAATTGCTAAGTGTTGAAAAGAAATGGGACTTTGGAATGACCAGGTTCTTACCCTCATCCTCTCTAAAAACTCCTCAACACAGAGGGAAGAGATAAAGATCATCATCAGGTGTGAACACCCAATTGCCTGAGACAATTAGGTAGTCATCTCCAGTGCCTTTGTTGGAGTCTAGGAAGTCAGCTATCAGTTTGTAGGCAGTGGATCTGGGTTTGAGATAATAAGTGTAGTCACTGGCAGACTTGAGGCCACATATTGTGTAACAGAATTAGATGTTGGCAAGGGTGATCCTAGTGTTTTCTCGGCGAGACAGTTCGGCTATGTTGTTAATAACCCTAAACGTATTGATGGCTAGTTACATAGGATTAAGTTTGTAAAAGTGTAAGACTTCTCGGAAAAGGATGTCAAGGGGAAACCTGACTTCACCCTCGATAATGGACATAACTGGAAAAGGCATGTGACTGTCTCCAGACATGATGGAGTCCTCCTTTCCAACTAACCTGAAATAAACGTCGGCTGGAATGTAGAACTCGTTGCGAAAGTATTCCAACTTAGTGGGCAAGTCTATCCACCATTCAAACATACCCATGACCTCGGCTAGGGGGAATTTGGTAAGGTTTATCGTTGGAAATGTGGACTATATGAGCTAAAGGACCTCAGCGAAACCCTAAGAAGTGCTGGGGTACCAGTTTCGGTGTTCAGATGAGAGTTTGAGGGCAAAGTTTGTTTCAATTTTGCCAAATGTGGTTTCTAGAAAATCCCAACCCTAAATCTATGAAGATGGACAAGAATCAAGGGCAATAATCTAGAAAACAGGCAAGAAGAACAAGAAAAACAAGATTCAGAATCGAATCAAGGCAGAAAGAACAAATTCAGCACATTGATGAAATTCAAAATACAAGTGAGCCAGTGGCCAAGAATGTAAAAGTGTGAACAAAGCATGTAACTAATCTTGAAACAAAGATAAAACATGAAAAGATGGGGTCAAGAACATGAAGAAACAGAATTAGAGCCAAGCGACATGAGGAACAATAGACAATTCAAGAGATAAACATGAACAATTACAGTGTACGCAATGGTTTAGAAACAAATTTATTCACGAACAGTAAAGTATTCAAAAAAAAGCAAAAGTAGAATCAAGACTTATAGAGTAAGGCCGAGAAGGGGACATTGGATTTGCGTTCGCCGGAGCAAATGTTGATCTAGATTGCAACGAAATAGTGAATGCTATGCCAGAAGAGACAAACAGAGCAATTACAGAAGCTTGGATTCATAACAATGGAGGTTTGAGAGTTTTAGAGAAAGAGAATCTAAGGCAAGAGAGAGGTTAAAATGGGAAAGTGAAGAGACAGAGGAGAGATGGAAGGGTTTTGTCAAAATGAGAAAATACGGCAAAACATGATCGCCTAGGGCGAAGTGCCTGCGCTTATGTCAAGCGGCGTGGCATAATTGATGTGACTTGATAATGCGTGACAGGAACGGACCAATAGGATGATGACACATGGAAGAAACGGTTGGGATAATGGTGCGTGACAACTCATGTGCAATTGAGATTCTTGGAATTCTTGCATTAGTGGAGTAATGACTTCGGCTAGTAGTGCCATCTCAATTAAGATGTAGAAAGAACTTGGTTCTTAGTTCTTAGTTCTTGATTCTTGATGAGGTGGGCACTTGAGTCATTGTTTCTTGGCGTCGACAAGTCATGATCTCCGTCGGAGAAATACATGTATAGGTTCCATCACCTTAGGTTGCCGAGGAGATAGAACCTAGGGGGGCAATACTGGGGAAGTATTTTGCGATGACGCCACATGGCTGAGGTGCCCAAAGATGTCGGCCAAAGTGCCATGTGGACAGGTCATGTTTGCCGAGGTGATTACGGTATTGTCGAGATATGATGTGATAATACCAAAATTCAAGATATTTGGATAAGAGACAAGAGTTCTGGATAAGCAAGAGTGCTTAGTCTGGATAAGAATAAGGCTTATGAAGAGTTTATCCCTATCTAGTTGAGAGTCTGAGATAAGTATTGCACTTGAGTCTTATGAAGTGAGACTTCTAAGGGACTAGGGCAATGCTGGTTATAAAATTAAGGCACCGCCGTGGGTTTAAGATACGCTTTAACTTGTGCTTTGAGTATTTGTACGATATTTTTGAGAGATAAGTTAACTGACTTGATAGTTGGAGTGCTCCCTGGTGGACGAGTCACCGTGATATTCTCATTTTCTTGTTGGCAGGTGGTTAGCTTAATCTATTTTTCCACGTGCTCTCTAGTTAAGTTCCTTATTTGGTTGTGTGGTCAGAAATCAACACTCACAAGGTGATTGGAGAACATGAGGGGACATAATAAATTATGATTAATATGAAACTAGTCAATCATTTTTCTTGTAAAGGAGATGACTAAGTAGATAATAAATTACGATTAGTGTAAGACTAATCAATAATTTTTCTTTTGAAGGAGATGACTTAGTAGTTTTTATAATTTGATTAGTGTACCGCTTTTTAAGGGTGGTTGTGTTTTTTTGGGGGGTTGAATAAGATTAGGTTGTTTTAAATATTATGCACACACCCAATTTGTGGGCGTGACCTTGTAGCTTGATAATCTCATTCTTGCACGTGCTTGTATGAGTCACATTTGTTAGAAAATTAATCATCTTGTTTGATTTAATTTTTTAAAAATTAAAGTAGCGTTTGGTCTAATTTTAGAATTATAATTTCAATCAATAAATTTTAAAACTCTTTTTAAAATTTATAATTAAATATTTAATTTAAAACTCTTTTTAAAATTTTATTTTTAAAACAAAAAAATTCATTTTTTTTTATTTTGTTCTTTAATGCTATTTTTTATTATTATTTATTTTTTTGAAAAAAAAATCAGATTTTTTTTTAAATTTTTGAAGAAATATATTTTTTTATTTTCTTACTTTTTTGAAAAAAATATTTTGTTATTTTTTTAAGTACTGGCCAAATAATTTATTATGATTTAGATATATATGGATGATTCAAAAAAATTTTAAATTTAAAAATAAATAAAAATCAAAAACTTAAAATTTTGTTAAAAAATATGTAAAAATGAAAATAAATATTTAAAATTAAAAATAAGAAAATATTTAAAATGAAAATTATATATTTAAAATAAAATAATTAAAATTTTAAAATTTTTTAATATTTAAAATATTTATAAAAAATAGAGCACAAATGTAGTAAATACAATGCACATTAGAAAACTAAATAAATATTTACCCTAAAAAATAAAATTAATAAAACTTTTAAATATTTAAAAAAAATAAACCTAAAACAATTTTCAAACACAATTCAAAACTCAAAGTTCTTTTTAAAACTCATAACTTAAAACAAAATTCCGCGCTCAAATTATGATTCTAAAACTCAACCAAATGAAGCTTAAGTTTTTAATAAAAAAAAAAAATTAGTGAATTTTTTTAATACTTTAAGCAATTTTTTTACTTTTTAGATATATTTAATATGAATACAATTAAATAGTATAATATTTGTGAAAAAAAATTCATTAAGTTCCAAAAATATAAAAAAAAATGAAAATTTAATGCATTTCCGTATTCTTGTATATTTATTGATGTTTTAAAAAAAAATTTAAACAAATATTTTACTTTTTAAGCACATCTACATTAAGTGCACCTAAAAAGTAAAAAAAAAAAAAAAAAATTTGCTTCAAATACTAAAAACACAAAAACTTAAAAACTAAATTTTTTAAAAATTAAATTTTGAAAATTGAACCAAACAAGATGAATAAGATTTTTTTTCAAAAGAAGGAATCAATAATATAAGGGAGATTTGGCTAAATTCCCCTATTATAACGTTTAGCAGTTAAAGGACATATGAAAAAAGATTTTTAGTTCAAGTATTCTAAGACTTTCAACGTCATTTTTGGACCAAAGTCCCCCAATACTAATAGTTAACCCTTTGGTTAGTGGATCCGCTATGTTATCTTTAGACTTCACATAATCAATGGAAATAATTCCATTAGAGAGTAGTTGTCTTACGGTATTATGTCGACGACGAATATGTCGAGACTTACCGTTGTACATATGACTCTGTGCTCTACCTATTGCAGATTGACTATCGCAATGTATACATATAGCAGGCATCGATTTTGGCCATATTGGAATATCTTCAAAGAAGTGGCGAAGTCATTCTGCTTCTTCCCCTGCTTTGTCTAAAGTTATGAATTCTGATTCCATAGTAGACCTAGCAATACAAATCTGTTTGGAAGATTTTCAAGATACAGCCGCCCCACCAAGAGTAAAGACATACCCACTGGTGGATTTTGAGTCTTTTATATCTGATATCCAATTTGCATCACAGTATCCTTCAAGTACTGCTGGATATCTAGTATAATTAAGTCCAATGTTACGAGTAAATCGGAGATATCTAAGAATCCTTATAATTTCTTTCTAGTGTTTTACTCCCGGGTTACTCGTATATCTACTTAATTTACTTACTGCATAAGCTATATCTGGGCGAGTGCAGTTCATCAAGTACATTAAGTTTCCACTAATTTGGGCATACTCTAATTGAGAAATACTTTCCTGTACATTCTTAAAAAGATACAAATTAACATCTACAGGTGTTCTAGCAAGATGATCATCATCTTTACTGAATTTGTCAAGTATTTTCTCAATGTAATGAGATTTTGACAAAGCATAACCTTCTGATATTTTAGTAATTTTCACACCAAGAATTACATCAGCAATGCCTATGTCCTTCATGTCAAAATGTTTATTCAACATTTTCTTAGTAGTTTTAATTATATCATTATTACTACCTATGATGAGCATATCATCTACATAAAGACATACAATGACATAACCTTTGTCTGTATTTTTAATATAAACACATTTGTAACACTCATTAATTTTAAATTCATTTGACATCATTGCCTTGTCAAATTTCTCATGTCATTGCTTTGGTGCTTGTTTTAAACCATATAATGATTTAACCAATTTACACACTTTATTTTCTTTCCCTGGAACAGAAAACCCTTCTGGTTGTTCCATGTAAATTTCTTCCTCTAACTCACCATTTAAGAAAGCGGTTTTCACATCCATTTGATGAATTTCTAGATTGTATAGAGATCCAATAGCAATTAGCATTCTAATGGATGTTATTCTAGTAACTGGTGAGTATGTATCAAAGTAATCAAGACCTTCTTTTTGTCTAAATCCTTTAACCATAAGTCTTGCCTTGTACTTGTCAATTGATCCATCTTCTCTCATTTTCCTTTTGAAAATCCACTTGTACCCAAGAGGTTTACAACCTGGTGGCAAGTCCACTAATTCCCAAGTGTGATTTTGCAAGATAGATTCAACTTCACTGTTGACAGCTTCTTTCCATAAAGTAGCTTCAGGACTGGACATAGTCTCTTAAAAGTTAAAGGCTCATTTTCTAACAAATATGTTAGAAAATCTAGACCAAAAGATTTTGAGGTTCTAGCACGTTTACTACGCCTAGGTTCCTCTTCCTCATTTGATCTAAATCTTATTCTTGATCATGTTCTTGATCCTAACTAGTAATAGCATCATGAGATCTCTTATTGTTACTAGTCTCTTGTCTAGTCTTATTTGGAAATACATGTTCAAAGAATGATGCATTCCGAGACTCAATAATAGTATTTACATGCATTTCGGTATGTTCTGATTTATGAATCAAAAACCGATATGCACTATTATTCTTAGCATAACTAATGAAAATGCAATCAATGGTCTTAGGACCTATCTTTGTCTTTTTAGGACTAGGAATAGCCACTTTAGCCAAACACCCCCACACTTTTAAGTATTTGTAGGATGGTACTCTACCATGCCACATTTCATAAGGTGTTTGATTCACTTTCTTTCGGGGTACTTTATTTAAAATATAATTAACAAAAAGTATTGCTTCCCCCCACAAGTTTTGAGGTAATCCAGAACTTATTAACATGGCATTCATCATTTCTTTTAAAGTCCTATTGTTCCTTTCAGTATCTTTGGAATGATTTAAAAACTTTAAAATTCAATAACTTTTTATTTACATATTTGTTTTTTTTATAAAAGTTTATATTTTTAGAATTCCCTCATCAAGATTTATCAAAAAAGATACATGATGAATATGAAATTTAAAAAAAATAAAAACAATAAAATTTCACTGACCCAAGTTAGAGAAATTTCTCTAAAATCAATTAAATGTCACTATAATTGACTTTAAATTTCTGTGAAGGGGTAAAACATTGGCGCAAATCTAAGCCAGTAGACTGGCCCAAGGGGAAGAAAAAAAAAAACCCAGATGACCAAAAGGCCCATCAGATAAGGAGGCAATGTCATGTGACCAAAGCATGAGTAAAATCTCATTTTAGAAAGAAATCTACAGAATATGGGAAAACCCTTAGATTCGTCCTTAATCAATAGTGAAGATAACAATTGCCAGAGATAAAGGCATAGGCTCAGCTTATCCAAGCAACACAACCGTCTGATTAAGATAATTGGACAGGCGGATCATTGGGCAAGTTGGCCACTACAACCATACATAATCTAAGTCGTTTACAGCGGGATGATCTGACAGTAAATGATGAAGACAAACTATCCACTTGCCCGACCAAAGTTTGGTAACAGGCAAAGCCCTTAGATTAAGATGTTAATCCAACGACCGAGGCCCAAGGCAGTAACACTATAAAAGGAGAAATAAGAAAAAGTAAGTGGACAGACAAAAAAGGTAACTAAAACTCCCTGTTTAACAAAATACTACATGGCCAATCAGCATCCTAACTTGATCATCGGAGGGTCCTCCGACCATCTTTGGTCGGGAGTGATCATTGACGAATTGGTTGTTGGTGCAAATTTGGTAAATAAGATGGAAAGAGATAAAATAATTAGTATTACTTCAAGGTGCATTACAACGTCACTTTCCTTAATACGATATTTTCCCCTACCAATTCTCTCGAATATGGTATGCACCGGGTTACCCTCGAATCTGCCTCCAGGAGACAATGAAGCCTAGTCTAAAGATTGATGTTTGATTGCGTTATGCACAAATGAAATTAGATCCCGAATACTTTTGGATTTTTCTAATCCACTAAGTATAGAGGAAAATAACAATATGAATGGTAGAGAGAAATTCCATGGATTTCACATGGATTGTTTCTTTTTTCAAATGCCAATCCATTCCACCTTTATATAGGCATGGGTTTGTATCCCTTAGACTAAAGGTCGTGTCCTTTAAATTCAAAAGTGACACCCTTTAAATCCAAGAGTCATATCTTTTGGTTTAAATCCAAAAGACACACCTTTTTGTTTAAACTCAATGGTTACACTCTCAGGTATAAACCCAAAAGTTACATCTCTTTAATCATTCATATAACTATATTATATATTTAAATATATATAAATATATTATGAAAATGTTCCAACGTTCCCCCACAATTTTCAAAATATATGAAAATAACAACTTGGATAGATTACGAAAATTTATGCATAAATGAAGATATCTTTCGATTTGAATAATTTACTTAGTGAAAACACATCAAAGTTAATTAAGATGGCATAGTAGACTTGTCTTTGAACTAGCAATCTTATACGATTAACCAAATACGTCTCACACATAAATTTTCTTCTCTTTAGGTAATTCAAAAAGCCGACATGTAGACTGACCTTGTGTTTATATCCTGTTTCATGAGCGCTCTAGAGCCAAGCCCTTGGACTCATAGGAAGTGGAACCACCTCCTACACTCATATAGGTAAGTTTACTGAGAGTACCCTTATAACTAAAGTACCCTAACTCACCGTTGTAAACTTATTAAGAGCTAAGTAGCTCAACCTCCTCTTTTGCATTACAGGTCCTAAGCACTTTATACTTTGGGATGGTTATAAAACTAAAAATTTAAGTGTTTGCAATCACGACATATGATGTATTTGGGCTCATTGAACTCAAGACTTGATATTTCTTCAAATATTTAGTCGAGTTTCCATCAGGAGTGATATATTACTTGGGCTTAAGACCCATCCCCTTTGATGATCTCACATCAAATCCCTTGCCAGTATTTATTAAGATAATTTACAGTCACGTGGACAAAATTCTTATATAGCTATGTATTACAACAGTTTATGACGCAATCAACATGTCCGGACTAACAGTCACTATCATAACTATCAACTCATATTAATAATGAGTTTGCATCTTGAAAAATTCAAGAAAAATTCGTGACAAAAATACCATGTCACTTCATCTCTTTTGTTACAAGAGACTAAGAACCATCTCTTCAATTCTAAGAGATAAACCCCTACCAAAAGTAATTTTTATTTACTCTAAGCCATAGTTTTAATGCTAAGTGTTCAAACATGCACCATTCTATCCTTTCAAATAACTGGATACCCATTTTAACATATAAACTAACCATTTTCAATAATTTTGAAAAATTAAATTGTGGGACTTAAGCAATCAATATTAAAGATATTTAGAACTAATAATTTCTTATATCTGAAGTTTCATGATTTGTGCTTGTATTTGTTTTGAATCGTAAATTGACCAATCAATATAAAATTTTCATTCAAATACAAGTTACATAAATTAGAAATTCTAATTTATTTATTCAAAAAATTTACCAAGCATATAATACATACTCTATATTTTCTCAAGTTTCAAGAAATCACAAATTTTAAAACACATTCTTGAAAACTTCCATAAAATATTTTTCAAATATTTGTGCCTTTCCTTTTCCAACTTCAGAGTCATTGTATGAAAAGATCATACATATCAACTTCCAGATGTATACACAAACATATAGACTGGTGGAACAATTCATCTTGAATTCTTCAATTGGTGGTCTTTGGGTCTTCAAAACTTGGCAATGAACTTGTCTATATAGAACAGAAATATGATGCTTCAAGTCGCGTTACTTAGCCTCTTTCCCAAAGACAATATTTGCACCCACCAAAAAGTGTGCAGGGGAATACAGCAAATTTGCCTCTAGAATACAATGAAGCATGATCTAAAGATCAAGTCTATCGGCGTCTGTAGTGACGACAATAGATCAGAATACTCTTGATATAATCAAGAAAACTAAGACACTGATAATCAAATCTGCAGAACTTGATTACCAGTAAGAAAAGCAGAAATTGCTTAAAGAAACTCTTGATCGAAAACTCAAAATCAAGAAGGAGAGAGAGAGAGAGAGAGATAATTGCAAGAATGCTTCTAAATTTTGTGGATGGAATGAAATCGCTGATTTCGCAACCTATTTATAAGCCTTGATGCACTTGATCGAATGGTTATGGCCTCAGATTGCATCTGATTAGATCTGACCGTTGGATCGATGATCCACGATGCAGATCATTTTCACACCGAATAAATGCCTTGACTAATCACACCTGATCACGATTGGGTGCCATCTCATCCGTACGATCATGCGCATCTCCAATCAACGGCTATGATCAAATCACTCCAGATTAGACATACAACTGTTCGATCGATTGGTTGACTCAACACCAACGGACGCCACGTCACTGCCACGTGGAGTTGATTGTATTCCACGTCACCCATACCACATTAGATCCACGTCATTGCTTCAACTTGTTCAATGCAAATAGGAAAACGCCCTCATGGCGGTTTGCACCGATGTGTCCGTGCTAAGTGAAAAGTGAAAAGTGCACCATCAAATGTCACACAGCCCACGCCACGCACGTGTGCGGATATGAGTGCATGTACACTACCATTCATTCCATAATACCATATTCAAAGGAATATTCTATGTAGCACTTTATTAAGTGCTCCATGTTTTCTTTTCTTTCCGATGTGGGACAAAGCCCCAAGCTTGCTTTATGTTTTTCAAAGAAAAACATGGAAGGTTTTGAAAACAACCAAAAATAAATTATAAATTTGAAAACTCATTTTGAAAATTCCCCAACATAGTCTAACTATATAAACAGTTTAATAAAATTTTAAAACAAATCATATTAACAATATCTTACAAAACTTAAAAGTTTCATGTAAATTGATAATATGTAAATAAAATAATAAAATCATATGTTTCACAATTAACATGCAAAATGTGGCAGAAATTTTAGTTGACCCAAGTTCTGGTCACAGAATATAGAAAGTCACAAAGATCTTATTTTTTGAATTGCACCTCATTGATTGTAAACACACTAACAAAAATTATATTTATCATGGAATAGAGAAAGAAAATTTAAAATAACAATTATAATTAAAAATGCATAACTTGCTCGTAACAATTTCTTTCATGGCATATGAAGTATATTTTTCCATGAAGATTGCGCGTCAATTATAGATACACACTTTCTTGCCAAGAAATAATAGATATAGGCATTCAATTATTTATATAATATTAATTTCAAAAACAGAATAAAAAATAACTCATACTTGGCAATCTGATTTTCATTATCATTATCATATAAAATTGTACATATATAGAAAATGCATACCTCATTTCTTAATCCGCTTTATACCATAAATAAAATTGAATTCAACCTTACTTGTTGTACATAATTCCAAATACACATTAATGTGCTTCCATCTCTTAGGAATATCGTCTTCAGATTGCTGGTACAAATTTGGTAAATGAGATGGAAAGAGATAAAACAATTAATATTGCTTCAAGGCGCGTTATAACATCGCTTTCCTTAAAACGATATTCGCCCCCACCAATTCTCTCGAATATGGTGCACTCTGGGTTATCCGCGAATCCGCCTCCAGGATATAATGAAGCCTAGTCTAAAGACTGATGTCTAACTATGTTATGCACGAACGAAATGAGATCCCGAATACTTTTGGATTTTTCTAATCCACCAAGTATAGAGGAAAATAACAATATGAATGGTAGAGAGAAATTCTATGGATTTCATATGGATTATTTCTTTTTTCAAATGCCAACCCATCCCGCCTTTATATAGGCATGGGTTTGTGTCCCTTAGACCAAATGTTGTGTCCTTTAAATTCAAAAGTGACACCCTTTAAATCTAAGAGTCATGTCTTTTGGTTTAAACCCAATGGTTGCATCCCATGGTTTAAATCCAATAGACACACCTTTTTGTTTAAACTCAATGGTTATATCCTTTGGTATAAACCCAAAAGTTACATCTCTTTAATCATTTATATAACTATATTATATATTTAAGTATATATTGTTGGAACAATCTTCACTATATTTAAATAAATTAAATTCTGTTGTGTACTAAACAACAATCAGAATATAAAGAAGTAAAAGAAAGGAGAGAATTTTGTTTGATTACAAAAATCAAACTCGTAATAATAAATAAATAAATAAATAAAAACAGATTTTATTTTATTACAAAAATAAAATTAAAATCTGATTTAAATAGCTAACAATAACATAATAAAGTAAATAAATAACTTGATTTAATTTATTCGAATTATAAACTGATCAAGTTCAGTGTTTGACACTGTGTCCTTAAGACAGATTCGTCCTCTCCACGGTGCTTTCAGAATTTGGACGTCTATCTCCCAGGATAAAATGATCTACTACAAACAATAGCAGCACTACAAATTGTTTGCCTAACGAACACACTAAGTATTTATACTCTCTCTGACAAGAAAATAATGCAGTAACATGAAGAGAATGTTTTCAGAATTATGAAGGACGAAAATTAAAGATTACTAAATCCAAATGAGGGTTGTCCTATTTATAGATGGAATGGTGGTTGTAGGATTTGAATTGAACAGGTATGAAACCTGTTGGCTTTGAATTCAAACAGATTTGAATCTGTTGAATTATATTTCAAACAGATATCAAAAACGGGAAGGGCCCTGTTTGGGTGTGCACTAATACCAAACCTGTTTATTTTCGGAAAGGGCCCTGTTTGGATGTACAATAAAACCAAACCAGTTTAATTTCGGGAAGGGCCTTGTTTGGATGAACAGTAAATCCAAATCAGTTTATTTGAATTAAATTCAAATGTTTTTGGCCCAAAAAGATTAGTATTGGGCCGAACAAGCCCAACCCAACCTCACACCACGCGCACTTTTAAGCCCACCAGCCCGACGGACGGTGACGCAAGCAGCGTATATGGTGATTTTTAGGTCCAATGGGTCTAGCCCATTTTGCCCATAACCTCTCCCTCTAAAACACTTGGGTACCCCTTGGGACACACCCCAAGTACCAAACCCATGCCTTATAAACCCATTCAAAACCTCCCACCAAATCAATGTGGGACAAGCCTTATTCAAACCTTTAAGGAATTTCCACCAAAACTCCATTTCCATGGAGCATACTTTGGCTTCAATTTCTCATTCACTCGATAATGGTTTTGAGCAACCAAATATACCACGTGAATCACAACGCGGCATAGAACGCGTTACCACTTTGACCCGTGTAAATCGATGCACGGGACCCACCTAAAATTTAGACCAAACTTAGGAAAAAATTATGGTTTTATCCAGAATTTAATAACCATTTCCAACAATCCCCCACATGAATGAAATTTGATGACAACGGAAATGCAACAATATGCAGATTTATCGAAAGAGTATAAGTCGAAAATATCTTGCATCAGGATAGGTAGTTTTCGGCCTTGAACCTTCTCTAGTGATAACCTATCGGACTTACTGGTTAACCAATAGACGCGATGCCTTGAATTGTTCAGCTGTTTGTGTAAGCCAAGACAATAGATTTCACACAAAATATCTTCTAACACGTCGTGGTTCTCACTGTTGTGTTCATTTTGGCCTTGAACACTCCTGGTTTTCATGAGTATTTCTAGAGAATGTAGCCTCTTTCATTCTCATAGAACCGGCCCCAGTTTAACACTCATATAGGTGATTCTTATTGTGAGTATCTCCTTATACTCGTCTTGATTTTATGTCTTAATCAAGATATAAGTAATCATTAAAAGCGAAGCTTATCCTTATGCCCCTGCAGACAACATATGTTGCAGATATCACTCTCACCATAGGAATGGGTAGGGAATTTGAATCCCTTGGTGATTTCTGGCAAGCCATACATAACTTAGTTGTCCCTTTGAACTTAGTTCTTAGGATCTCCAGTCATATAAGTAGGGTTACCATTATGACGAGTCTTATGTAATAGGCTTTAATCCCATCCCCTTTGATGAACTATACACTAGCTCTTTTGTCAAACCTTTTGTTAACGGATCCGCAATATTCTCTTTAGATTTTATATAATCTATTGAGATTATTCCGTTTGACAACAACTGCCTAACGGTATTATGTCGACGACGAATATGTCGTGACTTACCGTTATACATATGATTACGTGCCTATTATTGCAGATTAACTATCACAATGAATGCAAATAGCTGGCACAGGTTTTGGCCACATTGGAATGTCTTCTAAGAAATGACGAAGCCATTCTGCTTCTTCACCTGCTTTGTCTAAAGCAATGAACTCGGATTCCATTGTGGATCCTGTGATGCAAGTTTGTTTCGTGGACTTCCAAGAAACAACAGCGCCTCCTAGAGTAAAGACATATCTACTAGTGGATTTTGAATCTTTAGTATCCGATATCCAATTGGCATCACAATAACCTTTAAGTACTGCTGGATATCGAGTAAAGTTCAAACCATGATCACGAGTAAATCTTAGATATCTAAGAACCCGAATGATCGCTTTCCAATGGCCTTCTCCAGGGTTACTAGTATACCTACTCAATTTACTGATAGCATAAGCTATATCAGGACGAGTACAATTTATTAGGTACATTAGGCTTCCAATGATTTGGGAGTATTTTAACTGAGACACTGCATCACCTTTATTTTTGGATAAATAAAGACTGATATCTACAGGTGTTCTAGCTAAATTCAAATCATCCTTGATAAATTTATCAAGAATTTTCTCAATATAATGAGATTGAGATAATGCATATCCGTCAGATGTTTTAGTAATTTTCATTCCTAATATAACATTTGCGACCCCCATATCTTTCATATCAAATCTTTTGTTAAGCATTTGCTTAGTTGATTTGATCATGTTTTGACTGCTTCCAACGATAAGCATGTTATCCACATAAAGACAAACTATGACATATCCTTGGTCAGTCTTTTTAACATAGACGCATTTGTCACATTCGTTTATCTTAAACCCATTAGTAAGCATTGCATGATCAAATTTTTCATGCCATTGCTTAGGTGCTTGTTTTAATCCATAAAGGGATTTTACAAGTCAACAAACTTTCTTTTCTTGTCCTAATACAACAAACCCTTCGGGTTGCTCCATATAGATCTCTTCATTTAGATCACCGTTTAATAAAGCTATTTTAACATCCATTTGATGTATTTCTAAATTAAACAACGCTGCTATAGCAATAAGCATGCGAATGGATGTTATTCTTGTCACAGGAGAATATGTGTCAAAATAATCCAAACCTTCCTTTTGTCTGTAACCTTTAACTACAAGTCTTGCTTTATACTTGTCAATTGAACCATCTGCTTTCATTTTTCTCTTGAATATCCATTTATATCCAAGAGGTTTAGAACCTGGTGGAAGATCCACTAATTCCCAAGTATGATTTTGCATAATGGATTCAATTTCATTATTAACAGCCTCTTTCCACAAAGGTGCTTCAGGACCTGTCATTGCTGCCTTAAAGCTTTGAGGTTCATTTTCTAACAAGTATGTCAGAAAATCTGGACCAAAAGATTTAGATGTTCTCGCTCTCTTACTTTTTCTTGGTTCAATATCAATTAAATCATGTTGGTTGAGACCATTACTAGTCTCTTGTGTTTGATTGTCATTAGTCTCTTGACTTTGTGTACAATCATAAGTTCTTTTCTGTGAACTTAATTCCTGTCCTTTCTTGTAAGGAAAGACATGTTCAAAAAACACAGCATTCCTTGACTCTATAATAGTGTTCACATTTATATCAGGTATTTCTGATTTATAAGTCAGAAACTGATATGCACTACTATTCTGAGCATAACCAATAAACACATAATCTATTGTTTTTGGTCCAATCTTTGTCTTTTTAGAAACAAGAACTTCAACTTTTGCCAAACACCCCCACACTTTTAAGTATTTGTAGGAAGGTGGTCGACCTTTCCATAATTCATAAGGAGTGCTATTGGTTTTCTTGTGGGGTATTCTATTAAGAACATATTAGCAGACAATATTGCTTCCCCCCACAAGTTCTGTGGTAAGCCTAAATTTAGTAACATGCCATTCATCATTTGTTGTCTATGATGTGCTTGATTCATAAATTTCAAATCCAAAACTCCAAAATAATTATGATTACACAAATCAGAATTAATGTTGTGACAAAATCATATCCTCATAAAAATTTTGCCTAAGAAATGAACAATTCAAAAACTCAATTGATTGTATACATTCTTGTAACTCATTTATAAATAAATGTCACTGTCATAAAAATATTTGTGACAGAAGAAAATTAAATTATCTCAACTAATGCAAGAGCTACATCCCCATAATAATAAAATGGTTTATGGTTTAACAATTTCTACTATGTAAGTAAAATAATTATTAACGACATCTCATGCCACATAATTCAAAATAAACCAATAATCAACATAAAAGATTTCTTAAATTACTTTCCAATTAAACGGAACGATATAATTACATACCTCTTCATGTTTAAATTTCTCTGGTGTTTAAACACCCATTCAAAATTGATTAGAAATATTCAAATTAACCTGCTTATAACAATTTATCATTCCAAATCACTTGAAATTATTGTTAAGAAATAACTTGAGTTGATATCATACATGCATATCAAATGCATCAACTAAAAATAATGAATTAACAAAATAAATTAAACATGCATGATCCCATCACTTGCATCATGAAATAAAAGGATTCTCAACTCATAAATAAAATCCAACGCATTTAAACTTTAAACTTCAAAATGACAAAATATACCTTCATTTAATAAGTTTGATTTGTACATAAATAAACAAATTAAATATGCATTAAAATGTTCTTGTAAATATATATATATATATATATTTCCAACTCAAGTGCAGAAACAATTCAAGACTATGAATCCACATTGTAATAAAAATAAAATTAGTTTGTAAACTAATATTTTACTCTAGAAACAAATTCTTCTATGTATACTCACGATGAACTATGATAAAGTCAAAAGAATTAACACATTTTCACAAAGGATTCAAAAATAAGTGGTCTACCAAATGAAACCATAAGTCACTTACAAAATTAATTGATTATGACTGAGTCACAAAGTTACATGATTGATTAACTAAATTAATTTTTTAGTTACTAAAATCAGAAAATAAATTACAATACAAAATAATTTTATTTTCCTTGTTACCAAAACTAGTAAAATAAAATACCGAAATAATATCTGATTACAAAAATCAGAAAACCAAACCACAAATTAATTTTCTAATTACTTAAACCAGAAAATAAATTATAACACAAAATAATTTTATTTTTCTTGTTACTAAAACTAGAAAATAATATATAATTTTCTTTTCCTAGTTACTAAAACTAAAATATAAAATATCACAAAAATATCTGATTTCAAAAATCAGAAAACCACAAAATAATTCTCTAGTTATCAAAACCAGAAAATAAATTCTAGTTACTAAAACCAGAAAATAAATGATAATACAAAATAATTTTATTTTCCTTGGTACTAAAACTAGAAAAATAAAATACCAAAATAATTTTCTGTAATACCAAATAATATTCTGCAATTGTTAATGACACCAGTATATTACTACTAGTTGTCAAAGAAAAGAGACAGTATATTACTACTATCTGTCAAATAGCATAAACCACTATTTGTTTTTCCAACCAGAATATTAGTTTGAAAACACAGAAAATTAAATACAATGAAGATACCAAAGCGGATCTGTCTTAAGATTGTTGGAACAATCTCCACTGTATTTAAATAAATTAAATTCTATTGTGTACTAAACAACAATCAGAATATAAAGAAGTAAAAGAAAGGAGAGAATTTTGTTTGATTACAAAAATCAAACTCGTAATAATAAATAAATAAATAAAAACAGATTTTATTTTGTTACAAAAACAAAATTAAAATCTGATTTAAATAGCTAACAATAACATAATAAAGTAAATAAATAACTTACTTGATTTAATTTCTTCGAATTATAAACTGATCAAGTTCAGTGTTTGACACTGTGTCCTTAAGACAGATTCGTCCTCTCCACGGTGCTTTCAGAATTTGGACGTCTATCTCCCAGGATAAAATGATCTACTACAAACAATAGCAGCACTACCAATTGTTTGCCTAACGAACACACTAAGTGTTTATACTCTTTCTGACAAGAAAATAATGCAGCAATATGAAGAGAATGTTTTCAGAATTATGAAGGACGAAAATTAAAGATTACTAAATCCAAATGAGGGTTGTCCTATTTATAGATGGAATGGTGGCTGTAGGATTTGAATTGAATAGGTATGAAACCTGTTGGCTTTGAATTCAAACAGATTTGAATCTGTTGAATTATATTTCAAACAAATATCAAAAACGGGAAGGGCCCTGTTTGGGTGTGCACTAATACCAAACCTGTTTATTTTCGGGAATGGCCCTGTTTGGATGTACAATAAAACCAAACCAGTTTAATTTCGAGAAGGGCCCTGTTTGGATGAACAGTAAATCCAAATCAATTTATTTGAATTAAATTCAAATGTTTTTGGCCGTCCGGTCGGTCGGGCGGGCTGGGCTTGAGCGCAGGTGCGTGGTGATTTTTAGGCCCAATGGGTCTAGCCCATTTTGCCCATAACCTCTCCCTCTAAAACACTTGGGTACCCCTTAGGCACACCCCAAGTACCAAACTCATGCCTTATAAACCCATTCAAAACCTCCCACCAAATCAATGTGGGACAAGCCTTATTCAAACCTTTAAGGAATTTCTACCAAAACTCCATTTCCATGGAGCATACTTTGGCTTCAATTTCTCATTCACTCGGTAATGGTTTTGAGCAACCAAATATACCACGTGAATCACAACGCGGCATAGAACGCGTTACCACTTTGACCCGTGTAAATCGATGCACAGGGCCCACCTAAAATTTAGACCAAACTTAGGAAAAAATTCTGATTTTATCCAGAATTTAATAACCATTTCCAACATATATAAATATATTATGAAAATGTTTCAACATTGATTTTTCTTTGCAGAGTAAAAGAAGGGGCACTTCATTTCACTTTTCTTGTGGGGAAGATTTCTACCTTCCACAATTTCACTAACAAAATTGTTTAGAGAAATTTTAAAATTTTTTATTTTCTCTCAAAAAAATTTCTGAGTTGCTTATTTTTTCTTAGAGAAATTTTTGAAATTTTTGAATTATTTATTTTCTCTCAGAGAAATTTCAAAATTATTTATTTTCTCTTAGATAAATTTTAGAATTGCTTAGAGAAATTTGTGAATCGCTTATTTTTTCTTATAAAAATTTCAGAAATTGGACAATTGAGAAGTCAATGAAATTTCTTTGACTTCTAGTCAAAAAACTCAGTGATTTTTTTTCCTTTTCAAAATTTCATATTCATCATGGATCATGTTTGATAAATCTCAACGAAATGATCCCAAAAATATAAATTTTACAAAATGCAAAGTTTTAGATAAAAAAAATTATTAAATTTTAAAGTTTTGAAACACATTCCAAAATACAACCCGTCTTGTTAAAAAGGCATTCTTGATATTTATGTTAAAATTTGTCCTTATCTTCGTGGAATTTCAAATTTTAGGAATTTAACTAGCAAATAAATTGTTGTTGTCCTTAAACTCTTTACACAAAATTCCTCCCTAATTTCCCCTTAATATAATTAATTAAAAATAGTAAGATTTTTTTTCAAAGAAAGAATCAATAATATAATTAATTAAAAATAGTAGTAATTTAAAATTTTTTAGGAGATATTTTTTTTTTTGAATAGATGAAATTTTTTATAGATCAAAACACCTGACTGGTTACATCACAAGACAAGACAAAAACAAGGGCTAACGGTGAGTAATCCACCCAATTAGCTGGAAGCTTTTTGCTAGCATAGCAAGCCAATGCGCGGCCCCGTTGTTTGCTTGACTGGTCCATCCAAACTTCCATTGTTGCAGCTTTGAGAGGCTTTGAATGTCAAGCACCACTGCCATACACTCCCAAGGGGGCACATCTTCAGACACACAAAGCTTGATAAGTGACTGATTATCACTCTCAACATCAACCAAGAGGTATTGTGTGCTTCGGCTAAAGAACATGCCAGGCGGATTGCGTGAGCTTGCACTAGTAAAGCAGAGGAGGCTGAGAAAAATGAAACCAAACCGTCCAGAAGCCTTCCTCTTGAGAGTCTCGCATAATAGCACCTGCAGATGCATTCAAGTGTTTTTGGTTAAACTTGCATCGCAGTTGATCTTAAGTGGAATTGAGTTGATCAGCAAACTAGCCTTGATCGGATGGTTTATATGAAAATCTCACAACAATCTCATTTTTAATTATATGCCAATTAACCCTAGTGAAGTCATTCAGAAGTACTCCCATTGGTTGTAATTTTTGAGGGGATGATTAGGTATGCACACGGCACCAATTTGTGGGTTTAACCTCGTACTCCGATGATCTCTCACTGTTGCGCGCACTCGTATGAGTCACATTTGTTAGAAAATTAACATTGTTTAGTTATCTTTTTATGTATTTTTTTAGTAAATTTTTTAATGTTTTAAGATTTTTTTTAATTTTTTAAATACAATTAATCTATATACACTTAAAAAGTATAATATTTGTGATTTTTTTTTAAATTATCAAATAAAAAAATACAAAAAAAATATAAATATTTAGTACATTTTCATATTTCGTAGTATTCAGTGAATTTCGTAAAGATTTTTGTACAAATTTTATACTTTTTAAGTATATTAAGATTAAGTGGATTCAAAATGTCTAAAAAAAAATGACTAAAATATTTTTAAAAATACTAAAAATACAAAAATAAGAATTAAAAACTCAAAAAATTATTTTTGAAAACTCTAAACTAAATAGAGTGAACAAGATTTTTTTTGAAACAATATATACAAGAATTAATAATATAATTAATTAAAAATAGTAGTAATTTAAATGTAAACAAGAAACATTTTTAAAAATCTTATAAAGATGTTATAGACATGCATAAGTTTACGCTCTTTTAAGACTAGTATATCATCATTTATCCTGTATTGAATGGTGTTTTTTTCCCCTCAAACCCAATTGAATCCAATGGAACAACGGCTAGATACATACCTTTCTCATAATAGTAAAGAAATAAATATCATCAGAAAATGTATTAAACTTCTTTTCATAGAAATTGAATAGGAGATCTCACACTATAAAGTTATATTATACATCTACTGTGGGAACATAAATTTTGAATGACAACTTTGTGGCGAGGTGACACCGAAGTGTCGGTAGAGGTGTCACATGTCTGGTCATGACATCGAGATGATCTCAGCTAGGCCGAGGTCATCTCTGAAGATGCCAGAATTCGAGATAAGCGGATAAGAGACAAGAGTCCTAGAATGGAAGAAGACTTCAGTTTGGGTAAAGATAAGACTCTTAGAGAGTTTATCCCAATCCTACTAGGAGTGCAAGATTAGTAGTAATCCTAAGTCCATTAAAGTTAGGCTTCTATTGGGACTAGGATTGTATTGGCTATAAAAGAGAGGCACCCCCATGGGTCTAAGGTATGCGTGATATACTTTGTCTAGTGAGTTAAGTACTATTGGTTATCTTTGAGAGATATTTTACTGACTTGATCATTGAAGTGTCCCCGGGTGGACGAACCACCGCCGGAATATCTTCTTTTCTATGACAGGTCGTTCGGGCAATTTATTTTGTCAGTGTTCTCTAGCTGAGTACCAGTTTGGCAATGTGGTCAAAAATCGACACACACAATTTGGCGCCGTCTATGGGAACGAAAGAAGAATAGATGGCCAACAACAGACAGAAAGAGAAGATTGGGGATAACACTCCTACTGGGAGTGGGAGACCTATTGACCTTGACGTCGAAAAAGACAATTGTAACGTAGAAACTCGTGACCAGAATCACGGAGTGAAAGACGTTGGCCAGCAAGGCGACGTACCAAAGGAAACAGACCAAAGCGGGTACTATAACAAAGATAACCTCCAAGTATGGAAAGACAGATGCCTACGGGGGAACGAAGAGGTGAAGGGGATGGCGAACAAATTGGTGGACCTGCAAACAATGGTCAATTTCATGATGCAGAAGAATAACGTCATGTAGCCACCACTTCCATTACAAGATACGCCGATTCCAGCGGCCAAGAAAGATGCCCAGACAAGGAGGCAGAAGACAACTCCTACGACTCCTCAACACGATAGGACCAAGGAACATTCTCCCCGGACTTCAAGGGAGATCGGGCGAGGAGAATCAAGAAGGAGAGATTCACAAAGGACACATGGCACTAAGGAAGCTGACCCCAAAGAACATCGGCATGTTCAGGGGAAGGAACTCTATTTCGACGCGACCAATGGAGGGAGGTCCAAAAGGACTCACAATGACACTGGAAGTAGTGCACCAAAGAGGCTGAAATCCAGAGATAGCCGAGCTCCTGCACGAACCAAGAAGGATCTGAGGGATTACCTCCAGAAAAAACGACAAGATGCCGAGATAACCTCTCCTGTCAAGCCGAGGAC
Source organism: Camellia lanceoleosa (assembly GCA_025200525.1). Lineage (NCBI taxonomy): Eukaryota > Viridiplantae > Streptophyta > Magnoliopsida > Ericales > Theaceae > Camellia > Camellia lanceoleosa. The sequence goes on along the minus strand of CM045761.1, from coordinate 172,261,561 downwards.
ACCATTCTCGGTAGAATTAAACAAATTTGAGGCCCCAAAAAGGTTCAGTATGCTGAGGTTCTAGATATACGATGGTAAGTCGGACCTGAGCTTTCACGTCGGCTTTGTACACGAACTTCGATGGCGTTGTACACGAGAAACGAGCCGTTGCTTTGCAAGGTGTTCCCCTCATCCTTCAGAGAAATTGCATCGGACTGGTTTCATAAGTTGCCGAAAAGAACAGTGAAAACCTAGGAAGGCCTGGCCGAGATGTTTGTGACCAGGTTCGTGACAAACAAGCTCTGACCATTGAGGGTGGACGCCCTAATGGCCCTGAAGATCGGCGAGGATGAAAGCCTTAGGGCCTATGCCAAAAGGTATTATGAGGTATTCAACCGAATACCAGGATGCAACCAAGAGGTGGCGGTCGGGTCGTTTAAAAACGGCTTGAAGGATGACTGCCTGCTTCAAAAATCACTGGCAAAGGCATTACCAAAAAGCATGGAGGAGCTGATGGCCAGGATAGAAAAGTATGCCAGAGCCGAGGAGGACACGCTGGGGACAAAGGCGTCCAAACAAGAGAAGAGAAATGGTTCGCCAAAGCGAAGCCGAGATAACACTGGATACGAAAAGATAAGAGCTCAACCCAAGTGAGCAGATCCTGGATTCTAGATCTCGGATCCCAGATCCTAGAAGACAAGATCTTGGCCTAGATGATTAAGTCCGAGAAGAGAAGAGCTTGGCCTAAATTAAAATTTTTTTATATAAGGTCCACAAAGGAGTATGTGGAAGCCATGTAGGGGGCAGATCCCTTGCCCATAGAGCAATATCGTAGGGATTCTTTTGGCCTAATATGCAAAATGAAGTTGAAGCCTATGTAAAAAAGTATGAAAATGCTTTGAAATCCACAGAACGTGCAATAGAAACACAATTAAATTTGGGGCATACCAGCAACAACTTGCCAGGGCTTACAACAAGAAGGTCAGCCCAAGAGAGTTCAAAGTTAGGGATCTCAACCTGAGAAAGGTTGCCGACAATGAGGCATAACGGCTGAAGCAATAATAAAGTGCTAGTTTGATTTTTGAAATCTGTGCGATTGGACCGACCAATCCCATGACGATGTTTCTGATAACTTAGACTTATTATATAGCAGAGTAGAAACTTTACTTGCATATAATAAAGTTGAACTAAGTTGGGTTAACCTGGACTTATCATATCGACAAAATCAGACACAGATTGGAGCTAAGTGCCTTAGTAAAGAGACCAAGGTTAATAACCTCAGCCAGTCTTTGTTCGAATCTTACATCGGCGAAGAGGTCAAAACCACGTGCCTAATGAGAACCCAAGTGGAACTTAAGTTCACATTAGGGGGCAAAGGGCTGAAGAATGATGCTTGGGATCGGTTTAGACACTTATTGAAATTTTAAAAATTTACAAGTTAAAGTTAAACCGAGGATATGTTTAACACTTGTTGAAATTGAAATTTACAAGTTGAAGTTCAACTAATGATATGTTTAACACTTGTTGAAATTGAAATTCTGAGTTGAACTTTTAGATGATATGTTTAACACTTGTTGAAATTGAAATTTACAAGTTGAAATTAAACCGAGGTCATGTTTAACACTTGTTGAAATTGAAATTTACAATTTGAAGTTAAACCGATGATATGTTTAACACTTGTTGAAATTGAAATTTAAAAGTTGAAGTTAAACCGATGTCATGTTTAACACTTGTTGAAATTGAAATTTACAACTTGAAGTTAAACTGAGGTCGTGTTTAACACTTGTTGAAATTGAAATTTACAAGTTGAAGTTAAACTGATGATATGTTGAACACTTGTTGAAATTGAAATTTACAAGTTGAAGTTAAACCGAGGTCATGTTTAACACTTGTTGAAATTGAAATTTACAAGTTGAAGTTAAACTGATGATATGTTTAACACTTGTTGAAATTGAAATTTACAAGTTGAAGTTAAACCGATGATATGTTGAACACTTGTTGAAATTGAAATTTACAAGTTGAAGTTAAACCGATGATATGTTTAACACTTGTTGAAATTGAAATTTACAATTTGAAGTTAAACCGAGGTCACGTTTAACGCTTGTTAAAATTTAAATTTACAAGTTAAAGTTAACTGAGGTTATGTTAAAAGAAGATTGGTTTAACACTTATTGAAATTTTGAGAAAAATTTACAAGTTAAGCCAAGGTTATGTTGAAAGAAATATCTACATACTTGCCGAGATTACTATGTTGCCAAGACTTGGAGGAAATTTGAAGACAGAAGTCTTGTTAAGAGTAAAGTATCGAGTTATAAATAACACTTGTGAAAATATTGTAAATTTTTTTTCAAGTGTTAAGCCGAGGCTGAGATAAACCGATTAGTGGGTACAACCGAGGTGTTACACCCTGAGGAGATTGCACAATTAATGTGTATTTTGAAGACATGAAAAATATTTTAAATACAGAATCATATAAGGCCATGTTTGTTTGGGCGGACTGGATTAGGTTGGATTAGCATTCCTATGACTAATAGTCCTAGGACTATGAATCCTTTGGATTATGTATCCTATCCTATGTTTGGATTGAGTTAGGATTATAAGGAGGGATTAATAAAATATTATCCAATCCGATGTTTGTTTAAGGGGATTTGAATGAATTGGACATGACAAGATATAGGACATCCAATATATTGACCATAATACCCCTATTATAATTAATGCAAAATTTTGCACTAAAATGAGTTATAATTTTTAAAAAGCAAATTTTTATATTGTTGCTCCACATCCATTTTGATTCATTTGAACAAAATTTAACCCACTTTTTTTTAATAGAAAAAATAAAAAATAATTCAACTATAAAATTTATATTTAAATAAGCAACCATTTTAAAAAATACATATTTTAATCATCTAATTATTCATTGCCCAAATTCAAAAAAGTATTTATTTGATCAAAATTTAACCTCTACTTATTTTTTAATAGAAAAAAATCAAAAATCATTCAACTATAAAATTTATATATACACAAGTAATTATTAAAAAATATGCCCTTTTATTTTAATCATCCAACCATTCACTGCCCAAATTCAAAAAGACATTTATTTAAACAAAATTTAACTCTTTTTTTTTTCAAACAAAAAAAATATCAAAAATCATTCAACTATGAAATTGTAGAAATATAAACCTACCATTCATCATTTCAAAATAAGCATTCCAAGTAGCATATTGCAACATAAAGTAGCAAAATATGAGTAGTTCAACCAAAAAAAGTAGCAAAAAGTCAAGTCCTTATTACATGCATTAGAGTAATAAAAAAACTAAGTACGTAGAAGGACATAAAAGAACCACGAGTCTATCATGGAGCACTCCTACGTAGCAACCTCATCACCCACCTTAGTTTGTTATCATGTGTCAAGCTGAAGAACATGTCGAGTTTTTGAGCACTTTGTGATATGATCTCACAAGCATCTAGTCTTTCATCAAGAGCAATTGGCAACTTAATGAGTTCATCATTCAAACTTGCCCGTTTAGATGCGAGATCATGCTCATAACCCATTCTTCGACCAATGAAATCCAACTTTTCATTGGTGGCAGAAAATACCTCACCCAACTTGTTAGCAATCATGGACAACCCTTCCACTACATCATCATTGCCTCTAGGCCTCTTCTTGTTGTCATTCTTTTTTGTAGAACTTTCGGTGGTCGTTGACTTGATGAAATTTGGAGCAATTTATTCCTCGCCGATATGACTACTAATACCCATATGTTCAACAAATGTGCCATCATCTGCAAGATTTGAACAACAATTCTTCCTCGGCATTTATAGCATCAAGCGCATCAAGCCCTTGACAAACTCCCCGTAGCTCGATCCTTACCAAATATGTGGATCCATGAGTCGAAAATCGGAAAACTTTTGTTTAAATGGGTTTTTCGCATCGCTCTCCCTCTACAATAACCAATTTCAATTAATATCTCCAACTTAAGATTAAAGAAAAATGAATTAAAAAATTAATAACTTATACAAAGTAACTTAAAAGAAAGTATTTTACCCGAACATATGCTTCCCAGACACTATCACTCTCAACATCAATTCTTTTTTCGGTGTCATTCCATCCAAAACCACTAGTACCAAGCATTCCTGCTACACAGTTGTAGTGCTTCTTCCATATCTTTATCTTTGATTCAATGTGGGGAGTGCCGTGAAGGGTTGTCCCGGGTAGCATCTCCAACAATTTCTCCTCTAATTTCATAAGGTAGCCGGCCTTGAAGGCATTGTCCTGTTTCATTCCATTGTTGACAATGTGCATCAAGGCATTAATAAGACATTGCTCTTCTCGTGGGCTCCACAATCGCCTTGGTTTTGACGGATCAACTTTCTCCTTTACTTTTTTACGAGAACTAGACACTTCACTATCCATGACTAGCAAAGAAGAACAAAGAAAAGTGTGCATGTTAGTCTCCATTATATGATTATCAACCTGTTAATGTGCCAAAACAAGTCAATACATAAATGGATTTAATAATCAAAAAATTTCATACCCATACATGCATATAACAAATCCATGAGACAAAAATATCGTCACTTACAAAATATGCAATCACCAACAAAAACCATACAATTTTTACAAAACATGGTTCAAAATCCACAAGCTAATACAAGTTCCAAGTACAAATCAAATGAAACTACATCATACTTGTAACAAGTACTTTTACAAATATTGAAACTATCATTGTCATGCCTCCCTACTAGCCAACCAATTGTTATATAGTTGCATTGCAAGTGTATCCCGCCACCCAGTCCACTCATTAGATGTCTCAACGGTGTCAACAAAATCATCTCCCAATTGAGGTTGATCTTCTATGTCATTATTTAGCCTCTCTTCTATTGGGTCAACCGGCATCTCTTGACGAATGAGGTTGTGTAACAAACAACATGCTGTGATGATACGGTTTTGAGTTCTAATGGGGTAGTATGATGCACAACGAAGTATTGCCCATCTTATTTTCAACAAACCAAAACACCTTTCTATGACATTTCGAGCTGAAGCATGTTTCATATTAAAAAATTCTTGATAATTAGTTGGAGTGGCCCTGCTCTCCAAACAGACAAATGGTATCGTTGGCCCCGATAAGGTGCTAGGAATCCTTGTCCATTTGTATACCCGGCATCTACTAGGTAGTAGTACCCTGTATGAGATGTTATATATTAGAATCTATTATTAAATAAAACTTAGTAATTCCATCAAGCAAAGTTAATTATTTATTAATTACGGTTGGAATTCTTAAGCCATTGGGTCGATTAATCGCATCCTTAAAACCCTAGAGTCTGCGGTGACCCTTCCCACCAGCAACACATATATGAAGTTCATATCACGAGAGCAAACTCCTAGAACATTGGTAGCAATCTCCTTCGCGTTCTATACCGTGCTTGGTAAACCACTGGTACACGAACTTTAATATAGGTTCCATCAAGTGCTCCAAGACAATTCTAATACATAGAAGACATTGTAATAATTATGAATTGTAAAAAAAAAATGTGTAATGTATTTTATTAAATGTTTTGCAAACTTCATTTACCTGGAAACAATTCCACCTTGGATCAGTACATGCTTGTGTTATAGGATTTGGTGTCCTAAGTAAGTGGCCTTGAAGGCATAACCTGACTTTTAGGACATCATTGAAATGTCGACTTCACAGGGACCTAAAGAAATTGAACTTAAGTTTTCGTACTTTCAAGTCATGTGCCAAGACGTAGAGGAACAAGGCCATCTTCTCTTCTAACGTCACATGTTTTGAATGCCCCAACCCGCCTATTGTACGAACCATATGGCATAACGTCATAAAACAACGCCTATCCATACGAAGTTGTTCAATGCATGTAATGTCGCTTTCTCTCACTAGCCGATTAATGTGGTCCATTTGTTCTTGCAATCGATTGGGCCCTCGAATAACGGTACGAGGATACTTATGAATATACCTCTTCAAGACAATTTCAATGGCAATATATGCTACAACGCATAAGGTGTACAATTCTTGCATTACAACTTGCAACACTACGTATAGCTCAAGCTCCTCATTACTCTCATCTCCAAAACCATCAAAATTGTACTCCATCTATGCAAATAGTGATGCATATCAATATATTAGAGTACAAGAAAACTTCATAATTCCAAAAAAAATTAACAAAACAAAAAAAATAATAATAATAATGTAGAACATATCAGCATAATATCATGATAAATTTTAATTCATATGAACTTCGATGATTTTGTGGATATTTAACTTGTTCACTCATCTTTTAAAATCCTATAACTAACTAGTAGGAACCAAAGTGATGCGATGGTTGTTACATTTAACAATGTGAAAAGTACTTTGTACACAAGCTACTCAAGGTTTATGTCTCCATGAAAGGACTGCCCAATTGTCCAGAATACATAGACATACATGGAAAATATATATTTATTATATACACTATCTGTTGCAGGAATAGCAATGATGTTCTATTTCTTACTAGGGAAAACAATTGAAGAAGAAATCTTTCCAATTTGCTATAATGAGGCTACACTATAACAAGAAGATAATAAAGAAAAGGGTAAATTACAAATACACCTCCTGAGATTTGCTTAAAATACAAATTGCCCCCCGTAGTTTGAAAAATTACAAATACCTCCTTGTCAGAATTTTTTATTTAACAGAATTAATTGAAAAGGTTAAATTTCTAACTGTTCACCTATACAATAATAAAATTATCTAAATTATTAATTGAAAAAAAAAATTTAACATTATTAAAAATTGTTAATTAACTTGATGATTTATTAATAAAATGACTTATTTGTTATGAAATTAGAAATCTTAGGCCTCGTTTGGGAAGTATCATTTTTAGCCAAAAAGCCAAAAAGTTACCTTTTTAGCCAAAAAGCCAACAACCCATACCAAAAAGTCAAAGATTCTCTTTTCTCTCTACTTTTTGCACATCTTTTCGTAAAAAGCCAAAAAGTCATCCCAAACATACTAGTTTTTTTGAGTGACTATTTTAGCCAAATAGCCAAAAAGTTACTAAATTAGCCTGTTCCCAAACGAGGCCTTAGAGGGCATAATGTAATTTCTAGAATCACAGGAGGTAATTTGTAGTTTAAGTAAACCTCAGGGGGTGTGTTTATAATTTACCCTAAAGGACAAAAGTTCTGTGATGCTATATCACTTTCAAAAAAGAAAAGATGTATGTTGTTAGAAACATAGAAATATTTATCTCATATTTCTTTATTGGTTCTATTTTTTTAATTTCTAAATAATATATAACAATGGTCACGGTTCAATTAAGATTGACGTGACTATTGAACGATTAACCTTGATTTGGTGCTTTTTTGGTTCACCAAACTGGTTAAAACATTGGGTAAAATGAAGGAAATAACAAATCGGTGGATGTTTAGAAAAAATAAAAATAAAAAAATAAATAAATCAGTTAATGGTAAACTTTACAAACTTTAATGATTGAAGTCATAAACTTTTCCACGAGTGTAATTATTTTGGAAAAGTACCAGCGATTTGTAATTTCCCTAAAATGAACATTCTAATTGCTTAAAAACATTTCACTGCGCAAGGATTGGTATGAGAAATTGCAATGGGTTAATCCAAATTCAATACTCGTGCAATCGGGTTGAACCACGCTTGAGACATACTCTATTTCTATCCACCCCAACTAGAGTTCTTACACTTGGTAGCTTTGAGTTTTGATAATTGTGCGGTGTTCCTTCTCTTAATCAAAACATATATGTAAGTAAAAATACAATCTATATAGAGAAAGGATACAAATAGACTACAATTTAGCAATGCATAACTACTCCAAACCTTTATGCACGATATAAAATTCCCCAGGGGGTTTGCGCATTGATCAACTACCCTATTGAATAGCTTGCCAATTCTAAATGTTAGGTTGAAAGTTAAGGCACCAAGGCTTGAAAAACCACTACAACATGAACGTATTCAACAACACTGGCTGCAAGAGTTCCCATCTACCAGGACATCAGATCCAACAAAGGGAGTAACAAATTCTTTAACCATCTTGCCTCGTATTGATGATTAAAAATTAACAAAACATCAAACAAAAACAAATATATGAACAATTGTGAGGTCACGTAAACTCATAGCCAATGGATTATTAATTTCCAAACCCTAAACACCTACGCAGCATGGAATTCCTCCAAAAAAACCACAAAAAAATAAAAAAGACCAGAAAGCGAATCAAGTTATGCACATAACATTCAACAAACCACACCAAATCGTAAACATAGATGTCAACAATAAGGGCACCATTTGTATTTATGAATTTGAAATTCTGATTTGGGATTCATGGAGAAAACAACAAGAATGTCTCAAATTTGAATCTAGTAGTTGCCCCAAGTATTTTGAGATTATATTAAAGAGTTTTATCATTATGCATTCATACCTACTCAAAAGTAGTTACTTAAAATACAATCTCAAATCTACATCTATCTATATAGTGGAGCTTAAATGTCATACTCACTAGCCAGTATGACACAAACCTGTGAAATAAAACAATCTTGGCATTCTACAAATTAAATGCTATCAAGAAATCAAGATAGCATAGGAAACATGTGGGCACGAAAAATGTCAAACTGATGTGAACAAAAAAAAAAAAAATGAAAATTTGCAGTTTCAGAGTAGAAAATAAAAACGATCGACCTACCCACACTAATTGATACACTGATTAATATAACATATGTTATGACATTGTCATTTCAAAATTATAACACCATCCATTATATAAATTACAAAGATCCAAATCTTTAAAATTCTATCATATCATCCATGAGTACACTAATTAATATATCAATTAGAACTATGATAAAAAAAAAATAATAATAATCTTTGAAATTTGGAGGTGTGCGTAACCCAACCTCTAGAATTCTTCATTCTGTCAGATTAAGGCTTTAAACACCACCCAAATCAATTTGAGAGAGGCCAAACACATAACAACTACAGGTTTGAGATGCCATGTACATAAAAGCAATCTCCTTACATTTTCAAGGAAAACAGAGGCGACAACATGAAGTTGTTGCTAATTGAGAACAGAGCAGAGACAAATCAAAATTGCCATATACAACCAAACCCCTTGGTAGATTAAAAATTGCTGAGAACCTCACACTGTCAACCCAATATAGTCAAAAGTGAACCCTTCAAATGTCAAAATTTTAGAATCATTTCATGCTAAAAACAAGTTCTTGCAGGATGAGTATACAAACATTAGAAGAGAGGACCAAGACAACTTGATATTTTTGCGTTTCATAGTTGCAGTAGTTGCAACCAATATGATATATGAAATAACATAATAAAAACAAATTAGCAATTCTAAGGTATATAAATGAAAAATAATTAATGAAACAGCTTAGTCTAATTGTGTGTCTAGGCCTTATATAAAACTATAGAGGAACAATCAACAAATTTGAGATTTCAACAAATCTGAGATTTCAACAATATGAACTCACAATCAACAATATGAACTCACAATCAACAAATCTGAGATTTCAACAAATCTGAGATTTCAATATGAACTCACAATCAACAAATCTGAGATTTCAATGTGAGTGAAAAACTCATAACCCTAGATATGGATCTATGAAGATGAAGAGAGAGAAAGAGCAATCACTATAACAACACCAATGTAAAACAAAGATTCATAGCAAATCAAACCATGTAATAGCACCTTAATTCAATCATTGGATTAATAATTTTCTTGGACTATTAGTCCAATCCTAAGCCCATGTCCATTCAAACAAACATGGCCTAATAGTATTGCTAATCTCACAAATTGTTAGGGTTATCAATATCATATCGATAGAATTGATAATATCTGTATCTCTTAAACGCTGATGGTCAGTAAACTTATAATAAATAACAAGTACAATATATAGGGACTAATAAAACTCTTCCACCCAACTTTACCAAAAGTAAGGCATGAATCCCCAATCTCTCATGTGAAAGTGTTAGAAAGGTGCCACTATAATACAAGCTCTTGACATATTATTGATAATCACATCTCGTTCTACTTAATACTTAAAAATAATAGACATTTTTTACTATATCTTTAATTAAATAATTTTTATGTATATTATTCTATCTAATAACTATTATCAATCAAGCCCTTAATCCGATGTTATTAGGGGGACTTCCATGTAAATTTTAATAGGTTGACTTATCGTCTAACAGATCATGTGAGAATTAATAGCGTTTTTCATTAAACACTATTAAAAAAATGTCATTAATTGTTAATTTTGAGTGACAATTTAAAAATTATCACAAAAATATCACTAATTATAAGTTTTAGGGATAATTTAAAAAAATTGTTACAAAAAAGTCACTAATTTTTAACTTTTAGCGACATTTTAAAAAATTCGTTACAGAAAAACGTCGCTAATTGTAAGTTTTATAATTTTTATAAAAATCGTGACAAAAAAAGTCACTATTTGTCAATTTTTAATGACATGCAAAAAATCATTACAAAAAATTATTTTTAACGACAATTTTATAAAAATTTTATTTTTAATAAGATTTTATAAAAATTAAATCTAACTATGAAGATATATTGATAGTCTACCTATTTTATTATCCATGCTCGTTATTCATTTTGGAGGACAATCTTATGGAAGTTGCATACTTTTTAAAACTGCTTAATAATATCAAGAGCGACATAGTCTAAATTGATCTGGATTGAGATAAAATCAAAATCAATCCATTATTTACGGTTCTTGAAAAATTGAAACCAATTCAATTTATTTAAATCGTGGAATCAATCCGAACCAATCCATTTAAACACTGATTGGATTGGTTTAGGATCACGGATTTACATAATTAAATAAATTTAAAAAATATGGAACATTTTAATTTTATAAAAATATAAACATAGTATCATATTAGTTCCAGAATAACAACATGTCTTCCCATAATGGCGACATACTGTTTTAGAATTTAAATAATCATAACAAAACTAGTTCCACATAAGTATTTAGATCATTATAAATTAAAACTAAAAACCAATAAATATAAGTAATAAAAGAAAATACTATGCGAGTTTAGGTGTTATATGGAATAAAAGAAGATATTATGCGGACGGTGTATAATATAAATATAAGTTATTTATAAACGGTTTAAATCCGTTCCAATCTGAAACCATGGAGTTCGATTTGAAACTAATTCGTAAACTATGAATTTTTAATTTTTTAATTCGAAATCGAATTACAAATTTAAAAAATCAATTCAAACCTATCAAATTAAATTAGATTGAATCAAATTACGAATTTTATGGATTCTAAGCTCACCCTAACAAATATTGTGTAGGGCGCTAATGGGGAAGTACGTTATGTAGGGCGCTAATGGGGAAGTACGTTATGTTGATTCATCAATATGTGAAGAACCAAACAAACAAACAAACAAAAAATGGGCAAAGTGAGATATGGAACTAGTATTGGCTTGCCCCGAAAGGTGAAGTGAGTTCGTTCGACTGAAATCAACCAGAGAGGTTTTATTTTCATATTAAAAGATTAAAAATCCAGAAAAGTTATTTTGAAATGATTAATCATATTTTTGATGATTTGAACTAATTTTTAGATGCATAATTAAATTAAATTTATTTTTAAAAAAATTAACGCTTCTTCATAAACTAAAAAAAATCGAACATTTTATGACAGAATAGAAATTATGACTGTGCTCAGTATCCAAGACTTTTTTCAAATTTAATTCACATTACAATGGGGTTTTAAAAAATTACTCAGTCCCTACTATAATTTAAATTATAATTTTAACTTTCATAAATTACTTTGGCTCACAATGATGTTGCATGTGAAAGTTGAATATTGGATGATCTTACAAGTCCTATTTTCGACTCAAATCTATGAGTAGTGCTATAAATCTATAATTTGAACTTTTAAATTTATTCATAATGATATAACAAGAGAGATAAATCTTATATAATTGAGTATGTGATAAATTAAAAATTAACATATATTATATCCCATCAAATTGTGAGACCTTTTTTTTTTTTTTTTTTTTGGTAGGCCTTAAACATTTTGTAAAATCTACACGCCATCTTGACATGCCTTGTTACTTTTACTATCATTTGTGACCAGATCACACAACTAAGCCCTCGTTTGGGAACAGGCTTTTTTAGTAATTTTTTAGCTTTTTGACTAAAATGTGATGTAAAAAAAATTAGTATGTTTGGGATGACTTTTTGACTTTTTATGAAAAGATGTGCAAAAAGTAGAGAGCAAAAGGGAATCTTTGACTTTTTAGTATGGGTTGTTGGTTTTTTGATTTTTTTAGTAACTTTTTGGCTTTTTGGCTAAAAGGAACACTTGCCAAACAAGGCCTAAGTCTTTATTTGGGAAGGATTTTTTTAGTTTGACTTTTTGATTACTTTAACCTGATTAAAAAAAGGGAAAATTATTTAGAAGTCCTATTAGGGAGACTTATGCTACATATGGTCCTATTAAAAAACTTATGTTCCCATAAGTCCTGTGGGAAGTTTGTTGACACATTTACCCTCAATATTACTTGTTAATATCATAAATAAGTAATAAAACCATATATAGGAAATTGATATAAGCGTAGCGTAGCGTGACATCTACATAAACATAACGTGACATATCTACATAAACATAGCGTGACATATCTACATAAGCGTGGCGTGGCGTGACATATCTACATAAGCGTGGCGTGGCGTAACACCTATATAAGCGTGGCGTGACATATCTACGTAAGCGTGGCGTGGCGTGACACCTATATAAGCGTGGCGTGACACCAATATGAGCGTAATGTGACACCTACATAAGCGTAGCGTGGCGTGATACCTATATAAGCGTAATGTGACATTTATATAAATGTAGCGTAATGTGTCACGTTACGTTTCGCAAACTTAATAAGTTTTTATTTTTTAAATCCGTTTGTTTTGAAATAGATATATAATCTTAATATATTTTTATTTTGTTTTGCAATCTTCTTCTTTTTTTTCTTTTTTCTTTTTTTCTCACTCTTCAAATTGTGAAAAAGAAAAAAAAAAAAACTAGCACTGGACTGAGCTAAATTAATACATGAATCAAAGTTTCAAACTTTAATTTCCATTTTTAACTTTTCTTTTCATGGCAACTTTCTCAGCTTCCAAACAACGGTTAGAGAATAAATTAAGCCGAGAACAACCCAAAACCCTAATCTTAGAAAATTGTCATTAAAATTGTACACCTAATTCAAAAGAGCTCGAATAAACCAATTAATCAACTATCGCAAGCGTATGCCATAAATTCATATGAAATGCGAATAATATGATCTAAAAGTCAACAAATTGAAGATAAATCAAAGTAATTTGAATAAATAGAATGTAGAATTTAAAACTTAGAAACTTTACCAGTAATTTAGGTGGCGATGGCAAGTTTTGTGCGATTCGATCTTCAATGTTTCCTCTTGCTTTGGTCTTTGTCTGGAGAAAATAAGGCCAATTATCACCGATTTGTGTTCGAAATTGAGAGTGATATATATGTATATATATATATAGAGAGAGAGAGAGAGAGAATGTAAATACAAAACGTTTGTTGCAAGGCAGGAAATAGTAAAATGTGCCGTTTGGCTACCGGGAACGAGCGAGAAAATGCGAGAATTACAAGGGAATGTGTGAAAATGGGGGGTAAAAAGATTAGGATCTTATGGAATACATTCTTATGAAAATAGGACATGAGACTCTATAAGAAATTACACAGGACTTAGCCTAGCAAAAGGTTCTGAAAAAAGACTTATAAATAAGTCTCCCTTAAAAAAATTTCATTTAAAAATAATTTTTAGCTTTTTGTAATTTTGTAAATGAAAAAGTGGAAGGATTGAGATTTAGATATGACATTTTGTCTTATTAATAGGGGTTGTTTGGGGTGTCCTAAATAAGTATACTTTTTGACTTTTTAGACTAAAAAGTTAAGGGGGGAAAAAATGGTTGTTTGGACTAACTTTTTGATTTTTTACAAAAAAAATGTGTATTAAAAAGTTGTATAAATTAATGTGTAAGAGAAGATAAGGACTGTGAGTTGTACGGCCATACTATCTGTGCGGGCTGAATTAATGTTAAAAATGGTTGCCTACTTTTCGGGCATTGCACTAGACTGTGCTATTCGCCCATGGGGGCTATCACGGGTCCCGTTTTGATAATCTGAACCGTTTAATATTTAGAACTCGTCGAGTACTATATGCCTGTAAAAAATCACATTGATCGGATATCGATAGCTATCTAATCAGATTAGTTTTTTTTTTCAATCGTTAATTATAACACCATTCATTTTTTTATACAAAATTGATTTAATCATGTAGTTAGCGATATCCGATCAATGTGATTTGTTACAAACTTTTAATACTCAACGAGTTCTACACATTAAACGGTTCAGATTATCAAAACGGGACCCTTGATGGGCTCGCACGGGCCGAACAGCACTGTGTTAAAATTGCACCCCGACTGTGCAATTTTTCTAAAAAAACGCAACCACAGAATCTGAACTGTTTAGACTGAGTTGTAATTTTGTGTGTAAAATTTATTTATTTATTTTTTTTGATGAAAAATGATAACTTTTTAACTTTTTTAATAATTTTTTGACTTTTTGATTTTTATGGGGTATCTCAAACCAAACCTAAAATTAGTCACAAATTACTTCCTAAATGAGGTCAAAAGATACTATATTTTAAAATTTATCCAATATTTTAATTTTTTTTAAAATCACTCACACTCACAATGAATAAATAAATTCTTTTTAGGGCTCTTTTTTGATAAATCCTATTTGTAACTGTTTTATTCCATAAAACCCAAACTATTTTTCATTAATTATAAAAGGACGAAACAACCCTCCTCCGTCTCTCCCGTGTGTAATCGATTCTGCAAAACCCATTCCCATTTCAACTATTCAATCCACAAAATTTCAAAAACAAAAACTGAACGTCGATTCCAGATTCACATCGCCTCACCATAACCTTAGATTTACATTGCCTCACCATTGTCGTCGTCGACCCCAGTTTCCTCTTCATCTCACCGTTGCGAAGGTTCACATCAGAAGGAGGGTGCTTCGATGGAAAAATTCCTGTCGTTGGATTGAGTGTATTCCATCCACTGAGTGTGGACCATACCCACCCACCATGAGGAACAAAAGTAAGAAATACCATTCCACCTACTGCTTTTCAATCATAATGTGATCACCGATGTATACATTTACATTGCCTTATAATTTGTTGTTGTTTGAATTGAATTTGTAAACATAAATGTTTTGAATTGAATTTGTAAACATAGATGATGTGAACATTCACAATCTTTGTTCATTCTTTGGATAAACTTACATTAGTAGACACTGATGTGAACATTCGCATCAGTGTATAATGATATGAATGTTCACATTACTGTCACTGTTGATATTGTTGGTTATTGATGTCCATAGAACCCCCAATCTTCACTCAACAATGTAATGGAATATGATGTAAATATTCACATTGTGACATCAATGTCAGACTTGTTTGTGTTGTTTGGTGTTGTTGGTTCCACCCTTTGATTTTTAGCCAATTATAACATAATGTGTTCACCCATGTAAATATTTACATTGCCCTATAACTGTTGTTGTTTTCGGAATTGATTTCGCAAACATAGATGATGTGAACATTCACATTACAATACTGGATAAGCTTACATTAGTAGACACTGATGTGAATATTCACATCAGTGTTTAATGATGTGAATGTTTACACTACTGTCACTGTTGATTGCTGATTGTTGATGTCCATAGAACTCCCAATTTTCACTCAACAATGTGATGGAATATGATGTAAATATTCACATTGTGACATCAATGTCAGACTTGTTTGTGTTATTGGGTGTTCGTTTGGTGCTGTTGGTTCCATCCTTTGATTTTTAGCCAATCATAACATAATATGATCACCCATGTAAACATTTACATTGCCCTATAACTGTTGTTATTTTCGGAATTGATTTTGCAAATATAGATAATGTGAACATGAATGTTCACATTACTGTCACTGTTGGTTGTTGAATGTTGTTTGGTGCTGTTGGTTCCATTCTCTATTTTTCAGCCAATTAAATGTTCTTATTTGAACAAACAGGTCTTTCCCGTAGATTTGATGGCAAACGAAAGAGAGGGGAATCCCGTACCAAAGCCAAACCTGATCAAACAACTAGTCCTCCAGAAGTGAACATGAAAAAGGTTAACTACCAGTCGAATATAACTGGATTGGTGAAACTATTAAAGGATACAAAATTTACAAGTGATCAATTGAAGTGCCTTAGAAAAACACCATTTTGGCCCTTATTTGATTGCTTGATCAGTATTGAAGTCGACCTCAACCACTGTATAAAACACGATGATGTCATTGTATGTATAGTGCAGACATTCAAGCCATCTAGTGGGAGGTTTTACATCAGGGATAAGAGCATCCAGATTTTTAGAAGCGATGTATCACTGATTTTTGGGGTGGACTGCGGCACCAAGTTGATGGACCTCTCTTATGGTGCAAAACCAACAATCGGCATCATACACCGAATGTGCAAGGATGCTAGTCGGTTAAGTGCTGTCAAAATACGAGAAATTCTGAGCGAAGCATTAAAGAGCACAAAGAAACAAGACAATGAAGAGGTCGCAAGATTAGTTTGCATGTATGCATGCGTCAAGCTGTTCTTTTCTACGTCCGGAGAAACAATTGGATGTGCTTTCTACGCATACATGGACCCATTAGACAACATGATCGAGTATGACTGGGCCGAGAGCATCCGGGCAACCCTGATGGGTTCAGTGGGCCAAAACTGTGGAAAACCAGGACGAGTCACTAGATGTATGATGTTGTTAATGGTTATCTCATAACTTATTCTATGTTTAATATGAACATTTACAGGTCTGTCCACTCTGATGTGAATGTTCACAATACTGGGCAATGGTGTGAAAGTTGACATCAGTGATGTAAACATTCACATTATTGTTTAGTAATGTACAAACACACATTAGTAGACACTAGTGTAAACATTCACATCAGTGTAGATTGATGTGATGGAAGCACCAAAACAAATTTGGAACATTCACATTACTGATGTGAACATTTACATTACTAGGCAATGGTGTGGAAGTTGACATCAATAATGTGAACATTTACATTACTGTTCAGTAATGTATAAATACACATTATTAGCCACTGGTGTAAACATTCACATCAGTGTTAATTTATGTAAACATTCACATTACTGGCCACTGGTGTAAATATTTATATCAGTGTTAATTGATGTGAACATTCACATTACTGGCCACTGGTGTAAACATTCACATCAGTGTTAATTGATGTGAACATTCACATTATTGATATTTGTTATTTGTTTCAGTATTGGTTGTGTAAGCATTCAACAATCTTACAACCCCGCAACCCCAACGTCATTCCGTGATGTGTGAAGTGGGACCTCACAACCTTACATACCAACATGAAGTCCATATCTTTGGCTAAGTTTGGTTTAAATGAGGTAGAAGTACAACCAAAAATATTGTGCCCATTCACATAGTGAGACAAGGAACTATCTAACTAACATAATGTCTCAAACTGCAGGTACATAGCGGTGAGCTAATGGCATCCCCAGAAGCGAAGATGTACCATTATACAAAATTGAATGTGGAGCCCAAACTTGAGGTTTTGTCAAGTGCACGGCAAAGAAAGATAAAAGCAATGATGATGAAAGTAAAGGCAACAGCGATGACGATAGCGATAGATTTTATGTCGATCGATGGACCTAAATGATGTTGGACATGACATCAACCCGACTTTAACACCCTCAATCTTTGAGAGGTATCATCATAGCACAACCAAGTGAACCGGACATTGTGGATGTACTTATAAAAGAAAATCAAAAAGCTTGGGGTCTTGTACGACAATGGGAAGCGAAATACAAACAGTTGGAAGAATCATGGGAGTTGAGGGTAAAGGTGATTGCTGTCCTTGAAGCCAAACTATTTGACCAATCGGGCCCATCCAATATGGACATGGGCATCAAGAATTGCATGTGTTATCCCAGATAGGCAACCCAAGAGGGGGGGTGAATTGGGTTATTAAAAATTTCACAATATTAAAATTAACACAATATTCAGAATTTTAATAAATAAAAAAAATAGAATAATAATTATCAATATTAAAGTAAGAGAGATAGGGAGAGAAAATCAAACACTGCGATTTATAGTGGTTCGGTACGCCAGGCCTACGTCCACTCCCCAAGGAACCTCCTTGAGAATTTCTTTACTATCAATTGAATAAATACACTACCAAGTTTGTGGATTTGACACAGGACTTACTCTTATTTATTGAGTCTCACTCAACAATAAAAGACTTACCCTTACAAAATCTCTCACAAAAATAAGGAATAAAAATAAGTGGTACTTAAACCCACTTTTACAATAATTCTCTCACAAAAAGTAGATATGAAAGTGTAAGAACAAAGGCTAGACTTCGATCTAAAAGTGAAAAAGCAGAATACAATTTGGAGCTCACAGAAAATTTTCTCTTCAAGTTCTTGATTTTTTCTCCACACACAACACTTCTATTTATACACAAAAATATACCCGTTGGACGCTCTTTGCTGACGTCATGGCTTACATAAGCACGCTCCTGACGTCATGGCTTATATAATCACGCTCTTGATGTCATGGCTTACATAAGCACACTCCTTGATTTTAACTAGTCAGCAAATGTTAATAATTAAAAAGATAAAAGTAAGACTAATTTTTTATTTTCCTTTTGTTTATCTTTTCAAACATGGAGTCACCGTTTTTGTAGACAATTTAATACAAAGTTCACAACTTTTAAATAAACAAATGATTTGCTCCATCTATATATATACACACACACACATATATATAACTCCATCTTTTTCTTCTTGTTTGATTATAATATGATATAATCAATTTAGTGTAGAAAGTTTAATAGTGCACGTGATGCATTCTATTTATATTATATGCATTATATATATATATATATAACGTTCTAATCAAATATTTGCATACAGAAAAATCTCTTTAATAATATTTATGATGGATCTGAAAATATATGCCATCTTTAAAATATTATATATGTTGTAGAGATTTTAAACTAAATATATCCTACCACTACATTTGGATATATCTCTTTTATCAAAAGAAGACAACTCATTAATATCACATTTGTCAAGATAATACAACCAATCAATCATTTTTGTCAAAATAATATAATTAATCAATTTTAATTTTGTCAAAGAGTGAATAGTGATCAGCCTAAATTATCAAATAGTAAAGTTTTCAAAAATATTTTTATTTAACTAATATTTAACAAATATATATATTTTAAAAAGATAATATTTTGTGTCAAATAATATGTATATTAAAAAAAAAATTCAGAGTGTTACAAATAATATTTTAGACATCATCAAAATTAAATAATATGATCAACAACATGGAGTGGAAAGATACAGAAATTCAGCAGTTGACAAAGTTGGTCATCAACTTGAAATGTGAAAAAACAATTCTTCAAGACTTTTTTGACGATCAGTCCATCCACATTATCACTCAAGTTAAAGCACAAAAGGCTCATGACAGCCTTAAGAAGCATCCCATTGCAGTATTGGAACACATTATCTGCCCACCATCGAGGGTAAAGCGCATCAACCAGAAGGTAAGGAAAAAGCACCGGTTGGATGAGTTTGAATACCCCAACTTGCCTGGTCAAAAGAAAGGGAAAGACGAAGCTGAACAACAATCCCATGCAGTCCAAATTGGACAAGATTTAGACAAGCATCCACAAAAAAAGCAGCCAACAAAGTACAAGAAGTTAACCTTGAATAACAAACTGAAGGTTTGGGCCAACATGAGCGAACTCAACAAGTAGAAGGTCCAAAATTTACACAAGAACGACGGTGATGAGTAAGTGATCTTACATATCCCCAACTGAATTTTTTTTTCCGCTCATGTTAAGTTCACATACATACTTAATAGATTAGATCATTTCATAAATGTGCAAGATTGACATTAACGTTTTCTGTAATCACAATGCACAGGTTGCTTGTGTGGCGAGGGGACTCAAAGGCTAAAGATGTGTATTTTGATGACATCATACACATCATCAAGGAAGAATCAATAACCAACAATGTATGGCAATCGTAAATGTGTACAAAACACACACACAAACACACACACTGTAAAGACACTGCAAATAATGTACTGCCACCCCTCTGTTTCTGCAAGTGATAGATGCATATGGTGAAATTCTACTTGAACTACAAGGGCTAGTCAACCCAAGTTTGGAGGATTCAGCATTCATCTTTACAAGCACATGTTTGGTAATCACTAAACTTTTGGTTTGTTTATGTTTCATGTTGATGAGAATGTTCATATGATCGCTATTTGATTTGCATGTTTAATAGATGTCAATGTTCATATCAGCATTATATGCTTATATTGTTAACTTAAATGATAGGCAGATGTGAATGTTAACAACAACATAAAATGACAGGTCTGAACATTCACATTGATAGATGTGAACATTAACATTATTCGCAGTGAACATTATATGCTTATTATGTTGTTAACTTAAATGATACACAGATGTGAATGTTAACAACAACATAATATGACAGGTGTGAACATTCACATCTGTAATACATTGCATAACTGTTTCACAAATTAATAGATGTAAACATTCACATCATTCACATCACTAATCATTAACATATGTGAACATTCACATCATTCACATCACTCACATTAACAGATGTGAACATTCATATCATTCACATCACTCACCATTAGCAGATGTGAACATTCACATTATTCACATCGAACATTGATATAAATATTTGGTACATCATTGTATGCCCTATGTGTGCAAAAAATATGCAAAAGTACCCCCCCACAAGAGAAATAAACTGATTGATGTACATATCAAGGAGTATCAAGGCCAGAGATTCTTAATCTTCCGAATACACAACAACTTTCATTGGACAATTGTTGTGTACGACGTGAAAGACAATGTATGGAGGCATTATAACTCGCTATGCACAAGAGAAGGCATACATGACCCACATATTGACAAAGCACAAATATTGGTAAGTGGCTGACACATATAATACTTGTCATGATGTGTAATATTTGAACTTAGACGTATGCACTATGTTGGTTGGTGTCTAATATGAAATTTCATTGTTGGCAGAGGGACTACATCGAGGCTTTGGTGCGCAACATCGGACCATCATCACCATTATGAATCAAATTATCAACCCAAAATACTTTGCAACCAATCATATCAGTAGACATCTGTCCTCAGTAAGCAGCAGATTCATAAGCCTAAAATCAATTTGTACACATGTTCCACAACCATTACCCACCTAAATTTCAAATCTAACAAGAAGTTTGCATTTTCAAGGTGGATTGCGGGCCTGCAGTTTGTTACATCATGAGGGTGCATGTATACCATAATGACATTGTTGCCAGCCTAGATTGCTTTCAATGGTGTCAAATAAGAGATTCATTAGTACACCTTTTCCTGAATCACAAAAAGACAGTGCAACGTGAAAACCTATAGGTGGGGGTGTCTACCTATCACTGTTACCCAAATCTGTTATCCACATTTAAGACAATTTAGTGTCCTTAGATTTTACATATTGAAGCAGACTAGCTTAATTGTAAATCAAGTCTATATCACTGCTTGTACAGATATTTTTCAGTCAATATATGTATATGCATTTTGAGGCCTATTTTGTGTTGGTCATGCACATTTAGATTGTATTTTCTTTTATTTTTTTTTTTGACACATGACATGATGTGAATTTTCATATCATAGAATGATCATACACTTTCTTATGTTTTAAAGCCATACTACATGGATGTGAATATTGCTTAAAATGTTAATGTAACACAATATGACAGGTGTGAATATCATATTTCTTAACACAAGTCAATATTCACTTCTAATAATTTGATGATGTGAATATTCACATTATAACCGATTATTTGAATGGCGACAGCGATGTCATGAATATTCACATCTTATGAGTTGATGATGTGAATGGTTACATTGATGTAGCGTTTATGTCATCTACTTTGATGCTATTAACAGTAACACAATGTGAACATTCACACCACAGAAAATGTTTAAAAGTTCAACCTATGTGCAATTATTCACATAATGTGATTATATTACACAAGTGTGAATGTTAACATCATGTATTCATCCAAAACACAACAAGATAAATGTCAGATTGGTACCTTAAAAAATTAAAAATAAAACACAAATCAAATACTAATGCATTATTATGTTTGCCAACGCAACGTAATCTTATTGCAACACAATGTTTGCCAACACAACACAATCTTATTTCAAAAATGAATATAAGAATCCAATGTAAAACATAATGTTGAAATGAAAAATGTACATCCTATATCGGCTCATTGCATGATTTTCGATTATGGATCCCCAACTTATCATATCTCCCGCACCTTATTTGCTTCAGTTTCTCATCCCTTGATGGGATCCTATTCTTTTTCAGTCTTCCGGGTGGTCTTTTTACAGTTGGCGGGTATATAGTAAAGTCTGTGGGATCAAAAGGCGGCTTCTCCAGTGATGGTATAGGAAATATGGCACCCGAATAGGCTGCACGATATATCTTTACATGAAAGTAATGTTCTACACAATCATTGAGATTGTAGCGGCTCTTCTGAATAGCAATAACAGCATGGTCACATGGGAATCCGTTGATTTGCCATTTGAAGCAAGAACATGTACGCCTTGCAACATCAACTGTAACAGATGGTATCAAATGAACTTCAAACACATCCTTATTGGCTTTGCTCATTCCATTTGTTTGCTTGGTCACGCCGTGCAGACATTTGCCGCATCAACTGAGTACGAATTGTGTCCATCATTTGAGTAATAAGAAGATTACGTGCTTCTTTAATCCAGTTATTAAATGACTCCGCTGCATTGGATGTCATCTCCCCATAACGTATGCCCCTGCACAATATCACAAACATTGTACAATACGGAATTTAATAGGTCTGAACATTCATGTTGATAGATGTGAATATTAACATTATTCGCAGTGAACATTATATGCTTATTATGTTGTCAGCAAATGATGAGCAGTGTGAATGTTAACAACAACAAAATATGACAGGTGTCAACATTCAAATTTATAATACATTGCGTGACTGTTTGACAAATTAACAGATGTGAACATTCACAATATTTACATCAGTCATCATTAGCAGATGTCAACATTCATATCATTTACATTGAACATGAAACACAATTGGAAGATTGTTACCATTCTAAGCTGAAAATTCAAATCGTTACCATTCTAAACTTGACAAATGGAACACTTTAGGAAACTATTATTACCTGAAGTATGAATTTGCCCAGTGCTCAGGTGCCAAGTCTTTGAAAAAATTATGAGCTCATTGTTTACCTTCCTCTTTTAATTTTGCAAGCTTTTCATGGAACCCTACCACAGTTGGCTCGTAAGCACAGTCACCCAAACTACTTACTAGTTGATCCCTGAATCCATTATCAATTCCTTTCATCCGGTCTCTTAAATTGCTCTTTAAGTGTTGTAAGTAATAACTGTGATGAGACGATGGGAACACCTTTGGCATAGCTTCTAACAGACCAAGATTACGATCCAAAATAAAAGTAATCTGGCACTTACTATCAACAACCTTCCCAAGTTCGTGTAAGAACCACGACCAATTGGCCGTGGTCTTTGAATCAACAATTGCAAATGCAACAGGAAACAGACCTACAACACAACACCAATACACAACTGTTCACAATATTCCAAAGTGAATAGAAAACAATATAAACAAAACAGGTCATGTGAATGTTTATATCTACATTGCCCTATTACTATTGTTATTTTTGGATTCGGGTTCGTAAACATCAATGATGTGAACATTCACATTAACGACCATTAATAATTCATTGTTGATTGTTGAGTCATTGATAATGTGAACATTCACAGTACTGTTCATTAATGGATCAACTGACATTAGTATACACTGATGTGAACATTTACATCAGTGTATAGTAATGTGAATGTTCACATTACTGTCATTAGCAGACATAGACCTAAACATTCACATTAGTGCATACTAATGTCAATGTTCACATTACTTATAATTTCTCAATCACTCATTTGTCCAGACTATGCTGCTCAATGTGAATATTGACATGAATAAGCGATTACAAAAATACTAACCATTGTTTAGTCTTTCGCCGTTCCGTAAGTAGTGACCTTTGTACTTTTCTTTGAGGAATGTTCCATCGAGAATAATAAAGGCGGAAAGAATTGAACCCGAAATACCGCGAATGACACAAAAAGCGACAAAAGCTGTTGACTACTCGCATCATAGTCAATATTGACATAACTCCGGATTATAGCATCCTGACATCCGAATACCACTGTAGTTGGTCAAACGATAATGAGTGATCTCTATGAATACCAGCCTTTGCTTTCTCTACACCCAACCATACGACATGGTAACTCACATCTAGCCCATAATCCCTCTTCAAAATAGTCACCACCTCACACGGCCGAGTCAATGGCTTGTCCCTCACAATTTTAGATATGGTACTCGACACCAAATCCGAACTAACTCGCGGATTCTTCGATGTTCGGACATCTGTACCACAACTATGCACATCACTAAACCTCTTGACGTAGAAAAAACCATTTGCTCGTTGTGCTCTACAATGTACAGCCCACAAGCAGCCTCTCTCCTCACACATCGCACACATAGCAGTAACTCTTGTCTCGTTCTTGGCATACGTAAACTGAAACCCACATTGGATGGCATACTTACATAAAACATTACGAAATTCTTGTGCACCTCCAACAAACCGTTGTCCCATATGCGTAATACCATTTGCCCAAGGGGCTGACAACAACACCTTCTCCTTATGGTGGCAAAATCTCCGTAGTGCATCAATTTCTTCCTCAACCCCCACACTTGCGATCCCGAGCTACTTGACTGACTAATATCACTTTTCAACTCAACAACAACTTCTACATGTTGTACCCCCATTGATTTAGCAAGCAGTAACATGTTATGAAATTCTTCCTCATTGTCCAAATCACACCTATTAATCCCAGGTAACTGACAAAACAATGAAATAAAACCAGCAGAAAACTCCCCCCATTTTTCACATAAACAGTCTACCAAATGTGAATAACACAATCTTGGCAACATTTATTCTGTTGTCTTTGTAACCATATATACACACCAACATTATAAAGGTATCCATCTCCTGTAAAAACACAACAATACAACAATCAACAATAATCCAAACCGATATGAAAATTCACATTGTGCAAAAATTTGATGACTACGTGTACAGTTTAAGTGTTAAATCCATAATTCACATTAACAAGATGTGAATATTCATATTGATACATATACTCTGAATTATATCATCCACACAGAGCCTTATTAAGCAAACATCAAAGTAAAGTGAGAACATCCACATTCTTTACATAATATTAACACGATGTAAACATTTACATTGACACATATACTCTGAATTATATCACCCACACAGAACCTCATTAAGCAAACATCAAAGTAAAATGCAAACATCCACATTCTTCACATAATACTAACACGATGTAAACATTCACATTGTTCCACATACTCTAAATTATAGAAGATTCACATTCATCACTAATCTGATGACCTCCCCTTCACAGGACCACGATGTAAACATTCACATTGATCCATATACTCTGAATTATATCACTCACACAGAGTCTCATTAAGCAAACATCAAAGTAAAATGAGAACATCTACATTCTTCACATAATATTAACAAGATGTAAACATTCACATTGATACATATACTCTGAATTATATCATCCACACAGAGCCTCATTATGGATACATCAAAGTAAAATAAGAACTACACATTCTTCACATAATCTGAATGACCTCTCTCCACAGGACCATGTATGATACATATAATTGAAAAAACAGAGCATCCAATCCATATCAATAAAAAAATAGAGCATCTGATCCATCATACAAATCAAAACATAAAGTGAACATGTATTCACAACCAAAATGATACTAACCTTAATCATGCAATCCTACAATTGTCCAGAAACTCGAAAACAACTGCTTTGAAGTAGTTATACTCCAGAAAATGTGAGAACCGAACACCTTCAAATTCGTCGTCTTCACTTGAAAATCACCGAACCAGACTATAACAGCAACAATGAAACCCTAGCACATCAAAGCCTCAGAACGAGCATGCTAGATAGAAACGTATCCATTTGAATTAGAATGATAGAAACTGCCAAAACTGAATCCACAAAATCACAAGGAACATGTTATGTATTGACACAGTATATATATATATATATAAGGGCATAATAGTCCAGGTAAAAATATAAAATTAGAAAAATGGACTTTATGGAATAAAAAGAAAAGTATATAAGACTAATCAGGTTATAATATTCCTTTGTGAACTTAATGGGTTATAACAACTCTAAAATGGATTTATCAATAAAAATCCCTTCTTTTTAGGTTGAATCCAATTTTTTTATTTTATTATAAGAATCTGCAATAGAACTGTCACGACCCAAACCGCTCCTCTGAGGTTTAGCGGCGTAGCCCGATGTCCGTGGATTACCTACGGCCTCTAAAGACATTAACAAATATTAAGGGGCTGCGGAAGCAATAATGTAAAACAAACAAGGTCCAATGAGCTGTGATGACATACATGGGATAGAAAATTTTAAAACTTATTTATATACATAGCATGCCAGTCAAAGTACACCAATATGTACAGAATATTTACATAAGTACGTCCCAAGATACGACTTTACAAAAACACTACCACTGACTAGCATAAAGTACAAAACTGCCACGGTGTTAGGCTTCAGGCGGAACCTCCTCGAGAGGCGCAACAGGTGGCTGACCGAAAACAAAAATAGAGGGCCATCAACTCTGGCCAAGGTCTTGTGCCGGCTCACCTACATATATATAATAAACTATGAGCGAAAGCCCAGTGAATAACAACAGAGTAAAGGTTTTAATGAATGATGTCCTTCACAGAGTTAGAAACCAGAGTTATTATCAGAAACACAATCTTATCGAACATAGAGTCTTATGCATATTCAGATTTCCAATCAGAAATAGATTCAGATACATGCTCATATTCATAATCGAACTCAGATTTTGCATAAGATCATATGTGGTACACCCATTAGCTATCCGATCAAGTAGGTCTAAAGACCACAACAAGTAGGTCCGAAGACCACAACAGGTAGGTCCGAAGACCACAAATAAAGTTGGTACCAACAACCACGGTATTATTACCCCCGGGCGAGGGCCATAGGCCACGGTATTGTTACCTCCAGGCGAGGGCCACAGACCACGGTATTGTTACCCCCGGGCGAGGGCCTGAACCACGATATTATTACCCGGACGAGGGCCATAGGGACTAAGGGTGCCACATCTACTTTTCAGAAAACTAGACATTCATTCATTCATTTCCAACATATCATAGCTTTTTCAAGAATCAATCATTTCGTATCATAGTATATTGAAAATACATAACATTGAATATAACTTTACAAAGTTGTTACTCACAGTGGGCGTTGATACAGATAGACGAAGTCAAAGGGTCAACAGTTATGCTCGTGACCTACATAACACATTACTGGTACACACTTTGAAACATGCACTCCAATTGTACAAAACCTACATCAGCGATTCTAAGTGTGTACTTAACCCCTTAACCTTAGTATGGAGTCTTAATCATGGCCTAGGAATGCCTAGGATGGATTGAGGGTGCAAAATTGCCTTAGAAAACATTTTTCAAAAGTTGCTGAAAATAGGAGCCTCGCTCGAGTGAGCCTTCCCTTGCTCGGGCGGGATTCCAAAATCGAAGGATTCGCTCGGCGAGCCTTCCTTTCGGCGGTTTGATAAAGCAGTAAAAATCTTGGATCTTTGTGATTTTACGCGCGATGGTCGCTCGAGCGGAGCCCTGGACAAAGGTGCTCGCTCGAGCGAGGAATCCTTCGCTAGAGCGAGGAAGCCAAATCTGGAATTTCCAGATTTGTCTCCCAGGTTCGAACCAAGCTTTCTACAACCCAAAACTCGACCTCTTGGGCCCAAATTCTGGAAAAACACTTTAAACACATAGTATACCAAGTTTCAAATCCAATTTATAAAATCATTGCCCAAGAGTGAGTCAATTTGAGCACCATTTCCATAAATTTTCAAGAACCAAGTTTAAACAAACATGCATGAATTCAAGTGCATTTCCAAGCTTCAAAACATGATCCAAAGCAACCTTAAACTCAGAATTTTGATGAATTCATGGACTTTAGCAAAAATATGCACATGCATGTGGAAATTTGATACCAAGCAACTTCAATTTCTATGGACATGTACATGCATGCACTAATTAAGCTTAATTTCAACATGTCAAACCCAACTCCAACCTTACATGCCAAATTAACCAAGAACCATGGAAAAGTGATCTTAAACTTGAAATCAAAAGATAATCCCCTACCTTAGACCTTGAATGCAAGATGTGAGAGGTTGAATATGCAAGGCTCCTTCAATCTTCCTAATTTTCCAAGCAATTCCTTGATGAAACCAAGTTTTCCCCTATCTCTCTCTTCCTAGTCGGCTAGGAGACCCAAAAATGGGCTGAGGGAAGTGTTTTATCTCATGAAATCAAACCTCCAAATGTGCAAAATAGTAAGCCATCCAATGGCACTATTGTAAATAAGCTAGGTTCATTATTAAAATGTTATTTAATCAGATTTAAACATTCCAAATCGAATTTTAATTGGGCCTACCATAAATTTACATAAAATCTAACTAGTCTAAAACGCCAATCAATTTCGGAATCGGGTGCCGATAAGGCTTCCAATTTGCAGTTTAAAGTTAAAAACACGAACAGATATTCCGACACCGAAGAGATAAAACTATAATTCATGCAATGCACATGCACAGAGATTCCAGATTTCCTCTAAATTACTATTAGGCATGATTAAGTCCCAATTAGCGTTAATCAGGGTCGGGGTTATTACAGTCTTCCCCCCTTAAAAGAGTTTGGTCCCCAAACTCAAGTTACCTTAATTCGGAGTCAACATTGGGTTTAAAGGGAACAGTTCCAAATATCTCCTCTTCATGTCTTCCTCGGTTTCCCAAGTTGCATAGGTTCCTCCGTGGTTCTGCCAATCAACTTTCACCAACGGTATTTCCTTATTTCTCAATCTTTTAATTCTGCGGTTCACAATCTGGATAGGCCTTTCTTCATAGGTGTAATCATCTTTCAGAAGTACATGCGTCGGCTCGATGACATGAAGTGGATCTCGTAAATATTCCTGAAGCATTGATACATGAAAGACATTGTGCATATGTTCCATGACAGGAGGTAAAGCTATCCGGTACGATATCGGGTTGATCTTTTCAAGAACTTCATACGGTCCAATATACCACTCTGTCACGACCCAAACCCGCCTCTACAGGTTTAGCGACGTAACCAGCCAGTAATCCGTGGATTACCTACGGCCTCTAAAGACATTAACAAATATTAAGGGGCTGCGGAAGCAATAATGTAAAACAAACAAGGTCCAATGAGCTGTGATGACATACATGGGACAGAAAATTTTAAAACTTATTTATATACATAGCATGCCAGTCAAAGTACACGAATATGTATAGAATATTTACATAAGTACGTCCCAAGATCCGACTTTACAAAAACACTACCATTGACTAGCATGAAGTACAAAGCGCCACGGTGTTAGGCTTCAGCGGAACCTCCTCGAGAGGCGCAATGTGGTTGACAAAAAAAAAAGAGGGCCATCAACTCTGGCGGTCTTGTCTTTGGGTCACCTACATATATATAATAAGCGTGGCGAAAGCCCAGTGAATAACAACAGAGTAAAGGTTTTAATAAATGATGTCCTTCACAGAGTTAGAAACCAGAGTTATTATCAGAAACACAATCTTATAGAACATAGAGTCTTATGCATATTCAAATTTCCAATCAGAAATAGATTCAGATACATGCTCATATTCATAATCGAACTCAGATTTTGCATAAGATCATATGTGGTACACCCATTAGCTATCCGATCAAGTAGGTCTAAAGACCACAACAAGTAGGTCCGAAGACCACAATAGGTAGGTCCGAAGACCATAAATAAAGTTGGTACCAACAACCATGGTATTGTTACCCCCGGGCGAGGGCCATAGGCCACGGTATTGTTACCCCCGGGCGAGGGCCATAGGAACTAAGGGTGCCACAACTACTTTTCAGAAAACTAGACATTCATTCATTCATTTCCAACATATCATAGCTTTTCTGCCTACTTTGTGCAGTTTTCAAACGTTGCTATATCAGTTTTACCTTCTCGGTTGTTTCTTGCACAAGTTCTGGTCCCAACAAAGGTCTGTCACCTACTTCAACCCAACATATTGGAGATCGACACTTTCTTCCATACAATGCTTCGTAAGGAGCCATCTCAATACTTGAGTGGTAACTGTTGTTGTATACAAACTCGGCTAATGGCAAGTAGGTTTCCCAATTTCCCTGGAAGTCTAACACACACATTCTGAGCATATCCTCCAGAGTTTGGTTAGTTCGTTCAGTTTGGCCATCAGTCTATGGATGGTAAGCACTGCTCAATCTCAATTCTGTCCCCAAGGCCTGTTGCAAACTCTGCCAAAATCTTGATACAAACTTTGAGTCCCTGTCAGACACAATAGATACTGGCACTCCATGCAGTCTCACAATTTCAGTCATATAGATGTTAGCCAGTCTATCAGCGTTATAAATAGTTTTAACAGGCAGAAAATGTGCAGACTTAGTTAAACGGTCAACTATAACCCAAATAGAGTCCATACCTCGAGAAGAATGAGGCAATCCCACAATGAAGTCCATGGTGATGTGCTCCCATTTCCATTCTGGTATTGGGAGTGGTTGTAGCAAACCGGCAGGTCGTTGATGTTCAGCTTTTACTTGTTGGCAATGTAGACATCTAGCCACAAAGTCTGCAATACTCCTCTTCATTCCAGGCCACCAAAAATTTTGTTTCAAATTGTGGTACATCTTCATGTTCCCCGAATGCATAGCAAATTTGCTACTGTGAGCTTCAGTCATAACACGTTTCCTCAAATCATAGCAATCAGGCACACAAAGACGGTTCTGAAATTTCAACACACCATTTTCAAACACGAATTCGAGCCTCGGCTTCGAATCAAACTCCTCTATAATCTTTTTCAAGTGTTCATCTTCACATTGTTTCTGTTTAATCTCATCAAGAATAACAGGTTGAGCAGAGATAGTAGATATCAGTCCATCTTGTCCATAGCCAGTTGACAAGTCTTTTCGGCTAGACAACAAACACGACACAGTTGCACCAGATTTTCGGCTCAAGGCATCCGCCACAGTATTAGCCTTTCCCGGATGGTATAAGATTTGCAAGTCATAATCCTTGATTAGTTCCATCCAACGTCTCTGTCTCATGTTCAGCTCCTTTTGGGTAAAGAAATATTTCAAGCTTTTATGGTCGGTGTACACCTCGCAAGTTACCCCATACAAGTAATGACGCCATATTTTCAAAGCAAACACCACGGCTGCCAATTCAAGATCATGCGTTGGGTAATTCTTTTCATGAGGTTGCAGTTGTCTGGAGGCATAGGCAATCACCTTTCCATTTTGCATCAGTACACACCCTAAGCCCTTATGTGAAGCATCACTGTACACTTGAAACCCATCAGTACCGTTTGGCAAAGTTAAGATTGGTGCAGTCACTAACCTGGTTTTCAACTCTTGGAAAGCTGCCTCTCTTTGATCATTCCAGTCAAATGGCATGTTTTTCTGGGTTAACTGAGTCAATGGCAAGGCAAGCTTTGAGAAGTCTTTCACAAATCTCCTGTAGTAGCCTGCAAGTCCCAGAAAACTTCGTACTTCTGTCACATTTGTAGGCCTCGGCCAATCCACAACAGCTTCAATTTTCTGAGGGTCCACAGAAACACCATTTTTGTCAATCACATGGCCCAGAAATGCTACACTGTCCAGCCAGAATTCGCACTTAGACAATTTAGCATACAACTTCTTTTCTCTCAATATCTGCAAGGCGGTTCTCAAATGCTTTTCATGTTCTTCCCTGTCTTTAGAATATATCAGAATATCATCAATAAATACAACAATAAAATCATCCAGATACGATTTAAACACTCTATTCATAAGATCCATGAAAGCAGCGGTGCATTTGTCATCCCAAAGCGACATTACCAAGAATTCATAATGTCCATATCTAGTCAGGAATGCGATTTCTCTATGTCTTGACTCTAACCTTTAGCGATGATACGGACACGAGGTCAATTTTAGAGAACACTTGGGCACCCTGAAGTTAGTCAAACAAGTCATCTATTCGGGGCAGAGGGTATTTATTTTTGATAGTCACTTTGTTCAATTCCCGATAGTCTATACACAATCTCAAAGACCCATCCTTCTTTTTAACAAATAACACTGGAGCACCCCAAGGTGAAGTACTCGGACGGATAAAGTTCTTGTCTAACAGTTCCTGAAGTTGGGTTTTCAATTCTTTCAATTCAGAAATAGACATTCTATAGGGAGTCTTGGAGATAGGTTGTGTCCCCGGAAACACCTCAACAGTAAATTCAATCTCTCTGTCAACCAAGTCCCCCGGTAAATCAGTTGGAAACACATCAGGAAAGTCACAAACAATAGGGATTGTTTCTACAGTAGGACTGTCAGATGGTGTAGTCAGTATGCAACACAAATAACCCCTACAACCCTTCCTAAGTAGTTTTACAGCTTTCATAGCCGAAATTAAGTATGGGGGAGGAACTACCCCATTCCCTCTAAAGGTAAATTCAGGCATACCCGGCGGTCTAAACACAACAGTTTTGTTTGCACAATCAATGGTAGCACAGTATTTAGTCAGCCAGTCCATCCCCAAAATACAATCAAAATGATGAATGTCCAAAGGCAATAAATCCACATACAATATCATATCACCAACCACAACATCACAAGCCGGATAAACATGAGTGCACATCATAGAATCCCCAAAAGGTGTAGATACAGATAATACACATGTTATATGTTCTAGTGGCCTAGTCAATTTCCGAGAAAAAGCATGTGACACGAAAGAATGCGTAGAACCAGAATCTATCAACACACATGCATATTGAGAACATATAGAAAGTGTACCTGACACCACGGTATAGGTGTTCGGTACGTCCCCAGGTACTAAGGCAAACACTCAGCCTTGTCTTAGTGGTTCCTTTCCTGCATTGGCTTTGGCGTTGGTTTTGGCCACAGAAGTAGATCCCACTGAGCTCGTTGCAGGACGGCTAGTAGTCTCGGATCTAAGCGGACAATCTCTCATCATATGGCCTGTCTTGCCACATTTAAAACACGCACTTGATGTTCGGAAACAAGTACCTCTGTGCTTATTCCCTGTCGGGGCAAAGCGGCGCGAGGCCACTACCTTGGCTTGAGTTCTTGTAAGACCACTGTATGGCCTTCTTATTCCCGAGAAAATGAGCGGCCCTTTTAAAGCTATTCTGGATCTTTTCCTGTCCACTCGATCCAGTGGGGTGGAAGTTTGTTTCCTTCTTTGCTAGAATGGATTACGCCATTAACGCCCTATCCAGCAGCTCACATATGTGGGTAGGTTGAACTCCCACCCTATCGGTATGTCGAGATCGATCCATCCTCAAACTTGCGGGCCTTCTTGTATTCTGTGTCCACCATATGGGGAGCAAACCTGGCTAGCTCAGTGAACTTGGCCTCATACTGAGCCACAGACATTCTGCCTTGTTTAAGTTCCTGAAATTCTGAGACTTTTCGGTTCCGAAAGCACTGGGGAAAATACTTGTCATTGAAGATTGCGTTGAACTGGGCCCATGTCATATTTTCGTGACCATTTCGAATCAGTAACCACCACATTCGAGCTTCATCTTTCAGTGTATAGGTAGCTAGAAGGACCTTTTGGGTTTCTGAGCACGGAAACACCTCATACAATTTCTCCATTTCAAGCAACCATGTCTCTGCCTTCAGGGGCTCAATCCCACTATAAAATGTCGGCGGTTTCATCTTCATGAATTTCTGTGTCAGATTTATGATGTCATTGTTATCTGCCTCAACTTGTACCGGTGGAGGTGGAGGTGGTAAGGGTTGTTGCCTTTGTTGCTGTGTTAGGGTCTCGATCCAATCTTGCCAACATCATTCCATTTGGCTCATGCGAGCCTCAGATGATTCACTTTCACCACTTCCCCCTGGGTTCTCCATTTACTATACAGACATTAAAGGATATTAAGCATAGGTATATTCAAGTGTACATTCAGTTTTAATATTCAGTTGCATTACCACACACTCACACATGCAAATGGAATGCCCCTAATTCTTACTAGGACATCCTAAGCTCATACGGACCTGTGTGTGCGGTACAACTCGTGCTCTGATACCACTCTGTCACGACCCAAACTCGTCCCTACAGGTTTAGCGACGTAACCAGCCAGTAATCCGTGGATTACCTACGGCCTCTAAAGACATTAACAAATATTAAGGGGCTGGAGAAGCAATAATGTAAAACAAACAAGGTCCAATGAGCTATGATGACATACATGGGACAGAAAATTTTAAAACTTATTTATATACATAGCATGCCAGTCAAAGTACACCAATATGTACAGAATATTTATATAAGTATGTCCCAAGATCCGACTTTACAAAAACACTACCACTGACTAGCATGAAGTACAAAACTGCCACGGTGTTAGGCTTCAGGCGGAACCTCCTCGAGAGGCGCAACAAGTGGCTGACCGAAAACAAAAACAGAGGGCCATCAACTCTGGCCAGGGTCTTGTGCCGGCTCACCTACATATATATAATAAACTGTGAGCGAAAGCCCAGTGAATAACAACAGAGTAAAGGTTTTAATGAATGATGTCCTTCACGAGTTAGAAACGAGTTATTATCGAAACACAATCTTATCGAACATAGAGTCTTATGCATATTGATTTCCAATCGAAATAGATTGATACATGCTCATATTCATAATCGAACTTCGATTTTTCATAAGATCATATGTGGTACACCCATTAGCTATCCGATCAAGTAGGTCAAGAAGACCTAGCAGGTAGGTCCGAAGACCTCTAATAAAGTTGGAACCAACAACCACGGTATTGTTACCCCCGGGCGAGGGCCTTAGGCCACGGTATTGTTACTCCCAGGCGAGGGCCATAGACCCGGCATTGTTACCGGCGAGGCCATAGGCCCGCAGTATTATTACCCAGGCGAGGGCCATAGGCCACGGTATTGTTACCCCCGGGCGAGGGCCATAGGCCACGGTATTGTTACCCCCGGGCGAGGGCCATAGACCACGGCATTGTTACCCCCGGGCGAAGGCCATAGGCCACGGTATTGTTACCCCCGAGCGAGGGCCATAGGCCACGGTATTGTTACCCCCGGGTGAGGGCCATAGGGACTAAGGGTGCCTCAACTACTTTTCAAAAAACTAGACATTCATTCATTCATTTCTAACATATCATAACTTTTTCAAGAATCAATCATTTCGTATCATAGTATATTGAAAATACATAACATTGAACATAACTTTACAAAGTTATTACTCACAGTGGGCGTTGATACAGATAGACGAAGTCAAAGGGTCAACAGATTGCGGCTCGTGACCTACATAACACATTACGGGTACACACTTTGAAACATGCACTCCAATTGTACAAAACCTACATCAACGATTCTAAGTGTGTACTTAACCCCTTAACCTTAGTATGGAGTCTTAATCATGGCCTAGGAATGCCTAGGATGGAATGAGGGTGCAAAATTGCTTTAGAAAACATTTTTCAAAAGTTGCTGAAAATAGGAGCCTCGCTCGAGCGAGCCTTCCTTCGCTCGAGCGAGATTCTAAAATCAAAGGCTTCGCTCGAGCGAGCCTTCCTTCGCTCGAGCGGTCTGATGAAACAGTAAAAATACTAGATGCTGTGATTTTACGTGCGATGGTCGCTCGATGCTCGCTCGAGCGGAGCCCTGGACAAAGGTGCTCGCTCAAGCGAGGAATCCTTCGCTCGAGCGAGGAAGCCAAATCTGGAATTTCCAGATTTGTCTCCCAAGTTCGAACCAAGCATTCTACAACCCAAAACTCGACCTCTTGGGCCCAAATTCTGGAAAAACACTTTAAAAACATAGTATACCAAGTTTCAATTCCAATTTATAAAATCATTGCCCAAGAGTGAGTCAATTTGAGCACCATTTCCATAAATTTTCAAGAACCAAGTCTAAACAAACATGCATGAATT
Source organism: Camellia lanceoleosa (assembly GCA_025200525.1). Classification (NCBI taxonomy): domain Eukaryota; kingdom Viridiplantae; phylum Streptophyta; class Magnoliopsida; order Ericales; family Theaceae; genus Camellia; species Camellia lanceoleosa. The sequence goes on along the minus strand of CM045761.1, from coordinate 172,225,167 downwards.
CAAGTGCATTTCCAAGCTTCAAAACATGATCCAAAGCAACCTTAAACTCAGAATTTTGATGAATTCATGGACTTTAGCAAAAATATGCACATGCATGTGGAAATTTGATACCAAGCAACTTCAATTTCTATAGACATGTACATGCATGCACTAATTAAGCTTAATTTCAACATGTCAAACCCAACTCCAACCTTACATGCCAAATTAACCAAGAACCATGGAAAAGTGATCTTAAACTTGAAATCAAAAGGATAATCCCCTACCTTAGACCTTGAATGCAAGATGTGAGAGGTTGAATATGCAAGGCTCCTTCAATCTTCCTAATTTTCCAAGCAATTCCTTGATGAAACCAAGTTTTCCCCTATCTCTCTCTTCCTAGTCGGCTAGGAGACCCAAAAATGAAATTTGAGGAAGTGTTTTATCTCATGAAATCAAACCTCCAAATGTGCAAAATAGTAAGCCATCCAATGGCACTATTGTAAATAAGCTAGGTTCATTATTAAAATGTTATTTAATCAGATTTAAACATTCCAAATCGAATTTTAATTGGGCCTATCATAAATTTACATAAAATCTAACTAGTCTAAAACGCCAATCAAATTCGGAATTGGGCGCCGATAAGGCTTCCAATTTGCAGTTTAAAGTTAAAAACACGAACAGATATTCCAACACCGAAGAGATAAAAATATAATTCATGCAATGCACATGCACAGAGATTCTAGATTTCCTCTAAATTACTATTAGGCATGATTAAGTCCCAATTAGCGTTAATCAGGGTCGGGGTTATTACAAGAACTTGAGTGCAATCAACTTTGATTCGCAGGACCCGAACAACTACGCGCCAAACGAAAACTTTGTTTTCGGATCAGCGTTCAACTGTTATTCAAGCAACGTACAACGCCCAGAAAGCTTAAAGTGCTCTTGATACATAAAATATTGTCCTGACAATAGCGATTCCCAGAATTTCGGGTCTATCAGTGCAAGTCAGCTGAACACCGTGATTGATTAGGTGTACCTCTCGCCCAGGGGAAGTAATCGGTGTGGGTAGCTAACCCCCCAATGCCATTAAAGGCTGTGTTATGCTAGTTGTTGTTCCTGTTTTCTCCGTTCAAAAAAAAAAAAAAATTCGATTTTGAATTTATTTTTTGAAATTGTGTTTTATTTTTGTATTTTTTTTTTGTTTTTAATGAATATTTTTAAAATTTTAAACAATTTTTTTTTTAATTTTTTTAGATGCATATTACTTAGATGTATCTAAATAGCAAAATATTTGTGAAAAATATTTTAACAACTTAATAAATATACAAAAATACAAAAAATGTATTGAATTTTTGTATATATATTGCATTTTTTGGTATTTAGTGTATTTTTTAAAGATTTTTTTACAAATATTATACTTTTTAAGTGTATTTATGTTTGATGTGTCTAAAAATTAAAAAAACTGCTTAACATATTAAAAAAATTCATTGAAAACATTAAATTGTGGAAAATAAAACAGTAAAATTTTCTAAAAGTTATTTTCTGAAAACTAGTTTCAAATAAAGATTTTTTTTACTCACATTTTGAAAATTTTGCTCTCGTTTGAAAACAAACTATTTTAGTAATTTTTTGACTTTTTATAAAAAGATGTGCAGAAAAGTAGAGAGTGTGATATGATAATTTATAGTGACTTTTTGGCTAAAATAGTTACTCCCCAAACAAGGCCTTAGTATAGATTTTTTTTCCCGATAAATTACAATTACACGAATGAATTTTGTTTAAAATACAGATTGTCTATTGTAGTTTTGAAAATTACATATTTCCCCTTCAATTTTTTTTTATCACATAACAAATAACCCATTTTATTAATAAATCATTAAGTCAATTAACAGTTTTTAATAATGCCATAAATATATCTTAATTAATAATGCTGGTAATTTTATTATTGTGTAGGAGAGTAATTAGAAATTTTATTTTTACGGTCAATTCTGTTAAACAAAAAAAATGGCAAGGGAGTATTTATAATTTTCAAAATTATAGGGGTAATCCATATTTTGAACAAAATTAGGGGTGTAATTGTAATTTACTTTTTTTTTTTTTGGATTTGATATTGTGCTCTACCTAACACTGTGGTAATGCTATATTGATTTATAGTTTATGGATGTGCATTTTGGTTATTGCAGTAGGTTCAGTTGTTTGGGGTATTAATTTGAGGCTTAGTTTGTAACTACATACAATTGAATAAATTGTGGGTAGGGACTTGAACTCATAAGTACGGAGAATTTTACATCGATTGTCAATGCAAGTAGTTGGGTCAGTCATGATCAACAAGTGCAGTGAAAGGTATCCTGGTGCTAGATATTATGGAGGAAATGAGTATGAGAATCCACTTTCCTTTCCAGTTACAACATGTTGGTGATAATTACAAATAAAACACTAGAAAATAAGAATAATAGAAATTACAAAAACCATTGTAAGGGCTGAGGCGCGGGAAATTCGCTCTCTTTAAGGAGATTCAAGCCCTCTGCGGTTAGGCAAAGCCTCACACCGGTGCAGCAAAAAAAACCTTGACTTGTCCCCTCTAGGATATAACAGCCTGACTAAGTCGTATGGTTAACCAATACTACACAATTAGTTAAACCCAAAGCTTTATCACACATACCCTTTTTATTTGCCTGATAATCTCACACTGGACATAACAAATGAACAAAACTTCTAAGGAACAAAAACTTCTTCTCTCGTGTCACTTTAAGATATGACATACGTTCAAAATATATAGAAAAGAAAACTTAATAAGCAAGATTCTTGGTGGATAAGATAACAAGAGACTTGACCAAGACCTTGGAATGGATAGGAATGAGAAGACTTGAAGAAGACTTAGATGGATAAGTCTAGCAAAGACTTGGAGAAGACTTGGATAGATAAGGCTAGCAAAGACTTGGATGGATAAGGCTAGCAAAGACTAGGCAATGACTTATCTTGGAGCTCGGAAGATCATTATAATATTAAAATACCTGCTAACATTCCCCCACATATTTTAATATTATAGGTAACAAAAATTGAGATTATTAGGCAAATAAGGATATTATGCATCATGGTAGGTGTGTTCTGCATTGAACCTCCATTAGTGAAATAATAATATCTACTTCAGAGTCAATAGTATGCTCAGCATTGAACTATGACTACTTAAGAGAAATAAATAATTATTGCACACACATAATATTTCAGGTGTTCACAAAAGCTTTAAAGGCTAGCACATTATGGCCTTGTGCGATCCTAGGATTCATGAGTGTATTTGAGAATTAGCCCAAATCTCATAGGTAGCGGCCCCACTGCTACACTCACATAGGTAAATTCTGTCAAGGGTGCTCCTGTAACAATGACACCCCACTCAATAAGAGCTACATAAATTCATTAAGAGTTCTTTTAATAACTCAACCTCTACAACGTTATAGGATAAATGCACTTACATCATAGGGATGGGTAAAAAAAAATTTAGTGTATTTCTCATGGCCATTATATGATTGTTTTTCTCATTGAACCCAGTTACAGAATCTCTGGTCCCTGGGTTGAGTATCCTCATATATGGCTCCTACTATATTCAATGGGCTTCAACCCCATCTCCTTCGATGTATTCCAGACTCTATCTTTTGCTAAGGCCTTAGTTAATGGATCTGCAAGATTATCACCAGATTTAATATAATCCACATTTATGATGCCATTATTCATATAAGATCTCACGATCTTGTGTTTTCTTACGATAGATGCGGATTCTGATTATAATAACGGTTATTAACTTCGACCAATTCTTTGCGGTGCTATCACAATGAATTAATATAGGTGGAATCGGTTTTTTCCAACAAGAGATTTCATTTAACAAATCTCTCAACCAATTTGCTTCTTCACTAGCTGTAGCTAAAGCAATAAGCTCAGCTTCCATTGATGAATTAGCAACAATGGTTTGTGTTTTTGTTTTCCAACTTATAGCACCACCTCCCAATGTAAATAAGTAACGGTGGTTGATAATGAATCACGACAAGGTATTCCAATCGGCATCCTTTGTAACCTTCGATCTTGCGGGATACTTATTATGAAACAAGCCATATTTTATGGTACTAGATAAATATTTCATAATCGCTCAATGGCTAGCGATTGATCCTTGCCGAGCTTGCTAGTAAACCTGCTAAGTACTCCAATTGCATAGGCAATGTCAGGTCTAGTACAGTCAGTCGCATAACGCAAGCTACCAATCATACTAGCATATTCCTTTTGATTAATTACATCCTCATCATTTTCAATAAGAAATAAACGCACATGAGGATCAAAAGGAGTAAGAACATGCTTGCACTTATAAAAATTATATTTTCTCAAAATTTTCTCAACATAATGCGACTGATCAAAAAATATACCATCACAGGTTTTGGTAATTTTCATTCCCAAAATATAATTAGCCTCACCAAGATCTTTCATATCAAAATGGCTACTAAGCATATTTTTAGTTTCCACGATGATATGCAAATTAGAGCCAAATATAAGTAAATCATCCACATAGAGGCTAATAATGACATATGAATTTTCGTTAAATTCATAGTAAATGCATTTATCACATTCATTCGTTTTATAGCCATTCTCAATCATGCATGAATCAAATTTTTCATGCCACTGTTTAAAGGCCTATTTTAAGCCATATAGGGATTTAACTAGTTTGCACACTTTGCTTTCTTGACCGGATTCCACAAAACCCTCAGGTTGATCCATATAGATTTCTTCACCCAGGTCTCTATTTAAAAAGGCTGTTTTAACATCCATTTGATGAATTTTTAGATCATGAATTGCAGCCACTACAATTAATAATCTAATGGATGTAACTCTAGTAACCGGAGAAAATGTATGAAAAAAGTCAAGATCTGCTTGTTGTTTAAAACCTTTTGCAACAAGCCTTACTTTATATTTATCAATAGGTCCATTCGGTTTAAGTTTTTTTCTCAAAACCCATTTACAGCCAATAGTTTTACAACCTGGTGGTAAATCTACTAATACCCAAGTTTTATTGGATAATAATGATTCCATCTCATCATTTCTGACCTCGTTCCAAAAAGCAGTCGAGATGCCAAAGCTTCTTGTAAAGTTAATGGAGTTTCCTCCACATTAAAAACATGATAATCAGGGGCAAAATCTTTTTCTAATTTGGCTCTTTTACTCCTTCTTGGTTCAAAAACTACAATATCTTAGTTTTGTAAAAGAGGAGTAGAGGAACCGGTTTCAGATAAAATATTTTCTTGATAATTTTGACCTCCACCATTTTTAGATTTAAAAGAAAATTTTTCTTCATGAAAATTGCATCACCTGATTCAAAAATTATTTTGTTTTCAATATCAAAAAATCTATAGGCTATACTATTTGTTGCATATCCAAGAAAAGCACAAGTAGCAGCTTTCACACCTAATTTAGGTCTTTTAGGGTCCACAAGTCTAACAAAAGCTAAACAACCCCAAACCCTCAAATATCTTAAATTTGGCTTGTGCCCTTTCCACAACTCAAAAGGTGTAACTTTTGTTTTTTTATGTGGTACTTTATTCATAACATAACATGCAGTTAAAATTGTTTCTCCCCACAAATTAGAAGGAGCACATGCTTCAATTAGCATAGCATTTGTTAAATCAGTTAAAGTTCTATTTTTCCTTTCTGCTACACCATTCGATGCAGGTGAATATGGTGGAGTAGTTTCATGGATTATTCCCAAAGACTGAGCAAACGAGTTGAATCCAAAAGATTCATACTCCCGGCCTCTATTGCTTCTATATCTTTTAATCTTTTTACCGAATTGATTTTCGACTTCAAGAAGGAATTCTTTAAAATTTTCAAAAGCATCACTTTTATTTTTCAACAAGTATACATAAGTGTATTTTGAAAAATCATCAATGAAAGTGATAAAATATCTATTTCCACCACGTGTTAAAATTCCTTCAAATTTACATAAATCTGTGTGAATTAATTCTAACAATTCAGTATTTCTCACTACACTTTTATGAGGCCTTTTAGTTATTTTTGCTTGATTGCAAACTTCACATTTCTCAAACTTATTTGTTAGTCTGGGAATTAATCCTAAACTACTCATGACTCCCACATATCGGCTATTAATATGACCTGCAGAGCATGCCAAAAATTCATAGAAGACAACATGTAGCGAAACATGTGCTACGATTCTCAACATTTAATTTAAATATTCCATCACAGGCATACCCTTTTCCCACAAATATGCCTTTTTTAGTGATTGCATATTGGTCAGATTCAATAGTCTGCTTGAAACCAGCTTTGTTGAGCAAATAACTCGACATCAAATTTTTTTCTCATGGACGGTGTGTACAACACATCTTTTAAAACAAGCACACGTCCAGAGGTAAAATTCAGCTCAACATCCCCACACCCGAGCACCTTGGTTAAACTGGAGTCACCAAGCATAACAGTCCTCTCCTCTTTAAAAGGAGTGAAATCTTTGAACCAATCTTTATCATAGCAGACATGCCTATTGGCACCAGAGTCTACCCACCACCTTTCTACAGATTGAACCATAAAAATATCTATGATCATAGCCACAAATGGTTTCTCGATAACATTAGCCTGTGGTCGAGACTGTTGTTTCCGAAATTTGCAAGTTCGAGCAATATGCCTACTTTTGCCACACACAAAACATGTCACATTTGTCAAATATTGTGAAGGGGGTTCTTGGTTCCATTTCTTTTGCCTCTAGTAATTTTTATTTTGTAGCCTTCCAGTATTTTTTCAACTTTTCTTAACTAGCTTCAAGTGACTATTTTTATGAAATCGACTTTTAGGTAAAGTATTTGCAGAAGTTAAATTTACCTTTGCAGTGGAATGCTCTTGTGTCATAAGCGCATCTTGTCCTCGTGCTTCCTCCTCCACCCGAATTCATGTGATTAGAGTCTCCAAGGACGTCTCTTTTTGCTTGTGACGTATCGACTTCTGGAACTCCCTCAAAGATGATGGAAGTTTGTCAACAATACCTGCTACAACAAGATTGTCTCCAATTTTGATGCCTTCGGATCTAACTTCAGCCACTAGCATCTGAAAATCTTGAACTTGCTCCATCACTGATTTTCCATCTATCATCTGATAGCGGAAAAAAGCGACTTGCGACATATTTTTTAGCGACTGCCTCTTCAGTGTCATATTTGTTCTGTAAGGCTTTCCAAATTTTCTTGGCAGTGGTGTAAGTAGTATCATAATAATCATAAAATTGATCTGAAAGACAATTCAAAAGATAGTATCGACATTTATACTCATCTGTGTTGTATTTCTCGATTTTTTCAAGATGAGCAGCATACTCCTCGTTGGTCATCTCTTCAGTGGGGACTTTGTTCGGATTTTTCTCGGTCAGGATATAAGCCACCTTGAGGAGGCTGAGGTAGAAAAGCACCTTGCCTTTCCATCTCTTGAAATGGGTTCCCTTGAATTGGAAGGGCTTATTGAGATCGCCGGTATTCTCGTTAGGTTTCTCCAATATTGTCTCCATGAACTTTTGCTATTTGAGTCTCCTTAAAATCATTGGTGATAATTACAAATAAAACACTAGAAAATAAGAATAATAGAAATTACAAAAACTATTGTAAGGACTGAGGCACGGGAAATTTGCTCTCTTTAAGGAGATTCAAGCCCTCTGCGATTAGGCAAAGCCTCACACCGGTGCAGCAAAAAAAACCTTGACTTGTCTCCCCCAAGATACAACAGCCCGACTAAGTCGTATGGTTAACCAATACTGCACAATTGGTTGAACCCAAAGCTTTATCACACACACCCTTTTTATTTGCCTGATAATCTCACACTAGACATAACAAAGGAACAAAACTTCTAAGGAACAAAAACTTCTTCTCTCGTGTCTCTTTAAGATATGACATATGTTCAAAATATATAGAAAAGAAAACTCAATAAGCAAGGTTCTTGGTGGATAAGATAACAAGAGACTTGACCAAGACCTTGGAATAGATAGGAATGAGAAGACTTAAAGAAGACTTAGATGGATAAGTCTAGCAAAGACTTGGAGAAGACTTGGATAGATAAGGCTAGCAAAGACTTGGATGGATAAGGCTAGCAAAGACTAGGCAATGACTTATCTTGGAGCTCGGAAGATCATTATAATATTAAAATACCTGCTAACACAACACATACACATTTGGTCATACCATGATGATAATTAATCATTTATTGAATTGATCAATTTTGTATGTACCTGGTGCATCTGACATGGGTTTTATGATTAAGTTGATGATTAAAATTGGTTTTATGTACTTTAAGGTACATCGATATGGCAGAATCAGGAGGTAAATGCAATTACAGAAAAGATTCATGTTTGTATTCCAAACAGTGATAGAAAAATGATAGAGACTCCCAATTTTAAGAACCCCATGACGACAAAATGATCTGGACCACTCATGTATTTTATTTTATTTTTCTTCCATCTCTCTCACTTGAGTGATTCAAATTATTTTGGGGTTATGGGAATTTCCAAAATTAGGGGTCTCAATCATTGTTGGTTTTGATTTCTGCTTTTATTTATTTGTTAGAAAAAAATAGAAATATCATGAACAGATATGTTGAGAATGAAATCTGATATAAATTGTGAGAATAACTATTGGCTTATGCTCATCTTCCAAGTTTTTGTTGTGAACATGTCCTCGACATTGTTAAAGAGATCAATTTATACACCATGATGGCTCTATCTTCATAAAGCAACTCTTCAAATGTCATTAGTGTCGATTAAGTATTGGTATAAACTCAACTCTAGTCTAGGAGAAAAATTCCTTTGATTTTACGGATAGACATGAATAACTTTGTAATTTGCATTATTGTCCTCTTTTGGTCTATTTATGACAATGTAATTTTCTTTTGAGAAAGATAATTGGAGTAGGTGTTGAGAGTTCAAAACCTTGGAAATTTTTCCAAGGCTTGAAATTGAAATGCTTCTTGTGGTTTTAGTGCTTTAATTGCACCTGACCATAATTTTAGTAATTATGTTTTGATATTAAAGGTAAAAGTCATAACATCTTATCATGATATACTTTCTTCTAGGTCACTGTCGTTAAAATTGAAGAATTTATAGGAAAAATGAATTTAATTTGTTCTATGTTTCAATAATCTGCTGAAAACTTGGTCCCGCAGTTGCTACGTAATTCGTAAACGTTAATCTACCAAGATTGAAAGATAGGAT